>CM042882.1:11964774-12650337 GCA_023653495.1 Melastoma candidum | reverse complement strand
AGGATTGATGATCTGAACTGTCAAGAATATGTCCGACAAATATCTAATAGGTTTTACTATTATCTCTTATTAACTGTTGATGCTTTCCTTCAACCAAACCTACTCGAATGCTGTCTTGTCCCTTCGGCTTGATGGATTATTAGATTGCTGTAAAGGCATTCTCTCTACAGTCTCGTGAACACGAGGACAATACTCTAAATTAACAATCTTTCCATGGCTAGTGATATAATGATGTGATCAAATTTGTTGTCTTTCCCTTTACTAATCATATTAGCTGATCTTACAGGTGTTATCACTTTCTTTGTGTTGCTCGGTTTTTTTGGGCTCATCCTGCATTGCGCGTCGTTGAACAGCAATGATCCAAATATGGCTGGCTGCACGAACTGTTGTTACGGTTGGGGTATCTTGGACTGCTTTCCTGCATCAATGGAAGCATGCTTTGCTTTTGTGATTGTCTTTGTGGTCATATTTGCCATTCTAGGGATTGCCTATGGTTTTCTCGCAGCCACCATGGCAATCCAGAGGATCTGGCAGAGGCATTACCATATACTTACCAAGAGGGAACTCACCCTGGTATGCATCTAAATTTAGACTTCCTGTTTCTTTTTCACAAACCCAAGTGCGGGGATGCTTCCATGTGGCTTTCATACACTTAGCTGTGGCTACTTCTAAGACTTGTTTATTATTTAATTGTTCAAGACATTGGTAACTGTTATATGGGTTTGGATGCTGATGCAAACGCTATCTCCTGGATTATTTTAGATTATGGTGACGGATTTTTCTGAGTGATTCGGGAAATTTCGTTGACAGCATAGTGTAACTATCTGCCATTTGTTGCAAAAATTCCTCGGATGGATTCTATCTGTTAAACATGACATTTTGCCTATTACCTGCATCCAGCGCCTTTGTAGAGAGGCCTTGAATTCTCACAAGGTTATGATATGGTTGTCTGAAACTTGAATGGATTCTAAAATTAGTTTGGCAGATCTAAATTTGGAAATCATCTACTGTTGATTTGATGAGATTATTTCAACTCGCTCTTTGAGAAGCATTGCATTGTTTTAACGGAAACCTTTCGTGTTATAGGAGTACATTGTAGAAGACCTCGGAGGCCATTATACCCCTCCCAAGCTGGAGGCCCAGCACAAAGAGCGCCTGAAGATGCTTAAGCTTTTGTAGCAACATCTAATTGCAGATTCCAGCAGACAACCGCTGTTCGACTCCTGAAAAATTTCTGCTGTTCTAAAGAGTCTTTGTTGCAAATGCTTGCTCGATAACCAGAACACGTGGCTACATCGCACCCTGTGTTCGAATAATACATCACAAGACCTTCTAACACCCTTGCATCTTTCAGGGAGTGAGCTACTGTTATGTGTACGGACACAGAAAGTCATGTCAGGACATCATTGGCATCATTCTAGCAATATTCTGTCGCAGAACAATTTATCGACTTCATTTGTACTTGGCAAGACAGAATCCGTGTATATACATGAAAGGGAGTTTGATTCAGATGCACAAGGTGTGTGGGACGTCCATGTAGAATGCAGCCGCTTCTCAGGCCGCTTACCAGTACATGCCTCTTTCCATAGCACGGTAAAATCGAACCTGGGGCGAGGAATGTTTGTTGTTCAGAATGAAGTTGATAAAAACAAGAAGATCCCATAATGCAACTGCAAACATAAACTGATCCGGTTGGTGACTAAAATGAAATCTTTTGTTGATTGAACTGTCCTGTCTCCTGCGAGTTTACTAAAATATCATCTTCCCTTAATTATGACATGAAGACGAAAGCTTATGGTTATGCAAAGAAGTTGTTCTAGATTTGCCATTTTTTCTTAACCAAGATTTCGTCCCAAAATTATCAAAAGGAGAGATTAGGAATAGGAACCCCCGCCAATCAGGACATCCCACCAACTGGCAGCCATTGTTGCTCTTTCCTTAATTTGTAAAGTTGGAGAAACAACGGAGGAAAGATGGGGACAACCTCAAACCTTAGGACAACAAAGAAATAACCAACATATCCAATCTCTCCTGAAGAGAAAAAAGAGAAGGAACCTCTCCGTCGTTGATGTTTCCCTTCTTCCTGTCTTTCATTTTTCTTCTCCCCCCTCCATCCCAAGCGTTCTTGTTTCGGTGATCCGCGTTGCGTCGTACTTAACGGAACCCCTCCGAGTTTAGTCTTTGTCGGAGGGGCGTGACGCCGGTTCTCGAACCGGCGTCTGTGGATTCCCGGTACGTCGAGTTGTTTCCTTTTGTTTCCTCTATTTCGTAGATGGCGCTTGTGTTCTTCTGCATGGATCATGAACTCGGTCAGAAAAATTCGTGTTGTTCGTCGACGTCGACATGGGATCCTCCTCCTCAGAATGTCATTCAGGGCTGATTTCGGTTTGTTTTTTCTTTTTTTCTCCTGGGGCTGTATGTTCAGAATGGAGAACATCAGGCATCCATTCAGGGGAATTGTCCAAGACTTCAGAGGGAGAAAAGCATGTTACAAGCAGGACTGGGTCGCGGCAATATGTTCGGGCGCCAGGATAATGGCCCCGACCATGTACATCTTCTTCGCGTCGGCACTTCCGGTCATTGCCTTCGGAGAACAGCTAAGTCGAGAAACAGGTTAACATTTATCCTTCAACAGCAACATCCTCCTAGTCTCTTTCTTACAGTTTTTCGTGTTAGTTTTCGTTGATCAATTGTTTGAATATAAATTAAATTATAAGAATATGCTTTCGTTCCGTTTAGATGAATGCTTGAGCGCGGTCGAAGCCCTCACATCGACGGCCCTGTGTGGAATAATACACTCGATATTTGGGGGCCAACCGCTCCTGATCTTAGGAGTCGCGGAGCCCACCGTCATCATGTACACTTACTTGTACACCTTCGCTAAATCCAGAACGGACCTAGGCGCTGAGCTCTTCCTCGCTTGGGCTGGATGGGTCTGCGTCTGGACAGCCCTCCTACTATTCCTCCTCGCGATATTCAATGCCTGCAATGTCATTACGAAGTTCACGAGGATTGCCGGGGAGCTGTTCGGGATGTTGATCGCTGTTCTATTCATGCAGGAAGCCATCAAGGTTTGGAAGAACCGAAAATTCGATTGGAGAAATGAATAGGGCTTGAATCAGTGACTTGTATTTTGTACTAAAGTGAATTATTGTCAGGGGGTGATCGGCGAATTCAAAACCTCGCACGAAGACAACCTGTTGGCAGAGAAGAACCTCTTCGAGTGGCGATACGTGAATGGTCTCCTGGGCATAGTGTTCTCATTTGGGCTACTACTCACCGCGATGAAGAGCAGAAGGGCGAGGTCATGGCCCTATGGCACTGGTCCGTACGAAGGCACTAAAACTCCGTCATATGTTGTATAGCGGCCACTAAATTCTCAGACTGACGATGGTCTTTTTCGAGATCTCTACGCAGGGTGGTTCCGAGGCTTCTTGGCTGATTACGGGGTCCCTTTTATGGTGTTAGTGTGGTCAGGCCTGGCACTCGCCGTGCCAGATAAGGTTCCCTCAGGAGTTCCTAGGAGGCTCGTCAGTCCTCTTCCCTGGGACACCGCATCGCTGAACCACTGGTTCGTGATTAAGGTATTGAGAAACTCTCCCGACAGGTTTCATTGCCACTAAAACATTGCTTACGGGATTTTCGCTTTTGTCTTGCTGGTTTGCAGGACATGGGGAAGGTGTCGCCCACATACATATGTGGTGCGTTCATTCCGGCTGTGATGATCGCTGGACTGTACTTCTTTGATCATAGTGTGGCATCACAATTGGCTCAGCAGCAGGAGTTCAACCTCAAGAACCCTTCCGCGTATCATTACGATATGTTCCTCCTTGGAATCACGGTAAACTTCCGTCAGAACTCTTTCGCTGCGAATCCCATTTTCATAGCTAATCTATCTGAGGGAAAATGATACGTATCAGACGCTGATATGCGGGCTGGTCGGGCTTCCTCCTTCGAATGGCGTCCTTCCTCAGTCACCGATGCATACCAAGAGCCTAGCTGTTCTCAAGAGACAGGTCGGCCAAATGACCGACTCCCAGGCAATCATCTCAACAGCCAACCAAATTCACGGTGCTAATTTTCTGTGATGACAATTTCAGATGATTAGAAAGAGGATGGTAGAAAGTGCGAAGGCGTGCATGAAGCTACGAGCGTCGAAATCCGAAATCTATGGAAAGATGCAGGAAGTGTTCATCGAAATGGACTCACCCACGGTTTCGAATCACGGCAACGTAATAAATCGCTCCTGATATCGGATCGTATTTTCTTTCTAATGTCCTGGTGATACGATTGTTTGTTTTATGGTCAGGCTTCAGCAACTAAGGAGCTCGAGCAACTGAAGGATGCAGTTTTAAAGAGCGATGACAAGGAAAGCAAGGACGGTGAGTTCGACCCTGCCAAGCACATCGACGCGCACCTTCCTGTCCGAGTGAACGAGCAAAGGCTGAGCAACCTCCTTCAGTCGCTTCTCGTGGGGGCCTCCCTGATGGCAATGCCCCTCATAAAGCAGATACCCACGTCGGTGTTGTGGGGTTACTTCGCTTACATGGCAATCGACAGCCTCCCTGGAAACCAGTTCTGGGAGCGGATGTTGCTGCTCTTTGTCACCCCGAGTCGCCGTTACAAGTACGAAATCCACATTATAAAGGACGGGTACTTCACTTCTCGGCTTGAGATGGTTGTTCGATGGAACTCAGCTTTCTTTTTCTTCTAGGATATTGCAAGGGGCGCACGCCTCGTTCGTGGAATCGGTGCCCTTCAAGTGGATCGCAGCCTTCACGCTGTTCCAGTTCGTATACCTCCTAATATGCTTCGGGATAACATGGATACCGGTGGCGGGGATATTGTTCCCATTGCCGTTCTTCTTACTAATAAGCCTGAGGGAGCACGTCCTACCGAAGTTCTTCCACCCGCAGTATCTTCATGAGTTAGACGCGGCCGGGTACGAGGAAATCCCAGGGCGCGCCCCCCATCAGGTAAACATATCTTGAAACTCAGCCAGCACGGACGAACAACCTACTGACCCCTGCACGTCGTGTCGACATACGCACAGGGTCTAGACTCGCTAGACGGAGATGACGAGACGGAGCAGTCCGATTGCGAGATACTGGATGAGCTAACGACAAGCAGGGGCGAGCTAAAGTACCGATCGCGATCGGTTAGACTCCAGGAGGACAGGCTGCTTCAGGCAAGTCCTAGAAAATGGTGAAGATTGTCAAGAAGATGAATCTCACCCAACCATCACAATGCTTTAAATGTATGTATCTTGTGCAGGTTTTTCCAGAGGACAACAATCAACCGAGGCAAGACTGACTCAAATTTAAAAAGGGTGCAATATTTCATTTCGGTGGTTTATTTTTGCTGTTCTATACATAAAAAAAAATGAATTCAGGAATTTCGATTTTTGATGAAGAAAGAATGGCAAAAAAAAAGAGAAAAAAGAAAATTCCCATTGGATCATAGGGAAATTTACATTTGTTTGGTGTAGGTATTTTTTATTATTATTATTTTTGTATAGAGAAATTTATACTCGTTGAAAATGGATTTATAACTCTCCCACCAGACCAATCTAAACTATGTTTCAGAATTCAATCCCCAACTCCCCTGTTGGAAATCTTATCCTTTCCCTGTTTGAAACATCCACGTTCGGACCATCCGCATTCGGATACATCGAACATGGTCTTTATTTAGGGTATTAAGAATGTCTACATGGTTAATGCAATTTCAATGAATCTCCTAAAATGTCTCAAATTAAACCTAATAGTTATTTGGACGTGATTATTATGCTGTTTATTTCAGCAGATTTTACTCATTTGGGATGCTTGGGATATTTTTATTTATTTAAACAAATTTTTATGCCTTGATTGATTATTTTTATTTAGATATGCTTTATATTGTTTTCATTAATATTTGGAAACGTGAAAAAAGAGGAATGTGATGAAAAAGTGCATGATGGTCCCCTCGTACCTAATTCTCTCCTGTAAAATCTCTTTTTGTTATTTTATTATTATTTTTCTTGTTTTTGTCATCTTTGTAACACGTGTTACAAATATTTTTGGATGTGATTTATTTTTTTATTTATAGATGGATTTGATTTATTTAGAGTTTGGCAGCAACTTCGAATATTGTCATGTGGGATGTATGATAGCATGTATAATTATTTACTTTTAATTGCATAAATTAGCTGATACCCAATTCATTACTTTCCTAATTTATAAGATAAATAATTTATTAATTATATTTTTGAAACTAAATTTATCATTTCATTATTACATACCATTTTTAACTTCGTTTTAGCATCATCAATTTTTTTATAATATTAAAGAACTAAAATTCATTATATATTTTTTATTAATTTTATATTATAAAAATCTCGATTATTTTAAAAATAAAAATAATGTATTACTTGTGATAAATAATTTCACTCCAACAAATATTTCTAAAATCATGGTAAAAGGAATATTCCTAAATAAGAGCTGCCGAATCCGATGGTCGGAGAGGTTTAATTGAACCGGAAACGCGAATACTGAACAGCCTTTACAAACTGCGTAGAAGTGCAGAGAATCCACATCGTACAAAGAAATGCAATCCGACGGCTCAAATTGTAGCGTCAGCCTAAAGCCAAAACCACCCCTCCCCTCCTGATAAAACACGCAAAACGTAACCCTCCCTTTTGAATTCCCCATCGATCTTATAAAACCCTACTCGGCCCATTCTCTTCTCCTCTCCTAAGGATTGCCCGAACGCACACCACCGCCATCAAACCCGAACACTTTCTCATGGCGAGTCCCTCCCCTCTTCGATCGATTTTCGGTTCTAACATTTTCTTCCACGTTTCTTGATTCCTCCGTGTTTTATTTGGTGCTGATCGGTTGTTTTTGTTTGTTTGATTTGTTTCAGGCTCTGCCGAATCAGCAGACCGTTGATTACCCTAGCTTCAAGCTCGTCATCGTCGGCGATGGTGGCACAGGTTAGTAGATTCGGTTTTACGCGAAGTTGGATCGTTCTTGCTTCTCTTGTTTTCGATTTGACGAGTTCGGTTCCGCTTGTTTGTGGATCTTATGTCGTGTTCGGTTTCTTTTGTTGTTTTGTGTGTGTTGGCATGGAGTTTGTGTGCTGGAGTAAGAGAAGGTGCATGTCATTTTTGCCTATTAATGCCGTTTTGTGATTGTCGCTTCGTGTCTGTCATAGGGGAATGGATAGTCACATCAACTGATGATCTGTAATTCCTAAGTGGGGGATGGGTTGTGGTGAGTTGTTGAGGAAACTTATGTTGTTGATTTGCACTCGATGATGCAGGGAAGACTACTTTCGTGAAGAGGCATCTGACCGGGGAATTTGAGAAGAAATATGAGCGTGAGTAGTTGTTGTGTTGGTCTTCTTTTTCACATTGGGCGTCGTTTATTGATTTGGCTTTGTGATGTTTGTGAATTACAGCAACTATTGGTGTTGAGGTTCACCCGTTGGATTTCCACACCAACTGTGGAAAAATTCGGTTTTACTGCTGGGATACGGCTGGTCAGGAAAAGTTTGGCGGTTTGAGAGATGGATATTAGTAAGTGATCAGAATTATTTGATGCTTTAGATGGGAGTACTTGGCGATGTTTGTTGTGCTTTTTAATGCTATAGTTATCCATTCTGGTGGTCAGATAAATGTGCTGTCGTAAGGACTACTTCTAGTTACAATTCATGACCATACTCGGGATTTTATACTGGCAACCTCAGTAAATAATTTTTGTTTGGATAAAAATGCTTTGTGAGAATGATGATTGATTTTTTATATCTCGCCTAATTAGCAGGGTGCATTGTTGGTTTTATTGTGCATGGGATTTATATTGCTTGTGAAGTTTATTGAACATGACAGGTTTGCTACTTGTGTGGTATTGTTACCAGTTTGAATTTGTCATTGTTGATTTGCTGTTAGATGTTCATTTTTCGTCAGCATTATCCGCATCCCTTTTTGGTTTTCCTTATTAGATCTGATTTTATTTTTCTTATTTGCAGCATCCATGGTCAGTGTGCAATCATAATGTTTGATGTCACAGCCAGATTGACATACAAGAATGTTCCTACATGGCATCGC
Organism: Melastoma candidum; assembly: GCA_023653495.1. Taxonomy (NCBI): domain Eukaryota; kingdom Viridiplantae; phylum Streptophyta; class Magnoliopsida; order Myrtales; family Melastomataceae; genus Melastoma; species Melastoma candidum. Next base: position 12,642,254 of record CM042882.1, on the reverse strand, counting down.
GATCTTTGCCGGTCAGTATCTTCTTCTTTCTGAATCCCTAATTTACTCCAACTTTCTTATTTTATTTTATTTTATTTTTAAAATTTGAATGTTGCCTAAGCTCATTTCTTCCGGTGCAACTGCAGGGTGTGTGAGAATATACCTATTGTTTTGTGTGGAAACAAGGTGGATGTAAAGAATAGGCAGGTCAAGGCAAAGCAGGTTACTTTCCACAGGAAGAAAAACCTTCAGTATTATGAAATATCAGCTAAGAGTAACTACAATTTTGAGAAGCCATTCCTCTATCTCGCGAGGAAACTTGCTGGGTAATCACTGTTCCTTGTTTTAATGGTGGTTTATCGTGTAGATGTTTGAGGAATTGTTTTCTGATCCAGTAATGTTATATTTTTGGTGATTGTTAGGGATGCTAGCCTTCACTTTGTGGAGTCTCCTGCTCTCCTCCCTCCGGAGGTCCAGATCGACTTGGCTGCCCAGCAGCAGTATGTGTCTCTTGTCCTTTTGCTGTACTTTTTAACTCAAGTTGGAGACTTTGAGCCCGTTCATCATCTGTCCCCAGAAGTTATTGTACGTCTGCCTCATTTTGACATTACTTGGACAGGCACGAGCAAGAGCTGGCCATGGCCGCAAATCAGCCTCTTCCCGATGATGACGATGATGCATTCGAATGAGCGGGTTTATCTAAGGTGGGGAGGGAAATTGTCTCGTGTGTAGCTTTATCGTATGTGATTTGGGACACGACAGGCAGGAGTACCAGAGCGTATCTAGAACAATACACGGTTTGTGGTGGTTCTTAGTCGGGGGGTGTTGTTGCCTGGTGGGTGTTGCTCTCGTGATTTATCTTCCTTCTTTTGGGTTTCGGGGGAGGGATTTTACATGACGACGTGGAGTGCTCCTTTCTTACGAATGATTGAGTTTGAGCATTATATTTAAGAACTTTTGTGGGCGCGGACATGGCACTCGTTGGATCCATCTTCTTTTCTGTATACTTGGTCGAAGCTTTTAAGGTTGGGCCTCGTGGGATAACTCAGCACCCCTATTTCTCGCACCACCAAATCTCGTCCCTAAATCTGTCTCCTGTCCTGATGGACGGGTGGAGGTTATACTATACAGTATGTCCGTGGTTAGACTGTATTTATGTAATATGAAATCGGTGTTACGGACGACGACATTATGATGACGTTTTCTGTTTAACTATCAAATTATGCGTCAATGGCGTGTGTACGAACGTGGAAGGCAAAGACAAGTGGAGGCCAGCGGGGGAGAAGAAGAAACTAAACGCTGGCGATCAATATTAAACTTATGAATTGAACGAACTTACTCATAAAATTAAAACTCTTTTATATGACTGTTTGTTAACCTCCGGAGGATTCACATATCCAACGCTGTTATTAAACAACTGGTTTAATTCGATTAATGTTACTTAACAACGTCTCTCCTCAAAATTATTTTTGCAAAATAAGTCGGTCATGTTAACGAGTAACAAACCGGCCTCAGTTTAATTCATGGTATTGTTATTAGCAAACTGATTCGGATAAACTTTGAATCGGCCTTTTAAGTTATTAAAAAAAATTAATATCTCTCGTGCGGGTGTGTATATATATGAAAGAAGAGGACTGACTCCACAAACGCCATGATACTCTTTGGGTAGCAACAATGGCGAAAGACGACTCCTCCGACTACGACAACACGAGCAGTTGCTCCTCCTCCCTAACCCCTCCCGACACCACCCGCAACTCCCTCGCCGACCTACCCTCCTTCGGCAGCCATCGCAGCACCTCCTCCTCCCTCGACACCACTACCTCCACCTCCACCTCCAAGCCCCACATGTCCAACCAACCTGCCTGGCAAGCCATCTCCCGCCTTCGCTCCATCAAGGGCAGACTTGGCCTCGACCACTTCCGCCTCCTCCGTCGTCTCGGCGGCGGCGATATTGGCAACGTCTACCTCTGCCAGCTGAGGCCCCAGGCCAGCACCTACATGGACAACGACAAGGATCCAACTTTATATGCCATGAAGGTCGTCGATACTGATGCCTTGGCTAATAGGAAGAAGCTCGGGAGGGCGGTCACGGAGAAGGAGATCCTCGCCACTCTCGACCACCCGTTCCTCCCGACGTTGTACGCCGAGTTTGACGTGTCCCACTACTCTTGCCTCGTCATGGAGTACTGTCCCGGGGGGGACTTGTACGCCGCGAGGCTCCGGCAACCGAGGAAGCGGTTCACGATTTCGGCCGCGAGGTTCTACGCGGCGGAGATCGTGTTGGCACTCGAGTACCTTCACATGATGGGGATTGTGTACCGTGACTTGAAGCCCGAGAATGTCCTCGTCCGGGACGACGGCCACATCATGCTCTCCGACTTTGACCTCTCCCTCAGATGCGACGTCGTCCCTAAGCTCCTGACTCGAGACCCGCCTGTCCTCCGTCGACAGGCTCCAGACGATTCCCGGTCCCAACTCACCTGCGCCTCTCCGCTGCATCCGATCATCTCATGCTTTACCCCGGGGAAGAAACATAGGCCAGGGACCGTCACCACCACGACGATAACCGTGCGAGCAGACGATAACCGCCACCATGATCACAGGCAACGCGACGGTCGACGAAGGCTCGACCCAGAGCTGGTGGCTGAGCCCTTGGGGCTGCGGTCGAGATCATTTGTGGGGACGCACGAGTACCTTGCACCAGAAGTAATAACAGGGGGAGGCCACGGGAGCGCGGTCGACTGGTGGACGCTTGGGGTGTTCGTCTACGAGATGGTTTACGGGACGACACCCTTCAAGGGGGAGAACAACGGGAGGACCCTCGTGAACGTGCTGAAGAAGCCGTTGACCTTCCCAAGAATCGGGGTCAGCGACAGGAAGGAGTACGAGGAGGTGGCGAAGCTGCAGGACCTGATAAGCAGGCTCCTGGAGAAGGACCCGAGGAAGAGGATAGGCAGCCGCAAGGGCGCGGCAGAGATCAAGAGGCACGGGTTCTTCGCAGGTGTGAACTTTGCCCTGATAAGGTCCTCGAGGCCGCCGGAGGTGCCAAGGGACCGCAACGGAGGAGGAGAGGGCTGGAGGCAGAGCAATCCAGGGGTGAAGAAACAGAGGGAGTTGTCATTAGGGACTGATTATCAGATGAATCAACAACCATTCGATTACTTTTAAGACTTTTCAATCTCATCCTTGTTATTAGTTATGGATTGTGTTGTATTGTATGTAAGTTAATATTTTGTCGATATTAATTTCATGTGGATGAAACACAAAGTATCACTTAGATTATATGCTTAGGTGGTTCTTATTTAGTGATTGGCATGAATTAGTTAATGTTTTTGAGTGGGGTTTCCTTCGGACAACATGATACCCAACTATACTTTCCTTACTGGCGTGTCTTTTATTTCGGGTAATAAGCGAAACAACCTCTGCGTTGCATCATCACATGATATGTGATGAGGGAGAGGAGAGGTGTATTGTTATTAAAGTGAGTTAGGGGTGGGTGGTAAAATTATTAATTAGGAGAGTCACATGAGAGGAGAAGAAGGGTCACCAATTTCATGTGAACCTCCCCTAATCCCATGAACTCCCAACTCCATCCAACTCAAATAATATGAGGAAAGGAAGTCATCAACATTGAAATGCATCTCGTGATATTCTTCTTCGAGTGAGGGGTAATGTGATGATGTTGACTGATGATTGTAGAGGGGGGGGGGGTGCTTTGGGAATAGCAAAGGGGGGGGGGGGGGGCACAAAAGTAGGGTTGTCATAAAAACAAAGGCACGCGTGATATTTTATTTTCCCTTTTTTCTCCTTTTTATATTGTCCCCCCCCCCCCCCCCCCAACCCATCTTTGTTTTGAGAGAGACACGACATTTGCATTGCACCCAAAATTAATTTTTTTTTTTTAAAAAAGGAGTAAAGAGATGAAAAAAGGGAAGACAACACATACACACACACACTGCTTAGTCAGTCGCTTTGAATTGAAAAGAGGATTGTTTTTTTCTTTACCATTAATCAAACAAGGGAAGGGGAACTTAAACAGAAGTTTATCTCCAAGAGATTGCACCATTCAAGTAAGGAACAGTCGGTCAGTCAGTCAATCCTTCCATTCCATCCATCCCTTTCCTTTCCAAAAACCCTAACGCGTGCCTCCGCTAAAGGAATTAAAGGGCAAAAAAAAAAAAAAGAGATTCCCCCTCTTTTTCAGGACCAATCTATGACTTTTTTTTTTTTGTTTTTCCCCCCTGTTTGTCCCAATTCTCTCCTACTTCCAAGTGAGAGTTGATGTGATCCGATCCGACCTCTCCTCCTCCCTTTCACCCTTTTGTTCTTTTTGGGGGGTTTGCTTGGCTTTAGGAATGCAATCCATCCATCCGACAGACCACCCCTCGAATTACACCTCCCTTGTCTAAATTAAAGCACGACCTTTTCTTTGGTCCTAATATCGCCTTTGTTCCTGTCCCAAATCTTGTCGTAATAAAGTTTAGGGATGTACCCACGAAACGGGGGACAATTCTAAATCATGTCTCCTTTTTAATATTAAAGAACCCGAAATATATAAACAAAATTAGTTTTTTTTTACATTACTAATCTAATTAATACAAATGTAGAAAAAATTCCTAGTACATGTCAGTAAAAATGTACTAACACGGCTTCGGGGGGGTAAAAAATTGTGATTATCCGGTCACAGGATGAGTCAATGATTATTGCTTTGGAATGGCAGCTTTTCTTTTTATATATGGGGATGGATCAAAATCCCCTCGTTTGCCTTGCCCACAGGAAGAAAGAAAGCCTAAATCGGAGGAAGAAAATTATGTTCAAGTCATGATGATTTTGGTGAGCAAATATATTATTATTATGTCACCACCCATCCTCATAATTAACTGAAGATATCAATCATGCACATGCCATGAATGTATGGAAAAGTGACCGACTTAATTAACATTTTCTGTCATTCAAAAGTTTTATCAGTATTTTGTTCTTCTCCTTTCGAAAGAGTAAGAAGCCGAGACCCAGACCCATGTAATAGCCCATATCAAGACACCAAGCCCTCCAGATCGAGTGAAAAGCCCAAGCGCAGAAGGAGGGAAGTGATAAACTGCAATTCTTACAGGACGCGGGTTGTCGCTGCTGAAGACAATGGCAGTGGCGCTGACTATGACAACTCCTCATACGCTCACCGTTGCTCCTTCACGGACTCGCGCCACTCATGCTCCCGGGCGCCATCCTTGTCGACCATCTCGATAATGAAGTTGGGAGGTGCCACGACCAGCTTGGACCTGATCTCCATGATACACTTATCAACCAGTTCTACCGCTTCCTCCAAAGACATCCCGCTGTGGTAATGTCTGTCCATGGAAAGGAAAAGTAGGAGCCATAGCCAAATGCCCCCTTGTCAACCTTGTGGAAGGTCGCGATCTAATCAATGTAGTAGAGGGAGGGGCCCGTCTCATTGTCGTAGCCAGCAAGGATAATGTTCACGGCATATGGGCTCTGAAACAGATAACATGGTCAAACAGAGCCATGCATTCCATAGTACAAAATTCAAACAATCCTGGAACTGATATACAATAATAGGTCATTGGATTCCAACAAGACGAGTAGATATCAGCACAAGCCACAAGAGACTTATTTGAGGAGGAGAGTACATTTTAAGGTCACACACATTACAAGCAAGTAGAGTAGAGTGGCAGCAGAAGCTAAAGGAAGAGCTCCGACACACGCATGCTAAAGACTAGACAAATTCAGCAGAAGCCTGGATGCATCTATGCAGGAAATGTGGCACCAATTGGAAGCCGTTGTGGGGGCAGCACAGGCGCACAGAGCAACGAACAGTAAAAGAAAACAATCAAGGTCTAGAGCCCCGAACCGAAGACGTTTGTTTTTCTACCTTCGACAATCCAAAAGTACATCAGGAATTCGATATTCTTATCTCCACTGACAGTAAACATACCCTTCCAACAAACCAATTCAAAATTTAATAAAATCATCTTCCAACGCCTCCCACAACAATAACGGGCATTCCTATAAACCAAAAACCCCGAATCACAGCAATCGAGAATCACAGATAAGTGACAACCACCGCACCTTCCTCAAAAGCGGTGGCGAGCTCTCCCCGGGTGATGTTAGCAGTGGCAGCGGTCGTCAAGGGGATCCCGTTCCCAAACTGGTACAAAGCCACATTCTTCTGAATATACAACGTGAACTGAACCCTAGCATTCATAATCACCCAAAAGGGAAAAAAGAGTAAATACTCCCCGCAGCAATAGTTGCCCTAAAAAACAGGTAGCTAAGCGGAAAAGGCCAATCCACACGGACAGGCGGGAGGGGGGGGGGGGGGGGAAGGTTAACCTGTCGCCTGGTTCACCGATGGCGGCGACGAGCTTGTGCGAGTCGAGGATCATGATCTTGTCCTCGTTGGACTTGTGGACGAGGATGCTATGGACCGCCGACGTGTCCGCCGCCAGGATTGCGAATCCATTTCCCACCAAACCGAACACGCACTACATTTTCACCCGAGGGAGACCGTCCGGAGACGGCGGAGGAGGAACGGAGCTGTCCCAGCGTCGCCTTTTTCATTGACGACTCCGAGCAAGTCGACGTAATTAAATAGGGCCCCCGTGATTGGTATTGGGCTTAGCCCATTAACCAAACAGCCCAAATAGCAGAAACCGGGAAATAAAGACAGCAGCGTCCCATCGATAACGCGGTTTAAATAATGATTGTGTTTTCGTGGGCTTTTGCTCATTCGATGGGCCTAGACTTTTGATGACTGGCCCACCTTAGGCCCATCCACCCCTCTCACACACCAGTTATTAACCATTTTGGGTCTCACTATGCCCTTTCTCATAATGATTTCTTAATAGATGGGAGTAATTATACATTTTAAAAGGTAGGGGGTGAAGTGGTCATGAGGTAGTTATGATTAAAATCAGGAAATTAATGAGGAGAGGGTTGGGGGGTGCATTGAACGAATGCATGAAAGGGTTGGGCAGACTGCCCCTTGTTTTGAAGGATACAAAGGGATAAACCACTGGCCCTCCCCTTTTTCCCTCCTAACCCACCAAATCCCAATACTCACTTTATTTTCTTACACCTACATATGAAGTGTCGGCCTCTCCAACCCTACACACACATCGAGATTTGGACCCTTTGTTGAACTCCTATCATCATCTCATACATAGTACAACCAAATTACACGGATTAAGTGGCTTTTAGTATATGAGGGGTTGCATGTGATAAGTATCAAAAAGGGAGTTAAGGTATCATCACGTGGGTCTCTCGTGATTCAACTATGTACTCGAAATGTGGAGCTGAGAAACCTGCGGGCAGGTTGGGCAGATCCCACTCTCGAAAGGATCAGTAGTACTTACTGTTCTCCTTTTTATAATACAAAGTAGTCTTTCTGCTTTGAACCCAGAAGAGTGAAAGGGAAGAAACCGATTCCCGGTGCTTATAGAGAGTTACGACAGGGTAAGTAGTCACATTAGCCTCATGAATCTCTAACATCAATCAAAAACCATCAAACTCAGAGTAACTCCAACACCTGGGGCTCACCCCACTTTTTTCTTTCTAAGCCTCACCCACTCCCTATCCGCCCACTTATAAATAAGACTTCATCCCTCCCACCAAAACTCTCATCACCCCCAATCCCACCACATTTGTTTCTTCCTCAACTGAGTGCCTGTGTGGGTTGTAGTTGTTCTTAGCTTTCCTTTTGATGATGGCGAAAAATGTGGCTCAATCCCCCCTCGAGAGGACTGTGCTGTCGGCTCCCCCTCTCGACCCCCGACTTGCCATGGCCAAGCACTATGCTCGCGGTATGCTACGTACATGCACCGCGTAATATGCATGTATATATAGTACATGCGTTGCGCAATATACACAATGTTGTTGAGTCAGGCTGGTTTCCTTCTTTTTTTTTCGGGTTTTCTCAGAGGGAGTGATGGCCGGTGCCAAGGCTGCCGTGGTCGCGAGCATTGCAGCCGCTGTCCCGACTGTAAGAAAGAACCGGGTTTATTTTTAATTATATTTTTTTGTGAGACTGATCAGGATGAGATGATCAGCATCAATCCGATCACATTTCCTTACATCCTTGTCAGCTGGCGAGCGTGAGGATGCTGCCGTGGGCAAGGGCCAATCTGAATCACACTGCGCAGGCCCTCATCATATCGACCGTCGCCGGGGCTGCCTACTTTGTGGTGGCGGATAAGACTGTGCTGGCCACAGCTCGCCGCAACTCCTTCAACCGGCCACCCTCGTCTTCCCTCTGAATGAAGGGCGCTGATGAGATGTGGATCTCTCTAGATCCGTCTATAACGACGACCATGCAGGGATGAAGATTTTGCTAATCTTATGCTATCTATTTAATTAACTTAGGATTAGCAAAAGAAATCTCTCTCCTTGTATTTATCGAGTATTTCGACACCATCTGTTATTTTACATAAATAAAAGATGGTGGGCGTGCAGTATCTCCTTACCACGCATATGCCATGCTTTTTTTATCGCAAAGTTCTGGAGCTTCTTTTTAAGGTTTTTGAAATTAAAAAATTCAATTTTCTATTTTTTAAGAAAACCGGGGAAAATCGATTTCGACAATTCGTTCTGCAATTCGGATCCGATATAATTTTAAGATATTATTTAATAAATTTTAAAATTATCTTAAATTCAAAGAAAGTCACATAGTTCTGGGTTGGAATCTAGTGCTTTTCAATACTTTGTCGGGACTTCTCATTCATCCTCAAGATTCAATATTTAATCAACAGTTTCAATTTTTATGCTGGGGGGTGTTTAAAATTACGTGTCGCTGCTTGGTTGCATGGTCAGGAGTTGGACACGTGTCGGATTCTCAGGGTTCCACGCAGCCGCCTCCGACCACGACCACGTCCTCGTCCCATGTGTCTGGTTTCCTTGCTGTCTCTTTCCCCCAACCCCCGTGATCGGGATCTTTGGGCTAGAGGATGCAATCGTCATGCTCACCCTCCCCACCCACTTCCTCTCCTCCACCTCCAGGAACCTCTTCCTCCTCCTCCCCAAGCCCCAACATATCCTTCCCTTGCTGAACCACGCTACGACCATGTCCATTTCCCTTTCCTCCCACGCCTTCGCGGGGAACCCCATCAGGTTCCGCACTCCCAAACCCACCTCCCAGTTCTCCCCCAACCCCACCCTCGAGTCCCTAAAGTCCAGGATCTTGAGCGGGGTCCCCGGTGATTCTCTCACCCAGTTCGCCTCTCCCGATTTCAAGGTCCTCCCTTTCAGAAAGGGACGGCCTTTGGCGACTTCCGGGGAGGATGAGGCCGCCGGGCCGAGGTGGCGCCTCCGTTGGATGGGTTTGGACGAGTGCTGGAGGTTCTTGGGGGAGTTGTCAGAGGATAGGTTCTTGTATTTGGGTTGGAGGGATAAGGGCAACGATGATGGGGTCGTGTATTGGGCGATCGATGTGAGCAAGGGGGGTGAAGGGATTGCGAATGTGAAGGAGGAGGGGTGGTGCTTTGTGGAGCTGAGGACTTTAATGGTGGCCACCGATTGGGATGATCAGAGCGCCATGGGTGAATTAGCCATTGCCGGTCATGTGAGTGTTCGTGCTCGGGGTTAATGGCATGATCCTTGGGAAATAGTTAATTATGTTGATCGGTACTGTACTTGTATTGGGTTAGATTGACAAGTATTACTATGCTTGCAGAAGATGGACGGGGATCCCTCTTTGAAGGAGAATGTGGATTTGGGGAAATGTTGTTTTGGTGTGTAGTGATCTTGCAATTGTCTTTTGCGCTCTGTTGGGAATTGTTGAGAAATTACTTTGTTGAGATTAGCTTCTTTCTCTAGTCTTTGAGTATAATCAGATCCCTTGCATTTATTTAGGGACGAGCTTTGCTAGAGTGGCATGGTGTGTCTCGTTTCTGTGGGAATTGTGGATGGCAGATGGTTCCTGTGGAAGCAGGGAGGAGGAAACAATGCTCGAATGAGCAGTGCAAGAAAAGAATCTACCCCCGAGTTGATCCCGTATGATTACTTTAGCTTAAGGGCAACATAAATGTTCATCTTCTTCGCTTTTCCTTGATCCCTTATTAACACGAGGAGGTGATTTTTATATAGGTTGTGATCATGCTCGTGATTGACAGGGAAAATGACTCTGTCCTTTTGAGTAGACAGTCGAGATTTGTACCCCGCATGTGGAGTTGCCTGGCTGGATTTCTTGAGGTACTTTTCCTCTTTGTTGGGAGTATCTGCGGACATTGGAATGAAACTGGTTGCATCTTACTCCATGAGTAAGCTTGGGCTGATTGTCATTCTACATCGAACTGTTCTGTTAGGCATTGATTTGCATAACATTGAACTTAACCATCCCACATTCATCAGATTTGCATAAACTGTACTATACTATCATTATGGCACGGGGTGTTGATGCCGGTAGGTGTTGTTTCTTCTCAGCCAGGGGAGAGCTTAGAGGAAGCAGTGAGGAGGGAAACCTGGGAAGAGACGGGCATTGAAGTAGGAGAGGTTGTCTATCATAGTTCTCAACCGTGGCCAGGTGTAACATTTTTCCTTCTCTAGACTTGTATCTTCGTAATCTGTTTAATATCTGCTTACTTTTAGAAACGTGAAGAAAAACACATATTAATATGAGTCTCCACCACAAAAATTTTTAAGTATCTCCTTTAGAATTCCCTGTATTTCTGAAGATCGCAGTTTTGGTTGGAAAGCATCTTCTGCATCCACGCCAATAACTCCTGAATCTTTGCTGACTTTTAGGTTTTATTTGAATTTTTCTGCCCATGTTTTCTCTCTGAATGGGTTAAAATTCTCCTTCCTAATCTCGATGCATATCCATACGTACAAAATATCAGTGAAACTACTCCTTTACTAAGTGCAATGTCACTGGTTGCTTTTTAGTTACTGATGTGGAACATTGGAGGTCTTAGTTGGACACTGATTGATGCATGTTAATGATACAGTACTTACTTTCGGTGTAGAATACGAGGATTTCTCGCTTGATGGTGATTTCTCTTAGGCTCCATTTGGATGGGGGAGTTTCCAGGGTTTGGGGTTAATTCTTGAAAGATTCACGAGTGTATGGACAATTTCAAATTTTCCATCAAAATTATCACTCTTTCTATTCTGGTTACCCCCCTCCCCCCACTCTTCACCCAACACTTGCATGCGACTTTAGTGCATGCTCTTGAGTACGTCTTGTCCATATCTCTAAGGAGTGGATGGTCTCGATACCCTGACTGATAACTTGAACGAGAAAATCCGTGTGGAAAATGTGTACCCCTTGGGATTTTGTGGGTCTAGTTCTAGTAATGGAGGAATAAACCTTCTGTCTTGGCCAGATTCAGGCATACTGTGTGCTTTAGCTGGCTGGACATTGGAAATGAATCTTATGTATACGTGTTTCCCCTTTCTATTCCAGTTGGACCAAGTAGCATGCCGTGCCAATTGATGGTTGGGTTCTATGCATATGCGAGATCACGGGAAGTAAACGTAGACAAGGAAGAGTTGGAAGGTGAGTAGAATTTCTCGATTGATGATACTTGGAACACAAATAGCTTAACTGGTGAAGCTAAAGCCTCATGGCCAAGTCCATGACCCTTCTCGTTACCTTGCTGTCAGATGCTCAGTGGCACATCAGGGAAGATGTTAAGAAAGCCCTGACGTTCGCCGAGTACAAGAAGGCGCAACAGACCGCGGCGGCCAAGGTGAACCAGATGTGCAAGGGGGTGGAGAAAGGGCAGAGCCTGTCCGCCGATTTCAATGTAGAGAGCGGGGAGCTGGCCCCGATGTTCTTCCCGGGGCCGTTTGCAATCGCCCATCACCTCATCTCCTCGTGGGCGTTCCAGGATCCCTCCAAAGGGTTGGAATCTCAGTTCAGACATCCTAGTCCTTCCATGTCAAACTTGTAATGCCCTTCTCTGCCGCCACTTCTCCTGTTGGCCCTTTTTGCCTGGATCACATATGAATAAAAAATATCAAGTGTAGGGCGATTCATTTATTACAAAAGGGAGGTTACCATTAGATTTGTTCATATATTGTGGTGGTGTATTTTGGGCGTAAAGATTTGATAGTGCCAGACCGTGTAAGGGTATGGAATGGGATTCCATTCTGGCTGCTGAATCCGAGAATCCTTTCTGTAGTCATTATAGGAAGTTGGGTGAAGGGAATTAGAGTTAAGATAAGATGCGATTGGCTTCATCCATTCATGAACAAGAATGATTAGTGTGAGAACATGTTCTCTGTGTCTCCCACCACCGATTATTTGTGTAGATGTAATTTACCACATGGATGAGAATCATTCGCTGTAATATTCCTTTTGGGATGACAGATTTTGCCCAATTTTGATTTGATGATGTATGAAAACTAAGAATGTCCCTATTCTATGCGCACAAAATTGCGGCATCTTTCATCAACTTGCTGTGCTTAACACTAACCACATGCCCACCTCTAGATTATATTCTTCCCTTATATAATCAACAAGAAGCTCTGGTACCAACACAACACAACAGAAGGAACAACACTACAACAATTCTCAGATTAGAGGAGGAGGTCATGGCTGTATTGCAGAGATCAGCGAAGTCTTTCAGAAGCCAGGGCTCATCCGGATTGGTATGGGACGACAGGTTATTGGCCGGCGTTTTATACCAGATCAAGCCCGGGGAGGATGCGATGGATGGCACACGCCTCGGTCATTCGCGCAGCTCTGGGTTGATCAGGATGACAGACTGGGAGCGGAGCGGATCATTTGTTGTCGTGGTTGAACCTGTTTACCCGACAAAGACGGGCAAGGCCTTGGGGAAGCCGCGGACCGCGGATGTTCCTAATGTTACGGGTTGCGGGTTTTGGGGCATCTTTAGGAAATCGAGGGCGGCTAGTGCCAAGAGAGCTGGCGATAAACGTTCGTGAATGTTAGAATTTTTGTAAGACCAGAACAGGAAATCGTGATCTTGGAATGTCGGAAGTTCTAAAAGTTTTACAGACTATGAAGAAAACAAACGGACCATAAATTTGGACCGACACTAATTTCCGTATATCATTACAAACTACACGAGAAACAACCATTACTCGAAGACCTTACTGCCGGCGTTCCGGGGCATCGGCCGTTGCTGCTCAGATCGAATTCAAGAGTCGGGCGTTTTTCTGACCTTGGTCTTGAACAAGAGAATGTACAACTTGTCCATGCTAAAGTAAAGGAAGCAGCCGGTCGAGTGCGTCACGAAGGACCCGAAATTCGAGCCGACTATGCAGTGCCAGGCCGGTCCATACACCTTGTCGAATTCCTGTCACCAAACAACGTACCATACACTGAATTAAATATCAAAGCCAATGGACAAATCGATCCGATCATTCCAAATCTAAATTGCTAACTTAGTTGTGTGCACATGTCACACAACATGTCGTGCCACACGCATGATTTTAATAATCTTTTCCCATAATTTAATTCAATGGTTGATTGATTACACGGGATCGTTTCCATTTGGGAGTCTCTCCTCCCCTCCCCACCCCACATGGGACATTACTACTTTACATCCCTACTAAAAGAAAACAAAGAAGATTATGGAAGATTTAAAGATTAGTACAGCCTATGAATATTTCCACCAGTTGGGGTTGTTTTCTTACACCGGTTCCAGTCCCAATTAAATGTTCTGACATCTTGGTTTTTGTTTTGTCCCCATGACTTTTGCTTAAAGTTCATGACAAGAAACAAGGTTTTAATTGATTTTTCTATTACTCTTTACCAAGATTAAGGAGTTATTTGGTAAGATTATGATACGAATCTTGAGGTGGAGATAATATATAATTTTTTTAAGAATAATTTGTGTGAGATTGGATGTTGGGAACTAAATGCAGTTGTAGTAGTAGTAGTAGAGTTGGGTTGTGGGGGGAGTGACCTTCTTGATGGAATGAGCCATGTATTTGGAGCTGAACTTCTCCAAGCTGTCGAAGCTCCTCCTGGCACACCTGAACGCATGGACCTGCATGAACCCCGGCATGTCGCAAACCATCACCTTCGCCTGCAGCAGCCTCGCCACCGCCTCTGGGCTCGCCGTCTCCACGTACGACACCGACCTCCTCCCTTCCACGACCCACCCCTTCTCCCCTCCTCCTCCTCTTCCATCAACGGACCTCCTCGCGGCCTCGTACTCCCCCTCCGCGGCCAAAGATCTCCTCGGCTTGACTTGGGGGCTGGCGAGGTATTCCTCCGGGACGGCAGCCGGGAGCGTCATATCCTCCGGTCTCGGCAAGCGGTTGGGCTTGCTGGCGCGGGTTATGGATCTGTAGAAAGTTAGGAACCCTTTCCTAGGCTTCTCATGTGTAGCCATAAATGTTCCTCCTCTCTCTCTCTCTCTCTCTCTCTCTCTCTCTCTCTCCGTTTCCCTTCTCTGGAATTTGTTGGACTGTAGCTTTGCCAAAGGTATATAACGAATACAAAGGAAGAAGAAAAAGGTCATGTCTTTCATGGATTGTGGGATTATATTTATAAGAGATTATTTTATTAAGTGAGGGGGAATGAGTGATTACATGGGAAGCAAGCCATGTGGTGATGATCTTGGGTATTTAGGGAGGTTCCCCCCCCCCGGCTGTCTCCTCAACAAATGGGTTATTGTGGTTTGACCAATATAGACATTGACATTATTGTGGGAGAATCAAATATTATGTGGGAGGTTAAACTACTGTATAAAAAGGCCCCATCTCTCATACACTACCAAACCAAATGATGATCACCTGCTAACCTACAAGAGATTGTTGTCTGTCCCACCCCTCCCTCACCACTCTTGTTAACTCTCCGAGTGGTCTCCATCCCTTGTTTTGATTCCATTCATCTTTTTAATGGGTTTCACTTGCTAACGTTGATCATGTAAAAAGTCAGATAGGATAGGATAGGACTAGGGGGATATGTAGCCAGCCCCCTTTGATCATATGGTGATGCTTATTTGAATGACCGCGTTTGTGTTGATTGGGGAATGATGCTGCTGCTGTTTTACATGTGATCTTGGGGGGGTGACCAGGCAGAACTAATCAATCACAGAGTGTCTCAACTACTAGGAGCACATGGTGATCACCCCCCCCCCCCAATTCACTTTTTGAGATTTAAACTCCCTTTTTTGGTAAGATATGAAACTGGGTTTTGGGGGAGGGCAGCCATATGAAGTGTCAATTGCTTGACATTCCTTTGGAAAACAGGCCCCTCCCACCCTTCTTGAATACATCAACAACACCACCAACACCACCATTATCACCGTATCTTTTGGCCTTTCCATTAGACCCCTCCATATCTTCCCATGGGGATCACAATAAAATGATAACTTTGTCCTTTGCCTCGTGGTATTTTTCGTTGTTATAAAAAAAAATATGAAATACGATAGTCAGTTTCAGAAATAGCTTACTATTACCTTGAAGTTGTTACTTAAAATAGAAGCTTTATGGTGGCCGAATTTGTGAAGTCGCTACTTTATAGTTTCATCCTAAAATAACTTATTTAAGAAAAAAAAAGATAACTTTCAGTTTACTCGAAGTTGTAATTATAAGTCATATTCGATGATGTTTGAAATTCGTGACGGTGTTTCATAAAAATGACGGTAATTATATTCGGTATTTTTGGGCACTAACATAAACAAGTTACATGTATCTTGATTAATAGAACAATGGAAGGGGTGTCAAGGCACCCACCAACCATCATCAAACATCAAACAGTACTCACATCCCTTTCCAATTCAATTCTTGGACATGAAGACCAAACATTATCGTGACACTGTAGTTCCTATTTGTTGTGATATTGGTACATTCTTTTTCTTTTTTGTAATTAATGATCCGAGATTCCGAGTCACGAATGAGAAAGAGATTTGTTCGTCGACACAAGTTTGGGAGATGGTAGTAGTAATGGTGGTGCCCCATCAAAATAAGGAGTGTTCAAAATGAAGGAGAGAACACCGGGCCACATGCACACGCGGTTGGCATGTGATCTTGGCTAGATGGACATGGATCGAGTCGAGTGCCGTATTACCGACTCGGAGCAACGAGCTCTTTGTGTAAGGAACCTCGGGACTCGGCGTGACCGGAGGGTTGAATTACTACAACATCCTCCAGTGGCTCGATGGTGATCTCCACATGCCAAGGGGCGCCCGGGTAATTTCACGATGGCCCACAAGAGTCCGTGGGCCATTAAGTTGATGGGCTGGTACTTTTGAGGCCCAATTTATACGCCCATCTGGTGACCCGAATCCGATCCCGGGTAAACCGAAAAGGGAAACCCGATTTTACCGAGGGGAGAGAGACTGATCGGATCCGCCGCCGCGAAAGTTCGGAAATGGATGGGAATCTGGAGATATCGCTGGACAAGCTCCCGCTCAAGCGCGTCGACTTCATCGACGAGAACGGAAACGAAAGATTCCCTCCGTATGATTGCCGTTTGCCCTTGCTTTCTTTTATTAGTGTGTGGTGTATTTGCGGGCGATTGGATTTGGTTAGTTGTGGTAGTGGTTTAGGGGCACGGGAGGTTGACTTTGGTTTGTTATCAGTGATGTGAGTCCCGAGGAGAAGACGCTGTCGTTGATTCGGAGGATCGACTTCGGATGGGCGGTGCAGAAGGACGAGGACGGTGACGACAAGGATGAGCATAAGGATAAGAAGCAGAAGAAGGCGGGGAAGGATGGTTCATCGCCCTGGCAGTGGCAGGGCATGGTCGAGAACTTGATGTTGGCTCGGCAGGAGCTTTCCGTCATTATCGACATCATCAGCACGGTCAGTTTCCGGTGTTTCCTCAGTGGACTGGGAACTAGTTTGGTCTGTTGTTACGTTTTGGTCGGTGCTTGAGTTTGAGTTTTTTGCTTTTTGCGCTGCTCAGGTTGAAGCGAATGACGCTGTGGTGGTGACTAGCATCACGAAGCCGAAGCAGTTGCTGAACGAGTCTCTGTCTGACCTCGCTGTTTCTGCTGCGACAAAGCTGCAATGCTACAGGGTACGATGTGATTCCATCATCGTATATTTGTTCTGATCGGCTGTAATTTTCTTGTTTGTAACGGTCAGTTTGTTTGCATTTGCAGCATCTTGGTAAATATTTTAAGCAGTCTGCAAAAGGGCTGGAACAACAGGTGTCTAGAGAAGCAAGATTCTATGGCGCTCTTATCAGGTATTACTCTTGCAAACACCACAAGTAATCTCAACTAAACTGAGGGTTTTGTTTTGGATTGTTTGATTTTCTTTGCCTGGTTTTGGTTTTGCAACTATTGCCTACATTTAAATGTTAGCTCTAGTGATGTGGAGTAGTTGGACTTTCAATTGACTTCCAGTTTCTCAAATGTTTGTTTAACCTTTTACATGCAATGTGCCCTCCTGATCTTTCTCTTTCACTGACTGTTTCCTTTGCTCATCTATCAAATGGATAGACTGCAGCAAAACTGGAAAGTTAAGAGGCAGCGCATGGCAGCTTCTGCTCCTGGAAATGAAAGTTTCACCATCGATCTGTCTGACAATTCGTCTTCCGATCCTACGAGTGGCCTCCGTTCGTATCCTCTCAGTATATTACGCGTTGAACATGACTCTGCTGGTATGTTGGCGCTGAATGTGCCCACAAAATCCTATCGCGCTCTCCGTTTCGGTTTTGTTGGAACTGCATTAGAATGCGATGGAGTCGAGACAGAGTGTCCTGGAAAATTAAATGATGGGTCAGCTGACGGGGAGGACGAAAGAGTTGCAGCAACTCATTATACCCTTTGTCGGCTTCACAAGGCAATCTTTGATGAGCAGGTTCGAATTTAAAAAGCACATAAAAGCTGCATTTATAAAGTGAAATTGTGCTCTTCTTCTAGGTTTCCTGATTCATTGAAAACTCTTGGTTTTTTGTTATCCAGGTGTTTGATTTCATCAGCCGTGAAGCTTTCAGTCTAACTTCAGGAGTCAATTTGACTGGAATTCGTGAAAACTTTTTACAACTGCGCTTACGTCAGGGAGAATCTATGTCCATATCACTTATGTCGACTTCTCAGGATGACCAATCCGTTGATAGCGCAGAAACGCAGGTTGCAGAAACAGAAGCTTCACCTTTAGCTCTTCAGGCGTTGGCGCCAGAAAATGAAGGAATTCCGGATGAAAGGATAAGAGGGCCTCTCAATCGTGCTTGTTATGAGATATATCTTCAGCAGATATTTCGTGATCATGTTTTTGCGAGATCCAAGAACAGGCACACTGCTCCTAGCAGTAAACCTACTGGTCCCTCAGCAAAAGATAGTCCGAGTCTTCTTGGACACTTCTGTTTGTCTGTGGCTCACAGAATTTTCTCCTCAAGAGTTCTTAAGAAACTGGAAAATGTGGTAGGTTCTGTTCTTTACTTAGCCGTGTTTTTCTATTTTTCCATTATATATAGATGTCCACTAGTTTCATTATGGAATTTATAGGTTTCAAGGACTCCTTATCTTCAATTGATGTCTCAACCTGCATGGAATTCTCGGATTTCCTCGTGGTTGCTGTTCATGGATGTTCCACAATCTGTTCTTCATGGAGGTTCTAAGACAGATAACCATCCTCCAAAATGGAGAAAATCTCGGTTCTGTACCAAGGTGGTTGTCATTGAAGAATGCATTAAAGTTGAAGGGGAAGGTGCTCCAAATGTTGTCGGCCTGTTCAAGGAAAGTGCTGAAGATATCACCACAATAAGCAGATATGAATGTGACCTGGAAGATCTGCCGATGATTATTTTACAGCAGGTGAGTGCTTTTACATGCTTCATTGATATCACATATTATAGGTCGTGTTATTATGGTACTAGGAGTACTAGAATATCTGCGATAGCATGAAGGTGACGTAGAATGGGGATTATCACTCTTAGCATTGATTATCGCTCAGCGGACTGACGTAACTTCTGGCCTGCTGCAGGTTGCTGGTCAAGTTATCTGGTGGCTACACGAGGAGGCCCTAACCGTTGGTCTCAAAGCCGCCAGAGACTTTTTATGCCTTTCCTTCGAACTAGAGCAGGGAGAATCACTTAGTCTCGCAGCTCGTGTCGACCCAGAGGATCCTTCGGGATGCATATCATGGTGGTTGGTAGTAGACGGCGGCTTTCCTGGGGAGACGAAACTGCACACGGATGCAGACACCAAAAACGATTACAGGAAATTCCTGGGTCATTTGTCACTGGACGTGTTGCACTCTACTGTCCTGGATTTGGTGACCCTATGCAACAGTGGTGCCAACCCCTGACCGCACCTCTTCAATGAGTCTCCCTCTTGCGTTTTGTATATGGGAATTGTGAGTGAAGCAAGAAGGTTGTAGTGCAAGCGTCGACAAAGTTGGGACTTTTCTCAGTCGTCCAGAACATCCTAACAGTGTGGGAATTGGCTGGCATGTTGAAATAGGCGAGTGTATGTTTTCTTTCCCTGATGTTTGAACAATTTTGGAAATAGGGTTAAAGTTTATCAACCTTTAAAAAATTTCTAAAGACTCTTAAAATTTAGTTACTGTTTCAGCAACATACGCTTAAGAGTGATATTTAATTAATTTATGAAAATGAAACCTGTTCAATACAAATTTTTTTTCAAAATACATTGCCTCGTGGGTTTGGTCGGGTACTTGGTGGACTTGCATTACAACCTTTTTGTTCCTGCTGTTTAGTGATGGAATTGATGATGCTGTTGCAGTTGTCTTGTTAGGATAATTCTCGGGGTGGCGTACGGCAGCCCGGTTTTTCCTTAATTGCGATGCGTGGTCAATAACTAGTCACTGATCAGCCCGGTTTTTCCTCGAAGTGTATTACACTTTTTACTATCGAGGCAAGATTTATTGTTGCCACGTAAGCGTCCAAAGAGTTGTTACGGAGGATGAATTTTCATTAATAACTCGGTATGTTACAATTTGTGACAGTTAAAGTGCTATCTTTCTCGCGAAGAATTCGATTTTTAACCGGAGATATAATGACAAACGCTCTTTCACAATAAAATATTAATGTTTGTCCTCAAGTCTCTTTATTATGGCAATCTCCTCCACATAGTAGAGATTTGTTAGGCTACTTATCTCTCCGATGTTAAAAGTGGCCAAGTCCGTACTTCTTAGACGAATGATTTCTATTCAAGTCGGGGCCCATTACCATGAACAAGAGTTGTTATGGTTCTTTCAGGATACACAAAAAAAAAAAAAAATGCAGCAATAGATCATCCCGAATTCTGTTGCGACTTTGTTTTAGCCTACACAACATTTACGAAATTGGGTGTGGTGGTCAATTAACTTTATTGTATTTTGAGGGAGTAATCCAGACTCGAAGATCTTTACTATGGTTGGTGGACCTTGCCAATGGACAACGAGATTCGACGTTTTCTCTTCCAACATCTTCTTCTTCATTTGTTATGCTTAGTGAATACGAATATATTCTTGATGTCAAGTTGAGTTTAGAAAAAGTGTGGTAACTGGATGCTAGTCGACTACGAAGGATATTTGTATACAGTTACCTCGATGATATATTAAAAATTTTGGTAGTACATCGAGTCATAGTTTTGCCCTCATATTGAAGAGATTGTGTGTTGTTCTTCATCGATTTTCATCTTGTTTCCGCCGTTAATATTCGTACTAGTGATAAAAAAGACATTCGGCGAATCTCGGGGTATGTTATATCCCAACAAGATAAAAATTCTTTTGATTGGTACGTGTTCTTGAATCATTAGACTCCTTGTATTCGAATGATGAGGTTTGTACGGATGAACAGTTAGTTTTTAAAAAATTTCATGAAAAACGGCCAAAGTTTCATAAATTACCGAAATCCTGTCGATGAGGCGCGTTTTGAATAACAAAGAGGGCGGGTTAGTGTAAAATGCGGGGGGCGGATTTCCAAAACCCGCCCCTATGCGGGATGCGTAGTCCCCATTTAGGCGCGTTTTGGGAACCCGTCTTCAACGGGTTCCCAAAACGCGCCCCCCGGACACTTGGAAATTTTTCCAAGTGCCAGGGAGGGCCTGTCTTAGTTCTTTAAGGGGCTGGTTCCCAAAACAAGGGGCGGGTTGTTTTGGGAACCCGCCCCTCACGTAGTTTAACAAGGGGCGGGTTCCCGCCCTGACTAAAGACATCGGGGTCTTCCTCTCCCGACCTTGTTTCTCCACGTAACCCTAACGCCCGAATCCCCTCCGTCCGCCTCCTTGACCTCCGTGAGCCTCCGCCAGCCGTGCCGTCTCCCTCTCCCAACCTTGTTTCCTCTCTCGTTCGCCGTGTCGTCTCCCTCCGTCCGTCCGTCCCTCCGTCACCTCCCTCCGCCAGCTCCGGCCGTCCCTCCCTCCCTCCGTTCGTCCTTCCCGTCGTCCGTGCCGTCCCTCCGTCATTGTAAGTGTTTATTATCGTTAAATTAGGTTTAGTTGATTTTTGGGTGATTTAACTAGGTTTAGTTGAATTTAAGTAGGTTATTTAGGGATATATGAAATTTAGTTGAATTTAAACTAGGGTTAGTTGAATTTAGGGATATATGAAATTTGGTTTAATTTAGGGTTAGTGGATATTTGGTTTATTTGAATTTAGGGTTATTTGATTTTAGGGCTTATTTGAATTTAGGAATTAATTGTACATTTTTTTTTAATAATTGTAGGTATTTGGAAGTCGAAAGAAGCCATTATTCTTAGACATCGTAAGTATTATCTTACGTTTCAATATCGCACGTACATTTACTTTTGTATGGAAATGGGAAAGTTATTGATAGTGGTGAAGGAGTTGGTTATAGTTGGGGTTCACTGAAACGTTTAAAGGTATCGGGTGATATCGATTATGTGCAATTGGAAAGGGTTATCGCTAATGCAATGAGATTGAACGAAGGAAGTAAGTTGGAAATATGTCACAGATATCCCGTATTTTCGTATACCTCGTCTGGCATTAAGTTTGTGCTAGTACCTATTGGTGATGATGAGGATGTGAGATTGTTGTGCGAATTTGCTATGTGCAATGGTGATCGCATTCAAGAAATATATGTTAAATCAGTTTCTGCTTATTATGGCAATAAAGAGAGGGCGGGAAGTTCAAGAAGTATGCATGGTGGTAATGTGGGGAATGAGATCGTAGGAGTAAATGTGAATCAGGGGAGCTTTAATGTTGTGCATGATAACCCTGTAAATAGGAATGTGGGTGAAAATAGTCGTCGGTTGACTCCGATGTTCGAAGGATGTAGCCGCTATGATGGTAATGATGGGGATGGTGATAATGAGGAGGATGATGATAACAATGGGGATGATGATAACGATGGGGATGGTCATGAATATGGTGATCATGAAAATGATGATTATGAAGATGGTGATCCATTTGAATGTTTGAAACGTGACTTAGGCGATCAAGGAGAGATAGACGAAATGATGTATCGGTAATATGAGAATGATATCCTTGAGTCTATAGTGAATTCTGATAATGACGTCGATATTGATGAGGAAATGTTAAACGGAGTTGATTTGGGAAACGATGAAGAACGTGTGAATGTAAGTGCAAATGAGGCTGGTCCGCCTAGAAAGAGGTTGGAGAAACCTCTACCTTTCTATCTTGAGAGTGGTGATACTGGGAAGGTGATTGTGGAGGAGGACAATGATGTTAGGATTAGGGACGATCCTGAATATGTGGTTGAATTTCGTAAAGGGATGAGGTTCAAAAATAAGAAAGAACTCATTAAGACGGTGAACACATTCTGCATCAAGAACCATTACAATTACGATATCGTCGAGACGGATAAGATTAGGTGGGCCGTGATTTGTTCTGAGAGTGGGGGTGGTCGCAAGTGGAGATTACGCGGGAGGCAACGTTCTGGTGATCATGAGTTTGAAATAACAATTGTTGGTGAGCCACATACATGTTTAAATGCAGTGCTTACTCAAGATCATCCTCGGATTGATTGTAACTTTATGGCTCCACACTTTCGTACTTTTGTTAAAGAATCTCCTGAAGTGAAAGTATCGTTCCTACGGAATGTAATAAAGGAGAGATTTTGGTACGAAGTTAGTAGGAGACGTGTATGGGATGCGAAGAGGAAGGCAGTTTCACTTGAATACGGTGATTGGGATGAATCCTATAATGAGTTGCCGCATCTTCTTAATGCAATTAGAATTGACAACCCAGGAACAATTGTTGATTGGGGTGAATGTTGTAATGTTGGCGAAGTGGAGGAATTTTACTTTCAGATAGTGTTTTGGGCGTTCGGTCAGTGTATTCAAGCATTTAAGCATTGTCGACCGGTGGTAAGCATTGATGGCACATTTCTATATGGTAAGTACAAGCATAAATTGTTAATTGCATGTTCAATGGTCGGAGAGAACCATATTGTGCCGCTTGCTTTTGCTTTGGTTGATAAATAAAGCTACGACTCATGGAGTTGGTTCCTAAGATGTCTGAAGGGATATGTTGTCGGTGGTAGGACTGGAGGTGTATGTTTAATTTCCGATAGACATTCCGGCATTCAAGCAGCCGTGAATGATCCTGATGTTGGTTGGACTCCTCTGTTTGCGCATTGGCGATTTTGTCTTAGACATGTTGCAAGCAATTTCAATGCCAGGTACAAAAATGTAGTATGTAAGAGGAAGTTGGTAAGCCGCAGGGAGGAAATCAATGACTCTGAAGTATAACAACATGATGAAAAGCTTGTTTCAAACAATGCCAGAAGCTGCCGAATTTTTCGCAGAGATGAGTGCAGAGCAGTGGACTTTGAGCGGAGATGGATTTTATAGATATGGTCTTATGACTACGAATTTGAGCGAGAGTTACAACTCCGTTATCAGAGGTGCAAGAAATCTTCCGGTTTCTGCTCTGGTCAGAAAAGTTTGGTATAATTGCATTTCATATTGGATAGCCCGACGAGATGATGCAGACTCTGCGTTGCAAATTGGCGAACATTTTACATCCGTTTGTCAAACGAGGTTATGCAAAGCCATGGAGAAAGCCAAACGATACGAAGTCGTTCTTCTCGATCGACAGGAGGGTAGATTTGACGACAAGACTAAAGGAAGACATCGTGTCAAATATGTTTTTCTCCAAAATCGGAGATGCAGTTGTAAGAAGTGGCAAATATTTCGCATACCTTGTTCTCATGCCTTGGCATGTTATGCATTCTTGCATATTGATCATACGGCTGTCATTAGTCGATTCTACTCATTCGAGTGTCAGAAGGCCGTATATGCTTCTCGGTGGCATTTTTTTGATTGCAAAGAAAACTGGACGGAATATCGTTTTCCTAGAGTCAATCCTGACTCGACAAGAGTCAGACCACGTGGGCGTCCAAGGTCATCCCGTATACATAATGAAATGGATATTAGAGTTTGATCTCGGAGTAGTAGTTGCTCATTATGTAAAAAGGAAGGCCATAACCGACGCAGTTATCCTAATCGTAATATTTGTAAGTTCTTATTCAAAGTTTTAAAATGTTATTACTATTATATTCTTATGTTGTGCTAATTGTCTTACAGGAAATGCATCATGGGCCAAGGAAGACAGATATCCTTCATGCTCAAGGAGAGCATCGGTCGACGACTGTATGGGAAGCCGGATATAATATGGTAAGTCGATTTCTTTACTTCAAAATCATTATATATTCATACATTGTTTACTAATTCGTATTTTCTTTGCAGAACAATGTTCTAACATGCCGTCGGGTTGAAAAATCGCTAAAGGGACTTGCTAGCGATCCACGCATGGATGTTTACCTCCGTCAGGCAGGATTCTACGGAGTGGCGAAGCTTCCATTTATCTCTTTGGATTGGGCATTGATCACTGCGTTAACGGAACGCTGGAGACCGGAGACGCACAACTTCCACATGGTGCACGGTGAGATGACCGTGACCCTACAGGATGTTGCTATTCAGCTTGGATTGCCTGTAGATGGTGATGCAGTTATAGGTGACGCCTCGATATCGGCAGTCGAGGTGTGTCATCAGTTGTTAGGCCGTGTACCTGCTGGAGATAATATTAGGTCGGGTCGTATTAGACTAAGCTGGTTGGCCCAAATTTTTTCTGAGATTCCGGTAGATGCCACTGAGGAGGTGGTTCAGATGTACAAGAGGGCGTACATCCTCCAGCTTATAGGTGGGATGTTGTTCACTACTAAGTCGGACAACTTAGTACACCTATTTTGGTTGCCACTATTAGCTGATTTAGAGAGGACGGGACAATATAGCTAGGGTAGTGCATGCCTAGCTTGGTTATATAGGAGCTTGTGCAAGGCGTCTCACCATAAGGCGTCACAGATCGATGGCCCACTCATTTTACTACAGATTTGGGCGTGGGATAGATTCCCGCATGTAGCGCCTTTGAGACGTCGTACTCCTTTCGTAGAGGATATGCCTCTCAGTTATCGTTGGGCCGTAGCGAGGATGTGCGCACGGTGGCGACGTATGTGCTTGCATCGTACAGAGAGGCCTTCGACAGGCAAAGCAGTGATCAGGTACACCTTACGATTGAATAAAGCAATTACAATTGATTGTGTCATATCTCCCTTTAACGTTCTCATTGAAATATGCAGGTGATTTGGCATCCCTACCATGAACAGTTGATAGATATGCTTTTAGCTTACTGTCGGTCAGGCGAGATGATTTGGCATACCCGTGTACCACTTATATGCTTCTTCATAGTGGAATGGTACTTCCTAGATAGAGTAATCCGTCAGTTAGGCGATCTACAGCTGGTACCCGATCAGTGCGACACCAGCAAAACCCTTCATCGCATTGATCTTCGCGGGAAGAATATAAACAACTGGAGGGAGATCCACCGGCAGTTTGTGGATATCTGGGAAGGTCGGCTCAACTATGTTGTGCCGCTGGAGTGGGATTCTCAGAAGAAATACTCCAAGTGGTACGCGAATCATACTCGGCAATATATTTCCCATACAGGTTCCATGCTGGGCAAAATGGTAAGTACATTACTTCTTTCTATTCGATTTTCCTTCTTTAACATATATTCATTTACGTCGTTCTTATTGTGTGACAGCTGAAGAATTTTAAAAAGATGAAGCTAAAATCTGACCAGCCGGAGCTCGTCTCTCTTGCCGAGGACTCCATGGAAATGCTCAGAGAGTACGGACCGGTTAGACTATATGGTCGAACCGACGGCTTGGAAGACCAATTGGCGTTTGAGTTCGTGCCGCCACATGATGGACAGCACTTCGAGGGCGATGAAGGAGGAGGACAGCACTTCGAGCCAATTGAAGAGGAGGACATGCCACATGAATGACAACCCTTCGACGGAGATGTGGACATGCCACTAGCATATGACGATCCCGTATTTGACGAGCAGGGTCATGAAGTGCGAGAAGGGATGCTCATATCACAAATTTCTCACGTGGATGCCGAGTACTGCACGCCACACTTTGAGGTTGGGTCGAGTTCGACTCCTGGAGCTCCGATTAAAGGAGCGAGAGAATTTGGGTAAGTTAAATAAAATTTTCAAGTGTCGTTATAGTTAAACTCAACTAACATAAGTTTTTCAGGTACGACCATTTCGAAGACCCATCTCAACTTGCAAAGCTATACCCGGGCGACTCGTCGGAGTAAGTCCCATTCTCATGCCATATGTGAGAAGGCGCTCTAGACGTAGAGGGAATTAGAATCTGCGTTCGTATTTATAAACCATTATGTACTTTGATGTTTGGATGTATTTCGGTGATGTTTTGAATATAAATCGGTGCATTTTCTGATATGTGAAGTGTTTCCGATTGTTGGAACTAAAATTGTTTCGATCGAATAGTGATGGTTTCGAAAAGAAATTTGACTCCAACATGGACCCGCCCCTTGTTAAAGTAGAAAACCCGCCCCTTTCCTATGCCCACCAGGGGCGGGTTTCCGCCCCTTCACTATGCCCCCCAGGGGCGGGTTCCCAAAACCCGCCCCTTCTGGGAGTAAGAAGAAGCCCCCTCGTGCACTTGGAAAAATTTCCAAGTGTCCGGGGGGCGCGTTTTGGGAAACCGTCTTCATGGGAAGACGGGTTCTCAAAACGTGCCTTAATGGGGAGTGCGCATCCCGCATAGGGGCGGGTTTCCCCCACATTTTACACTGAGGGCGGGTTCTCAAAACCCGCCCTCTTTGTTATTCCGGGAGCCCATTTTGACGGGATTTCGGTAATTTATGAAACTTTTGCCGTTTTTCGTGAAATTTTTTGGAAACTAACTGTTTGTCCGTACAAACCTCTTCGAATGGTAGCCTGCCAATCAATATTATACATGTACTTTTTTTCTATACAACACACTGTTTTTTCACATCTATCCCAGACCACATGCGGAAAATGCGGATGACAAGTACTTGAATCGACATTGCAGTGGAAGTCGTTCTGTTGGATGATTCGTCCGAGTTGCCGGCCGAAAATTTATGTGCATGTATCCATTACATTTATGAGATGTGGATGAATTCCTATGATTATATGCATGCTCCAAATGTCCGATTGGAATCTTCGGAATCTCACTCGTGGGGGAAACACATCTTAGACTGTACGTAAACATGGATGAAAAAACGTGTTCAAGTCTCATAAATTTCCAATTAGACGTATTTTTATTTTAATAAGTCTTGGTTGATGATTGTACCTAATTATGATTAGTTCGAAAATAAATTTGAAAAATATGGTTTGAGTTTCTAAATTTACCTCAATACTGTCATCATCATTTCAAACGTCGACTTGTTTTTAAGACAAATCAATGTTTGAGACAACGGCTTTGCCTCCCAAATAATGACTTTGGTGACTTGGGAATTTTTGAGCCGTTTTTAGTGCTTGGGACAACGTTGTTGATTGAAAGAACGTTTTTTTATGGAAAATCCAAGAATGTTTTTAAGGAACATTACTGTTTCTTCAACATCGAAAATTTCATAAGTTTATGTTACGCCAGAAAAAAGAGAGCGTGACATAAAATTTGACATCCCGAAAAATAAAAATATTATCAAATTACATATGTTTTCATTATTTTTTTTAAGTATAATAAAATCGTAATTTGAAATCATGACTTTATCAAGAGCCTAAGCTCATCTTCAACGACAACTTTTTGACTTAGAAGTTTCATTGAAAGCTAACCGTACGGGCTAAAAACCTCGTGTTTGGTTTGGGAAAAGATTTAAATATTGAATTTTCACTTTTAAAGCAGCTTCTCAGCGATCTAAAATTTTCCTTCAACCAAGCACGGCATGAGGCTCTCCCACAGTTCCTCATTTGTTGCTCGTCGTCACCGGCGGTTTTCTTGCAGGCATTCCATCGAACATGTTGAGGACGGTCTGGTCATCTCCGTCGTAATCCCAAAGGTACGAGTGAACAACCCCTCACCACCCCCACGCTACATTCCTTTGTTCGTCCGAGGATGTTCTCCTTTCTTGCCTGAGGCTTACTGGCGTTCCTTTTTGTTTTGGTTTTGGCAGAGGGAGATGCACAATAGGAACAAGAAGGCCATGGAGTTCATTGCCAAAGGCTGAAGTGCCCTCAAGGAAGTTGACCGTGTCATTGACTACTGCGAGCTCAACGATCGCCGCCTCATCCCTCTATTGCGCGTACGTCTTCTTCATTTTTCCTCTCCCTCGATGCTTTGGAGTGTTTGCTTCCATGGGCGGAAATTTTCTGGCTTTCCGCTTTTTGTGATATGGGATGTACATGTCTTTAAGTACTCGAAAGTATTGTTTGGTGCTTGTGATGATACAGCGCCTCATGCTGTCGAAAAGGGATGATGCGCAACGTTGCTCTTGTGCTTCATAGCAGTACCCTCAAGGATTGTTTGTTTCGAGAGATTTTGGATTTCATGTGTCGTCCTTGAGAGATTCTTTAGCCGAGCAACAAGGGCCTGTCCAGGTCCAGGAAAGCATGGGCTTATCGCGAGTTTTGTACGAAAATACGGTTAGTTTTAAAAAGAATTTGCGAAATACGGTCCGAGTTTTGTAAAATACGGTTTTACTGTCGGGGCGCGTTTTCAAAATATATAACCCGCCCTCCATGTAAATAGGAATCTGCCCCCATGTGACATTCCATGATGCGCATGAAGGCGGGTTTTTGAAAACCCGCCTTTATGCAGGGGCGGGCTTTTAAAACGCATCTTCCGAGGGGCGGGTTTTGAAAACGCGCCTCTCCAACAGTACATTTTCGCCGCTTAGACGGACTCAATGTCTCAAACTCGGCCCTTTAATTAAATAAAGAAGGGACGGGTTTTCAAAAAGTTAGACAGAAAAAACCTAAATTTTGATGCCATTAGGATTCGAACGAAACCACTTTGACCAATTAGAGGGGCGGGTTTTCAACACACGCTCCTTATTTATTTATTAGAGGGGCGGGTGCCCCTATTCATTTCTTCAAGGGGCCAGCAGACGCCCACTCCTTCAGCCTTTTTCGTGAAGAATTTCACCAAGTCTTGGGGGCGGGTTTAAGACGCGTTTTGAAAACCCGCCCCTGTATGAAGGCGGTTTCTCAAAACATGCCCTCATGTCCATCATGGGAACGCCATAGGGGCGGGTTAAACCCGTCCCTGCCTATTTGCATAAAACCCGTCCTCTTTGTATTTTAAGGAAAACGCGCCCCTTCGACGGTAAAACCATATTTTATGAAGCTCGGACCGTATTTCACAATTTTTTTTAAACTAACCGTATTTCCGTACAAAACTCGGCTTACCGTGGCCTTTTTCCAAAATACAGTGACAAACTACTGATCAGTCTCATCTGGAACACAGTCGATGATCTTTTCTGGAAGGTTTCCACCATGATTTAATGAAACATGGATCGGGTAGTTAGAAAAACAAGTAAAGTATGGGAATATGTGGGGGTGTATTTGATTGCATTGTGCTAAAACAATTATGGTGCTGCTATGCTACTGTCGACGTCTGTACGAGATGAGAAAACAGAAGATTTTGTCTCCATACAGTCCAATGTGGTTTTATCTTTTTTAGTTGATGAAACTTCATGAACAAATTTCAACCCAATTCTACTGTCGTAGAAGTATTCACAATAGATTTCTCTTGTTGATTCTGCATTGGCGGTCTCAATTTCTTTGGTGGATCATAACTTCTTCATTTTATAGGCAGCGAAAGAAAACTTTGAGCTTACATTAGAAGCCAACAATTCGAACACTCATGCAAGATACTGGCTGGCTAAGCTGCATTTCAAATACCATGTTCCAGGCAAATGTCCAGCAGTGTAAGTGGATCACCGGAAATACATTTGTTTGGTAATGTGCAATTTGTTCTTATCAAAATAGAGAGAGTTTCTACCTGTTGAGCTAAGGAGTATATAGTCTTCAGCATTGTTTTGGTTAACACCAAGTGTTTTTTAAGAAGGATGAGCATTAGTGGTGTCCCCGCCATAAAGGGTTTTGTCTCCGTAACCATGATGTATTTTTGTATTTTCTGCAAATAGCATGATCATTCTGATCAACCCTCTTTTTATTACTTAGAGAAGGCTGTGGACCATGTATGTACATCTAGCAAAATAGCCCTGCAGCTTATTAGAAATAAACTAAAGCATCGTTGTGTTGTTATTTGTTCTCCAGCTACATCCAGGGGCTCTCTACCTCCTTGGTGCCACCTATTTGACTGGGGATTGTGTAAAGCAAGATCTTGGCTCCGCAATGTGGTGTTTCCAGAGGGCTTCCGAAAAGGTCATCAATTACACCGTGGAGCTTGTGCTTGGTATTGCATGAAATTCTTCGCTTTACAGCGTGGAACATCCTCAGGGACATGCCGGCGCCACCATTGGATATGGATCTCTCCTCCTTAGAGGTAGGCCTCGTAAACCAATCACTTCTCATCCAAATCTTCGTCACTGCAAATTGTTGGTTCTGCGGAACGTTGTTACTACGTACATTACAACGGGAACGGCGCTTCTGCATGGGGCATGGATGTTGAGTTGTCCTGATAATAAAGTGACATGGTTCAGGCGTCCAAGTTCCTGAGATTCTACTGAAGTTCAATGCAACAAGAGGGGCGGCGGCAAGGAAGTCGAGGACAGGGGATGAATGTTCTAGGGTAGATCCGGTGGAGATGGCTAGGAAGCAGTTTGAAATAGCGGCGAAGGCGCGTTGCGATCTGGGAATGAGGTGGCAGATGAGATTAGAAGAGGAAGATAAGTCCGTGGCATTGGCAACATGAAACTTGGCATCAAGACGCGGCGTACAAGGTCTGTAATTATTTGTAGCAGAATTGGGTGGGTCATGACTCAGAAGAGTCCGCTTTATTTCTTTACCACAAATAAAATTAAAAGTACATGTAATTATTTTACAAACTATTGCTGTAGGTTTTTATTTTTATTTTATATAATATCTCTAAATTGATGTCGCAGGATGAGTTCCATTTTTAAATTTGAGAATTTTTTTTTATAAATTTAAAAGTTAGTTAATCTCGGTAATATTCCTTGATAATATTAGTTCGCAAAATATACGTGAAATAAATTAAAATTCATGAACTAATGATACTAATTTTGAGTCTGTAATTTAGTTTTAAAAAATTTTAAGACTTTCGTAAATTATTTTATGGCCTAATAAATCTAGTCAAATATTTTTGTCTCTACTCACATTGTACAACTTGAAACAATTTCATTAGGGATTACAAGTCTCACACGGTTCAATTTATATATATATATGTGTTTTAGGGGTTTGTGTAATATATAAATAAGAGTGCCGTAAACTAAGAGGATTGTACGGTTGTACGGTTCGTTTTTAAAAAAATTCGTCAAAAACCGTTCGAGTTTGAGAAATTACAGAAACACCGTCGATGGGGCGCGTTTTGAAAACGCGCCCCCCGAATAACAAAGAGGGCGGGTTCTCAAAACCCGCCCTCCGTGTAAAACTATAGGGGCGGGTTCTCAAAACCCGCCCCTATGTCCCTGAAACAATGCCGCATAAGGGCGCGTTCTCAAAACCCGTCCTCATGTAGGGCGGGTTTTGAGAACGCGCCTTTTAAACACTTAGAAAAATTTTCACCAAGCGCCAGGCCGCCTGTGCCATGTCCAAAAGGGGCGGGTTTTACCTTATGTCGACCCCAACCCGCCCGGGGGCGGGTTCTCAGAACCCGCCCCCGACTAAATTATACAAGGGGCGGGTTGACCCTTATTCCACTGCAAGCAGGTCTAACTCTCACTCCCTGTTCGATCGAAAGAAACAATTTGATAATCATAAGGCGTGATAATGGAAGGCTGCTAGGAGGAGAATAACATAAAACTTAAGAAGTTCCATACATAATTCTCGAATCAAACGTAAACGATGTTAATTGTTTACAAAGAGATGACTAATTCCCTCTACGCCTACTCGATCTCCTCCTCACATAAGGCATGATAACGGGAGGCTGGTCCGACGAGTCGTCCTGGTACAATTGCGTAAGTTGAGATGGGTCTTGGGAATGGTCGTACCTGAGAAGCTTATATTAGTTTAGTTTAACTATAACGAACTTCGAAGTTGTATTCAACTTACCCAAATTCTGTCGTTCCTTTCATCGGAGCACCCGGAGTCGAACTGGACCCAACCTCAAAGTGTGGTGTGCAGTACTCGGCATCAACTTCTGAAATTTGCGAGATAAGCGTGCCTTCTTGCACTTCACGACCGTCCTCGTCAAATAAAGGATCGTCATACGCCGGTGGCATGTCCTCATCGCCGTCCAAGGGTTGTCCATCATGTGGCATGTCCTCGTCGCCGTCCAACGGCTGTCCATGATGTGGCATCTCCTCATCGCCGTCAATGGGCTGTCCATCATGCGGTGCATTGAAGTCAAACGGAGGTTGGTCTTCTAACCTGCCAGCGCGACCATACAATCGAAGCGGTCCGTATTCCCTGATCATCTGCATTGAGTCCTCGGCAAGAGAGACGAGTTCGAGCTGGTCAGATTGAAGCTTAATCTTTCTGAAATTCTTCAGCTGTCACAGAATAAGGAAGACGTAAATGAATATATGCTATTAAAAAAAATTGAATAGATAAAAGTAATGTACTAACCATCTTGCCCAGTATGGAGCCAGTGTGAGATATGTATTGCCTACTGTGGCTCGCGTACCATTTGGAGTATTTCTTGCGAGACTCCCACACCAACGGCACGACATTGTTCAACCTATCTTCCCAAATCTCAACATATTGTCGGTGGATTTCCCTCCACTTATTCATATTCTTCCCTCGTAGATCAATACGATGAAGGGCCTTGCTGGTGTCGCACTGATCAGGTACCAGCTGCTGATCGCCAAACTGCCGGATCACTCTGTCTGGGAAATACCACTCCACGATATAAAAGCATATGAGAGGGACTCGAGCATGCCAAATCATCTCTCCCGATCGACAATATGCTGGAAGCATAGCTATCAATTCTTCCGGGTATGGATGCCAAATCACCTGCATATTTCAATGAAAATGATTAAGGGATATATGATACAATCAAAAGTAATTGCTTTATTGAATCATAAGGTATACCTGATCAATGTTTTGCCTGTCAAAGGCCTCTCTATATGATGAAAGCACATGGGTAGCGACTGTGCGCACATCCTTCGCAACAGCTCAGCGATAGCTAAGAACCATATCCGGTATGAATGGGGTACGACGTCTCAAGGGAGCTATGTGTGGGAATCTATCCCATGCCCAAATCTGTAACAATATGAGAGGGCCCTCGATCTGTGAAGCCTTATGGTGAGACGCCAGCTAAGTTTTGTGCCAGCCAGCTAAGTTTAATCCGTCCTGACCTAATGTTGTCTCCCGTAGGTACTCGCCTTAATAACTGTAGACACACCTCGACTGTCGATATCGAGGTGTCTCCTATCACTGCATCACCATCTACAGGCAAACCTAACTGAATGGCAACATCCTGTAGGGTGACAGTCATCTCACCGTGCACCATGTGGAATGTATGCGTCTCTGATCTCCACCGTTCCGTCAAAGCACTTATAAGCGCCCAGTCCAAAGAAATAAAGGGAAGCTTCGCTACTCCGTAAAACCCCGCCTGACGGAGGTAAACATCCATTCTTGGATCGCCAACAACTCCCTTGACCGATTTCTCAACCCGACGGCATGTCAGAACATTGTTCTACAAATATAACACCAAATTAGTAAATAAGGTCTCAATACATAAAGCGATTTTTTAATGAAAATTAAGAAGTACACATACCAGATTATATCCGGCTTCCCATACAGCCGTCGACCGATGCTCTCCTTGAGCAGTAAGAATATCTGTCCGTCTTGGCCCTGGACGCATTTCCTGTGACACAATCATTTCAACATTACATTTAATAATTAAATAAAGTTATATATGGTAACACATATCATTTAAACATATAGAGTAAATACTTACAAAGATTCCTATTAGGACAACTACGTCGATTATGACCTTCCTTTCTACATATTCCGCAACTACTTTTACGTGATTGAACCCGGATATCCATTTCATTATGTATACGGGATGACCTTGGACGCCCATGTGGCCTCACTCTTGTAGGGTCAGGATTGACTCTAGGGAAACGATATTCTGTCCACTCTTCTTTGGAATCAAAAGAATGCCATCGAGAAGCATATACGGCCTTCTGACACTCGTATGAGTAGAAATGACTGATAGCAACCGTACGATCGATGTGCATGAATGCAAAACATGCCAAGGCATGCGAACATGGAATGCGATGAATTTGTCACTTCTTACAGCTGCATTTTCGATTTTGAAGAAAGACATATTTGATGCGATGCTTTCCTCTAGTCTTAACGTCAAATCGACCCTCCTGTCTATCAAGAAGAACTACTTCGTATCGTTTGGCTTTCTCCATGCCTTTGAATAACCTCGTTTGACAAACGTTGGTAAAACGTTCACCAATTTGCAAAGCCGAGGCTGCATCATCCCGTCGAGCTATCCAATATGATACACAATTATACCATAATTTTCTAACAAGAGCCGAAACCGGAAGATTCCTTGCACCTCTTATGACGGAGTTGTAACTCTCGCTCAAATTCGTTGTCATAAGACCATATCGATGAAATCCATCTCCGCTCAAAGTCCACTGCTCTACACTCATCTCTGAGAAAAATTCGGCAGATTCTGGAATTGTTTAAAACAAGCTTCTCATCATGTTGTGGTACTTCAAATTCATTGATTTCCTCGCTGCGGCTATCAACTTCCTTTTACAAACAATATTTTTATACCTTGTATTGAAATTGCTTGCAACATGTCTTAGACAAAAACGCCAATGCGCAAATGGAGCAGTCCAACCAACATCAGGATCATTCACGGCCGCTTGAATGCCGGCATGTCTATCGGAAATTAAACATAGACCTCCAGTCCTATCACCGACAACATACCCCTTAAGACATCTTAAGAACCAACTCATTACAACATTCACCCCAATCAACAATTGTACCGGGATTGGCAATTCTAATTGCATTAAGCAAATGCGGCAACTCATTATAAGATTCATCCCAATCACCGTATTCAAGACAAATTGCCTTCCTCTTTGCATCCCATACACGTCTCCTACTAACTTCGTACCCAAATTTCTCCTTAATTACATTCCGTAGGAATGACACTTTAACTTCAGGAGATTCTCTAACAAAAGTACGAAAGCATGGAGCCATAAAGTTACAGTCAATTCGAGAATGGTCTTGGGAAAGCACTGCATTTAAACATGTATGAGGCTCACCAACAATTGTTATTTCAAACTCATAGTCACCAGAACGTTGCCTCCCGCGTAATCTCCACTTGCAACCACCCTCATTTTCAGAACAAATCACGTACCACCTAATCTTATCCGACTCAATCACCTCATAATTGTAGTGGTTCTTGATGCAGAATGTGTTCACCGTCGTAATGAGTTCTTTCTTATTTTTGAACCGCATCCCTTTACGAAATTCAACCACTGATTCTGGGTCGTCCGTAACACGCACATCTTCGTCCTCCACAATTACCTTCCCAGTATCGTCACTTTCGAGATAGAAATGTAGAGGTTTCTCCAACCTCTTCCTAGATGGACCAGCCTCCCTCATACCTTCCTCATCGTTTCCCAAATCAACACCGTTAAACATTTCCTCATCAGTATCAATGTCATTATCAGAATTTACTATAGACTCAACAAGATCATTTTCATATTGCACATACATCATTTCGTCTAGAAAAGCTTGATCGCCCAAGTCACGTTCTAAACATTCAAACGGGTCACCATCTTGATAATCACCATAGTCATCACCACCATAATTCTCAGTACCATCATCCCCCTCATTATCATCTTCCTCCTCATTATCACCATCCTCCTCATTACCATCGTATCCGCTAGCTCCTTCGATCACCGGAGACAACCGACGAAAACTTTTACCCACATTACTACTTCCAGGGTTATCATGCACAACATTAAAGCTCCCCGCATTCACATCCACTCCTACGATCTCATTCCTCACGATATCACCATGCTTACTTCTTGAACTTCCTGCCCCTTCTTCATTGCCAGAGTTACTACCAACTGAGGTGACATATATTTCTTGAACGCGATCGCCATTGCACATCGCAAAGTCGCACAACAATCTCACATCCTCATCATCAGTAATAGGTACTAACACAAGCTTAATGCTGCCAGACGCAGTATATGACCGAACGGGATACCTATGACATATTTCCAACCTACTTCGTTCGTT
Source organism: Melastoma candidum (assembly GCA_023653495.1). Taxonomy (NCBI): domain Eukaryota; kingdom Viridiplantae; phylum Streptophyta; class Magnoliopsida; order Myrtales; family Melastomataceae; genus Melastoma; species Melastoma candidum. The sequence continues at coordinate 12,605,768 of CM042882.1, read as the reverse complement.
TATTCTCATCGCTTTTGCGATAACCCTTTCTAATTGCACATAATTTATTTCTGCCGCTACCTTTAAACGTTTCACCGGACCCCTATTGTAAGCAACTCCTTCAATATTATGAATCACCTTCCCATTTCCATACAATAGTAAATGTACATACGACATTGAAACGTAAGATGATACTTACGATAAAGAGAATAGCTGCTTCGTCAGACTTCCAAATGCCTACAAATATTTAAAAAACGTGTCATTATTCATTTCTCGCCGAAATTTATCTAACCCTTAATTACAATTAAACCTAATTTCAACTAAACCCTAATTTAACTAAACCTACGAATGTAACTAATCCAAATTTCAACTAAACCTACTAATTTCACTAAATCTAAATTCAACTAACCCTACATTAAAACTAAACCCACATTGAACTAAACCCTAATTTAACTAAACTACATTTTACGATAACACTTACGCGGATGGAAGGACGGATAAGGAGGGTGTTCGGTGCCGGGACTAGAGGGGCGGCGGCACGGAGGGACGGCGGCAAGACGGATAGGGAGGCAAGACGGAGGGCGGCATGGCAAGGAGGAGAGCGGAGCGAATCAACGGGGAAGGCGGCACGGCGGAGGAGGGTCGGAAGTAGGGTTTTTTTGGGGAGGATGGGTCGGGAGGGTCGACTTGGGGATTTTTAGTCGGATGTAGAGGTGGCAAACGAGCGAGCCGAGCCGAGCCGAGCCTATCAAGGCCTGGCTCATCGAGCCTGTCGAGCTTAGCGAGCCGAGCTCAACGAGCCTAACGAGTCTAACGAGTCGAGCCTAACGAGCCAATCCGAAAACTTTTTTAACCCGAGAAGGCTCGCGAGCCACGAGCCGAACGAGCCGAGTCGACCCGAGTCGAGCCGAGCCTAACGAGCCGAGCCTAACGAGCTCAACCGACACAAATAAAATTATTTTTTATAAAAATAATAATTATGAAATTAATTTTATAAATTGTATATTACATACAAATTTTTTGCCGAAAAAAAATTTAAGTATACAACTAATAATTTGACATTTGCATCACTACAAATTACATACATCCCAACTAGGTTGGCACCCATGTAATTGTCAATCATGTACAAAATGTCAAAAAAGTTACAATGTTAATCTTCAACATCCAAATTTTTAAATACTTCAAGTATTTCGTCCTTTTGTTGTTGGTTTCTCGTAATGGCGTTGTTCCAATCTTTCATGCAAATGAGAGCTTCCACGAGATCGGGTGCTAGTCGTCCTCGGCGTTCATCGTACACACGTCCACCTGCACTAAAAGCAGACTCCGATGCTACGGTAGACACCGGAGGTGTTAGTAGATCACGTGCCATTATAGAAAGAATAGGATACGTGGTGGAAAATGTTTTCCACCAATCTAAAATATCAAAGTTTTGTTCGCGTGAAAAGTGATATCGAGTGTCAAAATAAATGTCTAGTTCATTTCTCATAGAACTAGAGTGAACATCTGTTTCTAGTTGACTCCAAATATCTTCAATACCAAATTGTGAATGCACAATATTTCCACCTCCACTGCTTGAACTAGCATGTGATGAAACACCAACATGTAAATGAGAAACATCAGAATATTTAGATTCATAAGAAGAAAATAAACTGGCAATACCATTAGTTATTTGATCATCAGAAATTTTAGGAGTAATTTGTAAATTGTGAGAAATTTTATTAACCATAAGACATACTCCTCTTAATTTATATCTAGGATCCATAATGCATGCATAACAAAAAATAGAAGGAATATCAAGCCAATATTTTTTAAATTTTGTTTCCATTTTATTAAGTATTTCTCTAAATTCTTCTATTTGTCGATATCTTGCAAAATTACTAGTTAAGTTTATAAAAATTGGGAGAACAAGATGAGAAGTGGGATAATAAACTCCCGAGCATTCATTTGTAGCATCATAAAACGGTTTTAAAAAGTCAAGAAATATATTAGCTACATCGCAAATAGATTTATCAAGGTTAATATTTGATGTTTTCTCATTAATATAAGCACAAATAACCTGCCAATATGGTCGGGCATTTTCTAACATTAAATAAGTCGAATTCCTTCTGTTTTCTACATCGATTTTTAATTTTCGTGGTTTTAGTTGAGCAGCTTTACAATAATCTCTATATTCTTGTTGCCTGGAATTAGACCCAATTATATAAGAAATTGTTGTCCTAATTGATTCAATGTGAGGTGCAACAAATGTCATACCATCTTTAACAACTAAATTTAAAATATGACAAACACATCGCATATGAAAAAGAGAATCGTATGTAGTATTTAATTGAAAATAGTTTTTAAAATGTAAAACAACAACATCGTTAGCACTAGCATTATCAAGTGTTATGCTAAATATTCTATCTTGAATATTATATTCTTGTAAAATCGTTACAATATATTTATAAATAGTAATACCAGTGTGAGGATATTCACAATTACGAAATCCTAAAATTCTTTTATTTAATTGCCAAGAGTCATTAATAAAATGAGAAGTTACTACGACATAACCTATAGAATTGCGTGCACTCCACAAATCAAAGGTGATACAAATACACATTGCAGGAGCACTTGCAAAAAATGAAATTAATTCATTCTTCAAATTATTAAACATTTTAATAATATCGTTTCTAATTGTACTTCTAGAAACACGCTTCAAATTAGGAGTGGCATATTCTTTCATAAAATTTTCAAATTCAACACTATCCATAAAGGCTAAAGGCAACTCGCATTGTGCTACAAGTTTAGCTATTCCTTCTCTCATTTTATCTTCTGAATAAGAAAATATGCCACTACCACTATCATCTAATACTTTTTGTCTAGGATCTTTACTTTGTTCATTTAAGTGACATTTTTCATAATGCCTACCAAGTGTGCTCGTTGAACTACCTGAAGTATAAGAATAATTTTTAATACAATAATTGCATTGAGCCCTAGATTCTATTTTTCCACCAATTTTAATTTCTATCGTTTTAAAATGTTTCCATACTTCTGACGTTTTATTTCTTTTTCTTTGAGGCGATGAGGTGGATGCGGATGCTTGTGTACAAGATTGTCCTATTGAAAATGAAGCATTTATTTCCCTAAGTTCTTCAACATCATCATTAATATTATAATTATGTGGATCCATAACAAACTATAACAAAATCTTATAAATAAATTCCAAATAAATAAATGATACCGTCACCGAAACTCCAATTAATGAACAATAGCTTGTTGCCGCTTGCCGATATCGAGAGGAGAGCACTAGATCACGATTAATTGACAGAGAGCAAGAGAAGAAGAGAATAAGAGAGGAAGAGTTTGTTTGTAAAAAATTTTATGAGTTTGGTGGTATTTATAGAGGAATTTTTTTAAAATTAAAAAGAAAAAAAATGTTACAAACGGTAACATTACCGCTGGAAAAAAAATTAAAAAAAAAAATCCAACGGTCAAATGACCGTTGGAAAAAAAAATTAAAAAAAAAATCAAATGGTCAAATGACCGTTGGAAAAAAAAATTAAAAAAAAATCCAACGGTCATAAAAAAATTAAAAAAAAATAAAAAAAAATCCAACGGTCAAATGACCGTTGGAAAAAAAAAAATTTTTTTAAAATAATTTTTTAATCCGGCTCGCGAGCCGGCCCGATAACAGGCGGGCGAGCCGGCTCGCTAGCCCGGTACACCTGGCTCACCAACCCGGGGCTCGCGAGCTCATCTAGCTGGCTCGGCTCGGCTCGTCGACGATCGCCCGAGCCGAGCCAGCCCGTTACTGTAGCGGGCCGAGCCGAAGCTCGGATCGCTACAGTACGAGCCGAGCGGGCGAGCTGCCGAGCCAGCCCGCCTGTTTCCCACCTCTAGTCGGATGGGGAAACCCGCCGCTTGTATAATTTAGTCGGGGGGCGGGTGTAATAGGGCTAGGAACCCGCCCCTTTTGGACATGGCACAGGCGGCCTGACACTTGGTGAAAATTTTTCTAAGTGTTTAAAAGGCGCGTTCTCAAAACCCGCCCTCATGTAGGGTGGGTTTTGAGAACACACCCTTATGCGGCATTGTTTCAGGGACATAGGGGCGGGTTTTGAGAACCCGCCCCTATAGTTTTACACGAAGGGGCGGGTTTTGAGAACCCGCCTTCTTTGTTATTCGGAGGGCGCATTTTGAAAACGCGCCATATCGACGGTATTTCTGTAATTTCTCAAACTCGAACGATTTTTGACGAATTTTTTAAACAACGAACCGTACAACAGTACAATCCTCCGTAAACTAAAGCCTTAGGAAGAAATCCCTAATCTAAAACCCCAGCCTGGCCTCTTTCCACAAAACCCTAATTTAGTCGTCCTTCCCCGAGCCGTTTCTCTCGAGTGCGCCGATCAGAAGGGGAAAATGGTAAGTTCGAGATGGTGGAGGATGCGCCCTTCGATGTCTTTGGGGATTGGATTTCGTATAGTTGATTTTTCATTCGATGTCCTTTTTGTTGGCAGACGGCGAAGGCAGTGAATCCGAAGGCTTACCCGCTGGCCGACGCTCAGCTCACCATAACCATACTCGATCTCGTCCAGCAGGCAGCCAATTACAAGCAGCTCAAGAAGGGCGCCAATGAAGGTTGCTGCTCCGAGGACTAAGCACTTATTTTTGGCTATTGGTTAGCTGGATTGTTTCGGTTACTTGTTTGTGTTTGTTTGGATTTGATTGTTTTCTTGGATCGATGATTGCAGCGACCAAGACGCTGAACCGGGGGATCTCGGAGTTCGTCGTCATGGCTGCGGATACTGAGCCCCTCGAGATCTTGCTCCATCTCCCTCTTCTCGCTGAGGACAAGGTAAAGGCTCTTGATATCTTTGCATTAATTTATGTCCGTGTTGCTTTTTTTGCCGTGGTATTATTATGTTATTTCATTGCTAGAGTATATTATTGTAGGAGTGAGCTACCCATTGTGGTCCTGGAACCATTGACTTTGCTGTCTAATTGTGCGAGCCTTGTTTGTGCTATGAATACCGTGTAATATTGTAGAGTAGGGGGGGGGGGGATTTCATCAATTGCAGTTTATAAAGCTTCTGCCGAGGTTTCCATGTTATGTGTTTTTGGCTACGGCATGAATCTTAAGGATCTGCAATGATTGCTGCAGAATGTGCCGTACGTGTTCGTACCATCGAAGCAAGCCCTAGGCCGTGCCTGCGGTGTCACCAGGCCTGTCATTGCCTGTTCCGTGACGACCAACGAGGGGAGCCAGCTGAAGTCCCAAATCCAGCAGCTCAAGGTACATCGAATCAAATCAAAGCAGTCCCTGTTGAATGGTAATTCCAAGTGTTCTGATAAAGATGGGTGGTTGATTACAGGATGCCATCGAGAAGCTGTTGATTTGATCTTTGATGGCGGTGGGTACATGCGGAATGCAAATGCTGCTTTTGGTATGATGGGCCTCGTAAATCTGGAGTTTGCTGGGGTGGCTCTGGCGGAGGCTTGGACCCTGGAGCTTTGTGCTACTTTATATACTAGTAGAAAGAAAAATACTGGGGGTTGTTCTTCGGGCTTTCAATCTGTTTTTGAACAAAAACTTGTGTCCGGAGGTTTTGATTATTTGGGTCGTGCCTCTATTAACGTGATTAAAATGTTGTCAGAACGTGGTGATGATCCCGTTTAAGCTTACCGAGTTTTATGATACGGCGTTCCCGGATGATTTCGGGTTCAAATTAATTGGAAATCAAGAAATTCAGTAGACAAGGAATCTGTGTCCAACTAAATTTCTGTATATTATTAACTAGGCGAACAGAACACACAGTGAGCGTGCCGGAGTGGTTATCGGGCATGACTAGAAATCATGTGGGCTCTGCCCGCGCAGGTTCGAATCCTGCCGCTCACGTTTTTGAATTTTCTCTTATCTTGTCCGTCCCTCCCCCAAGTGTCTTTTCCCCTTCCTCCTCCTCTCCACTTCCCTCTTCCTCTTCCTCCACCGCACCCGCCTCTTCCATCCCCTCATGCAGGTTCTGCTTGGGTGACGTTATCCCAGCCTTTCATCGAGTACTGCCAGTGGGGATGGGATAACCTGCCTAGAATCATCCTCATGTCCTCATGTACTATTCGAACTTCCTCTCTTTCCCCGAGGGCTACTTCCACACTGTCATCTGCAACGCCAACGAGTTCGAGAACACTGCAGTCAACCACGACCTCCATTTCATATCCTGGGAGAATCCTCCGACTCAACACCCTCATTACTTGTTTGTGAACGATTTCCAGAGGATGGTGGATAGGAATGCTCCTTTCGCGAGGATTTAGGTCATGCATGCTAGACAAGATCGACTCTGAGCTCCTGAATCATAGTATGGGCGGGTTCGCAACAGGCGGATGGTTCTATGCGGATAAAAATGCAGGAGGGTTCGCAGGCAATGTCTCGCCCAACGTCACCGTGTTCAGGCCTGATAAGGGGATGGAAAGACTCAGGAAACTCATCTCGGGGCTGTTATCAACTAGAAAACTCAGCGTTTTGAAGGATCACTGTTGATGAAGCCATCTGATTGACAAAAGGGAATCTCAATGACGACGCATCCTCAGAAAGGATACATGGGACGGTAATTGACCGACGGTGGGGATTACCCAGAAACTAGCAACAATGAGCCCACCAAAGAAAGCAGCTCCCGAGCGGAGGCGAGGAAATGTTCGGCTCCAATGCGAGAGGCAGTTGGAGAGGTTGTTCTTCAGGGCCTCAGATCCAGGGACTGCAATTGCAGGATGGAAGGAGGGTCTCGTGTTGGTACAAAAAATGCACACAATGAGGAAAATTTCGAAGGCTGGTGCTGTACTTTCTCGAATTTTGTACTGAATACGGTTTTAGTTATAAAATATAAAAATAAGTTTGCGGTCCGGAATCATGATGCCTCAAATTCCACCGAAGTCCAGGATCGCCAATTTTATGATAAATGGTGATCTAAGCCATGAAAAATTGTCTGGGATCACGAAAATGTTAGATATACTAAGTGGTGATATATGCTCCATTGATCATAAAGTCGCGGGTTGGGGCAATGAACGTATTTTGGTTATTTTTAAAATCAAAATCACACTTGTTAATACGTGCTTGACGATAAGTCGAACAACAGGTTGACATATTATAATCTTACGGAAGTTAAGTCGATCGTTATAGAAACTTCACAATAGTAATTTTTCATTATTAAGATATACATCCTGAAATATGAAAAATATCATGAATATATTTTTTAATAACTTGAGATCAAATTATGCGATTAGAAAATATTTCTACAACGGCGAAAGTCGCGGTTACGAACTACACAAATGATATGACATTAAAGTCCCCTATATAAGCTACAAAATTTATTTAAGTTTCTCGTGACATTAGATGAACTTAAAATCGCAAGTTCCATATGTATGTATGGTCCGTAAAAAAAAGATACCAAATCTCCGAAATATAATATGTTTTAAACATTGAGGTGTTAAAAAGTCACCCCTGTGGTGGGAGTTGCATTCCATGGAGAAGGATTTTTTACCTCCTCAACACTTCAAAAAATAAGGTCGGAGTGGAAAAACCCGCCCCTCAACGAACAAAATACAAAAAGCAACAAGATACAAAAACGACGGGTTTCGGAAGACTTAGAACCTGTGAGCATTTCGTATCTCAATTGATTTAGTGTTCCTTCTTAATACGACGTCGTTGTGTTGTAAATACGTAACAGTCTCCAAAAGTGAGTTCGTGACTATTTTTAAAAAAATATTTAAAAACTATATTTCGAAAATGACAATTATTTTAAAAACTAATCTACGCGTCGGTAAAAACCCCCTCAATTTCATCGATCGTACATGCAATAAAAAAGGAAGGAAAAAAAAAATAGAACTCCCTTTCGTTTTGAAATACGGGAATGTAACATTTGTCAAAAACGTTGTTTTTTTTGGATCCTCGGGTTAAAGCGGTGGGCATAAGAAGAAAGGGAAAGGGGGAAAAGGAGAGAGGCGGGGGTCGTCCAGGGTTTATTCTTCTTCATCTTCTTCTTCCCGCCCTAGCAAACAGCAAGTACCACCACCACCACCACCACCACCACCGCCGCCACTGTAAACCCCGGACGTCCTTCGCCGGAAGGCTGAACATTCATCGATGGGGAGTGGTCCGAAGGAACTCCTCGCCGCCGTCGAATCTGCACTCCTCAGCCCCACGCCGCCCACCCCTTCCCAGCGCCTCCACCTCTCCCGCTCCCTCCGCAAGTTCCGCCCCTCCCTCCACTCCCTCCTCTCCTACCCCGTAACCCTCACTTCCCCTTTTACTATCTTGATTTTCAGGGTTTTAGTTTTTTTTTTTTAATTCTTTCTTGTTGTTGGATTGTGGTAGCCTCCCAAGGCGTCCGATCGAGCGCAGGTCCAGCAGAAGGAAGTCAGGCTCCCCGACTCTCCCCCCATCAGACTCGATGATCAGGATGTTCAGATTGTGAGCTTCTTTCCCTATCTGTTCTCCTCGTTTTGCTCATCTGTGGACAATTTTTTTTTTTTTTTTGGGGGGGGGGGGGGGGGGTGTTACACCATGAGTGGTTACCTGCCTTTTTAATTGCTTGATTTTAGTTACGTCGACAATAGTTCTGTTCTTTCGTTGCACTGGAGTGCAGGTTCTTGGGTTCTGTTCAAATAATCCCGCGTGCATGGTCACTCTGTGCTCAGTTCAAACCATAAATGCCTTTACTTTGACCTTCGTTTCTTGGTTGTTGCTCTTTCTGAATTTATCTCAGCCCTTGTCGTTGTCATGTAATTTGTGATCATGCGCTTGGGTGTTTATGCTCGTGCCTGGTTTTCACAATTTATCCACCCATGCATCTCTGATCTTTGACTTTTCCCCTTTAATTTTGCTTAGGCCCTCAAGCTAAGCGATGAGCTTCACCTAAACGAGATAGAATGTGTCCGCCTGCTCCTTCATGCCAATCAAGATGTAAGTGATACTGGAGAAACAATCTTCTTAACCGATATTCTTGCATAAGGTGGTTATTCTCGATTTCTTAGTTTTGGCCTCATAATAGTCCAAATGGACTATCTAAGTGCTTCCTGTGCTGTTTTCTATCAGTGGGGTCTTATGGGAAGGGAACCGCTCGAAATATACCGTCTTGCAGCTGGTTTGTGGTATACTGAACGGAGGGATTTGATAACAGCCTTATACACGCTCCTAAGGGTAAGCGCCATCTTATTTATCCAGATTGCTCCTGTCATGAATCGAGAAAAAAGTTATTTACTTCCAAATGAGTAATTTTTGAATTTTAGGCTGTTGTACTCGATCAAGTGGCTGAAGCCGACATCATTCCAGACATTCAGAAGTACCTTGAAGATCTTATTAATGATGGTCTGCGACAGCGGCTGATCTCACTGATAAAGGTTCCATCCGCAATTTGTCTTTTCTTCTGACCATCTCTGGGTTGCCTTTGGATGTGCGTTTGACCACTTTCTTCTTAGAATTTTTTTCATCTTGATGGTAAGTTGCTTCTGCAACTATTATTGCTGCCAAAAGTCTTATTTCTTATGTCAATCATTGTTTATTTTTGTTGGCAATACTTTTATCTTTGGTGGCCTATTGTTCAAAGAATTAGACGACCGTTCTGCCCCCTTATAATTTGTAACAGAAATATATTACAAGCATTCTTAAGAATGACTTTGTCCTGCATTGTTAATGGTGAAGAATTGAATATGTTGCTATGGTTCTTTTTTCCTTTGGGCGAATACATAACGACGTAGCCAGGGAAAAAGTATCCTCTGAAATAATTATCTCACGGTTTGTGGATGCTATCAATTGATTAAGAAATAATTTTGCTAATGCCAACTTAATGTTATCGTGACTTGAGCTTACATTCTTAAATGCATTTTCTTCATCAAAACCCCCTTTGTTGTCTATCAGGAACTCAATCGTGAAGAACCAGCTGGATTTGGCGGACCTCTATGTGAGCACCATGTTTTAGATTCCAGGGGGACTCTTGCTGAGAGGGCTGCTGTGGTCTGCAGGGAGAGGCTGATTCTTGGACATTGTCTTGTCCTTTCCGTTCTTGTTGTGAGGATAAGTACGATTTTATGGCAACTTCATTGATTTTTAATCTCTATGTTGATACACATAAATCAAGGCTGCTATTTTTCTTTTATGCGTTTCTCTAGCTGGTCATTTGTTTAAGCTTGCAGAGGTCTCATTTGATGTCCTTGTTGTGAATCATGACCTATTATTGCTGCTTGTTTTCTGATTCTCCACCTTCTAATTTTTATGGCAGTGTTTTAATGTGCCTCATTTTTCTATATTTGGTTGGATCTTATCGTGTTGATACATAGAGAACGATTATGTAATTCTCCTTGTCCGATTGGTGTCAGCTCGGCATATATTATGATGGTTGCACATGATGCAGCAAACTGATGTAAATTTTCGTGGCTCAGGGGAAAACAGGATTACTGGACTAATTTTCTCGCACTTTCTCTCTTTTTATCGCTAGTTAAATATTTGTAGATAAGGCTTTCTTTTCGTTGCTAAATATTTGTGTCATTGAGGCATTGTTTTCTGGCCTAAGCTGGAGGACAACCATGTTCACCAGTTTAGCCTTTTCTTTTGGCATCTTGTAATTTGACTCAATATAATTACTCATAGTGTAAATTTTTTTTTTTTTTTTTGGTAGTTAAGGATAGATACTCATAGTGTAAATTTATCATGTAACTTTGTAGCTCAAAAGGACGCAAAAGATATTTTCTATATATTGAAAGATGCTGCTGCGGAGCTTGGGGAGAGCGACTCCACAGCCAAGCAACAGGTGCCTAAGCAGTGATTTTCCTTCTTTCCATGCATACATCTTCTGATAACATTTTTGTAAATTTGTTTTTTATTGCAGATAGCATATAGCATGCTTTTTTCTCTTATTATTGCTTTTGTCTCGGATGCTCTGAGTACTGTGCCTGACAGAGGAGCAGTTTTGACACATGATTCTTCATTTAGAAATGAGTTTCATGAAATGGTAAGTGAAAATCACGGTAAATTACTCTAGAGCAGTTTTTTTTCAAGAAACTTGATTGGTTTTGCTTGCTGTAGGTTGTGGCTACTGGAAATAACAAAGCTGTGGAGGCCTTCATTGATGGAGTGAGGCTTGCTTGGGCTGTTCACTTAATGCTAATTCAGGATCCAATTACTCCTAATGATAGATTGGCTAATCTCTCATCTAGTGATTTACAGAAGCTACATTCTTGTGTGGATATAGTGTTCAAGAATAATGTTTTCCAGTCTTTACTGGATAATGTCCTTAAAACTGCCGCTTATCTGGTACTGTCGTGATCTCACACTTACTATTGAATATCTGATTCTTTTAGATGATTGACCTTCTTAACAGAGTTTATTGCTTTGAATTGTTATTCCTGCTCTCTAGTTTTTTGCCCTTTTCCCAATTTATTATTCTGTCGGTGGTCTTGGGCTGAATAATCTGCGTGCTTTAAGAAGGAATATGTGTTGGGGAGGATGCTGGTTGGATAATTTACTTCTTTCATGTACATTGTATGCCTTTCTATATAAACTTTTATTCCATGTTCTGGTCTATAGCTGGGCTGGATGTTAAACTTGTAATCATGATTATTCTAAATTCAAGTCTCTAGTAGAGATTTTATTCCTAACTTATTTTAGGTGTCACTTACAACATGCAGAATGAGGACGAGGACATGATCTATATGTACCATGCCTATTTGCATAAGCTGGTCACTTTCTTGTTGACTCATCCGCTTGCTCGGGACAAGGTTAGTGGAAATCTTACATTGATTCCCCTGTTGTCGATTTTCTGTACTTACTAAGGCCATTTAAATTATCAGGTTAAAGAAGCAAAGGAGAAGGCGATGAGCATGTTTATACCCCATAGGATGGTCGAATATCTCCCAGATGGGAACTCTGACTCTCAAAAAGCTATTTCTAATCCATCGTTTGTCTCTTTGCTGGAGTTTGTTAGTGAAATCTATGAGGTTTGTGTGTCCAACTCTGTACAGTACAATGGAAAAATAGTCTGGATCGCTTTTTGTGATGACCTGTTATTTGTTCAATATTTATTTGACTTCCTGTGCTATAAAAGTTGATTGTCAAATTTGTGCGTTCAATGGGCTGCCTTTTCCTTGACTGAAGGTTCTTCTGGCAGCTTTGATGTTCTGGTTATGCTCTTCGAGGAGGGGCTTCTTTTTGAGATTGCATATATTTGCATGCCTATTTAGCTTTTCTAGTGAGATCTTTGATGGGCCTAACATAATTTATAGCAGAAAAAATAAATCAATTTCGTATTAAAGTTTACCGTAAGATTTTAGTCTGCGATTTGAGCATTGAATGACTTTCTGAATTGTTTGATGGCATCCAAATTGGAATACAATGTTGGGCAAAATTATTGACTTCGGGGTCTTTTTATTCTAGAGGTTCTTTGTTCTTCCTGGGCAGGGAGAGAGAGGGTTGGGGGAGTGGAATTACTGGAGTTCTTCGTAGGAAATGCTAGTCATTTGTGTTGCCATTGTACAATAATTAATTTGTTGGCAGGGGAATATTAGCGCCTTGGGCAATGATATGGTTCTCTATCCTTGTGATTTAGTGAAGCACTTATTTTGTGATGAGAGATTTAAAAGTTTTTGACTGGTTGTTTACAATTTCTAGTGGCAGGTATAACGGTAGGGATTTTTCCCTTCAACCCTCGCCAACCTGTTCATTATTATGCTACCTATTAGTTATGGGACTAACTACCTTTTGATGGTTGTAAATTGACCCCGATGGCTGGATCACACAGGCCAGGGACGGTGATGGTTGTAAATTGGAGTGACTGGAGCTTATTTAACTTTGGAAATGTGGTTTTTATTAATTCTCTGTACATATTGTTTAATGTTTTTGCCTGATGTCTCAAAATAATTTCATGGATTGTCCTTATTTAACTATTGTATTCTGCACCATCTTGTTTCCCCTCTCTTGTAATTTTCTTGCAGTTTTTTTTGTGAATATGGATGCTTGTTCTATGTTCTTTTGCCTTTCTTTGGGGTGGTAAAAGTTCTAAATGATGGTTATTGTCATTGCACCAGAGAGAACCTGAGCTATTATCTGGAAATGATGTATTGTGGACATTTGTCACTTTTGCCGGTGAGGATCATACCAGCATTCAGACGCTCGTTGCTTTTTTAAGAATGTTGAGTACCTTGGTATGTGCATTGGCATTGTCATGAACTTTTATTTAGGACGAACTTAAGTGCTATTTTGCTCAGTTCTAAGGGAAATATAAAAAAATACGTGTAATCATGTTAATGTTATAGCATGTACTTTGTGACACACTTTTATTATGCTCTTGATGCATGTGCTTTTCAACATCCTTAGGCTTCTAGTGAGGAAGGTGCTTCAAAGGTTTACGAGTTACTACAGGGCAAAGCATTCCGTGCAGTTGGGTGGAGCACCTTGTTTGATTGTTTGTCTATTTACGGCGAAAAATTGAAGCAATCCCTCCAAACAACTGGTGCAATGTTGCCTGAATTCCTAGACGGTGATGCAAAAGCGCTCGTTGCATACTTAAACGTTCTTCAAAAGGTTGGTGCATTCGTTTTATTTTATTTTTTGGTAAAAAGGGAGATTGATTGATGGATGCGCGTTCAGGTGCAACACTACATACTACAATTCAATTCAGATACACGAAATATCCCGATGCAGTAGGTCCAGAATGTGATCAGGAGGGTTAAAGCATGTGGTTTTTTGCTCCTCCTGTAGTAGTGCCTCTTTCGCCAGCTTGTCCGCCACCTTGTTTTTCTCTTTTACGATGTGGGATATGGTGTAATCCTTGAGCTCACAGCTTGCTGTCTGCATTTTGCCACAATAGGGGCAATTAGTGAGTTAGGGTGTTGTTCCCCTGTGAAGTAGTGGAGTAGAACTTCTGCGTCTATCTAGATGGCCAAGTAGGTAATTCCTAGGGTCTTTGCAAGGGTCAGTCCCTCATATAGGGATAAAGCTTCAGCTATGAGGCTATTTGTGCTTGGGTGCCTGATGCTGTAGCCTCCGATCCACTCTCCTTTCTGGTTTCTTATGACGCCTCCTAGCCCTACATTGATCTCCTTATGCCCTGTTGCCGCATCTGTGTTTAGTGTATATGGTAGGTTTTGGAAGGTTGCCATGCGTCTTTATTCTGTTCACCCTCTAGGATCGTTTCACTGGTTGTCACTTCTTCGCTGGATTGCTTGTTTTGTAGACTGTTGGAATGACTTGGCATTTGATTATTTGCTGTTCTGCATTTGCGTTTGCTACGTCCGAGTAGTGTCTGCGTCTCTGAGGCCCTTCCCAGAATCAGTCTTTGTATATCTCCAATGTTTCTCTTCTGGCCAAGAGTGAGGTTGGTGCATTCTTAGCATGCAAACTTATCTTTAAAGGCTACCATTTTTTGACTGCATTTTTTGATCTATGTGTGTTCATTATTATCTTCAAAATCCAGATGTTAGAAACATATGGAAACAGGATATAAGTTTGTTTTACAAATTTTTGGTTTGCATTGGTGGTTGTTTCTCTTGCTCGGTGTTTATGCTTCTGATGGAACTACCCATACCTTTCCATCAATTCTCTTTTATTGGTAGAAATGGAGTTTGATCCATCAATTCTCTTATCCTTGGTTTTTCATTGCACAAATTCTGTTTATTTTATTTTAACAGTGAAAGTGTCTTTTTTGTGTGCTTGCATTTGTCATGGGAATGATTGTGGGATGGTCGTGGGAAGGATCTTAATTGTACAGTGATCGTGGGAATGATCTTGATAACTCTGTTAATCTTTTGTTGAGAGGAATGGTATATAATGTATTATTTTGTGCTTATGATTGAATATTAAGAGATAAATGCACAACTGGTCCTTGTTTTGGTCAAATACTTATATGAAACTGTAGTGATTGCATGCATTAGTTGCATTTAGGAGGATACTTGTGGATCCTGTAATCTCACATCTATTTATGGATTTGGTCTTGGCGGAATCTGTTCTCTTAATAATAGTTTTAGGAATCGCGGGCTTCTTTTGCTATTTTGACTCTTTTCCCTTCACATTGTTTATTTTTTGTTTTCAGGTTATGGAAAACGGTAATCCTGTTGAAAGGAAGAATTGGTTTTCTAACATTGAGCCTTTATTCAAGCTACTTGGTTATGAAAATGTTCCCTCCTATCTGAAGGTTGATCAACTTTCTTTCTTGTTGCCTTTTTTTTCGAATCATATCTGAATACAGTTTTCACTAATGTAGTCATGTTCCTTCATATATTTTTTATTAATTATTGTTTCTTCTATAGGGTGCCTTGCGGAATGCTATAGCCACTTTTGTTCATGTCTCTCCTGTTCTTAAAGATACGATATGGAGTTATCTTGAGCAGTATGATCTGCCCGTGGTGGTCAGTTCCAATATAGCAAATTTGGCGCAATCAGTTTCTCCGGTTAGTGTTGAAAACATTAGTTTATCTCTAGTATGCATTCTCTTTAGCTGACAGTGTATTCTTCCATTGTTCCTGTTCAATTTTTCTTTTCGTGGTGCTTTTGGTGAGTAATTTCTTCACCATGATTGGTTTCAAGGTTGTCAAAATCGGTAGGGTAGGGATTGGACTTTGACCTTGGATCAGTGGGATTGGGATGTGACTTTGAACTTGGATTGGTAGGATCTTGTGGGATCGTAATCCTTGAGATCAGTAAGATAGAAATTTTAGAATAACAGCATCGGGATTCTGACAACCTTGGTGATTTGAGAATTTAATGGACAATACTGCATTGTCTCCAGAAAGATTTTTGGTTATATGCATGGTACCATATCCATAACTTGTATTGTATTGAAACTAAGTTGAAGAGAGCTTGATTGATTTACTGAATATTCTTTTCCTGTTCTGGATTAATTAAATGGTCTTCACATCCTGGTAAGTCTCCGATGTACAATAATGGAAGAAACTCTTATTTTTTGTTGTTCTAGATGAGATTGTCGTAACATGATAACTTTGTCCCGAAGAGCTGATTTTCATGTAGGACATGCCTGATGTGAGCAATATGTTTTCCTGTTTAGGTGTATGATATGCAGTTTGAACTGAATGAGATTGAGGCTAGAAATGAGAGATATCCTTCTACAATTTCTTTTGTCAACTTGATAAATACTCTCATTGCTGAGGAAAGAGACGTCACCGATCGAGGGCACAAGTACAGTTTACATCATCCTCCTATGGCATACACCTTTTTACTTTTTCTGTTGTCACCAAAAATTTTTTGTTTGGCAGATTCATTGGGATATTCAAGTTCGTGTCTGATCATGTTTTTGGTCCATTTCCCCAAAGAGCATATGCTGATCCCCACGAGAAATGGCAACTCGTCACGGCTTGTCTTCAACATTTCCACATGTACGTGTCTGTTGCTACCTTGACTTTTGTTCTGGTTTCTTTTGTCATTGGCGGTAATTCGAATCTTATGTTCATCAAGGGCTTTTGCTTCTAGTTTTAATTTTAACAAGAAAGAAATTTAGATGGGATGTTTTGATGTAACAACAAAGCTCCTCTTTTACTACTCTAGTTTTAATTAGTGAGTCATTGAAGACAAGAGATAAAATACTATCCTTAGAAACTTCTTACCTTTTTATAGATGCGCCAACCGTCCCATCAACACTAAGAATTGGTGCATGTTGTAGATATCTTTTCTTGCCAGTAAATCGGTGCAAGCCATATACAAGAATTGTACACAAAATAAATGCTTTTAGTTCACATTGCTTTTGATGAGTTTGTCGTCCCTGTAGCCAGGTCTTCATAGTAAAATAGGCGTGGAAACTAATTTTTCTCTTCAACTGTATGGTTGTTCTGAAAATTCATATTCTGAAAGAATGTGTATAATCCAGGATGCTGAGTATGTATGATGTCTTGGATGAAGACATTGACAGCGTTGTAGAAAAATCACAAACATCAGTTGTGGCACAACCCTCTTCACTTCAGGCACAGCTGCCTGTTTTGGAGTTACTTAAGGTAGTTGCTATTTCCTTCCTTTAATTGGCAATGCAACAGTGAGGCAAAATGCGAAGTCAGATTACTTGAACAAAGAAAAAGGAATATCCTTTTATGTCTTGTAGTAGGGCAGTGGTAGTTTTAACCAAATTCTGTTGCATGATTTGTATCTGTTCATACAAAGAGCAGATTTTCCTTAATCACGTGCCACATTTGAATATTTTTGGCAGGATTTCATGAGTGGAAAAACTGTTTTCCGGAATATTATGGCCATTCTCTTGCCAGGAGTTGATTCCATAATCAGTGAGCGCTCTAGTCAAACTTATGGACATCTGCTGGAGAAGGCTTTACAGCTTTGCCTGGAGATTATCGTGCTTGTGTTGGAAAAGGACCCAAGTGTTTCAGAATTTTGGCGTCCTTTATATCAGGTGATACTACATCTGCCTATCTTACTGATTAATGTTACCACGAGGACTTTATATGTGGATTCCGTGGAAGAGATTATCTCATAATAAAAACGATCCAAGTGTAAATAGTAAGCAGAAATTTTGTTGAACCCGTGGGGAATTTGGGCTTATTCACTGGCTTGATTTTGCAGATAATTATATAGCTTTCATTCATGTTTTCATGGATGCCTGAGTTTTCATTTGATAATGCATTTTTCTTTCATGTAATTTCACTTCGCTGACTTGATAAAATTTATTCAACGCCCAAGATTGACAGAAAGGATCTGGTTATATGAGAAGCTCACTTTCTAGAGATGTCAAAAGCGAACCTACAACTCTCATGTTATAGCCTGGTTTTATTGAGACCTTGTAAATCTAGTTTCATAGATATGATTACTGATGTTTGCTGAATGCTCTCTCCTTTTGGAATGGATGCCAGGCTTGTTATTGCTTGATGATAACCTAGCAGTTCATGGTGCCAAGAATTTATATTGAAGATGAATAGTTCTTTAAGATCATAATATGGTTTCTCGCTATTGAATTTGCCTAGATATCTGGACAGTCGAAGTGGAAAATAAACCGCTATGTTTTGGGAAGTTCCGTTGTCCATTAATTTGAGCAGGGGGGGGGGGGTTAATTCATGCAGAGAACAAGTTGTTTTTATTGTTTGGAGTGGAATACATTTGCTTCTGGTGGTCATGCAATATCAAGAACTTCAATCATAGTAAATAACCTGATGATTTTCCGTTGGATGGTGTAATTGATTTGCTATATGCGGATTTCTCATGTTGGGATGTTTTGGGATCATGTATGTAACTGAAACCCTCCTCACTATCTTAATTCTTTTTCCTTTTTACCAAGAAAGAAAAACCTTGATTTTTGGCTAAATAGCGTAAAACGATCCTCCACCAGATCTAATGATATTTGCTTCCGTAGATATCCTTAAAATCTATGACAGCAAAAATGCAGTAGTATATTATCTCATCGCGTTAAGAGGGATTTGGTGGTTATCATCTGGTTTTGTTCTTACCCTCTGGCAGTTATGAATTTGCAATCTCATCTATTGAGAAAGTTTTTTGATGTTCTGTAGATGCATCTCTTTTTTTTTGTCTGCATCTGTATTGTCCGACTGCATTCCATCTTCTTTTCCCTGCTTTTGACAAATGGAGTTATACTAACCTAGAGATTTTACAGCCTTTGGATGTTATTCTGTCTCAAGACCCCAATCAAGTTACTTGTCTTTTGGAGTATGTGAGATATGACCTCCAACAGCAAATTCAACTGAGCTCAATCAAAATTATGAGTATATTAAGGCATGTTCGCAGCTACTCATCTCTTTATTTACCAGGATGCTCTAATTTGTTTTTTGGAAGAAGGGGGTAAATTAATAATACAGTTTAGAGTTTAGTTTGGGTGCTGTTCTCCTTATTTTTTTGGTAGAAGGGTTCTGTTCTCTCTTTTTTTTGGTAGAAGGGTGCTGTTCTCTTCACTAATGTGAAAATATATAGTACGATTGTTGTAATTGAGTTAAATTGTCTGCGACAGCTCTCGAATGGTTGGGCTGTCTCAGTTGCTTCTGACATCGGATACTGCCAGTGGTCTCACTGAGGATTATGCAGCTTGTCTTGAGTCAAGGTTAGAGGAGTCACAGGTTATAGAGAGTAGTAACAAAGATCCCGGTGTACTCATAATGCAGGTTTGGGAGTTGTATTTCAATGGATTTTTTTCTTCTCTTTCAGTTTTACGGCAATCTTGCTTTCTTTTCTCTGGCATTTGCAGGTTTTGATTGATAACATTGGTCGGCCTGCTCCGAATATTGCTCACATACTTCTTAAGTTTGACGTAGATGGTCCTATTGAACGGACTGTGCTGCAGCCAAAGTTTCATTACAGGTATTTGAGGAGTATTTCATGCATCTATTTTCCCCCCGTATTGTTCTGAATTCTCAATTGGAATTAATTTTCTGGCAGTTGCTTGAAGATTATACTAGAAGCATTGGAAACGCTTGGAAAGCCTGATTTGAATGCTCTAATTCATGAGTTTGGTTTCCAGGTTTTATTTTGTTTAGCTTTATTTACATATGAGATTGTTTCCTTAGACGCAAAATGTTTGGCAGTCTTTTAAAAAGTTCAGTTTTTCTTTCTCGTTTTATATTTGTCGTTAAATGCTTTGGCAGCTGCTCTATGAGTTGTGCTTGGATCCACTTACATCAGTTCCCACCATGGATTTGCTTGCCAACAGAAGATACCAGTTCTTTGTACAAGTAGGAAGTCCGATTTCTTGTGCAAACATTTTAATTTTCTATATGCTTTCTTGATCTTCTTCGCATTGATAGTTCTCTCATTGATCCAGCACTTGGATACAATTGGGACTGCTCCCCTCCCTAAACGAATGTACAACCAGCAAATGCGCATAAATTCCCTTCATCAGGTTTGCCCATTTATTTTTTATCATTAAATCAGGTTATCGTACTGTTAAAACTGTAAGTTTCATGGCTTCAGCACTAATATGTTCAATGCTGCACATAAAATGATAGATCCCCGCTGTCAAATATATTTTCTCCATTGAAACTATTTTTTAGATGGGTCTTATATTTAGCTTCAGATTGGAGCTGGGGTTGTTTCACATTCAATAAGCTTGTTTCTTTTTTTTTTCCGTATTTTGGCAGGAAGGGAATTGTGTTAAATACAAATCAGTCATTTACGTCTAGAAATGATCAATTTTTATTGCTTCTGGTTTTACTTAATTGTCATGTGGTCTCGTTGTTTTCCATTTTGAACAGATTAGTCTGCAAATAATTAGGTCCCTGTTCAACACACTAGGCGCTCGATCAGTTTATTGCCCATGTCTTTAGTTGAGGTGCTTGCATGAACAAATTGTGGTGCTACTTGAACTTAACAAATATATATTTTTGTATTAGTAAACTAACTGTGGTAATAACAAAAGTTGAAGAAGTTTGTTATAAAGTAGAATCGACCAGTATCCATTAAAAAAATTCACCTAAAATGTTGCGACACAAGCCTAAGCTGCAAAGGATTAAACTGAACCTAATCAATTTTATCAACTCTTGATCGAATGGGAAGGAGACCATTCAAAAGCATAAACCCTAGAATATGGGATTTTGTTCTATATGTACAAAAGAAAGCAGAAGAACATGCATGGACACTGGGAACAAGTCTAGCTAGTGCTGGGAAGTGGCGCCAGGACCTTGTCTCGTCAGGTCACCTGGAGTGCTTTTCATGACATTGAATTAAGTAGATGCACATAAAAAGTCAGCAAGTTTCATGACCTTTCTTAAGTTTTATGCACTATAATTTATTCACCAAATAAGCACAGGGCCTTCTTCTTTTAGTTGTGTTAACTTACATTTACTTTTATAGCGAATGTTGCATTCCTTGTATGTTTTTAAAGCAGATAGGTATGCAGAAGGCTATGGTATTCATTAGAGTCTACGGCTCAATGTCTTTTTACTAGCTCGACTTTAATATCAAACAAAATTTGTTTTCACATCGTGTTTCGTAGCTCTTCAACCAGCTAACACATTTTCTTCTGGAAATTGTTTGGTTTGAGTTTTTATGTTGTTTATTGTTTCAGAGGGCGTGGCTATTAAAGCTTTTAGCTTTGGAACTGCATGCTGCTGATATTGGTATTAGCAGCCACAGAGAGACATGCCAAAAAATACTTGTGCATCTTTTTGGACTAGAAATAGTGGATGCTGGAGGAGATCGTGCTTTGCATGGCTCGTTTGCTCTGCCAGGTGGCACTGCATTGGTTGGGGAAGCTATCTCTAAGAATAAGGTATTGGATCCATCACTAAGGACTAGTCTGTTTTGGCTTGCTTAGTTGTTGCATTCAAGCCAGAGGGGATATACTCATCTCATACAGATTGACGTTTCAAAGAACTTGGCAAGTTTCATGCATTCTCATCGGGTACTGTAAATTGTTTTTGGTTTACAGGGATATATAATAGATAGCTAATAATAGTTATCAGCTACTGTTGTTTCTTTACTGGAAGCCTAGTTATATAAAGGAAGAGAAACACATTGCATTGTTAGGGGTGGGGAGACCATCTAATGATGGTTTCCACCCGGTTGCTTCTATCAGTTTTGTCCATTGAGGTGCTTAGGTGCGAGTAATGCTTCCATATACTCTAGGTTCCACTTAACAGCTCCCTTGTGGAAGACATTGTTGTTCCTTCTGTGCCGAAGGCTCTGTGTAACACATGTAACTAGAATGGTCCAATGAATTCCTCGATTTGTGATGATTTTAGAGCAGAGTTGAGGTTAAAATCCATCCATCTCTGGAGGGGTTGGGAGAAAGACTATGGTAGTCTTTTGGGATGCCAATCTGATCCCGTGCTACTTGTGCCAGTAGGCAGTCTCTTAGTAAATAGGTGAGTCTCGAGTGATGTTTCTTGAGCAAAGCAGGGATTTAATAGGGAATTTGTTCCACCAGTATAGCTGGGTGAATGATTTCTGTTTGGGAAGGATGGTAGCTTCCAAATCCATTTGGGGTTGCCTTTGCAGCATCTGTCCCCGTACGCAGCATTTGAGGTCTCGGGTTCGAAACATACCGTATGCAGCCACCCTTGTTGGAAGACCCACCCGTCTCATAGCTAGGTGTCCTACCCGAGTCGAGTCCGGATTAGTCGGAGCGAAGCTCCGAAAACTGGGCCGGCAACCGAAAAAAAAGAAATAGTCTGCAACTAACTTCCTCTCATCCTTGCCAAGGGGTTCCATTTCTTGTTCTCTCAGCTTACCAATGCCTAGCCAGTCCTCACTCAAAAACCTTGTGTTTAGTCCATTTACAAGGTATTTTCACATTCATAAGTTGTAGATTGACTTACTTGAGCGGAGTCCTTTTAGGATGTAGCATACCTGTTTCCTCTTTTCGAGGTTAGCTTCACATTTTCCTAAAATTACCTTTGTCATAGTTGTTCTGGCTAGTGACCTCTACTCTTTCCATGATGTGAGGAATGCCCAATTGGCATGATACAGTTTATTCTTCAATGCTGGACGTCACATACCTTATATCAATACAATTTTTTAAAGTTACTACAGCATTATTTTTCTTTGGCGTGAATACACTTCTAAACCTCACATTTTGGATTTCAAACCTTTTACAGTGGAATGATGTTTTATTTTGCTTCGTGGAACGAAATATAGGCTCTGGATTTACTTGAAGTTGTACAATTTAGATATCCTGATACGAGTACTAAGCTATCTGAGGTGATTCCCGCTGGGAAATTTCAACTTCTGGTAAGTTCTTTGGCTTGGATTTCTTATTTTAGTTATTAGAGTTCACAATGCTAAGTGAGATTTCTGTTTTAGGCTGAAGAAATACTTTCTAATCCTGCCACTTCCGAGAGCGGTGGAATATATTATTACAGTGAACGCGGTGATCGCCTGATTGACCTGGCTTCATTTAGTGACAAGCTGTGGCAGGTTGGACTATCATTCTAGTAATGCAATTCTGATGATAAAAGCCTCAATATTTGTTTCTCACTTCAGTTTTTCTTCTTTCACGGTAATTACTATGCCAGAAGATGAATGTAACCCAATCCCAAGTGATGAATGTTGGCTCAGAATTCGAGTTAAATGATGTTAGAGAATCAGTTCAGTTGCTGCTGCGATGGGCATGGAAGTATGACAAAAATCTTGAAGAAAAGGCTGCTCAGCTTCACATGCTAACTGCTTGGTCACAACTTGTTGAGGTGCTTTTTTGGCTGACTCAAGCTCTATGTGAACTTGTATTGCTGTTAAGACAACTTTTATATATATTTCACCCACGACTTTCATGGAAAATCTAAGATTGAATGGATATTGTTATTACTTTTAAGCAGTTAATTAATGTTCTGATTACAGGTTTCCGTATCTAGGAGACTATCACTCCTTGAGGAGCGCTCTGATATTTTACACCAGTAAGTATTTCAGTAATCTGTACTTTCTGGCCAGAAAGTTTACTTTCTGATGCTGACTTAGGTCATTTCCAGGATTCTTGATGCCACCTTGGGTGCTTCTGCCTCTCCGGACTGTTCAGTGAAGATGGCGTACACCTTGAGCCAGGTAATTTTTAATTGTATTTGTATGTTGGTTAGAGAAGAAAGATGATAAATGAGGTCTCAGATTGACGGATGTTTATTGTTGAAATGATCAATACTTTTATCAACTTCACCGCTTTTTAAATACTTTTGCAGGTTGCACTCACCTGCATGGGAAAGCTGAGAGATGAAAAATTTGCCATCCCAGGTGCCCTAACCTCTGATGGTGTGACTTGTCTGGACATTATTGTGGCAAAACAATTGTCAAATGGTGCTTGCCATTCAATCTTGATTAAACTTATCATGGCAATACTCAGAAGGGAATCGTCTGAAGCATTGAGGAGACGGTATATTCCTGTTTTGGTTCAGCTATTCTCTAATTTGGCTGCAGTATTTTCATTACCTTTTTATGGTGGGATAAAACCATCTCAGTGTTCACCAGTGTGCTGGTTGATCCTGGGGCTTTTCGGACAGTATAGCTGAACTGAACCTTCTCCTTTTTTCTGTGTAGGCAATATGCATTGCTTCTTAGTTATTTTCAGTATTGCCAGCACATGCTTGACCCAGATATTCCAACTAAAGTTCTCGAATCCTTGTTGCTTGTTGAGGAGGATAGTGTAGATTTTGACCTTCAGAAGGTACAATGCACATTATTCTCTCACAGTTGCGGCTGTATGTATTCTTCTTTTGTTTTCTTGGAGGACTGTCCCCTTGAATTTCTCTAATGAGGTGACCTGCCAGATTAACAAAGAGCAAATGGAGTTGGCTCGTGCAAATTTTTCTCTTGTGAGGAAGGAAGCGCAAGGCGTTCTTGATCTGGTTGGTGTTTCTTTTGACCCTGGTGGAGGCTGTACTGAAATATGATGATCAGGAATCTATTTCATATTTATTTGTTTTCTTGCCAATTCCTAGGCCTTTGAGCTATTCTCCTATCTTGCTTGTTAGGAACAAGTTTACTGGAAACTTAAAACCCTTTTCCTGAACATGATTATCCTCAAGTATTTATATCATCATGTGTCTGTAATATGGATCATCTTGGTCTTGTTCATAAATGACGACATTTGCCCGTATTGTAATTTTAGGTGACTAAGGATGCGACTCAAGGAAGTGAAGCTGGGAAGACGATAGCTTTTTATGTTATAGATGCACTCATTTGCATAGATCAAGACAGGTATTTTCTGAATCAGCTACAAAGCAGGGGGTTTTTGAGGTCATGCTTGGTCAACATCAGCAACTTCACTTTTCAGGTTGATTATTACTAAGTCATGAGATGAATATTTTGATGTGCTATGACCATCGATCGTCCCTCTCCATTTTATATGGTGAATAATTTCATGTTCTTTTGAATGATCCATTGATATATTTGATGGTGACTTATTGTGTTATTTGTTTCAGCCATTTCAAGCATTTTGTATTTATTATTTTTGTCTAGAAGTCAAGGTTCTCTTATTTGATTTTTTTTTTGGTAGAAAGGATTTGTAGCTTAAATAAAAGTTATATGTCTTAGCATTACAGAACCGCAGTGCATGGAATATCATCATGCACTCTCTTATTTGATTTTGAACCATGCGCACTTTCTGTTAGCTAGAAGTAAGAGTTTATGACCTAAAGGTACTGGGAGAAGTTCTCCCAAGCTACTACTGGAGTAGAGGACAGGACGAGTAATAAATTTCCTTAGGTTTTCAGGAAGCTACAGAATTTCCTGCTAGGAAGATATGCTTAGGATGGTGTAATATTGTGCCTGTCTTGGTTAGAAAAACATATATTAGTATAAAAAATATTGCATGCAGATTTGGCTATTCCAAGTGGTATCAGTTTGTGAAGAGTTACGATATTCTGAAGATGCTCTCATTTAACAACTCACCTGGAAGTTCAGATACAAAAATTAGCTGGATTTTTTAATCTGTTACTGTCTGAGTTTTTAACCGGGGTTTCTAAACCTGGGATTCTTGTGATATTACCAATAACCACATTCCCCCCCGCATTTCATCCATAGAGAAAGGCTAAGGATCATTAAGGCTAGGCTTGCCTATGAATACCTCTAGCTATTTTTCTTTGCTGGCACTACTTGTGCAGGTTATCAGTTACTATCTTGTTGTAATTTTTTCTTCACGAGACTATCTCTATAATGGACGGAGACATGGTTATATTAGTTTCAATGGCTGCTATGGACTTAATTGATCCATAGAGAAAAGTTAAGGATCACTAAGGCTAGGCTTGCCTATGAATACCTCGAGCTATTTTTCTTTGCTGGCACTACTTGTGCAGGTTATGAGTTACTATCTTGTTGTAATCTTTTTCTTAACGAGACTATTTCTATAATGGACGGAGAAATAGTTATATTAGTTTCAATGGCTGCTATTGACTGAATTGGTCTTATGGCAGGACGGGGGGCACTCGTTGTTGTCAATGCAACGTGCTTGTACTTTTGAGGCTGAATTGGCCTTACTTTTAAGAATAAGTCACAAGTATGGGAAATCTGGGGCCCAGGTTTTGTTCTCTATGGGTGCTTTGGAGCATGTATCCTCTTGTAAGGTCATCAGCTTGCAGGTATTATGCTGAATACTATTTATGACTTCGTGCTTTAGGTGGAACAATTTTTTTCATGGAACCCATCTTTTGTCAGGGACCGCGGAAACAAGTTGAGTTCAAACTTCGAGATTATCGAACTAATGATGTGGACAAAGATAGAATGGTGGTGACACCTGTCTTAAGACTCTTATTTTCTCTAACATCATTAGTGGAGACCTCCGATATTTTTGAGGTGAGCAATCATGCAGGGGCCTCATTTTCATATTAATCTCTTTCCTTTTACTAAAATTGCTGAAGCACCACATGTGCATCTGGGGAATGCCTGTTGCATTTGTATATCTTATGATATATGTGACGAAGACTCCCCCCCCCCCCCCAAAAAAAAAAACTGTAGCCATTTACATGATTTTTTTTTTGGTAGAAGGATTTGTAGCTTAAATAAAAATTATAGGTCTTAGCATTAGAGAACCGCATTGCATGGAATGTCCTCATGCACTAAGTCAATAACGAAATCTGGAGGATTAACGAAAGTGGTAGATTTCTTCTCCTGATTTAGTGCTTCCTTTGCTAGCCTGTCCGCAACTCGATTTGTATGATTAAATGATGTGCTTTATTGTAATTCGTCTGTACTTTGATTATATGTTGAAAAAGATGCACATTGATTATATGTTGAAAAGGATGCACATTGATTGTAGTCTGTTATCATATGTTATCAAGTAGCTTCCGTTGTTGGTTTTATCCAACAGAGGTCGAAATGTGAGTTCTCAGCTTGGTCTCAGTTTTCAAAATTCTTTGGATGCTTTTTTTTGGTAGAAAGGGAGTTCGTAGATTAGTCAAAATAGTGTCAACTTCTTTGGATGCTTTATCTGCCTATTATTTCATGTTCTCTCTCCCATGTGAATAAAACGATACCCATCTCTCGCTCTCTCACACTCATGCACAAAAAGTGATAACAGTTCTATCCGCCAAAGCGTTCTTGCAGACGGTGCACAGTGAGCTCTTTGATTGTAGGAGATTTTACATGATTCATCTTGTGTGTGATTTTCCACATTTTGCCATATCTGTAGACGTTTTACCTTGTAGTGTCAGTTCCTTGTTCTAATATTTATTTTCCCTCTATGGATTCTCCTTATGTAATTGAACGCAACGAGCCATCTAATTCTTTTTATCAGGTTAAGAACAAAATAGCTCGTGAGATCATAGACTTTGTGAGAAGACATGAAGTCCTCTTTGATCAAGTTCTTCGACAAGACATTTATGCTAATACTGCTCTAGTGATGGAACAGATCAATCTTGTGGTTGGCGTGTTAAGCAAGGTGAATCACTTGTTTTGTAAACCTTCTTAAGTAAATAGTTATTCATTCTGGGAATCACTTGTTCATGATGACATTTTGTCTTCTGTACTTCAAAAGCACAACATTCCCTGCTAATTGTTTTCTTTTGGAGATACTGAAGATATGGCCATACGAAGAAATTGATAATCATGGATTCATTCAAACGCTTTTCTCCATGATGTGCGATTTCTTCTCTCGTGACTTTGAGGTAAGCTAATGATATTACAATGTATGGTTTCTTGTGAAGAAGTACCTCCTTCAGCTGCTAAATATTCCCTCATTCGTAATGTGAGCAGGGTCAAAGGAATTCAGACTTTAATTCAATTAGACTATGCTTTGGCCTTGTCTCCTACTTGTATTCCCTTGTGACAAAGAAATCTGTGAGACTGCAGGTAGACTGCTGTATTAATTCTGGTTGCATATCCATCTACCTTTGTTCTGTAATGTATCAGCTTTGATATCAGTTGAGCCAACCCTAGTCGTCTTTTCAACTTTTCTTGTTAGGTTTCACAAAACTTGGACAATGGGTCTTCTGCCAGAATGTTCCATCCAACCTTGATGCTTCTTTGTTCTCTCCTCAATTCCGTATCCCTATCTATGGAGAGAGCAGCTGAGGAGAAATCCTTGCTTCTACTAAAGGTATAGCCCAGACAGACAAAATTAACTCGCGTGTCTCATGCTCCATGATTCACATGGAGGAGCCAAGTTTTCATATATTTTTATGGATCAATTTGATCATGGTTTTTACTTACTGTTTGAGTAACTGTAGATTCAGAATATAAACGAATTATCAAGACAGGAAGTCGATGAAGTTATCAGTGGATCCAACCGCATAGATTTTGTTTCTGCGACTGACAACCTGCAGAAGAGGTAACTATCATTTGTGTCATTCCTCCTATATTTAAATTAGGTTTCGATTCAGCGCGACCATCCATTTGTGCTTCGATAAGCACTTTTAAATTTTTCAATTTTGAATGAGTGACTTTTTCAATCCAAAGTTGCTAGTTAGCAGTTGGATAATGACACCAAATCAAGAGATTTATTCCCCATTAACGTTAGTCCGTAAAATAATATTTGTTGTTTAATGCACAGAGTTTCAAAATTCCTCAAATAGGTCGAAAAATCGTTGTTCGGAACAACGAGTTTGATTTACAAAAGAACTCGATGTTGGAACAATGAGTTCCTATCTTGATTTTGGAACTCGTTTCCGACAGCGATTTTGGGGCCCTATATTTTTTCTTCTAACGCAACAAGTTCTTTACAAATGGAAATTGCTGTTTGCAACAACGATTTCTCAACCCTATATCAAAACTTTTGAAAGTTGCTACCCTATTGGGCAAAATATTTTGTGGACTAACATATGGAACAAAGCTCCACCAAAAAAAAAAAAAACAAAGCTCCACCAAATGAACTGTCACAAAATTTGGGATTGTGTTTCTGAAACTTTGTAAAGGTTAATATGTTGACCTGGGATATTTTTATAATATCCAGAGGGTGGTGATTTATTTTTCAAAATGAAGATTTGTATTTTCATAAAAGTGATGTCACATCATGAGTAGCACAAGAAAGTATACTTGCAGAAAGAAAACTTGTCTTTTTCATACCTGAACTTGTGATGATGGTGCATGGAAGAGACTTCTAGAAAATTGCACTTGACTACAATGGTGACATCATGATGGTTTGAGAAGAACAAACACATATTTCCTGTGAAATGATGTTGCATAAATTAGGTATCCTTGCACAATATTATTTTCTCTCATCTTTCTCATTTACCTTGTCTTCGTATGCCTTCATTTTATTTATTTCAGATGACTGTAATTTAGTTCTGCAGAGGTTCGTAACGGTAGAAGTTTAAGTTTAGTGCTTGATCGGCATAATTTATTTAGTTCAAGAAAACAATTATCCGGCAAGTGTGAAGTAGCATGTTGAATCATCTGGAAACATTCCCCCGTCAAGTCAGCCATCACCATTTAAGTACCACCTGCAACAGTTCTTGTGAAATTGCCTTTAAGATCATTATTTGTGCATTTTTTCAGGAGGTACATTGCGGTTCTTGAAATGTGTCAGGCTGCTGCAAAAAAAGAGAGGCTGTTAACTTTATTGCTTCCCCTTGCGGAGCAAATTCTTAATATCATTTTGATTCATTCTCAAGAAAGGTACGGTATTTGTGTCCCTTCTGTATCCTGTTAGGCTAATTCCAGTACCCGAAAATGGTGAACTAGATGGGTGCATCGACTGAAATCCTTGAATGAATTTTTCATGTGGTTATTTGCGGACAGAAATGCACTACTGAACTGGAACATAAATAACATCTTCGTGCAGAGTAGTTGCTGTTCTCTTTATCATGTGCTTGGCGTTTTTGCTTTTCTTTTGTAGTTCGATACTGCCTGATGCAAAGACGAGTAGCAGAGCAATTACATATGGCACCGAACGTGGCGTAGGACAGGATGTGAATCATTTCTGCAGCGAGCTAATTCAGGTGTTAGAACGACTTGAGTTACTTAGCGAGGTAACCCGATTTACTGTGGCTGGGAGGGAGCCTTTTCAATGAGTTACTAGGTCCCTGGTGGTGAAATTTCCATTTTTTCTTGCTTGGCAGGACAAGGCCGGCCACAATCTTAAGGTTTTCCACAGGTTGGTGACTTCCATCAAGGAAATGATGATAAAGAAGCTGTCATTTTGAAGTGTCCTGTGAGGCTCCTGAAACTGCGCCATGGTTGTATCTTGAAATGGTTGCTTGGTAGAATATATATTACAGCAGCTTATGCCATATCTGTCAAGAGTTAGATTAGATGCTTTTAGTTGTAGCATCGTTATCCTTGTATCCCATATGTAACGGTTGTTTTTTTCGTGTAATGGAAAGCCGATGTTGGTAACTCTTATGTCCCCCAACACGTGATGCCTCTGTCACCCTCCATTTCCGCCAGCAGAAGGTGACGTTTCATTTCTGTATGCTGTATATTTTGATCAGGCCTTTGTTGACCTTTTCAGCTTTCCTTCAGCTAGTAGCCGCATCTTTTTCTGCGGGCAATAATTCAAAGAGGACATTCTTTAAGATTCTAGCAACTATTGTGCTGGTTGATTGAAGGTATGCATCCTTAGCTCTCAGATAGGGCATACGCTGTTCTTGGGGTAATATTGCTTGAGCAGAGTGGATTTTTGGTCAGGACGATTTGTTTTGCCAGATGAAGTATTTCTGTTTGCATAGGATCAGTAGCTTTAACTATATCTTGTTCAGATTTGTTTTTGTTTGCTAGTTAGTAGGCTTAGGCATGGTTAGATGTAGATCAGTGAGCCGACAGAACTAGAGCATGTCTAAGGCCGGATGGATTTCCGAGTTGCATCGCACTGTGGTTTTGTTAGGATGGGGGGTTTCTAAAGCTTTTGTTTCTAAACATCCTCCGGTCACCATACATTGGCTGTACGTTTAATTGATTCTTCGTTCCTGCCTTAGTGTGAGAGAAGGGACATCAACAAGTGTCTGTGGAGCTGTTTAGCCTGTTTCTATTAATCATATTAGTATCGAGTGGAGGATATCCCAGGAATACTTGAAAGATCTCTCTGTTTCGTCCCAGCAACTGTCCTCCTCCTCCCTCGTCCAGCTCCGGCAACATTCTGGAGCAAAAGGATCAAAATTAAACTCCTTTCGAGGATCTATCTGGGTGTGAAGAGAGAATACAGGTTCAAAGGCAGAGCCAAGATAAGTACTTGTGAGATATGATTGCAACTTGTCCTTGTTTTGAAAGAGCTGCATAAAGTCGTCCCCCCCCACTTGTAGAACTGGAGCTCTTTGGGCAAAGTTTATGTTGTAAAAGTGGCAGATGAATCCGTGTTGATTATTCTCAGACGACCCTTCAAGAATGCGTGCATGGGTTTGGGGTCGACTGCAAGTGTTTGGGGTCGCGTATCCTCTTCCTCTGAATCACTCAAGATCTTCGGCTAACACTTCCCTGTTCTTTCCAAAGCCGGCGTCTCTCAACTCAACTAGCAAACTTGCCGGTACGCTCAGGATCACAATTCTCACAACAAGAAGGAAAAGTGATATTCTCAGGAGTGTCAGAACACCAACTCGCTATCGACAAGGAGCTTCGAGCATCCATCGGCGGTCGGCTCCCATTTCCCCAAAAGAAAAGAGGGATTGTAGACGATCGGATGTCGGGAGTAATCGAAACATCCATGAAATCCATGTTTGTCTCTAAACTGGGATGGTCGAAGACGTTCCCGGTACTGTTAAAGGGTAATGTAACAAGACAGGATTCGAAACCCAAAGAACAACTTAGTACCGAGGAACATTTGCTGTAAACGGCATCATTTAGCAATTGATCAGTGAATCACACAATTCCAGTTTTGGATGGGGCGAGATGCCAAAGAATCACATAAGCAACGATAAAGGGATATTCCTTAGGAAATAGGGATTCCCCTGATGGATTCCATGCGTTATATCATTGTATGGTTAGTCCAGAGTTGACTTTGTTTCACAATTTCTTGTGATATCATCACCAACTCAAAACTCATCCAAGAATGACTCAATCTTGCGCCCCCGCCCTCCCCCGCATCCAAGTTTTACAGTCATTTTTTTGTGTATACCTATATAATCCCATGCACAGCAGATGCATGAGCTTCAAGATGAATAAGACCAACAGGAAACCGGGTTGTGACCTGATGGCCAGGTTTGTGCCTGTTATTCGGCAACCTGCTCCAAAACACAGGTCTTGTTCCACGGCTCATCTGACCAGCTTAGCTCTAATGGGGGTAAAGAGAAGGCACTGACGGTGGAGCTCCTGCTGCGGATGTCCTTCAGCACCCTGAGGGCGGAGATGGTGCTCTTCATGTACAGGCTTTCTGGGTGCATCTGCTCTATTTGGGCGAGTTCCTCGTCCAGCTTGCGGGACACGCCTTCAGAAGTTAGGGAGGGATCTGTGGGGAGCGACACTCGTGATGATGAAGCTGAAGCTGCTTTCCCTTTGTTGGGTAGGATGCGATCGAGTAAGGCCTCGCATTGATTTAGGAGCTCATAGAGTAAGTCCATGGTGAAGAATGGCTGCTGCAGGACCCTCCTGATGAACGGAAGGCGGAGGAGAGCTCCAGTTCTCTTGTCGTACTTCTTTAGGATCTTTACGAGTCCTGTGATGCCACAGAGATATTAGATGCAGGGGAGTGATATTGAACCACGATGCATTTCCAACTAAAACTCGGAGCATCGACTTCCACCGATCGAACCCTTTCTTCTCAGGATTTTCGCACTACTGGAAAAGAGGTTCGCCAGTATTACCGAGCATGCCATCTAAAGAAAGAGCATACAGGACACAATGCACTAACATCCATAGAGGCTATCGGGCAGACACTCCTAAGTACCAACAGGCAGAAACAGGGCAAGGCAAGTGTCTGATAAGGTCGAAGTCCATGGGTCCAGAAAGACTTTCGCAACAGAATACAGCGATCGCCCTGATCTTTCTTAGAGAGCGAAATTAAACTCAAACTAAACCGCACAGGCTGCTAAAGCTTATACGAGTAAGAACAACACAGTATTCAAGCCTTTTTGTTCCGGAAACTCGAGAACCTCCGATGGACCAACAACTACTAACGTTGAACCAACGAACCAGTATAATTGAGAGCGCTGTAGTTCTCGAGCAAAACCATGTCGCCATGGAAGTCCACCACCTCCTTCCTAACTCTAATCACATCCTCTTCCCCCGGGGAAGAGGCGACCCTCTCCTGCAATATCTGCAGCCCACACCCAACAAAGTCATGCCAACAACAACAAAAAGGAACCCAGGGAATCCGGAAAAATGAGATCACCAGGACGACCTTCAAATGGATGATGTAATCCTCCTCCTTCTCGAGGAAGAAGGAGTTGAACTTCTCCACCTCGGCCTCCAGCAGCCCGACGAACTCCGACTCATCGCAGGCAATGGAGTTGAGCCTCTTCTTGAGGTCCTTGTAGGAGATGAACTTGTCCCTCCACTCCGGAAACGTCTGCTCGATCTGGTTGCTCAGACACTTTCCGAATTTCATCCCCTCCCTCCCCTCCCTCCCTCGCCTGCCGTCCACCTTCTCCTTCTCCGATCCCCTTCTTCTCTATGGCCCACTCCTCACGCCTGCCTCACTTTTATAATGACAGGAAAAAAAAAGGACGAAAGAATATTCCCCCCTTGTTCCGACAGAATATCCCCCCTCACCCCCTCTTCCTCCCTCCCCCCCCCCCCCACCCCCCTTATTTCCTAAACTTAAATAACTCCATCACCATTAAATATTATGGTATTCAGTTATTTAATCGAGGGATTTCCTTGTTCCATTTGCTCTGCGTCTTTTCTCTTCCTTTTTATCTTTGCTTCCGGTTGTGGTCGTGAGGGCATCCGGCCGTGGCGGCAGGCCGTCGATCCTTTACCCGGAGAGAATCTCTAGAAAATTAAACTCAGTACATGTTTGGAGTGGCATGAAACTCGCTCATCTCAGTACATGTTTCGAACTTCACTGTGCCCTGTTAGTCTTCTCGAGGATTGAAACTAGAGTTTTGTACTAAAATAGTTTTAAAAAAAATTACGAAACATTATTCGAATTTTGTAAAATATGATTTTACATCGAAGGAACGCATCGCCTCTTAAAATATAAAGGGCAGGTTTTCAAAATCCGTCCTTATGCGGCTTTCTATGATATGCATGAAGGCGCGTTTTAGAAACCCATCTTCATGCAGAGGCGAGTTCTCAAAACGCGTCTTTCAGGAGCGGGTTCTCTCTAACATTTGTGAAAAATTTTGTCAAAGAGGGGCCATGGATAAGGGGTGCGTTTTCAAAACTTACCACCACCCTAAAATAATATAAGGGGCGAGTTTTGAAAACTCGTCTTTTGGTCAAAGATTTCCTTAACTTACAAGTGGTCTTAGGTTCAAATCATAAAGGCAATAAATGCCAATAGCTGAACTCTTATCCCCCTTGTAAAATTGAACTAAGCTAGATGAACAAGTGTTAAAAGGTGTGTCTTTTGAAGACCCACCCCTCGCCCTTTTGAAAACCCGCCCTCTTTATAATTTGACGGTAAATCCGTATTTTACGAAACACGAATCGTATTTTATAATTTTTTTTAATACTAACCATATTTCCGTACAAAATTCATTGAAACTAGATAGATTTGAAAAAAATTACCAAAATGTTTTAGAAATTTCAGTCGGTGTTTCAAACAATGACTTAGATGCCGTCTTAAACGACGACAATGAATAAATTTTACTAGATGGTTGTAGAAAAGTTTTCACTTTTCTGTTTTTTTAGGCAAAATATCGATATTTAGTCTCACAAATAGGCCAACTTTACGTTTTGGCATATCGTTTAAAAAGTTTTGAATTTGGTCTTATTTCAATTTTACTTTTCGATTTGGCCCTATTCCTAACGCCGTTTCGTTTTCGCAGTTAGACCCGTAAATTATCCGACGTGTCTTTATACGTTTTATCTTTTTTCCCACGTGGACTACGACAATAAAATAAATCAGAGTCTGGGGACGAGGCGATATTTGTTCTCCTCCTTTTAACGCATTCCCTCTCCTCCTCCGCCTTCAACTCCACCCCCACATCTCCTGTCCACGTCCGCCCTTTTCTACGCCCGCTTCCACGGCCACGACCGCAAATCCAAACACCCCGCCCCTCCCCTCTTTCCCTAACCCTCCTCATAGACTGGTACCACAAGAGGACCTACGAGCAGGTTGCTGGCCTCTCCTCGGTCAACTTTGTCTGGATTGGAGAGCCTCATTCTTTGCTGATTCAAGGGAGGGGAAGATTCAATTGCTCCACGGTGACAGATCAAAGCCGAGTGCTCGCCTTACTTCTTCACAACCGTCCCTGGGAAGGTTTACCTGGAAGCCTTCGGTCATATTTTCAGGGACTTGCTCTTTGCATTTGTCTCGGGGAAGCTGGGGGATTTTTGGGAAGAAATTAGGGTTTGGTCTAGGTGTTTGTGGCGAATATGGGAGTTTTGTACGGAAATACGGTCAGTTTTTAAAAAAATTTGCGAAATACGGTCTCAGTTTCGTAAAATACGGTTTTACCGTCGATGGGCGCGTTTTGAAAACGCGTCCTCCGATTTATAAAGAGGACGCGTTTTCAAAACGCGCCCCCCGGCGTGCCAAAGGAAGGGGCGGGTTTTGAAAACCCGCCCCTATGCGAGATGGGAAAATGGCATGAGGGCGCGGTCTCAAAACGCCCCTTTGAGGGGACTCGCCCCTTGAAGGAGGGGGGTTGAAGGGGGAAAACCCGCCCCCTGAGGGGGTTGAGGGGGGGCGACTGAGGGGGGTTAAGGGGGGGGGGGGGGCGAGTCCCCTCAAGGGGCGGGTTTTGAAGACCCGCCCCCACTCAACCCCCCTCAACCCCCTCCTCCCCACCCGTCATTCCGATACTTCCTGGCATGAGGGCGCGTTTTGAGACCGCGCCCTCATGCCATTTTCCCTTCTCGCATAGGGGCGGGTTTTGAAAACCCGCCCCTTCCTTTGGCACGCCGGGGGGCGCGTTTTGAAAACGCGTCCTCTTTATAATCCCAACCACCACCATATTCGCGAGTTTTGTACGGAAATACGGTTAGTTTTAAAAAAAATTTGCGAAATACGGTCCCAGTTTCGTAAAATGCGGTTTTACCGTCGATGGGGCGCGTTTTGAAAACGCGTCCTCTTTATAAATCGGAGGACGCGTTTTCAAAACGCGCCCCATCGATGGTAAAACCGCATTTTACGAAACTGGGACCGTATTTCGCAAATTTTTTTTAAAACTAACCGTATTTCCGTACAAAACTCGCGAATATGGTGGTGGTTGGGGTAGGGGTGGGACTATTTTGGGTATATCATAAAATTTAGAAAACAAACCGTTTTTTTTGTTGGGCCAAAGATATTAGTACCACGTAGGATAATCTAAAGAGACGTTCGAGACGTGTTAGCTATTCGTAACGACCGTTATGAATAAGGCCAAATCGAAAAGTAAAATTGAAATAAGGCCAAATTCAATACTTTTTAAATGATACGTCAAAACGTAAAGTTGGCCTTGTGGGGCCAATTATCGATATTTTACCTTTTTTTAAATGAAAAGAAGGAAAATATGTTTGGTTCAAGAGAAGTGTAAAAAATGCAAAAGTAAAAGGATGAAAAGGTTCCCGCATTTTTCAAAATTTTGTTCATGAAAGTGGAAACAGTTTTGCTCCGTTTCCTGACTTTTTTTATTTAATGAAAAAAATTTCCCTTCCCGCCTCTTTTCCCTGCTCCCATCTATTTCAGTATTTTATTTCTATCCTATTATTGATATGTTGTTTCAGGGTTCATGATTTCTTACCAATCTTTCTACATCTTGCCTATATTTTACGATTTTTTCTTTCTTTTGTCGATTTTTTATATGTGAATAAAAAATTACAATAAAAGATATTCATAATAGGTAAAAATTAACTAAGTACAATAGCATTATTGCATTAGAAATTATATTTTAAAAATATTTTCATTATATATTCTAGCTTTAAAGAAAGGGATAACTCAAATTACTTATATTTTTCATTTCTTTTTTAATTAAGAAATTAATACAAGAAAAGCATTTTCAAAACCGAACAGATTTTCTAACGAAAACAAAAAAGTTTTCGAAAACGTTTTTGTTTTCTTAAAAATGAAAATGGATGAAAATTTTCATAAACCAAAACGGATTATTTTGGATTCAAAACTAGGGGTGAGCAGGTTTCAGGATATTTAAGTTCCGGACGTGAAACCTGGAACCTACCTTGCAATGACCGGTTCCTTATTTTTAGAACATAAAACCTACTATGTGGCTCAAAGAGCCACCCAAGAACTAACCCGCAGGTTCTGGTACCGGTTCTTGTTTCGGCTCCATGTCCTCATGGGACACTTCTAACTTAAATCCACCGTATTACTCAAATTAATAAAAAAACTTTAAGCATTACTCTAATCAATCTAAAAACACTCAAGCATTACTCCAATCAATCTAAAAATATATCAAGCATTAGTTCAATCAATCTAAAAAAACCTCAAGCGAACCAGTTAAGGCCTCGCGAAGAGGGCAAGGGGATGGCGGGTTCGGGTATCCGTAAAGAGAGTCTTGTCAGTAACCATATAATTGTGCTCAAAATTGTTAAATATAAATAAGAATTATTTACAATTTTAAATAAAAAATATTTATATAAATAGAAAATAAAGATTATATAAATTATATAAATTATATATTAAAATATATTATGCCAGGTTCTAGGTTCTTCAGTTTAGTTCCGAGGTGAGAACTTGGAATCGAACTTGGTATTGTTGGTTTTCAAAAATTTAGAACCTAGAACATACCCGATTTATTCGAAAACCTATAGTGACGCTGGCCCTATAGTACCGATTTCTAGTTTTACCCGGAATCTATGCTCACTGGAACAAAGTCGTTATTTCAAATGTGAATTTAGCCGATTTCACGATTTATATGCAAAATTAAAGTTGTTGTTTCAAATCTAATTTCCATAACCTAACTTTTTTTTTCGAAAACTAAAGAAAAATCCATAAAACCCTCTTCTGTTTTATTATCTTCATCTGTTTAACTTTTATTTTTCTTCCTCGTGCTGACGCACCCAAACACACCCGATCCTGAATTATTTAGGTGTTCTTAGCTTGTCGTAGTCCATTGTTATTACGAAGAAATCGTTCCTCGTTACGACAAACACTATTTTCCCCATTTGGCATTCGTTCGTATGGTCTAGGACTATGTCTCCATCTCATCCCCGAGAGAAGGGTGGTATATCATCTATATATATATATATCTTAAATAAATTAAAAATTTCATTGACACTACATTTGGAGCAACCTCACGAATATATAATCCAAATCTCTCCACTTTCTGTAACAAAAGGAATGAAAATGTCAATTGTCGCATGAGTGCCAAATTAGTGTGTAAATGGAATTAGTTGTCTGTCGCTAATTGTAATCAACTATGTTTTAACATTGAACATCGCCAGTAGTAAGTTTTAGGAACAAATTTCGATTGCATGCCAAATCAGGTTTTTTCTAAACGAAAGGGTCGAATCAAATGATTCATACATACAATGGAAGCCTTTCCCGAGAATCGGGTTAAAATCCTTAATTTTATTCGCCTGAGTCCGATGTTCTTGTTCCCTGTTCCGCAACAAGACGAAGCGTCGTGAGGTCCGACGACGAAATTCGGATGGATCGACGCCCGTCTTCGTGAATCAAAAGTTTCGCGTACGCGGACGCCGTAAAACGAGAGGGGAAAAGACACGAGCATTTTCTTTTTTGTTGCCGATGTCAACTCTTATGTTAAGCGGACATGTATCTCGACGGGATCGTCCTTAAGCATTTCCGTTGGCGCTTCTTCGCACAGGGCTAACTTTACCTCGCCATCATCGTTTTTTTAATCGGCTTATTTTTGTAACATTCTCCGGTCGTAATCGTAATGATCGAACGATCCGGTACGAAATGGGCTAACAAGAACGTGCTCTTCGCTAAGGTTAATCTCTTGTCGATTCGTGGCTTTCCTAATAATTCACGCGACGATATTCCAAGAACCACGAGCAGCTTCGAAATTTCTCGCCATCCA
The DNA here is from genome assembly GCA_023653495.1 of Melastoma candidum. Classification (NCBI taxonomy): domain Eukaryota; kingdom Viridiplantae; phylum Streptophyta; class Magnoliopsida; order Myrtales; family Melastomataceae; genus Melastoma; species Melastoma candidum. The sequence continues at coordinate 12,566,936 of CM042882.1, read as the reverse complement.
TGGCGGGGGAGCGCACAAGAAACGGTGACCATCTTGTATGCGTCCTGAGTGACAAATAATCCGCATGGTATCACGTGTACAATATAATAGTCTCCTTGAATAAGATCTAATTATGCCTCAATGGACAAAAGACGTTGTGAGCTGCACATCGTGCTTTTCGCGGAGGAGTCGTTGTTATTACCATACATATCATCTAAAACTAAGGCCCAGTTCCAGCAAAAGACACGGGCTGTCCTGAAAACATGGACTTAATAGAAGACTTATCAAACAGTGCGAGAGAGGTAGAAGGTCGATCTTTATGGCAGCACTGCTGGTAATATCTTTGGAGCCCCCATTTCATACGACGACACAACCCCCCCTCAGTTTCGACCTCCTCCCCCGTTTTAGTACCGAAATTCTCGGGAGGATAGGAATCTTGTTGTGGTGCGCTGCGTCATGTCGCTTCAGAAGTTAATGTGATTGTGTAAGGATAACGAAAAATCAACTTTACCCCTTTCTTTTATCTCCTTGTGTTCATATCACATGCGGGTCAATTCATGTTGAGTCGCTGTTCGGGCCATTCTAGCGTGTCATGTTCTAGAGTGCCAGCCCTGCCGAAGCCGAAATGAAAACAACTCCTACCCCCGCGTTTTTATGACTGCCCCAGAAGTGATCTGCGCTCTGTTGCATGCATTATCGTACTAGAGGGACGAGATCCGTAGGCGGACCTTCGTATGTTAAAGGTTGTTGTACTTGTTGTCCCCCCGAACCCATGTTACTCGCTTGGTTTCACTCGTTGTCCATTCCTGAAATGGATGTTGGTTCAAACGAAACTACACAAAAGCAAAAGATGAATTCGAGCAACTTCAAAATTCTCGTCCAATTCAAAAGGACATGAAGGCTGGAGATGGTTGGAGGACAATCCGTAAGCGAATTATTCGCTAACCAAGATCGCCACAGCTGGTTTAAGACACAAAACAGGGAGAAAACGGAAGCGTACTTGTTTGCGCCATAATCCCAAGTCAAATATGTGGAAGGAAATTTATTCGCAAATCAATTATAGCCCAAAGGAAATTTATACCCTTATATGCATAATCCCTGAAAGCGAAATATTTGATTCCTATATGTTTCGAACCACTAGTACTCTTATATTCTTTGAGAACATAACAACCGCGCTATTCAAAAAATAATATCAGTATTCTACATATAGAATCAATAATCACAAGCCCTTATATGTATTTTTAAGCCAAATAGCGTGTGTCTTCACCTCATAAAATGCCATAAACCCTACCTGCATAGTGGAGGAAAAGATGCCAGAGTTTATTTAACACTTTTCCAAAACATTTCACCTCTAGTCATCATAAATATAAATCACGAAGTAGATTTTCTATCATCTGGACATGTCCCAAAATCAGAATCAATATAACCCACTACTTCAAGATTGTCTGAGCGCCTGTACACAAGCATATAATCACGTGGATGCTTCATGAATTTCTGGGCAGCCATCCAATAATCGGGACCTGGATTAGACTGATATCTACCAAGAACACTCATCGTAAATGTAATATCTGGCCTAGTGCACACTTGTGCATACATTAAACTCCCAACAGTACTAGCATAAGGTATATTCGCCATCGACGCTTTTTCAAAGTCATTCTTAGGATACTGACTTTTATTAAATTTGTCCCCCTTTTGTGCAGGCGTAACACATCCCCTTTTGTACAACCTCCATATTAAAACTCTTAAGTACTCAATCAGCATATCCCCTCTAAAAGAGTCCCAACAGTCCAAAAGATCTATCTCGATGTATATAGATCCCGAGGATAAAAGACGCATCCCCAAGATCTTTCATATCAAAAGACCTTGTCAACATCATTTTAGTTTCATGCAGCAAACTAACATGACTGTTAGCAAAGAGGATATCATCAACATAGGAGACCAGAAAAATATACTTATTCTCACTGGTCTTTAGATAAATACGATGATCCACCTTATTTTTAACAAAACCAAAAGAAGTCCCTATCTCGTCAAGTTACAGGTATCACTAACGAGATGCCTCCTTTAAACCATTGTAATACCCCAAATAAAATCCGGTAAAAAGGAAAATAGAAATTCTCCAATCAATAGAGATTTCAGGGGATATTTCACACGATTTCTCCAAATCCCCGTATCACCCCAAAAACCTATCAGACGATCCCAGCAATCAGACATTTTATTTCCTCACAGAGCCAAAGTCTCCAAAAATAAACAATCAATCAGAAAATCACACGTAAAAAAAATCAGAGATTCCGAGGATCTCTGAAATTTCCCAGAGCCAAAGCCTCCCCTTCCCCTTCAGACAATTATGAGACAATAAAAAAAAAATCAGAAGACGACCCTTCAGGGACGTCCCTCACCTCCAGACGCTCCACCCCCTCTGAGAAACCGGAGGCCAACTCCTCTGGGAATCGGAGACAAATTCCTCCACATACAACCGGAGGCCAACTCCTCCCTGACGTACACACAGAAACCGGAGCCAAGGACTCCCCTATCAAGTGCTGACGAGCCAAAGCCCCCCGACTAACCTACCAGCCGACACCCTCCCGGCGTCGTTCATCCTCCTCGGGCCACCCCGGGCGAGGTAACCCCTCGGTGAGACTTCCTCTCACTTTGCTAACTCTAACATGCTCCTATCATGTTCGATATGCTGACTCCATCGTTTCCTTTCTTCTTTGGACAACCACACACACCACGGGGTGAGGAACGAGCCTTCGGACAAGTTCATGATAGCCGAAGTTACAGACAAGGGACAGCAGGCGCGCTACATTCCTCCGGTATTAAATCACGGCGAAAAAAAAGGTCATAATGATTTAAACTCCCCTCTAAACGTATTTTCATATGTCTCTTAGACCTCAAAGCTTTCAAAGTAGCTTTGGGGGTCGATTTTACGTTTATTTATGGCATGGAACTGTCGGGACATCTCCTAGCCTTCTATTTCAATTGTTTTCTGCGAGAACGCCTCCAAAAGATGGTTTTTTCGAAGAGGTTACGGACGTTTTCGAAATCGAAACCAAAAGGTCAAACGATCTACAATGAGTAATGATCTTGGAAAAATTTTTGTTTTAATTTTTTGTTGATCGAGGATCGGGTTATCTCCCCCGAAACGGCCGCCACTTTCGCTGGCCACAGCAGGACAGCCTGTTGCATTGTCGTTTCCGGGGAAGTTCCGTGAGATCTAACCGTTGGATTTTGCTCAAATTTTTCAAGACAAACTAGACTTCAAGACGGTTTTATAAATATATATAGCAACCGTTGAAGTTTTAGCATAATATGAAAAAATCTCCCGAACAGTCTGTATACTCAGTAAAGTGTGCTGAATGTTGCAATTCTTTTCTTTATATAATAACAGCAGATCCCACCAATGGATCATCACCAAATTTTGTAGATGTCTTCTTCATTTCATCACGGTGATTTTGACATATTATTCATATTTTTTCGTTTTGAGAATGTAAATTTTTTCATTTTTCTTTCTCGAACTTTCCCCGCCGAAGTCAGATCGAGTCTACAAAATGATCTGACCTTTTAGACCTGTATATCTTACAATCTAACCGTTGGATCCATGTAAAATTTTACACACATATTTTTCATGGCTTTACCTTTCTGTGAAGTCCTTTTTTACTCCAATCGAACATTCGATGTCCAAGATATGATAGGAACAACACTGTCTGTGCAAACTGTTCCGCTTTTCCGGACAGCCATCTTGGTTCCTTGATCTTGAGAGATTGCACTGTTAGATTTTCATAAAATTTTACAGGCACACTCTTCATTAAGTTTCAAATCTGTTGGTTGAAACTTCGATTGCATCAGACAATTTTAGCCAAAGTTATAGTCCGTTTTCTGAACTGTGCGCAATCTGTGTTCGTTGTGATTCGTGATTTCGTAACTCTTGATCGTCGTTGATTTATGTAAAACACATGTGAAGTCTCGCGCTCTACTATCTCGCACAACTTACACTTTGCCTTTTTGTCTATGCATGTACAATGGATGCATAAGTTTCGAAGGCCCAGCCCGAACCTTTCGAAGGGCTCTAGAAGGTGCGTGTTCATGAATCCTTCCGTATGTAAAACCGCGATGTCAAGACCATCAAGCGGCTCCCACCACATGAGGTACAAAGGGGAGGTGCGGGCCTCCTCCGACATGATAGAAAATCCACTTGTAACGGGCCGTGGGTCCAAGTGCATAGGCCCACGGTCGCCATTCTTCCCCGCCCTCTTTGATCTCAATAATTGTTTATGCTTGTCCACATGCCTTAGGCCAATAGGTTTATTGTCGCATGTTGTTTGCTATCAACAAATACGAGTTCGGGCCTAAAAGCCCGAATCGGGTCCAACGCCCGTAAAACATTGACATGAGTCCGGAGTCATGCCCGGATCGGGTTCAACACCCGTTAAACAAATGCAAATCTTTTGGAGCAAACGTCACCTCCTTTTTCGCATGTTAGAATGTAAGAGTTAGTAAATAGGAATCCCCGAATCCTACTCTGATTTTCCGACTTAAACCACTTTTCAAAACTAAGTCGATGGCGACTCCGTATAGTTTACCTAGGTTAAACGATAAGACTGTTTTTACGGAGCCATTTTGGATGGGTGATGGCGACACGAGCCGCTCCCGATTTCTCCCGAAAGTTCATTCTTTGGATTATGCTCCGCCTTTCGCCCGCCGCCTCTTAGGAAAACGGAGACGGTCGCCGAGGGCCCGAGCAGGCCCAGTTAGGAACCCAGGGAGGGATCACCCAATTCCTTTCCGCAGCATCCGACGCTCGAGTCGTGACGTCGACCGATTGGGCTTAGGGGGAGCGGGCCCGAATTCTCGTGTCGTCCGAACCGCCACACGCGTGCTAGGCCGGAAGGCGCGCGTACAACCATAAATATACTTCTTAAGTTTACAAACCATGTTCTCTTTACCAAATACCTCAAAACCTCCTGTTTGCATCATCACCTGGACTACCATTTAGAAAAGCAGTCTTAATGTCCATTTGATGAAGTTCAAGATCAAAATGTGCAACCACGGCCATAATAATGCGAGACTATCCTAAAAAGAGACAGGAGAAAAAGCCTCGATATAATCAATACCGGACTGCTGGGTAATACTTTTCGCCATTAACATCACCTCATAACGACTCAAATTTCAGATGGCATTTTAGGTACAAATTTGAAGGAACACGATTAAGGATATACAAGACAGATCTAAGCACCCTACCCCATAGAAAACTCAGTAGGTTAGACTTACTCATCATGCTTCTTATTATATCTGGGTGCTATTCCGCCTTTTGGCAACATCATTCTGTTTGGGCATAGAAGGCATGGTATACTGTGCAACAATCCCACATTCTTGTAAGTATTTAGAAAAGAGTCTCATTTGCTGTCCACGTACTACCTTAATGACATTCTCTAACTACTTCTCGAACACAATTTTAAAAGGTTGAATTTTTCAAGAGCTTCTGAATTCTCTTTTACCGATAAAAATCATCGATGAATGTTATAAAATATTTGTTTCCACACAAGGTAGTAGGATAAGGTTTAGACATATCAGTACGAATGATTTCTAAAAGCTCTAAGCTACGAGTAGATCATTTCGTCTTAGACTTTGTGAATTTACCACTAATACAATCAATACAAGTTTGGAATGTATAATTTCACTTGTAACTAGCCTTTCAAGTCATTTCTCTCGATATGCGCCTAAACGTTTATGCCAAAATAAACATGAATTTTTAACAGAAAAGGATCTTTTGGAGGATCTCGACTCAACAAAAACGTTTTGTAAAGGAGCAGGAGTCAAAAGCAACTGAAACAATCAATTATTTAAAATTTCAGAACCCATAATCTGAGAATTCAAATACAATTGAACTGAACCTCGTTTGAAAAGAAAAGAGTAACCACTTGAGTTAAGGCAGAAATAAAGATCATCTCATGTTTAATACTAGGAACATAAAAGACGTTTCACAACATGAGAACATGGTTTGACTTCAAAACAAGAATATCTTCTATGGACTCCACTTTGACCATAACATAATTTATGACTTTAAGCTTGAACTCAATCTCACTCATCTAGATTTATTTTGCTCAAGTTGAGCCTTTAGCTTATAGCATCTTTCTTTTAATGTCCCAGTTTTTTACAATAGAAGCATTTGACGCCTTTATGAAAAATAACTTTATATCCTTCCTCGTCCTGATCGCGACGATGCCTCTTAAAGCCCTTATTATTAGAAGCACTGGGGTGAAAACGCTTAAAATGTTTTTCTTTTACCCTTTGAGAAAGTAGGTCTAGAGAAAGATACAAGGAAAATACTCTTACTCTTCTCCCCTTTAAGTTTCTCCTCCTCAGCCATACACTTACCAATCAGATCATCGACAATCCAACTATCATTTCGGGAGATAAAAGCATTCTTAATTTGAAAAAAATTCTGAGACAATGAATTTAGAGCATGAAGAATGATGAATTTATCTGATAGAGGGATTTTAAGGCTTTTAAGTTTGGGCCGGAGGAAAAACATTCTCAGGATATAGTTTCTCACGCCTCCCATAATATCGCAAGACCTACTCGTCAACTTTTTTAGAAAGACAATACAAGATACTTTTCCTCAAGGGTTGTGAGCAATTTCCTAGCAATAGTGTTCTCGAGTAACCCACTTAACAGATATTTTGAGATAGATTTACTCATGGCTAAAAGGCTCATATAGTTTGAATACTTTCACTTGTTAAAATGCTCCACTTGCTATTGAGTACTACACTTTATAACCGGAGCAGGGTGTTCCACACACAAAGCAAGATCAAGATTGACAAAACCCACGGCATATAAAAGTTTGTCATTCCATTTATTATAATTTGATCCATTTAGGACCTCAACAATACCAACACCAGCATTATTCAAAGCAAGAGTGACTGAAAACAAAAGGCAACAATATGAGTGTACAAAATTTAATAGTCAATGAAACAAAGTATTAACTAGAGAATCTCGGACAACCCAAAAAGCAGAAAATCTAACACCTTTGGGAAGAAGGACCCCACACCAGCACAACCAAGACACTCCAGTAACCCTCATCGAGTCCAAGGAAATACCACCTGTCACTTTGAGTGAGCTACTTTGGCGGCCAAGCACTCAAAGCACAAATGTGAGACATCTCACTTGGTGAGAACATGTGCGACTGTAAGAAACTCTGGCTGTCACTCAAGTCCAGTCGTTTTGGCAATCAAACAACCTAACCACAAATCCGATAGCCACTTACCCTAAATGCACATGTCTGTGAGATAACTCACCTGTCACTGCAAACGAACCACTTTGGCAGCCAAACGCTTACGGCACAAATGTGAAGCCACTCCAGATATTCACGCAGACAAAATAACACGTCGCCCAGTCACAGAAATCAGAAAACAACTCAACAAAATGTATCCACAAATGGCCGGCAATTAAAATGACCACCTATTTCTACGCGCAATATGCATCATATTCCAGAATTATTAGGAACAAATATGATGTAAAAAAAATGTTTAATAGGCATAAATTTTACAAACATAAGAGTTCACAAATTCATCTTACCAGATATTTTTTTAATTCAAATTTGTAAATTCACGGATCCTTATTATTATTATTTTAAATTTACGTTTGCAAACCCACGGAACTTCTTGGGTCTCAGGAACTTTTTTTTTTTAATAACTTAAATCTTATTTCCATTGAGAATCTATAAACTCAATCCGTAATCTTCAGAATTGATAAAATATAATAATAATAACTCCTCTTACGTCGTCTGAGTTTTTTTTGTTTATAAACCCACGTATACTACTTGGGAAATATTTTTATTATTATTTAATAAATTAAATCCGACACGACAAATTAAAAAAAATGTCTAAATCAATTGAAATATTTAATAATTGAAATTGTAAATAGTTGCCCATGTGATTGTGAAACCGGTAGGAGTGAATCAATTTGAGGGTTGGTAAATTCGAAAACCTCACCCTTAATCAATTTTAAAAATTCATAAATAAATAATCAATCAATTTATCCCATTGCTCCGATACACCTTTAAGCGAATTAATCACAAACCAAGATAATCGCAACCGATTTAGGACACAAAATAGGGAGAAGTTGCCATAATCCCAAATCAAATATGCGGAAGCCGACTTCTTGTAAGAAAAGCCAATAAGTTGTCTTAGGTCTTCCCCTCCCTCTGGCCGATAGAACTGTCTAACGATATATCGGGGACCTAGCGCTATTATAAATGTGACGGGTCCTTCCATCACGAGCTTCTATCGATATTTGGCCTACACCGAGTTGTCGTCCAGCACGCATTAATAACAAAAGCCGCCGCAAAAGTCCATAGATCACCTAAAACTGGATGGAGCTATCATACATTGTCCGGTATATCAACTTCTTTTAAAATCCAAAACAATTAATTATAGCCCAAAGGAATTTTATAAATAAAATAAAATAAAATAAAATATTTAATAAAAATTTCAACATTCCCCATTGCGCTATGATTAATTTAAAAAGTTCAAAACATTTACTCTCAAAAATGACTCTCGAACTTTACACAAATATGACCATAGCATAGGGAACAATATACGAGACATCTCAAATCAACCATGACCATCAGAATCGCTAACATCGAACCATGGTATCCCCGACTTCGGAATCGCGGCCAAACCAACACCAACGTCCTGTTTTCCTCTACCCAAAATTTTAATACAAATATAAAAATAATAATAAAACACAAACCAGAGGCCAAACCACTGAATGAAAGTTCGTCGACTATATTCCATTCATTTTGTTTTTCTATTTTAATATTTTCTAAGGATTGGATCAATTGGAGCTTTGCCCCCTGGTTATAATAACACAGACCAAGTGAATTTAATACAAGGGTCTCGTTAACGGGTTTACTTAGGGCACCGGTTAATAAATATAAATAGTAAAAATTTACTCTGGTTAACAAAAATACTTAACATAGGAGGAGTCGGGACCTCAAAAAAGGTAGAGAACCCGTGGTGGTGACGACACGTAAGTTGTGGGAATTTACTCTTTACGAAGAGTTTGAGATTGGGTGGGTGGGAGGAGACAGGAGATGGTTCACAATAGAGTCAAAACTCCTTGTCCTCTGGGGGAGGGTGGGTTTAATCGGGCGTGTCCTCGACTTTTTTTAATCGAACCGTCCTTGCATTTAATTCTGAGCTAACCTCCCACCCCCCCCCCCCCCCCCCCCCCCGATGAAAATCGAATGGACAAAACCAATTCCCTTTTTCCTATCATGCGATAGGTCCCTGTCCCCCCCCCCCCCCCACCCCCAAAACCTTTATTTACTATGTATGTATGCATGCATGCTTCAATAGTAGGGACGTTGACTCCGGGTCAACTTCCACCGCTAAACTACCCGGTTGAATTATGTTTGTTGTGTTCACAGATGAAGTCAGTCAGTCCCCATCCCCCCATGTCTCTCGAACGTTCTGTCCTAAACCAGTCAGTTGTTGGTTGTGTAAGCACCAACGATGATAAGATAAAAGAGATAAAAAGGAAAACCCTAGTGATGGATGGATGCCTATTACCAATGACCTACAGGTTGTTCGTTGGAGGAGCCTATCTCTCACTGACATAACCCGGTTGTTACGACATTAATACACACACGTACATTGACCCACCCTAATTATTACTACTAGTAGTTTTGTTAATAAGATAAATAAAATATTTTTTTAAAGTAATTTCAAAATTCATAGAATAAAGTTACAGAAATTAGAATTATAAAGTTCGATTTCTATATTCGAAATTATAAAGTTCGATTTCGAGTGAATTCGAATTTATAAAGTTCGATTTTAAAAAATATTTTAAGATATTTTAAAGTTCAAATTCAAACTTATTCGAATTTTAAAAATATCTATCCTATTTTTAAAAATATTTTTTATACTGACGTTATCTGTAACATTAGCTCCGCCTGCTACTATACACGTCTAACATTCAAAATAATTTGTGAACGCCGTTGATTGAAGGGACAAAATCATGTTCGGGGGAGTTACTTATTAGGGAGGGCATGTGCTCTCACCCTCCCTCCCAACATTATTATTATTATTCATTACCACCCCACAAGAATAAAACAACTTCTTTATTTCTTATCGAGAAAAAGACAGTATTGCCCGCGGTATGTCGGGCCAAGAAGAAAAATATCACCCGCCTACTCTTATTCTACGCAAATGCCGTTTTCAATTATCACACCCCCCCAACCCAACCACATTTTACTAGAACAACCAGCCAAGGTCGTGTTCATATCGCATGTACATATGCTTATTTGGAATACGTTAAACGGGCGCGTATGTCGCGCGATGTTATGTATCGTGGACCGAGACGTAATCCAGAGTAACCAACCATAAGCACTTGAAAACCTTACATGTATACTGTTTACATATTCAATAGCAGTTGCGGAAATACATATGTTTTACACAGCTTTTATACATTTGCACTGGTTATTGTCTCCTGTAAATGATACATTTATATATAATTTTGAATTACTGGCTGTAATTAATGTTGCTGTTGCTGTTGCTGTTGCTGTTGCTGTTGTTATCTGTATCGTTTTCGCCTGGGCAACCCCGGTTAAGGAGCTCTTCTATCATCTGCAACGCGATCCTCTCCTCCTCATTGGCGCAGCCGTCCAATGTCGAGCCCTCCTCCTCGCGATCATCCCCGGGTTCGAATGATGTCGACGAGCTGGCCTGGCCGACGGGGGAGATGGCGTCGTCCTCCTTCTTTCCAAGCTGAACCGTCATGACCCAGTTGGAGATGGGCCTCTGTCCCGCCCGTTTCTGCCAAACCCCGATGTGGGAGCTCTCGTTGTCGAGCCTGAGGCAGGTGAGGGAAGGGGACAGCGCCTTGCTGCATTTTCTGAGCTTCGCGTGGAGGATCTCCGACAACTGCCTTGGGGATGTCGGGGGGTTGTCTGGGGAAGCCGCCTGATTATTCGTCACAGGGAAGTTGGTCTTGGCATTCCGGCCGCTCATAAGCATGGCCGCCTGGTCATAGGCTCGGGCGGCCTCCTCCGCGGTCTCGAACGTGCCTAGCCAGACCCTCCTTTTCCTAACAAAAAAGAAAAAAACGAACACCGCAGATGAGTCGACCGCGACAAATACAAAAGAAAAAGAATGAACAGACGACCGATAGCGAAGAGAGGGGAGTCGAGTAAGATTACAGGAGAGGGTGGCGAATCTCGGAGACCCAAGAGCCCCAATGGCGCTGCCGCACTCCTCGGTACTTCTTGGTTTGGACCATGATACCCGATCCTTCCTAGTCGTTGTATGACACCAGTATGAAGGCTTAGTTGTCTGAAAAGAGGAGGGGGTGGGACGTGTTTATATACACCCGCGTACAACAACTGAAATGTGAAAAGGTAAAATAAATGTAAGGAAGGGAGAAAAAAGGCACCCACATTGTCAGTTTTTTTTTTTTTGTCGGCGGAAGCTCCATAGAGTTAATGTTAATGTGATAATTTTTTTTTAATTTTTATTGTAGGTCCATGGGGTATTCGACCCTACCCACCATTAAAATTCCTCCTCCTTTCCGTTCCACGTATCTAACCCCGCTTTTTTTATTTTTCCTAAATATTATATGATATTTGATTTGTTTATGAGAAAAAATAAAATAAAATCAGCTCTAGATTCATTCAATTTCAACGGGAGATTGAGTGGCTTGAAGCTTTCTTTAAATTTCTTTCTCACTTCAGACTGGAGAGGAAGCAAACATTTTGTGGAGTAGCTTTTTTAAACCTTTGTTAAATACATTCATTACATAACATGTTGGTATGTGTTCGTATGATGAAAAAGTTATCAATCTTAGATACTGTAAAACCCTAGGACGATCTACGGGGTTCCAGATTTCGTTCTCGATCTTATCGAGCCACGAGTAAATCCCGTCTGCTTGGATACACGGCGCGTAGGTAAGATGATGTTGCTCACAAGCCCGACATTCTTCTCAGATTTAAGAAGTAACGGGGGATGGAACTGGATAGATAGATAGATAGACAGAAGGGAGCTGCGGGATTTTATTCTACTGGATAAGTTACCAAAACAGCGGCCAAACAAAAGCTGAGCTTCGCATTCAATATGCTTGCAGTTTTTATCGCATTAAACTCTAGTAAAAGAAAATGACATCGCCAGGGTGTCCCCATCTCTCGATTTCTTTTCTATTATTACATTACTTTTCGTGTAAAAAAATCTCAAAAGAAAAAGCTTAGGTGTGTGTGGATACGAAAATGGACCGGCAACATTCACCGAGCGACGCGATATCCTCTCGAATTCTAAACGGGGTAAAGACGACTGGCATCATCATTCGTCGTAACCACAGCCATCGCAAGCAAAAGTTCTGCCGCGGCACGGCATGGTCAGGGACAATATACCCTTTGTAATGTTTCTCTCTCTCTCTCTCTCTCGTTCTCGTATAAGAGATGCATACATCCATGCCTCCTCATCATGGTGAGCCACAAGAAAACACTGGAGACACTCAGCAAAACGAGAGAATGTGGCCGTCGAGAAATGAACGAATCCCGAGACACGATCGAGTATCTTTAATCAATCAACAACCTCAATGACGAACGGCAAGAGGGTTGTCCTTGGATTAAAATACAAGATAAATAAAATGGACGGCCCCATTGGCATTAAATATTAGAAATTTATGGTAGAATTTAATGGGGGTGGGGGTAAAGTTAGGGACACTAATTCATTACAACGCATCGAAGAAACTAGGGGGAGGGGGAGAGGTTGGCTCCAGCCTTGCTTATTAAAAACCAAAACCTTATCTCTTGTTGGTCCACAACAGAGAAGTCGTATAACCTGTCAATTTCCCTTTGCTTGTAAATTGAAAAGCGACGATCCCACGTTTCCCCCTGCGTTAAAAAACAACCAAAGCTTTCGTTTCACTTGAGTCATAAATACTTCTAGTGTTCTGGATTTTATAAGAGAAAGAGGCTGTCAGAGCAGCCGTACGTACGTTTGTGCATGGAGCATACAGCCGCCGGGTTCGTATGCATGTACCCAAGCAAAACACGATCGAGTACAAAACCTTGTTACATATAGATAGATATCTAGTCCAAATAATTGAAGGGCTATTGGGTTGGCTATGTCCTTTTTTGGGCATGAACATGCTAATTCATGATTTCTTTTTTTATCTTAGATGGGGTGAAGAATATTGGAGCTACGTTCCATGACGGCCTAGAAAATACTTTTTCGAAATGAGATAGGTAGTTTCAATATTTCAGAAATATTGTCTTACAATCGGATTTTATAAGTCCGAGTTTACTCGTTAGATGATAGAAGAAATCAAAATTATAAAATTAGATTTGTGAGTCAAATTGAAAATAAAAATAATAATTTCAACTTCCTTAAGTACGAGTAAACTCAAATTCCATTTCGATATATTATTTCAGAAATTTTAAAATTATTTACCGTATTTCATGAATATTTTAACAAGAATAGTGGCATATTTGTTTTGGTTCCTTATTTTTTCGTGGGGGCAGTTGGAATAATTGGAGAATAATCGCGGGAGCAAAGTAAGAATAGGTGAGAGTTAGGTTTTCGTGAAGTAAATATATGGTTGGGTGTCGAGTGGTAAGTGAAAGTATCAATCAAAATTTAATTTATTGACTTGTAAATGATATGTAACGACTTGCTAAATTCATTATTACCGGGGTGAGGCTACTAGTCTGTCAGAGACAACTGCATAATGAATAGATTGAGGGGACTGGGGCGTCCACGTCACGTGGAAAATGACATTTCTACAAAAAATTTTATGTGCCAACATCAATAATTTGTTTCCACCCCAATTGGCCAATTATCAAACCACCATCCCTCCCGGTTACACGATTTGGTGGGTTCAAATGTCGTTACACGAAATGGGATCGAGGAAGTACGTAGCAAACTAGGGTTTTTCATAGTTGTAATATTTATGGCATGTTTTCGTGTATGTTCGTTCATGTGGATGCGAAAATGTTGTAGGCGATGATGAATACGATGATGGAGATGAAATATTGGAACGAGATAGGAGTCGAGGGGGACGACGTCCATTTATTACACATGGTGGGGATAAGTAGGAAAAAATGAAATGGAATCCATTAATAACAACACGAAGCATCTTCCCTTTGGGGATCTACCTCCTCATCATGTCACGTTTCTCGTTAAAAAAATATCGATTTTTATAAAAGGGGTGGTGTCGAGGAGTCCACATCTTCCGCTCCATGAAATTTATAACTATAGAAACTCATTTTATTTAATGTTAAACGTAATATTAAGTAGCTTTGTTCTTATTAGCATTATACATGAAAATATTTCGTAGTTTAGAGCATTCATGTTCGAAATTTCTGAAATAATGTCAAAATCGAATTAGGAGAACTTAAAGTTTTTGACATAATAAAATCGAAAGAGTCGATTTCGTGATGTGATGGAGAAATTTGCTTTATAAAAGACAAAAATCTTTAATTTATCCGCTTTTAAATATTCGAACATTATTTCGGAAATTTTGAAAGTGAATTTTACTTAAATATTTTCTCCACGCTAATTGGGAGAAAAAACTCTGGTATTACGCTACTCAAGTCGTTGTGCCTTGGAAACATATCGAAACTTGTCATCGGGGCTCCTGTTGTTTTTATTTATTTTATGAGATTTTGTGTCGAAGGGATTGGCCTGATGCATATACAAGATGGGCTCCATAAATTTGATTAAGCATGGCATGTGATATTATAATCTATGTTTAAGGTTAACGGGGTTTTTGTCAATTCCCGGGACGTCGCTTTTGTTGTTGTCATACAATTTTTGCATAGGGATCTCAACTAACTCTGTGTTTTGTTGTCTCGTAATCGTGGGATCTCTGACGTGATTTGTTCTATAACGATACAAGCATCCTATGACAATATCAATGATTCGCGATCACGACGTTGGTTGAACGTTAAGCACATGCCGTGCACGTGCATAAGCGTACGCGGTTACTGGCCATACGAGACAGGGCATGCGTCGCCCCGGCATATACGATGATCGGAACGCCATTAAAGAGGGTTGGTTCGTTGTCAATGTTCCTTATTGCAGGGAACTACCTACTTATTATCTCTGGTTAGATACCACGCAAGTTGTAATAATTTCACGACCTAAGCAAGGGACGTGGATATGTCCTGTCCAAATATCAACCATAACTATTGCTTCACCAACTACAGCTAGTTGGGTTTTAGCTAAACACCCTCCCGGTATCCCCGACCATTTATGAATGAATTCGACGTGGATGGAGACGTGATCACAGGATCGGACGCGGAGGATATCGCATTATCCCGTCCGAGAACGATGACATCGAACCCCCCCCCCCCCCTCCTCGTTCGAATATCCGAAAATTCACTATCTACCGACTCTTTTCGCACCAACTGACGAATGATAATGTAACGATGTCCGGATCAAGTATCAACCGTATAGCGTAGCGGCTCCGTTCTTCATGTTACGGTATGCATGTTTTTTAAACTGTAATTTTTTCAAAAAGCAAGTTCCAACAAATAATTTAATCTTATGTCCTTTCAGTTCAGTTCTATCTTTCCCTGTTCTATGAACCTAACTCGCTGAACCGAATTAATTAGCTCATGTCTGTGATGGATCGAAAGAAGTTGGATGATGCCGTGACATATAACTTGGTGATGCTTACAACGAGTATGCCAATCTGGTCCTCTTCTTTGTTGAAAGTCCACAAGTTCTCCCATGAATCTCCAAGGTTTGATTTCGATTCACGTAAACGAATGTAAGTCTGGACGTTCGAATCGTGCTAATAGTTGAGCCAAAGGTTTCCAAATTAGGGCATCTGCGACGGGATTGAATTGGGGGGGGGGGGGGGGGGGGGGGCCATACTTGCGAAAGGGCAGTAGGTGAAGTGAATGCTTCCAAGTTCAATCAGAGAAACTACATTTAAGTCGGGAGTTGGTCCAGGATGGGGGGCCGTGTACATGTGCGCTCGGAAAACAGTGGTTGTTGTCTTGTTCTTCTTGGCCGTTCTCTCTCCCTAGTAACTGCGCACTTGCTTCTTGAATTTGTTGCAGACATATATCAGTAGTTGGATTTCACAGTGTGAAATAACACGTCTTCCACGTTTTCTCTTCTCCATTTGAGGCGGCTGACACGGCAATAACTTGCTTCCCTATTGTTGTGCGTGGAAACTACACAATCTCTTATATTATGAGCAATGGCGATGCTGTAGATCGGCTAAAATACGACAGGCGTCGCGACTAATGAGTTGGAATATCGAGTAACCGATACACTTAACGGTTGCAATCAACCATGTGCCACATCGACTTTGTCACATATCCTACTGCTACTGCTTAGCATAATGCGCACCTGTTGACCTGCGAGTAAAACTTCCCCTTGGAATGGGATATTTGTGTCATTGATGAAGTCGACGGCGGGCTTACCCACCTAATGATAAATGCAATGTTAAGATCAACCGCGTCATATGAATGGAGGGTCATTGCAAAGAAGAAGAAAAAAACAGAGAGGTTCCGCAGCTTTCTTCTCGTTAGATGCCATCGTCCGTTCGGGAATTCCCAACCATTGCGTTCTGTTGCTACTCCCTTCAAAACATCGAAATTTCAGAGGTCGATACCTCCGTGTAATGACCACACACGAGCGATCCCCTGAAAGTAGGAGATCATTTAGCAAGCAGAAACATGTTATCCATGGCCCCCAAATACACTCGAGGGTGATTCCGCAGATATAGAACCGCCGCCTTACACATCATCGCGTGAAGTTCCCTCTGATACAACTCGATATTTTTGTACCTTCGTTGGAGTTAATGACCATCGCGCGGCTTCACCGTTGTTCCCAAGTACGAAGCTATGAGAAATCTTATATACCAACACTGTCAAACCTGTCACGTTCTGGCGTCTCAACGCGCACACAGCATAATACCATAGTGTTCTTACCGCAGCAGCTCAGCCCCCTTGCATTGCGGGAGGGAGGAGGGGGGGGAGGGGGACTTTGGAACTCGATCGCCAGCCGGCCGCAATTCGAGGCATTGCATTGGGCCCGAATGCTCAGAAATGGGCTTGGATTGGGGGCCGATGCTTCTTCCTTTTCAGGTGGCGTGGGATCGGGAGGGGTTGGCATATTCCAAAATACAACAATAAAAAAGTAATATCGTAAGACCAATTTGGCGTGTCAAATGGGAACAAAGCAATTGTTAATTTATGCCAAAAGGAATAAAAAAGTGGAGCCGGTTAACCTAAAACGAAGGTGACAACCCCAAAAAAGATGAAGTCACGACAAGTTGTTGTTGCCTTACGTATTGGACCAAAACCTAATCACAAGTCTTCATCACAGTTAAGATAAGACTCTCTCTATCCATCGTTGTATAAATTAAATCATCACCCCCAAACAACCCTCACGCTAATTATATCAATTAATATACCGTTATCTTGGTATACGTGTTTAATCAATTATTAAACTATATAATATATATCACATGATAACTTAGGCTTTTAACTCAAACGATTTGTCAAAGGGACAAAAAATGCTTACAATTCAGGGGCATATTAAACAATATAATATAATCTATTTCTACAAAAATGAATCATCTTAGATTAATAACGTAAGGAGAGTACATTAATCGGCCTATAATTAAGAATGTCGTTTTTTTTTTATCCATTTCCCGTGATATTTGGGGCGGGCAGACACGGAATTGACAAATAAAACATGGGGGACGAGGACGATGATGCTTCACTTTGAAGAACAAATAATCCATGTCTGAAAGCAAGAACGGAATAAAAAATAAATATATTTTTTTGTTCTGGAAGTCTTTGACATTTCTGATATATATATATATTTATCAATTCCTTTAAACCCAAGAAAAAGTCAAGAAGAAAAACCTCGTCGTCGCACCCCCCTCCCCCCCCCCCCCCCCCCCCAAAAAAAAAAAGAAAATAATAAAAAATAATAAAAGTTTTTTAAAAAATTACTTATATTTTAGTGTCCCTATTTGTATTTATGTGTTATGAATCCGAGTATCAGGTCATCCAAAAGGAATTCAAAAGGTTTGTTCTATTCTTTAGCTTTTTCCACGTTTGTGTTTGTTAGGCGCATGTTGGCCGAGGTTGACCCAAAAGGTCTTGCTATTTCTATTTCAGAATCCCGCGTTCTCGCTGCGCTTCGGTTGCTGAGGACGAGCGTGTGAAACCGGGAATGGACAGGCTTCTCCTGCACGGGATGCTCCACGGGACGATCTACGAGGTTGTCGGGGCATCCGACGGAATGAGAGGCTCCGCCTTCTTGCACAAGGTAATGGTTGTGGTATTTCTTTTTTCCTTACCGGTTCGATTCGTTGGGTGTTGATTTTCGGCGTGTTTGGATTAGATTACGAGGAAGGTTCAGTGTAATGGTTGCCGGAGGGATTCCAAACTCTACGTTACCGTGGATGTGGAGAAGATTAGGGTGTTTCGGTCGAGGCAAGTGCGGAGCGATGGATGCCACCCCAGGTGGAACGAGTCCTTCCACTTCTACTGCGCTCACGAGGCGTCTCAGATTACGTTCTCGGTAAAGCAGGTCGAGCCGATTGGGGTTGCCGTGGTCGGGACGGCTTCCATGGCAGTGAGCGAGCTCATGAATGGGGAAGTCGATACTTGGCTTGAGATATCCCGCGGGGAACACCAGTGCCTGCTCCCCAACTCAAGAATCCACTTCAAGATTAGGTTCGATAGGGCTGATCAGGAGCCTGGGTGGTCTCATGGGATCGAAGGGGCGGGGTTCGCAGGAGTTCCTTACACGTTGTTCCCTCAGAGGAAGAATTGTCGGGTCACGCTTTACCAGGATGCACATGTGGCGAACGACTTCGATCCGGGGGTACGTCTCGCTGATGGGAAGTCCTATGAGCCTCAACGGTGTTGGGAAGACATCTTTGATGCCATATCCAACGCAAAGCACTTTGTTTACATCGCCGGATGGTCAGTGTACACCAAGATCACGCTTGTCAGGGATTTCGAGAGGTGGAAGGCCGGCGGGAACTTGATCCTTGGGGAACTGCTCAAGAAGAAAGCAAGCGAAGGCGTTCGAGTGCTCATGCTCGTTTGGGACGACAAAACATCCGACGTCTTGAAGAAACACGGGATTATGGCCACTCATGACGAGGATACGAAAAGCTACTTCCACAATTCGAAAGTTTGTTGCGTGCTTTGTCCCCGGAATCCCGACAACGGACAAAGCATCGTGAAGGAAATTGAGATTGCAACCATGTTCTCGCATCACCAAAAGATCGTGATCGTCGACCACGCAGCCTCCAATGATAAACTGACAAAAAGAAGGGTCGTTAGTTTCATTGGCGGGATCGACCTCTGCGACGGGAGATATGACACACAGTCACATCCTCTGTTCAGGACCTTGGACACAACCCACCTGCACGATTTACACCAGCCGAATTTCCCCAGCTCGTCGGTCAAGAAAGGAGGCCCAAGAGAGCCTTGGCACGACGTGCACTGCAGGCTTGAGGGACCAATTGCTAGGGATGTCCTGGTGAATTTCGAACAGAGATGGAGGAAACAGGGTGGGGACGAGGAAGCGCTGCTCAGTTTGAGGGGTGAACTCAAGGATGCGTTCTTATCTTCGTCCGAGGACTTGTTCCCTGATGACGACCCTGAATCGTGGAATGTGCAATTGTTCAGATCGATTGATGGTGGGGCGGCAATAGGAATCCCGAGGACTCCTAAGGAGGTGGCTAACTTCGGCCTCATTCGAGGAAAGGAGTACATGATCGAGCGGAGTATACATGACGGCTACATAAATGCAATCCGACGAGCAAAGAGCTTCATCTATATCGAGAACCAGTACTTCCAGGGGAGTTCTTTCAGCTGGACTTCAAATGGCCCGAAGGAGAACGAGGTAGGGGCAACGAATCTCATCCCGAAGGAACTTTCATTGAAGATAGTCAGCAAGATCGAAAATGGGGAGCGGTTCATGGTGTACGTTGTGATCCCAATGTGGCCAGAGGGCGTCCCTGAGAGTGACTCTGTTCAGACGATATTGCACTGGCAGACAAAGACGATGGAAATGATGTACAAGGACATTGCTCGAGCCATTTGGGCGAAGGGGATCGACGCAGAACCGACGGACTATCTCGCATTCTTCTGCTTGGGGAATAGGGAGATGAGGAAGAAGGGCGAATACATTCCACCAGAACAGCCGAAGCACGATTCTGACTACGGCAGAGCTCAGTACCATCGCCGGTTCATGATCTACGTTCACGCGAAGACAATGATAGGTACACTCCTCTTTGCATTATACCCGCGCAGGAATCATGAGATCAAATCCCGTGAAACATTTCTTGGTTTCTCAATATGCAGTCGACGACGAGTATATAATCGTGGGGTCGGCGAACATCAACCAGAGATCGATGGACGGGGCGAGGGACACCGAGATCGCAATGGGGGCCTACCAGCCGTGCCAACTGTGCAAGAAGCATCCCCCAAAAGGAAAGATCCACGGTTTCCGCCGCTCCCTGTGGTACGAGCACATGAGGGAGAATCATGGGTGCTTCGACCAGCCGGACAGCCTGGAGTGCATGGAGACGGTGAGGAAAATAGCTGAACAGAACTGGGAGCAATACTGCTCGAAGAAGGTGAAGGGGGACTTGCCGGGGCAGCTGATGAGGTACCCTGTCGAGGTCGCGAGGGACGGCGTGGTCAGGGCGGTCCCGGGGATAGAGCATTTCCCCGATACTAAGGCAAAAGTACTAGGTTCTAGATCCCACTTGTTGCCTGAATTGCTTACCACCTGACAACACAACACAACGCAGATTCCAAAATATGTTGTCCTAAAGTTGGTTTGCATCTATTCAGAAATTCTTTTGAATGGGTTTGGGTCTTACCCCCACTTCACCCTCCACAAACGAAACAAGTCTTTCAACTCTACGGCCGATGCCAAACCTTTCCATCGAAGTAAACCATGTTAGCTAATTTAGATCTTACTTTTTGGGAATGGATATAACATGTTAGTTTGAAAATATTTGTAAAATGGGGTTTCAAGTTTCTCCATCTCCTCCAAGGATAGTATTAGTTTCAATTACTTTTATTTGATTTAGGCTAGTGATAGTTGGCTATGGAATCGTTATTTTGGGCACTTCAATAATTTTTTAAGGTTTACCGGATCTGGTCGATTTGTTAACTTGGGTGCTTTCCCTCAATTTTTTCCAAAAGTAAAATTAGTCAATTTAGTTGACTTGACTAGTTTAGGGTCGTGTTTATTCGGCAATAGTAACATATATTTTTTTTGTTATTATGATTTAGGTTAGCATAGGGTCTTGAAAATTAAGGAAAATGACTTTTTGTTTCTATCATTATAGGTATTGTTATTCATTTTTAAGGATACTTTGGTGCAAATGTACGATTTTCATCCTCGTCATTATTTTGATGACACGGTTATTGTTATTTGTGAATGACAAAATAATCAATGGGAATGAATGAGTGTGATACGACAAAAGGACTAATTAAAAGTAGATGTAGAAGTTGATTATGTAAGTTTTGAAAGGTTATCATTCGTGTTATGGAGTTTAGCAAAGTGAGTACGTTTGAAATATGTCATGAATATCTCGTACCTACATATGATGACTGTGAAGTGAAATTTGCTTTGGCCCCTGTTGGCGATGATGATGTAAGATTATTTGTTAAGTTTGTACAATTAAATCCTAACCACGTTCAACAAGTTTATATGCTTTTTGTCCATGGAATTTCATACAACGAAAGTCGGGCATCCTGCAATAATGTCAGTGACATTACCTTCTTATAAATACCAGTTACTATAATACAACCCGAAATTATTATAGATGAATTGAAAAGTAAAGCATTGGCAGAAGGAAACATTGATCAGGTTAGAGAAACTGATGTAGATCCAATGGTTGATGCATTTAATGATGTTTTGACGTGTGGTACTCGTGTTATTGATGATGTAGATGAAGAGAGTCATGTTATTGTTGTGATTATGTAATTCAATGAAGATGTTAATATGGAAGAAGAGATGTTTAAAGCTATAGAAGGGAGAGATGATGAATATCTTTGAATAGATGATGTAGTAGAAGGGTCACTTGATTCGTCTAGAAAATGAGTTGAAATATCGTTTCATTTTTACCTTGAGAGTAGTAATTTTGAGAAACTTATTTTTTTATGAGAATCAAAATGAAGTGGAAGCCAATGATATTGATTCTCCAACTGAATTTCGTAAAGGAATATGTTTCAAGCATAGAAGTTAAATCATTCGCACAGTAAACAGTTGTCGTATCAAAATTCATTATAATTATGAAATAACAGAATCGGATATTGATTGTTGTCAATTTTCTGCTCTGAGTATGAGCGGGTATAAGAGGTGTTGTATTGTTTCAGGATTGTGTTAGACTTAACTTCATGACTCCATATTTTCATAGTTTTGTGAGAGAATCGCCTATGTGAAGGTCTTTATCTTAAGAAACGTGATAAATGAATATTTTGACTACGAGGTGTTTCGGGGATGTGTACGGGATGCAAAGAGGAAGACCATAACCATTAAATATGGTAATTGGGCGGGTT
Organism: Melastoma candidum; assembly: GCA_023653495.1. Taxonomy (NCBI): domain Eukaryota; kingdom Viridiplantae; phylum Streptophyta; class Magnoliopsida; order Myrtales; family Melastomataceae; genus Melastoma; species Melastoma candidum. The sequence goes on along the minus strand of CM042882.1, from coordinate 12,544,393 downwards.
CCAATAATGGGTTGTCACATCTATTCAATGCAATTAGAATTGCAAATCCAGAGACAATTGTTGATTGGGACGATTCATATATTGTTGTCGACGTTAAAGTCATGGAATTTCAAAGAGTATTTTGTTCTTTCGGACACAGCATTACTGCTTTAATTGGTTGATGACACATTCTTATATGGGAAATATAAACATAAACTTTTATTGCATGTGGTGTGGATTGTAATACCCCAAATTTTTCCACCTGATCAACATTCCCTTTAAAATTGCAATCACACTCAAATAATCTAAGATTTCGATAATTCATCTTAAATCACCTTGATTGGGAAAAATCTTCAATCTCCTCGATCACTCCCCAAAAAATATCACATTCCCCATTAAAAAATATTTTATCTTCTTTGTCCCATCAAAGGATGAACCTAGACATAATCCCCTTCTCACAACCTTACAATCCTAAAAAGGATGAAGGGGATCCATCGTTTCCCACCAGACATTCTATTTCCTTAGACAGCAAAGTCTTCAAAAAAAACTATCAGACAATCCGGGCTAATCCTTCTAAGGGGAGACAATCAGACGTTCCTCTGGGACGCTCCATCCCCTCGGGGAATCGGAGGCCAATTCCTCCTTCCTACACATCAATGCCGGAGGCCAACTCCTCCCAACATACACACAGAATCGGAGCTAAGGACTCCCCCTATCCAGTGCTAACGAGCCAAAGCCTCCCGACCAGCGGACACCCTTCTTTCCGATGACACCGTCTTCTGCCACAGCCACAACCCAAGCAGACTGCTCTAAGCCAGCCTTTTAACGAGCTCCCCGGCATCCTTCTTCCTCCCCAGGTAATCCTAGGGCGAGGCAACCCCTCGGTGAGTTTTCAGTCTTTTTACTAATAATCATGCAGCCACTCTTTCACCTTAGAGTATGGCTTACCACCTTTTGTATTTTTTTTGAACCCGTTGCATGTGACATGTGAACGTGAAACCGAGCCCCGACAGAGCAAGACAACCTCGGCCAGAATGCAGGGGAAGTATTTGACGGGTCATAACTTTTTCGTCCGGTATCGGATCGATCAGGTGGTATCTCTTTCTTATTTGATTATGCACCTTTTCCAATTTGTTTGAGGTCATTTGGAGTCTCGTAGACTGAAAACCGTACTTGGGAGCGACGGAGAACCTTCGGGTTTTCCAGTTCCGCCGTCTCCCGGTATTACAGGCCAAAAGGGGATCCATGCTTATCGGATGATCCCGACTTCTCCATACCGAATGATCTCCAATGAGTGATGGTCTTGAAAAAATTTTATTTTATTTTTATGACGATCGAGGACCGAGATAGGACCACGGAAGCTAAGGGTGTGCGTGCAGTTTGCGGCTAGCCTGCATACTGTAGTCCACTTCCGAGGGGACCTCGAGAGATCCGATCGTGGGATCGTCTCCAAATTTTCAAACATAAAATAGACTGAAATACGGTTGCATACATATGTATTTCGACCGTTGAAGTTTCTTGTAGAATCGAATACGAATCGATAAACAGAATACATGTGGGGCTGTATTTCGACCGTTGAAGTTTCTTGACAGACATGTTTGTTATCGAATATGATCATTTAGACATATTGTGTGTATTTTTATTTTATACACACGTTACTTTTTTCTATTTTTCTTTGAGGTGTTAATTCGGACTAAATAAAGAAGTCTGCGTGAATGTCCAACTTCGTGATTCCATAAGTTGAGATCCCGCCATTCAATTAATATGTCATCTTAATGAATGATTAGATTTTCATTCTTTTGATAGCATATCCCATTTTTTCTTGTTTCCGTTGCATGAAAATCCGATATTGTTTCAATGATTCGACAAAATAGATCTCGGAGATGGAGTCCAAGATTGGAGGCACGCAAGGGGAACCCGTGGTGGAGGCACGTCACCAAAGCGGCCCCAACTAATGAAGCCTTAGCTGATGACATGCCATCCCGGCGGGTCTTAGGTACATGAGGGAGGTGCAAGCCTCCCGATTTTCTTTATATCCACATGTAACGGGCCGTGGGCCCAAGTGCATAGCCCACGATCACCATCCTTCCCCGCCCCCTTTGATCTCAATAATTGTCTGTGATTGTCCGCGTGCTTTAGGCCCGTAGGATTATTGTTGCATGTTATTTGCTATCAACAAATATGAGTTCGAGCCCAAAAACTCGAATCGGGTCCAACGCCCGTAAAACATTGACATGAGTTCGGAGTTATGCCCGAATCGGGTCCAATGCCCATAAACAAAAACATTTTGAGGGCAACGCCACCGTATGTGTGCGTATGGGTTAGTAAAAATGAATCCCCGAACCAATGATTTTTCCGACTTGAACCGTTTCCATAAATAAATCGGTGGCGACTCCGTATGGTTTACCATGGTTAAACAACAACATATTTTCAACGGAGCCATTATGGATGGGTGAAGGCGACACGTGCCGCTCCCGATTTCTCCCGAAAGTTCCTTCTTCGGATAATGCTCCGCCTTTCGCCCGCCGCCTCATAGGAAAACGGAGACGGTCGGCGAGGGCCCAAGCAGACCCAGTTAGGAACCCAAGGAGGGATCACCCTGGCTTCCTCTGCAGCGTCCGATGCCCGAGTCGTGACGTCTACCGGAGAACTTTAGGGGAGCGGACCCGGATCCTCGGGTCGTCCGAACAGCCACGCGCGTGTTAGACCGGAAGGCGCGCGTACATCCGGGATGGATGATATAAAGTTTTATTGCATGTGCCACTTGGTTTTACTATTATTAGTGAAGAAAGCTACGATTCATCGAGTTTGTTCATTAGATGCCTTAAAGTGTATGTAATAGATAATCGTACTAACGATATTTATTTGATATCTAATAGACATTTTGATATTCAAGTTGTTGTTAGTGAAATCGACGTTAGTTACTTTTACATGATATGAATATACAAGGAGTGTTTTTCCACTCGTAGGCGCAATCGTTGTACCACGCAATCAATCACAAAAGAATTTGTTGCCCCATTGTCCACCATCCCCAACACCTGCTTACGCTACACCATCAATGGAACGAACATTAACCTGTTAGGACTCACGTTTTTCCTCGGTCGTTGTGCCTCAAGAGCTATAATGAGGCAAGACGATATCATCATTCTTAAGTCGCGTTTCAAAAGATGACTCCAAGACAAAGTTGCCGTTTGAAATAGTAACGTAGGCAACTTAGAAAAATTTCGCCTCGGAGAGGGCTACTTGTTGTCTGATCAATATCACGTCGAATTTCATTGAAAGCAGCTTCTCAAACAACAATAGCGTCCTTTGTACTTTTGACAAAATTTTCTCGAGTTACCAAACAACGAATTCTTCAAGTATTGTGGTTTCAAAAAGGGATATAAAGGCGAAATCGATCCCTATTTCACCTTTTATTTTTTCAAACTATGATTTAAATCTAGTTCATTTTGTTCATTTCGTTAAGCATACGACCGCTTCGGAACCCGAAACCTTAATTCTCCAATCTCAATCAAATAAAACAAGATTTATACGCAACTGAATCTTGGGCTAATAATTGGTAGAAAACGGACGAAAAGTCAGATAAGGGCTCCGATAATGAGGACTTGAGTGGGTCTCCCTCTCCCCCGACAGACCCAACAAAACCCGAGGGAAATTGGAAAAAGCTTTCCCCTTTCCGTTTTCCGCAAATCCCACCCGCGGATGGGAAAATGAAAAGCTGCAATTTTTAGTCTAGTTTGTTAGGGAAAAAAAGGAAAGCATTTCAGGGTTGTAGTTTACCCATCAACCGGGGGATCGACCCCGTTTTCGATTTGATGGTGATGCTTAGCAGCTCCAGCTCCGTCTGGATCCGACACCTCCTGTCTTGCGTCGGGTTGATTGCATCCCTCCTTCCGTTTTTTTTTTCCCTTTTCTTGGGTTTCTGATTCATGGGCGTGGTGTGTTTTCACCGGCTTTGTATCTGCTCTGCTGGTGATTTGGTCGATTCCCTCTTGGGGGTCGAGATACGATTGGCCTTGTTGCTACTGTTGATCTAGTGGTTTGTTCATTTTTAAGGGTTAGTGATAGTGGGGACTTTTGATTACTGTCGTTGTTATTGGTGTTCATAATGGGGTTGTTTTTGTGATGATTCTCGAATTCCCGGTTGTTGGTTTGGATATCTTAAAGAGTGGGTTGGACTGGTCTTTTGTAGTTTGATTTGGTAATATTGCTCGTGTTTGGTAGTAAATGGAAATGATGGGTGTTGCTGTGGTTGGATGAAGTGCTTATGCTTTTTAGTACAAATTGGGATTTGGCGATTTGTTTTCATGGGTCTTTTGTTTTCTGCTTGCCCACCCATATGCTGCTTAGCAATGTTTGAACATCGCAGCGGTTGCTTCGGATGCTATTCTAAACCTACGCCGATCATTGCTGTCGATGAACCAGCCAAAGGTTTGAGAATCCAAGGGCAGCCTGTGCACAAGCCCAGCTTTTCAGATGATTTCTGGAGCAGCAGCACTTTCGATGTGGATAATGGCCTGTTTCTGTCCCAAAGAAGTTTGTCGTCAGTTAGCCTATCAAATTCTAATCTAAACCATCCAAATTGGAACGGAAGCATGAGCAATGACGGGGAGTTCGTGAATCATGGCTAGTTCTTTGTTCTTCCTTTGGTGACTGTACAATGAGGGCTTACGGTGATGGGAAGTATTTATGTTGTTTGGTTCCTTGCCGATTCCATGCAGGTCTTATCCTCTGGAATGAGAGCAGGATTCAGTGGCTTAAAAATGGAATCTCCGAGGATAAGGCTAAACAGAAACGTGGGCGGGCTTTGAGGTGTGCAAACAGTTTCATTCTCATGTCATGCATCCGTGGTAGAATCTTGATGTTGTTCTGTTTGTGAACTTTCCTTGATATTTTGCTTCATGGTATCGGAATGGAAGTTGCTTCCAGTGTTTGCATTCCTCGGTAATTACTTCACTAGTGTGATGATTTTGGATGTTTGCAGTTGGAATGCCTCTTATGAAAGCGTGCTCGGGAGGAAGACCCCTTTCCCACGCCCCGTCCCATTATCAGTGAGTACACAGTTATGCTAATAATCTTTCTAGATGCTCGCAATGTGTTACAGATCACATGGTCTGATATAATGTCCAAAACGACAGGAAATGATCGAGTTCCTTGTGGAAACCTGGGAGCAAGAGGGGATGTATGACTGAACCACATTTTAAGGACAGTTCTCGTGCAGTTACCCCCTGCCCAGCAACCTTATATGCTTCCGGCGGTTTTACGCCTTTGAACTTGTACAGAGCTGAAAGTTCCCTGTCCTAGAGGTTGAACCAGCTGAAAACTTCTTAGCACGCTATTTGCGGGAGCTGAAAGTTCCCTGTCGTTGCGGCGTGTCTTCATGAATTTGCTGCCGTGTTTCTGTTTTGGAGCAGTTCACTCTCGTGACGAATATGTAAGTTTACTGCAGTATGCTGCTACTTGAATTCGGTGTGATCACTACAACCTGTGAATATGCAGAACCAAGATTTACTTACATTCAGCGTGTTTCACACGTGTGTATTCGCCAAAAATTGCCGAATGCTGGTCATCAGACCGCCAACCACGGGAATACCGTCACTTCCTGATCAGGCGGACAAATAATATAATAGTTTCACGACAGAGGACCCGTAGATATCGAGTCACTAAATCGGGGTCATGGTCGTCATCGTCTCCGAAACAGCAGCGAGACGATAGCCAGCCAGCCACTCATGCGTCCGGGGTCGCCGTGGATGGGATGGGATTCCCGATTGAACGAACGGCGGGAGATTATGACGAGCGATCTCCCACCTGAAGTTGCCGTAGAGTTTCCGTGGGATGTTTGACTGTTTGTTTGTACCTTTCCTTGACAACCCCCTGTTTTTTGTACTTGCAATTTCCATCCCAATTCTCCTGTTCCCCCCTCCCCCCGTATAATCAATCATATCCACCGATTCTACGTGTTTTCGAGGAACCTACCATTTGAAACTTTAATTTAAAGATAATATTTAGACGTATTTAGTAAATTTTTCGTAAATTAACATGAGTTTTGTGTGCATATCCATTAAATTTTAATAAATTTTGATTATGAAAAAAATAATTAATACGATCCGTGAAAATGAATAATTGAGTGGTGGGCAACAGGGTGAGGTTGTAGGCTGTTCTTCTCCATCCACAATTTGCATCATAAAGGAGACAAAAATAAAAGCACAGCTAGCTTGGCATTTGGGGTCGTTTGGCTCACCTTTTACGACGACCTTTCTTCAATTTCTTAAATTCAATTTTCTCAAAAATAAAAAACAAAATGCCGAGGTAGACAGATCTTTCACCTTCACGCGGTTTTACTAAAAAATTTCTCCTCAAATCGAGCACGGTTTTGCCTCCTCGAAATTCCCAAAACGTGATTCAAAACAACTTGTGACCCCCTCACGTTCCGTTGTCCCCGCCCATCATTCCCCCCCAAATGGACGGACAAACTCAGCTCACTCGTCGTTTATCATCTACTTATTATACCTAACCGGCTTCGTTCGAATTTAATTTCAATTGCGAGGAAATTTGGTAAACATTTCCTACATTCGTTAAATAACTTTTTTAAAATCGGAATTATATTTTTCTTAATCGTGAGAACGAAATCAGATTTTTAAACTCCAACTTACTTTATCTTAAAAGAAAATAACAAAATTTCGTGTTATGTGAATCGAAACCAGTTTCAAAAAATCAACTTTATAGTAATAATAATCGTTATTTTTCTCTCTTATTTTAAAATAATATTTGTTATATGTATATATAAATATATGTGTACGGACAATCAAGATGCTAACTATTTTTTTCCATCCGACCTTCATTTACACACACCATGACGATGGTTAAAAAATGGCTGGCTTTTAAATTTCGAGAATAATTTGACCGCGACGCTTGTAAAACAAAGGCACCTGACAGAGCGAGAGGGTGCGATTAATTTTTATCAGTTCTGAACGGACAGGATTTCATCAGGAGGGCCTCTATTCCCTCCTGACCTCCCGCGGGACTATAAAACGACGCCGTTCGCTCATTCCCTCCATCAAAATCTTCCTCCTCACAAACTGTAGAAAGCAAAAATTAACAAAAGGAAAATCTCCGGGTGAAGGAAAGGATGCTGCTCCGCAGTTCATCGACTTCTCTCCTCAACTCGTCCTGGACGACCTCCCACGCCAGGGAAACCTCCCCAGACTGTACCGACCTTCCCCCCCTCCCGATGTCTCGTTCCATCACCCTCTCCGTTGACGACTCCCGCCACCCCAAGTCCAGGATCCCCCGGGCTTCCTCCGACCCTCATTTGGTCCGCCTTTCCTTCCCCAAGAAGAGGCTTGTTGGCCCGGCTATCCTCGTTGAGGAGGAGGATGTCGATGAGGTTGGTTTTCTGTTCGGAGGAGGCGTTGGGGGTGGCAATGGCGGGGGCGGTGGCGGAGGCGGCGTTGGAGGAGGCGGGATGGGGAGCGACGCTAGGGATTTGTATTACAGGAGGTTGATTGAGGGCGATCCTTCGAATCCCCTGTTGCTTTGTAATTACGCCAAGTTCTTGAAGGAGGTAAGGCGCGGATGGTTTATGTTGTTTCCTCAGATTGGCGTAGAGGTTAGAGGAGATTTCGAGACTGTTGTGCTTAGAGATGACGTTTCTTTTCTTTCTTTCTTCTTTTTTTTTTTTTTTTTTGGTGTTGGATCAGGTCAGAGGAGATTTCGAGAAGGCCAAGGAGTACTGTGCTAGGGCGATACTCGCGAACCCGTCGGACGGGAATGCATTGTCCATGTACGGGGATCTAATATGGCAGACCCACAAGGACGCTGAGCGAGCTGAGGACTATTTCAATCAGGCCGTCAAGGCTTCCCCCGACGACTGGTGAGCAGGCATCTCTATGCTCCCGAAACCGGGCTAAATCCCGGTCGTTTTTCTACTTATCTGTGCCCTTAACGTCGGGTTAACTCGTCCTGTGCAGCTATGTCATGGCGTCGTACGCGCGGTTCTTGTGGGACTCAGAGGAAGAGGAGGAAGATCGAGATGGAGAGAATACGGCCTCATCGACCTCCCCTCCCCTCCTCCGCAGCTGCCGCAGATGACCTTCTTCCATGGAGCATCTCTATCCCCGCCACCCTTGACAGCTGCATCTTAGAAGAGAGGGACTCCTCCAAACATTTATCAATTTTGACCACTTTGTTAATACGCCCAATAATCTGCAGCTAAATTACGCTTTTTGAGTAGTGTGAATTATTGTCCCAATTTCTCTATCAAGATTTTGAGCTTTTTTTTTATTGATGATTTAAGGAATGAAATTATGATAATATCATTATCAGCAGCTTTTAAATGTGTTTGACCTGCCCTTTTCTTTCTATTTTTGTCTCCCATATACCATCAATAATTGTTAAAGGAGATTTTCTTCCTATCTTGTGAAAAACTTGTGTACCAAGCATGTGACCCTCCAAATCATGCATACCCTTTGCCTGAACGAGAAAAAGCATGTAACAACACACACAAAAGGTTAGCTAAAAGCTAAGTACTTACACTCGCCCAAGTCCGATCACAATCAAACTCATCAGTTTTCCCTTCTCATTACCACCAAGTCCGATCATGATCGACTTCATAATCATACTTGAAACCGCCAAGTAACTTGTATATCACATCTGACGGTCGAATAATGTTCATGCAATAGACTGTCATACACTAGTGGTGGTTCGGATCATCACAGGGGGTGACCCCCTCGCCCCTTCTACCCGGGGCGGAATTCCTCGTCCATCTCTCATCTTGGAGCAAAATTCATCAACATTTTGATGCAAGGATTCCGGAATCACCACCCCAAAAGCTAGCCAGAGGGATGGGAGTGCATTAATCCACCACGAATTGATGGGCTATTCATGTGCTAGATTAAGCTAGCGCCCATCCTGTCCGCGTGGGCGCCGGGTTCAGAAGCATGGTGGATTAATGCAATAATGAAAACTCAGTTCATTACATTCTTCTCATTGCATAAGCTATGAATCTCACAATTAGACATGCTTTGTAGCATTGCCTTAACAACAACTTGATGACTATAACCTGGGGTTATGTTGTTCTTGAGGAGGTTTCGTCGAGTTCGTGGGCATGCTCGATTCATGCTCTACCTGGCCTGTTAGCGTGTGAAGTCACATGGGCACGTCTCAAAATATGGCGCGAATAGATGTGGGTGTGCGTAGGTATAATCGCCAAGAAATTCAAAAAAACAGTAAGAACAAGAGCAATGAGAGAAAGCATACTTACTTCAATCGAATACAGAGTATAGAGTACAAGTAGAGTGTCCTCAACCAAATCCACGTATGTGGGGTTGAAAATGATTGTATGTTGTCTTATTTTGGCATCTACTAATCTATAAATCTTAAAACGATAATTGAAAAACACATGTAGAAATTGAAGCGCAACCGTCATTAACTGCTAAACATGTGTTGAAATTGGGGTCCAACTGCCTTATCCACTTGTGAACATCATTTCGCCAAAGGGAATCGTTGCTCTTCTTTTCGATCGATCTGTTCTCAAGATCTTTAACTGTCTTCACAAAATTGATTGACGTCTTAAATACTCGCCGACCCGCTTCTATAGAAACCTAATCGATTGGCTTCTATAAGCATAGTCGGTTGACTGCTGTAAGCATAGTCGACTGCCTTCTATAGATATAGTCGACTAACATCTGGATGCCCTGTTGACCGGCTTCTCGGTCGACTAGCTTCTTTAAGCATGGTCGACGGGGTTTTAAATTTCAGAATAAATTATCTTACCGGCCTCTCAATTGCCTTCTTGGGGGGTTGCTAAGTATTGTTTCATATCTAGAATTCGGTTGATAAGCAACTCAACTCCGTTTTGGCGTCCATTTCCCAATCATCTCCTCGGAGGAAAAGTAAAGTAAAACACGGCGATACTTAAATTTAGGTACATCTTTCCCATAAAAAAAAAATATTTATTACATAGGGATACTAGTATGATTTGAACATGTCCTCCTAATATATGACATTTTTTTTTAAATAATCTAAATGAAAGATAGACTTACTTTTTTTTTCTCATTTGACTGATGCTTCAATGTAAAACTCTTTCATTGTGTTTTGGGGTGTCATGAGATTTTTCTTTCTCCGCAAAATTATCCAAGTGAAAAGAGAAGAGTCGTGGCAAGTGTGCATTTGGCCACAACTCATTTTCACGTTAAGGTACTAATTTTTGGCTCGTGGTGTCGAAATCAAACAAAATAAAATAATTGTGTAGGTCAGACGATATTAGATTCCCTTTTTTAATTCCCACCCAAAAATAAAACAGAAAATGTTTCCAACGCTTTTTACTCTGACAAGGTTGCCGATGGAGCAACTTTCCATCGTCTTGCAGGCAAAAACATTTTAACGACACGTAAAAATGTCCTATCGTAGTTTATCATATGCTGCTATTTACCATTATTTGTCAATAATATATATATATATATAGTCCAAAGGGACACTCGTGGTAAAGTTACGGAGGATTCGTGGATTTCATGATCAAATATCACTAGTCGCACCTCGAGTTACTCATACATGTCTTAGTCTTGATGGGCATTACTTGAGTACAACCAATAATATGGTACGGCCAAGGTAAGTAAATGCATCACGTACGCATCAAACAAATGGCAGGATTATGACATTTATTTTCGACCGGCAAGTTATGATAAGGTTTTCTGTATGACAATATATTCGTGCATAGTTATTATTTAAAAAAAAACGATAGTTTATGTAAAATCAGTAAGGAGGATTATGTAGGGATAAATAGGGGGAGTTTCCTTGGCCATAGGATGATGATAATGCCCCCAAGATACTAGGACAACCCAAGACTGATCTCTTTTGTCATTCGACATTACTTTTTTGTTGTTCTTGCGCCTTCGTGATTTGACCGAGAATCCATGATACATACTACGTGTTACTCACAGATTGCATGAAGTAAGAACAAAAAAGAAAGAGACGTTTGTGTGGGGTGGATTTCTTCACCTCTCCTCAGTCATCCATTTCCAAAAACGTTCGTCTCAATGTGTGTCTCAATCTCAATTACCATGATGCAGAACAAGATTCCTCCCCTGCTCCTGATAAAAAGGAGGAGAGTGACGTTTACCACCCTTTTACAAACATCTGTTCGGATGATCGACACACATGGGATTTGGGGCACAACTCCCGGATAGGGGTCGTAAAATGAGCCACTACTTTATTTTAAGTTATAGTCGAGTGGAGGATACTGTTATCGCCTTTTGCGAGCCTCGTCGAATTCAAGTTTAAGGGTTAGCTAGGGTGAGTTTGATCGACCCACATTGAGTAACATCTTCTGATAAATCAATAATTTTTTCTGGTTTTCTAAAAAAATGTAGTGCCCGCTTCCGTTACCTCGCAGCGCGCGACGGCGGTTCAGACGATACAAGGATCCGAGGCCCGCTCCCCGATGCTCCTCCGGTCGACGTCAAGACTCGGGCGTTAAGGCGCTGTGGAAGAGAGCGGGGTTGATCCTCCCTTAGTTCTGAATCGGGCCTTCTCGGGCTCTCGTTCGATTGTTCAAAGGCAACGAGCGAGAAGCGAAGCATGATCCCAAAAAGAAATTTTCGGGAAAATTGGAAGCGGCTCGCATCGCCTTTCTCTCATCCATGATGGCTCCGTAAGAAAATTGTTGATGTTGCTTGACCTAGGTAAGCTGCCACGAGTATTTATAAACGGTTTAAGTCGAAAAAACGTTGGTTCGGGGAGCCCTATTTACTAACTTTTACATTCTAACATACAAAATGGTGGCGTTACTCCAAAAATGTCTTTGTTTATGGGCGTTGGCCCATTACTGGTGGATAAAAGAAACTCGGGTGGCCCGCACCTCCCTCGTGTACCTGAGGCAACCGGGATAGCACCTCGTCGGCTGAAAACTGTCGGTCGGGGCCATCGCGCCTCCTGTCTTGTGCTCCACCTCCTCCGGCCTCCAAGATTCGTCATGTTGAATCCTTCAAAGTTATCGTTCAAGCAAAATAAACAAAAAAGTGTTGTTATGCTATCAAAAGAAAGAAAATTCAATCATTCATTAAGTAGAAAACCCGCTCCACACGTATTCTATTCATCGGCTCGTTTTCAAATTCACCAGAAACTTCTACGGTCAAAATACACATGTATATAACTGTCTTTCAAAGTTTGGAGACGATCCAATGGTCGGATCTCTCGAAATCTCCTCGAAAGTGGGACTGCAGTATGCAGGCTAGTCGCAAACTGCACGCACACCCTTAGCATCTGAGGTCCTAACCGGTCCTCGATCATCATAAAATACAACAAAAATTTAATGAAGACCGTCACTCATTAGGGATCATTCAATATAAAGAGGTTGGGGTAAGGCGACGTGCATAACACCTTCGAATAGGCCTCCTTTTGGTATGCTACGCTGGGAGACGGTAGACTGGGAAACCCGAAGGTTTTCCGCTGATCCCAAGCACAGTTATCGGCCTAACGACCTCAAACAAATTTGAAAAGATGCGTAATAAAGCAAGGAAGAGATACCATCTAATTTCGCATCGATCCGACATCGGACAAGAAAGTTATGGTTTGTCGACTGCCTCTCCTGCATTCTGGCCGAGGTTGTCTTGCTCCATCGGTGCTCAATTTGTGTTCCTCGCCACATGTGAGGATTAAAAAAAAATTGATCAGCCATGGTATAAGCTAAAAGAAGGGTTGAGTGATTATGAGAAAAAAGATCGAAGACTCACCGAGAGGTTGCCTCGTCCCGGGGTGGCTCGGGGAAGAAGAATGATGTCTGGGAGTCCGTTAGGGGGGCTACCTTGGAGCCGGTCCTTGGATTGTGGCTGTAACAGGAGAGGGGTCTGAAAGAAGGGTGTCAGCTAGTCATGAGGCTTTGACTCGACCCCAATTTTGTGTGGCCATCGATTTCTGTGAGAGGGAGGAAGGGTGTCGGCTGGTCAGGGGCTTTGGCTCGACCCCAGCTTTGTGTGGCCATCGATTTCTATGCGAGAGAGGAGTTAGCCTCTGATTTCTGTGTGAGGAAGGAGTTGGCCACCGGTTTCCCTCGAAAGGATTAAGGAACATCTCCGAGGATTGTGTCAGTCTCCCTAGTATGTTCAGGCCTATGTTGTTCATAAGGAGCCAATAGTGCTTTATTTTTTTAATTAGATTTGTCTGATTTTTAACTATTATAGTTAGATTTTTTCAAATTACGAGATTTGTTAGGTTTTGGAGATCCTATTTTGTAAAATTTGTGGTATTAAAAAAAAAGAGTTAATCAAATCGCTTAAGAGTAACATGGCATCTCATCGCATCGAATTCTGAGTATAGCTTAACCAAGCTCGAGCTCGAACTAAGCGTCCCTAATAACGGCGGAGGCGGACTTAATCCTATTTAAGGGCTTTTCGTGGAAATATGATCATGAAATTACCTGTTCCAAATTATGTCCTAGCTTAAACGGAGGGTTGGCGATGACATTTGCGTGCTGGTGTTTGTTTTGCTAATACTTTTTAGGATGATGATGAATGGAAAACTATTTTTTGTTATAATTTTGTGGATTTCTTTTAAAAGGGTTTTTGCTAAACATAAAAGGGCTAAATGATTTTACATTTTTTCGATTGTTGGTGAGATTTTATAGGTGTTAACATAAAATATACAAGGTGTGAACACGTTTGGTGTTTGGTTAGTCCAAATTAGGAGGGATGTGAGTGTGTGACCAGGTATTTGACTTTCATCTGTACTTATTTTGTCTCTTTACATCAACCTGTGTTAGATCGTTCAGGTGCACTAAGAACGGGGTGAATTAGTGATTGTAACTTTTTCGCCCTTTCTCAATGTAAGCGGAAGCGTACTGTACCACAGCAGAGCGTTTCTCATAATGAGATCTGCTTCGCTGTAACCGTTATGATTTGATCGATTAGGTTTTCGTACGAGAGTTTACGCGATCGTAATTAACAGACTAGTTTACAGTGGTTCGGCCTTAATTGACCTACGTCCACTTTCCACCAACGAGGTGATTCCACTATTAAAATAATGGGTGCAAAAAGCCCTTGCACTAGACGTTCGATATCTCAACAAGTGAGATTTAAAATCCTTTACAAAAAATAGATCACTCCTCACACAGTGGACGTCTTCTCGTTTCCAACAGAATGATGCTCACACTCAGCAGTTGATTGCTCAAAGTATTTCCACACAACACGTTGTTGCTTATACGTAAGCCTGTCTATCAAAGCACAAAGACAACGTCGTGTTAAAGAATAAATCCTCACAAATGATTCCTTACACTGAAGAACGACTTCTCTGAGAGTAGTCCGTTTTTTATTCACAGCAGAGGAATGCTTCAGTACTTAATAGCTCAGCAGAGGATTTCCACATAGTTTTTGTCTCTTCTCAAGATGAGCCTTAAGTACTCAAGAGACAACCACAAAGATGATCACTTAGATCGTTTCAAAAGAAAAAGAAACAGGAATTGGTTCCTCACACAGCAAAACCCCTGTGCTCGGGGGGACCTCTTTCCACTCCGGTGGCTTTTCCAACTCCTGCTCTATCCTGTAAGCACGAGACTTCTAGTGCACACCTACAAGTGCGTGTCTCACTACTCAAACTTCGTCGGTTCGAGACTTCCCTGCGAAAAGACATAACAAGAACGGCTTCTTGCCGATGGGTCGGCAACTGGTTACTGAATTCAGCACAGGTATTCACTTAGCTTTCCTCAGACGATTCGCCAGCCGCTTGTTGAACGCACGGAGGACACTCAGTTCCTCTCTCGACGATCAAGGTCGCACTCAGCCCTTGACACTCTCACACGCAGATTGCAAGAGATAAGAACCATGCGATCACTTAGCATCTTCCGCTCTCTGCTGATCCTCAACGCTTCATTCAGATCACATAGGCTTTGGACAACCACTCAGACCACACAGAATAGTTATTTTGTGTATAGAGGTCGTCTAGTTTTAATATGGAATGAAATAGATATTTTGTTCCCCAAATATCCGATTCTAGCAAGGATGAATCAGGAATAACAATATTCCTTAATAACCGTAGAGATAAGATAGGAAAAAACATATTGCTATAATTAGAGATTTTATTTCCAAATCTTTCTCAAAAGTCGCTATCTGATCCTCACATGTGATTATCTGAATCAGATAATGTAATTAATCATTAAATATGATAAAATTACAATAAACAGGTTGGAATAATAATTATTCCTTCGTTTTGCTAATTGTATCGCATTAATACAGTACAGCTTCGCTGTAGTATAGCAACACACTTCTCAAGTGTAGCAACATACTTCTCGAGTGGTACAGCAACGCATTTCTTATGCACATGTCAGAACAATATCTGAATGCCTTGTCTAATTTTTATGAAAAAACTTCGTGGGAGGTGTCCAGGTTCATTTGGACGATTCCAATTGATTGGTTTCCATAATATCAGCGGATCAGACCAATTTGAGCGGATACTTGCTGAACGATCGCAGAACAGAGAAGGAAAGTCCTCAAACGATAACTTCCCTTATATTTTTTTCCAAATCTTTAATTGGAAAGACAACATTTTGATTTTGAGTTGCCTAATAAAAGGATTTGGAAAATCCTTAATTAATCCAATGATTTAGACATCTCAATATTTGATTTAAATATATTCCGAGATAATCCGAAATATATTTCAAAAGAAAATATTATTTCCAAATTTCCAGTGAGCAAGTGTAGCAAAACAGTAATGACTTACTGTATAATAGCAACGTATAGCTCAGGCTCAGGAGCACTTTGCTTAAGCTCATCACTAGAGATCAGCGAAGTGTTACAGCAATACATTACAATGAATTTATAATATAGCTTCTCAAGCTCATCATCAAAACCAAGGTTCACAACCTGTTATTGTCTGGCCATCAAATTAATAAGATCACGAGTCCAATTGAACTATAACTGCGATAGATATTTACTCTTTTATTTTGTTTCATAATAAATACAAGTTTGATGAAACTAAAGAAAAAAAGGTGTATTACTAGTTTTATAGTAGATTTTATGCTCACTTTTAGGGGTAAAAAAACTTTTGTTGGTTAGAGTTAATAAGATAAGTCGAGGAGGTTTTCTAAAATCGAATATGGGATTCATCAAAATTCCTAGGTAAAGGAGAAAGGGAATCAATAATCACGAAAACCGAGAAACGTTACATTCTATTCATTTGATTTGATGTTAAGTCAAGTATTTAAGAATTTTTAGGGTAGTATATAAGTTAAGCGGACTACTCCTCTTATAACTAATTGGCTTTATAATATAACGACGTTACCGTTGGACTTACATGATAGTCTAACTAGAGGAGTTCACAATTTTCTTTAATAATACGAGTAGGGTCTTTAAGCTATCCCCCTCAAGAATAAAATAAAAATAACATTTAACTTAAACCCCCACAAAGGTCTTCCCCGACCTTGAATTATATGGGATCGAGGGACGACCTCCTAACCATGGGTCCGATGTAATCGTCCCACCACACCTCGGTTGAGACTTCAGTATCCTCGACGCATTGCCCCCTCATCCTAAGTCTTCTCTTCATTCGAAAGAGACCCCTAATTCGAAATATTTACTCGAGGGAATGTCACCGTGGACCTTGCAATATACATGTAAACGAGATTGGGACTTGAGTGATCAAAATCATAGGGAAAGGCTCCACACCAAATCTTTGATAGATATTCCATTGTGGTAGCTTCCCTGATCTTATGTTAGATCAGCCTTTCTCACCACAAATGCAATTTCTGTTCATTTGACATTCTTTATATCTATGTTGAAAACATGACTTTACTAAGCCTCCCCCCAACCCCTACTAAGCCTTTATACACGCTTCTCCCTTTCCTCGCTACACGTTTTGACGACATTCTGACTATTATTTCAAGGGCAACTTCTATTCGTCAGGCCAATGTCTGAAATTAAGGAAGACGAGTGATCCCTGGCACTTTTTAGCTCATTCATTCTTTCTTTTCTTTTCTTTATTTCACTCGAACACCCTTTGCTTGCTGACATGGAAATATGATTAGGCATGATGTGTGGAAGGATTCGCCATGTGCCCTTTTACAAGTTTCAATTCAGGTGCAAAGAAAGGGTGGTCAAAAGAAAAGATGTCAGCTCTCGACCTTTTACGTTGCGGTTTTTTGTGTGTTGATAACTCTATGAAAGTGGAGTTATTTAGCCACTCATCTGAGTATTGATGTGATTAGTTCGTTGAGCGTTGTTTTGAGTTGTGTTTCCGTTTTGATTTTCATTGCATGGTTGAATCTTTATATTTTTTTTGTTTTATTAGTTTAATAAGTTGAGATATAGGATGTGGAACGTCTATGAATGAAGGTTGAATGTGGAAGCAGTGAATCAAAGGACGAATCGATGAAGTGGATAACATCGAATTTCAAGAAGACTAGAGACAAACGCATCTGTCTGACCAGAAGGATGCATCCGTGGGGCGATTTGCTGGACTAACTACAGTTGAACGCGTCCATTTGCCATGGAGGATGCATCCGTGCCCGATCTGATGTGATGACGAGGTTTTGCCAACCTTCCACGTTTGAGTTAGGTCGAAATAGGATTTTACATTGTTGCGTTTTCGACGCACATCATGCATCTAGTTTCGATTTCCGGTCATGTTAGTGACCATCGTGGTAATTTTTTTATGAATGTGTTTTAGTTCTCATTCAAGCTCAAGGAGGTATTCTACAATAAGGAATTGGAGAGGGCGACGCTTTTGAGCAAGATTAAGGTGAATCATATCTCGGGGATCCTCCTCCCAAGATATGGTGCCTTTTCTTGTTATTGATGAATTAATGGCGATTGCTGTTGTTTCCTCTCCAAAGAAAATCGAAGAAGAAGAAGAAATTAAGATGCTTAATGATACGTGGAAAAGATTAAACCATCCCAGCGAAGCTGGATTCCCTTATATTCAATTAAAACAGAGCACAAACATCCGGTCCTTACACAACATCTCAAAACAGCAAATCTATACCAGCACTTCTATCCTTCTACGCCCATCATCCTATCTTCATCAGCTTCTAGAATCGCCTCCGTTCCTCCTCTCTTCTCCTCAGCTTCCCAACTTCTTAACAAAATATCTGGATGATATTCTTCTCTCTCTTCAGTCCCCCTTATGCCCGCTCTACAAAGTCGATTCCGTTGCTGGAGGTTGTTGGCGATTCCCTCTACCTTCTCCTTTTAGTCCTCCATCTTCCACATTTCCTTTAATTACGTCCTCTTCTTTTATTTCCTTCATCAGATGCAGAAGCTTGTCTTCAGATTCAAGCTTGCAGCCTCATGGCATTGAGCTCCTCCATTCCTTCTCCTCATGGCCCATGCTTCTAAGCAGCCCGACCCCCTCCAAACAACCCAAGCGCATTCCTCCAATGGTCAAAGCATCAACGCTACCTCTTCTGGGGCACCTTCTCCCATGCTATCTCTTCTTCCTTCATAACTTCTTTTTCCCTGTATCACTACCCTCTCCTCAAAGTCACCCTTGTCCTCAAGGGACAAGGGTGACATGAGGATACTGCTGTTGGAGATCATAGAGGTATTCCAAAGACGTTTCTTCCTCTGGCTTATTCATCCATTTAACAAGAATCTGAGTTGCTGCTCTATTTCCTTACCATTTTCCTTCGTAGAATGTACTCAGGGGTGGGACTTGCTTCAGACAAAATAAGGAGTTGCAAAGATGTACGTACATATGTCCCTACCGCTTGCTTAAGGCGCGAGACATGAAAAGTATGATGGATCTGTGATGAAGTTGGAAGGTCCAACTTATAGGTTACTTGACCAATTCTGTCAAGAACTTTATAGGGGCCAAAGTATAAAGGCATTAACTTACCCGGATGCCTTCCCTCTACTGAACTCTGTTTATGAGGCTGTAGCTTGACATAAACCCAATTACCCACTTTGAATTGCCTATCTGTTCTCTTCTTATTAGCCAACTGTTGCATTCTACTCTGCACTCTATGAATGTGAAACCGCAAAAGTTGAATCATCCCTTCCCTGTTAGTGAGTTCCTGGTCCACTGCCTTGTTAATGGAAGTCCTTTTGATGTAAGGTAGATGAATAGGGGGTTCATACTCGTAGAGTGCCTCAAAAGGGGACATTGGTCCACCATTCTGCTAAAGGCAACCATTTACACCACAAGTTAGGGCAATCAGCACACATGCAGCGTAAGTTTCAAGGCATCTGTTTACCACTTCAGTTTGTCCATCCGTTTGAGGATGGTAAGCCGTTGATAACCTCAAATCCACCCCCTGCAACTTAAATAATTCTTGCCAGAAGTCACTGAGGAATATAGTATCTCGATCACTTGTAGCAAAACTTGGTAGGCCATAAAGTTTGAATACAAAATTAAGGAACAGTTCAGCCACTTTGCTCGTTATATAAGGATGTTGTAATGCCATAAAATGGGCATATTTTGTTAGCCTATCCACCACCACCATAATAACTTCTTTTCCCATAGATCTAGGCAATCCCATAATGAAATCCACAGTAATATCTGTCCAGATTGCAGATGGAACCGGAAGAGGTTGCAGTAACCCTAGTGATGCTGCCAAATCCTACTTACATCATTGACATACAGCACAAGTTCTAATAAAGGTCCGAACATGTTGTTCTAAACCCGTCAAATAGCAAAAACTAGCTATTCTTTTAGTAGTTCCATGAATACCAGAGTTCCCCCCAGCAGCAAAAGTATGAAAAGTGTTAATAATCTGGTTCCATAACTCCATGTTATTACCCACCACCAACTTCCCCTTTCGTAACAGTAAGCCCTGTTTTAACTCAAAGGCCATTGATTCTCCATTCTGCAGCCTCTGTATAATCTGTTGCAATTGAGTGTCTTGTTGCCAACTATCCTTTATAGAATCCAACAAGGTCCCCTGCTGCAAATCAAGTGTAATAGTCATAACTTCTGCCCCCGAAATCCGTGAAAGAGCATCTGCCACAATATTTTCCTTGCCCTTCTTGTAACTAATCTCATAGTCATATCCCAATATAATTTTGTTAACTATCTAAATTGCATCTCATTATGCAATTTCTGCTCCAGTAAAAACTTCAAACTCTGATGATCAGTTTTGATTATAAATCTCCTTCCCATTAAGTAGTGTCGCCACTTCTCCACCACACATACAATTGATAATAATTCCTTCTCATATACTGTGTCTAGGTGCAAGACCTTGCTAATGAATGCAATTGGATGATCGTTTTGCATTAGCACTGCCCCTATACCTGATTGGCTAGCATTTGTCTCCACTACCAGTTGGTTGAAATCAGGTAAGGCCAATTTAGGCGTGGGTTTTATTGCCTCCTTCAGTTGAGAGAAAGCAGCTTGAGCATCTGGAGACCACTTAAAAGAGTCTTTCTTGAGCAATTAGGTCAGTGGCTTACTGAGGGTGCCATATCCTTTCACAAATCTTCGGTAATACCCTGTCAGACCAAGAAATCCCTGCAACTGTTTAATATTCATAGGTATAGGCCAATTCTGGATAGCTTCTAATTTCTTAGGGTCAGTGGACACCCCTCCCTTTTCTATAAAGTGTCCTAAATACTCCACTCTTTCCTTGGCAAAGGAACATTTGCTGTGCTTAGCAAACAAACAATTTTTCTGCAACAATTCTAGTACCACAGACAAATGAATAACATGGGCTTCCAAGGTTAGACTGTATACTAGTATATCATCGAAAAAAACCAAAACAAACTTTCTTAGGCAAGGCCTAAATACCTCATTCATCAAACTTTGGAATGTTGAAGGTGCATTGGTTAATCCAAATGGCATAACCAAGAATTCGTAATGGCCTTCGTGAGTTTTGAAAGCTGCTTAGGAATGTCATCATCTTTTACTTTTATTTGGTGGTATCCGGATCTCAAGTCTAGTTTTGAGAATAGTATTGCACCATGTAGCTTGTCCAATAATTCTTCAATCACATGGATTGGAAACTTGTCCTTGATGGTCTGTTTATTGAGCTCCCTATAGTCAATACAAAGCCTCCAACTTCTGTCTTTCTTCTTTACCAGCACTTCAGGCGAGGAGAATGGACTTGTGCTGTGACGAAGTTCTCCTGATTGGAACATTTCTTGTACCAACTTCTCTATAGTATCCTTTTGTGAGCTAGAGTATCTATAAGGTCTAAGATTCAAACCATGCACCCCTTCCACGAATGGAATTCCGTGATCATGACCTCTCTTAGGTGGTAGTCCTTTTGGCTCTTCAAACGCTAATGTAAATTTCTGCAACACCTCATGAATTGCGTAGGTATGGGAGCTTCATGATTTTGTTCAGTAAGTTCTATAGAACTCTGTTTAGGAATAATCAGCAACCCCATATCCCTCGAATCAACAGTAAATACTCCAATTGTTACCCTTGTAAACTCTTCTTCTCCTGCTGTCAATCTCACTTCTCTACCTTCCCATTGATAGTTCATAGTCAAATTCAAGAAATCCCATACCACCACTCCTAAGGTACTCGGCCATTCCATTCTCAAAATCAGTTCACACCCTCTGATTGGCATTATCAGTACCCGAGTTTGATACTTCTCCTTGCATTTTTCAATTAAATGATCGTACAATAGATACACATTGCACTTCTTCTCCTTTTGCTACCACAACTTTTCTGCCTGGAATTGATTCTGCTTTGCATCCCACTTGCTTAGCCACTCCCAAATCCAGGAAATTATGGGTCCTCCCTGAGTCGATCAAAATTGTTAATCTCCTTTTTTTTATATTTCCCGATCACCTTCATCGTTTTGTTCTTAAGAGATAAAGCTACCCCATGTAATGCATGCAGAGTGATCACTAGTATTCCTTCTTCCTCTTCTCACCTATTGGTCTCCTGCTGCTTTGATCCTCTTGTTCATGTGGGTTCTGCATATATGTTGCCAGAACTTCCGTCTACTGCAAAATTCTCTTCAAATCCTAACACTTCTTTCTCCTTAGAGTCCTCTTCATCCTTTAGCATAATTGCATACATTCTCCTATTGTTACACTTATGATTGAACGTATACTTCTCATCACACCAAAAACAGAGTCCCTTTAACCTCTTATCTTCCATTGTTGCTGGGGTTAGTCTCTTATGCGAAGGTTGATACGCTGCAGTTCTACCTCCCCCAGCTCCTGTTCCTCTTCCACCGTTCTCGCTAAGCCTGCTTCACGTGGTCCATCTTGGGTTGTTCCTATTCATCGGAGACACAGGCATCCGCCTGGTTGGACCTTCCCACTGTTCCCACCTATTTCCTCTAGAAAAACCTTCCCTACCCCTTCCTTCTTCTTCACTAGCCAATGTTTTTCCTAAAGCAATAGCATGTTGTAGAGTTTTGGGGTTAAAAGCTATCATCAACTTCTTATTTTCCCTCTTTAGACCTCCAATAAACATAGCCACTTGATCTTCATGAGAAAGTTCCACCCTAGTCACCAAGGACACAAATTCCTCCACATGCTCCGAGTAACTCTTCCCTTCCTTCAACTCTTTGAGCATCACAATCGGTCATGACAGCTCATTCGGTCCAAACCTTAGCAGCATCCCCGCTGAGTACTCCTCCCAACTAATAGGTCCTTTAAGCTCTCTGTTCCTAATGAAAGCATAGTGCCATTCTATGGCAGGGACGTTCAAATGAATCGAAGCCACACTCACCCTCATGTCAACATGTGTGTCATCCAACTCAAAGTAACGTTCACACTTAAAAATCCACTCCTGCACATTGCTTCCATCAAAGGATGGAAACTCGACCTTAACTTGCCATGTAATCCTATCATCAAGCCTCGAACTATAATAGTCCCGCCTCCCTCCATAATGACTTTCTTCCGACATGTCCCTCTGCTTTCCCCGACTTCTCCACTCCATGTTGTCCATCCTCGCCGACAGCCCGGCTAACTACTCCCCCATACCGTCAAACTTCCTCATGAGCTCCTGCATCATCTCCCATACTGACTCCGACTCCATGGCAACTTGTCTTGCTCGAGTAAAGTCTGCAACAGGCATTACACAAACTGGTAATCGAGCATTCACGCTCTGATACCAGGTCGATACGTGGAAAAGATTAAAACATCCCAGTGAAGCTGGATTCCCTTAGATTCAACTAAAACAGAGCACAAACATCCAGTCCTTACACCACACCCCAAAACAGCAAATCTATACCAACACTTCTATCCTTCTATGCCCATCATCATACCTTCATCAGCTTCCAGAATCGCCTCCGTTCCTCCTCTCTTCTCCTCAAAATATCTGGATGGTCCTTGCGAGGACACCCAAGTGGCGTAAGGTGGGCGGTGGGTGTTTGAAACCTTGTCATGATCCCTGGTTCGAACCCCATCACGCACACTCCACTTGGAAAATTAAGGTTGGTCTCCTGGGTGATGGCTAATAAAGCCCAGGAGCCGTCCACCTGCTGGGCCTTTGGGCCTCAACTGAAATTGGACCGACAGGGGAGCAGGCCTCAAGTCGGGCCCAGAGGGGATGTAGAGGGGCCGAGCCTGAGGTTCGCAGGCTTGTAAAAGGGCCTCCGAACCTCGTGAGAGGGCTCGCAAAAAGTAAGTCCACCACGAACCCCGCTGATATCAAAAAAACAAAAAAATATCTGGATGATCTTCTTCTCTTTCTTCAGTCCCTCTTATGCCCGCTCTGCACAGTTGATTCAGTTGCTGGAGGTTGTTGGTGATTCCCTCCACCTTCTCCTTTAGTCCTCCATCTTCCACATTTCCTTCAGTTACGTCTTCTTCTTTTATTTCCTTCATCAGATGCAGAAGCTTGTCTTCATATTCAAGCTTGCAGCCTGATGGCATTGAGCCCCTCCATTCCTTCTCCTCATGGCCCATGCCTCTAAGCAGCCCGACCCCCTCCAAACAATTCAAGCCCATTCCTCGAATGGTCAAAGCATCAACGGTCACCTCTTCTAGGGCACCTTCTCCCGCGCTATCGCTTCTCCCTTCATAATTTCTTTTGCCCTGTATCACTTAGGAAGAGCATGGTGGTTAGGGCGAACCCGGTTCCGGATTTCTCCCACCGGCCATCTCCTCCTCCGTCACCCGACAGCGTAATATCTGTCTCCTTAACACAACCCATGAATGTTCATGCCGTTATTTGTGATATGCCGAGTCATGATGCGTTGCTGTTCTTGCTCCAGTGATATCTCGAGAACATTCCAAACCCTGCCAACAACGGTGAAATCTCCAAACTAGGTCGCGGCTGTATGAGTCCTGCTCGGTGGTGATGAACGGAGTGGTCATGGTTTAGGACGAAACGTCATATAGCTCGACGCCTCATAGCCGATGTTTGTGAGATTAATGGGTCTGCAGTTGCCGGTTGAAGCAGCCTGTGCAACACATGTATGTAAGTTGACTTCTCCGAGAAAGAAATATGTTAATAAAACTCAAGCTCGGAAAAGAGCTTACGTCGTCCGCATGACGGGCCCAACAGGACCACTGGGATGACTTAGGCCCAACGACATGATCTAATCCAAACTGTTGTTTGTTTTGTTGGGGGGTTTCTCTGTTTGAGTGCAATTTGTTTGTTTTGTCTACAACTAACAGGGTGTTAAATAAAAGCAGTCATAGGGAATTTTGATTCCACCACTAATGTTACACAGTTCATTGATTCATGGTAGTATTGGATCCTTGCTGAAGTTCTGATGTGTTGAAATTATGGTGATTTTATGGCTTAATTATATGTAATGTCTGTCCTATTTTTGTCGGCTTCATTTTGTGTACAAAGCGTAAGTCTTCTCTGTATTTAAAGGTGTAACTCTGGTGTCATTAGTAATGCTGTGAGGGGGGCATGTGGGTACTTGAGTAGTTTCAGGTTTTGAGAGTGACCGATACCAACAGTCGAAGCTCCTAACGGAAATGTTGCATATTAGTGTGTTGCAATCATTCAGGTTGTTCGCTTTAATCATCTACTGTCGATGAGTCAGTCTTGGGATTCTTCTCATTTTCACTGATGATAGGTTCAACGATTATGATAGCGTACATCTGCTAGACTGTCCTCAAATAAAGTCGTCAGTCTTTACTTAATTGGACATTTGATGTTCTCAATGTATCATCAAGAAAGGCGGCACTCCAAAGAAGAATGAGATTGTCTTCACGGCTCCGACTAGGGAAGAGATAAGTAATCGGAAACAACTGGATCAGTTCCTGAAACATCATCCCGGGGTCCTACAATTGCTGAATTTTGACTGGGCGAGACCATTCGTGTAAGAATTCACACAATCACATAAACAACAAACAAAGGAAACAGCGGAAGCCCTAGATTGATTACGCGGACTTATGGTTACCTAGAAATATTATGGTAAAGGAAAACGTTGCCGTATTGACCATGCCCTAAATCTGAACAACGTAGATTTTCATCCCCTTTTCCTTCCCGGCCGCTGGAGGAGGCAAAAATTGGCGAAACTGTGTAACCCTCAGAAAGCTTACAGAAAACCTAATAAGAAATTTTCTTTATAAAATGTCAGTTTTGTACCTTAGTTAAATAATAGTTTGAAGGGTACCGGGAAGGTACATAGCCGTTAGGTTATAAAATAGCCTGTGTATCTGAGGTCAAGGTTTGAGTCAATCTGTTTGTCTGTGTATCTGTTTTATGCTCTCCTTTTTCTCATCTCCCTCTGGGAACTCAAATTAGAAATAATGTGCCGGTGGTAGCTTCCAGGGCTGTAGCTTATGATCTAATTGGGGCATGTGGTAGACAAATCCGGTGCAACAAAAGGTGATTGATTAGGCCTTGTCTGTAGTTGCTTAGTAGCTAATGGTAACTGAGTTCTTTCCTGTGTAGTGATTTGCGTCATATTAAGACGTACATTATCTGCAAAATGTCATTATGTTCCATCAACTCCGTATGCAATAACAAGGGTAGTTTTGAACATGGAAAATGTCCTGGCCACGCTGTTCACAAGACTCATCGTCTTGCAAAGGAAATCGGGAAAAATTGGAGGAAGGGTAGTCTTGGAACCGGGGTGGCTTCAAGTTCTCATCTACAATCCTTTGAGTTCATTAGCCAGCCCCATCAACTTCGTCCGTCTTTCTGACACGCTAGCTGACGACATGGATGCTACCTTCGATGATTGTATGTCTTTCTTCATGACTGCAGATTAGAAGACAGTGACCAAGAAGTACTGAGATATGGAAGACAATTGAAAAGGCATGGAGATCATGTTCTGAGATATGGGAATGCACCAGATGTGATTAATGATGCCAGCGCCGAATTGAACGTGTCCGCCTCAGTCCTCTCTTCGGGGCTGGAACTCAGCTTCCCCAAGGAGATGCGAGATATTAATACAAAGGCCTAAGCTCATAATGAACGAATAATTAGAGGAGGAAGATTACCTTGTCAATGCCGCGTTAGCATTTCTCAACCACTCTGATTCAGTGCTCAGCCCGAGAACTGAGCCGGCCACTGCTAAATCATCTCTATCAATGGCTTGATCCACTTCGCTCAGTTTGTACACCAGATACTGCAAATACCCTGCAAACTCGCAATCCATGACAAGCACAGAAGTAACAGAAAAATGACACCATACGGGACAGAGAAATGGAACGGACCCTTCTCCTTGTCTGAAGAGTTGATGATCCCTTGCTGCTCAGCCACTTCTTCCTGTCCTTCTAGACCTTCTCAAGGAGGTCCAGGTTGTCAGCGAAGGAAGCGAACCCAGAAACCAAAAAACCCAGAAAGAAATTTCAAAGAAAAACCCAGTTTCTCCATTGATGATTCTAGAAGGAGAAGACGTTTGTTACAGAAAACCTAAAAATCTAACCGCGCCGCACTCACCCCACATTGTTGTCCTTTTCTTCATTATTCTAACAAACCTAATGTGCAATTACACTTGTATCCTTGACTAGAAAAGGCTCAATGCATTTTAAGTTGGCCCACAACGCTTCCATAGTGAAAGTCCACTTCACTAAGCCCATACATTCATCCGCAGCTCAAACCTTTTATTTGCAACACCACTTCTTCATCAGTTATCCCTCTGTTCTTCTGTTTCCTGCTTCTGCAGCTCACACTCCCCCTCAAGATGTGGTGTATATATATCATGTACACCCATCTTGCTCAATAAAAAATGGAACCGCGAGGGATGCAATGCTTTAGTGAAGAGATCAGCCAATTGAAAATCTGTCTTCATGTGTCTAACTTCAATCACTCCTTCCAATATCTTCTCCCGGACAAAATGAAGGTCTATTTCCAAATGTTTCGTTCTTTCATGAAACACCGGATTCTTACTAAGGTGGATGGCCGATTTGTTATCACAATAAAGCAAAACTGGAGATTTGATACTTATCTGGAAATCCTTCATCAAAGCTATCACCCAAATTAATTCCGATGTAGTTGAAGCAATAGCTCTATACTCTGCCTCGGTTGAGCTCCTTGAAACCGTCGCTTGCCGCTTTGATTTCCAACTGATAAGACAATCTCCAATAAAAATGCAGAAACCGGTTGTTGACTTTCTTGTATCTGAACAGCCCCCCCAATCACTGTCAGCAAAACCCTGTAAATGCAACTGTGATTTACTTGAAAACATGATCCCTTGTCCTGGTGTCTTTTTGAGATACCTGAGAACATTTCCTACAGCCTGCCAATGCTCCTGTCTGGGTTTCTCCATGAATTGTGCCAACACATGTACACTATAGGCAATATCAGGTCTGGTATACCCCAAATAAATAAGTTTCCCAACCAACTGTCTATACATAGTCGGGTTCACTTCTTCACCACTACCTTCCCCAGAAAGCTTCACATTTGGCATCATAGGAATTGAACTAGGCTTCACACCCAATCTCTTCTGTTCTTCAAGCATCCGCAATGTATATCCTCGTTGTGAGACAAAGATACCCTGTCTAGATCTTGCTATCTCTAATCCAAGAAAGAATCTCAGCTCACCCAAATCTCTCACTTTGAACTTCTGTTCCAAACACCTTTGCAATCCCTTTATAGCATCAACACTAGAACCAGCAACAGCAATATCATCAACATAGATCAACACGGCTACAAATTCCTTTTCATTTCCCTTTGTAAACAGTGAGTAATCTGACTTCGATTGTCTAAAACCAGCTTTTAAAAGGCATTCAGTCAACTTACTGTTCCACTGCCGTGAAGCTTGCTTGAGGCCATATAGGGACTTCTTTAGTCGACAAACCAGATTTTGTGTAGGCTGACACTCCCCCTGAAGTTGATAACCAGGAGGCAGACTCATGTACACCTCCTCCTGAAGATCACCATGGAGAAAGGCATTGTGAATGTCGAACTGATGAAGAAACCAACCCTTAATTGCAGCCAAAGCAAAGAACATGCGGACTGATGTATGCTTGGCAACAGGACTAAAAGTCTCCTGATAATCGATTCCTTCACATTGTGTATAGCCCTTAGCAACCAAACGTGCCTTGTACCTTTCGACAGAACCATCAGAATGCAGTTTGGTTTTATACACCCATTTGCAACCAATGGGTCGTTTATGAGCAGGCAGAGGTACTATTTCCCATGTAGCGTTGTCCTCTAAGGCCTGCAGCTCATCAGCCATAGCAACCTCCCAATGAGGAATACCCTTAGCTTGACTATACGTCTGAGGATCAGAATGAGTTTCCAAAGACAGAATATAGGACTTAAAGGACGGAGAAAGAGAATTATAGGAAAGGTGAGATTGAATAGGATAAAGAACAGAAAAATTGGAAGAACAATGTGTGTATGTGGAAGGAATGGACTTACTTGGTAATCCAGCTGATGATTGGCCTGCTGTGAAGAGGGACAGATGGTAGTCACGAAGATACCCAGGTGGTTGTCTGAACCGAGTGCCTTTTCTCAAGACAGAAGAAGTGGCAGCAGAAGAAGAAGATGAAAAAGAAAGATCTGGTGAAGGTTCATGGGTAGATGATGGAGGACCAGATGATGAAGGAATAGAGCTAGAGGTAAAATCAGGAACAATAGCAAAAGGTGGGGGAACAGGAAGAACAAGGGAAGAATCAGGATGATGTGAAGCAAATGGGAAGATAGACTCATGAAAAATGACATCTCTAGAAATGATAACTTCATGTAAGTCTAGATCATAAAGAGAATAACCTTTAAAACCAAAAGGATAGCCAATGAAAATGCATTTCCTGGTTCTATTGTCTAATTTCTTCCGGCCCTGAGATAATGTGCAAGCATATGCAAGTGAACCAAATACTCTCAAGACAGAGTAATCAGGCGGTTTATGATGTAAGACCTCATATGGAGATTTGTTAGAAAGTACTTTAGTAGGAAATCGATTAATCAAGAAAACTGCAGTCAATAAAGCATGACCCCAAAACTTAGCTGGTAGATGAGCTTGAAACAACAATGACCTAGTTACTTGTAAAATGTGTTGATGTTTTCGCTCTACTATCCCATTTTGCTGCGGGCTCTCTACGCAAGTTCTTTGATGAATTATTCCATGAGTAGCATAGTAATCTGGTTGGACAAATTCAGCCCCATTGTCACTTCGAATGCTCTTAACTGTGGTTTGAAACTGAGTCTTAACAAAATTGCAAAATTGATGAAGAGTACTCCTAGTATCTGACTTGTTGTGTAATAAATAAACCCAAGTGACTCTGGTTTTGTCATCCACAATTGTTAAAAAATACTTGTAACCACCAATGGCAGATTGTGAATACGGGCCCCAAATATCACAATGCAGTAAATCAAATGCATTAGCTGCTTGATGAACAGATGGTGCAAATGGTAATCTCTTTTGCTTAGCCTGATAACAGATTGTGCAGACATTTTGTTGCAAAAGTTTGATAGAGGGATCTAAAGTCTGTAAGACATTTCCCTTTTCTAAAGACAAATGTCCAAGTCTGTAGTGCCAAAGATCAAAGACATCTAAAGTATGTTTTTGGATGGAGCTATTTGTCATATGCAATGAAGGTGATGTAGTATCTGCTGCTACTATCTCTTGAATTGGAGAAAGAGCACCTGGCTGAGTTCCTCTGAGTACCAACTTGAACAATCCATCCCTCAACTCAGCATGTCCAATCATCCTCTGGGTAGTTAAGTCCTGAATGAAGCAGGATTTTTGAGAAAACAAGAAACAAACAGCAGCATTATCTGACAGTAATCTGCTTACTGAGATTAAATTAAAGTGAAATGCAGGAACAAACAGGACATTTTTTAGGACAAGGTCTTTGTTGAGTACCACAGTTCCAATATGTGCAGAGAAAACTGTACTATTGTCAGGTAAGTGTATCTTCAAAGGCTGTATCAATTTAGTAACTGAATTAAACAAGGATAAACTAGAGACCACATGATCTGTAGCTCCAGTATCGATAAACCAAGAAGATTGACAAGCTGTAGGAATATTATCTTTGTGGGTGGATAAAATTGTATGAGCAGAAGAAGATTTACCAGAAGTAGAAGAAGAAGATGGACAATTTAGAAAAGAATAGTCCTTATCCTGTCCTGGATATCCTTCAGTCAGAGCTTTATTAGGGCAGTCCTCATTGAGCATTGCCACGAGCTTCTGAGCTTGTGCAACCACCTCAGAGAGACCATACTGAGTTTCTAATGTCTCCCTGTGTCTATCAACACCATCTGTGTGAATCATATTTACTGAACTTCTTCCTCCAGTTCCCTGAAAGCGTCCTGGCGCTGAACCTCTGCCTCTATCATAAGTTAAACCACGTCCTGGATATGCTCCTCTTCCTGTAGGGGTTTGTCCTCTGCCAAATCTAGCATTTGGAGGAAATCCCACTAAGTAGAAACATCTATCCTTCAAGTGGCCCCTTTTTCCACAATAATCACACACCCAATCTACTCTCCCTCGTCTTGTATTAGTCATGAGAGTCATCGCAGTTGGTTCGTCCTTTTGTCTTTCTTCCACAGTCACCGTTGCGGCCATGACTGGTGTTTCAATCATTGTCCCTCCTCTGCTTCTCTGGGTCCTTTGTGTCTCTTCACGCTGAATTATATTGTACGCCTCTCCAAGTGTGGGGAACGGCTTTCTCATAACAATCTGAGAAGTCAGGAAAGCATACTCTTCATTCAATCCGATTAGAAATTTATTCACCATGTCTTTCTGCTGTTCTTCTGCGAATTTCTTCATCCATTTACATTTGCAGTTGCGACAATCACAGCAAGGAAGAGGTCTATACACCCTCAGCTCCCTAAGCACAGCTAGTAATTCATTATAGTAAGAGGCAACGGTCTTATTTCCCTGTACCAGATTATAATACCTCAACTGTAGATGAAAGATTCTCGCATCATTTGGTTCTCCATATCTCTCCTTCAACTCATCCCAAATGTCTTTCGCAGATTCCAGATAGAAAATTGTCGACGCAATCGGAATTGAGACAGACCTTTGAATCCAAGATTTTACCAGTCCGTTGCATCTTTTCCACGCTCCATACTGCGAATCCTCCAAGCTTGGTTTCTCTATGCTCCCATCTATGAAGCCTTGCTTATTTCTTATAGATAATGCGAGTTCAAACGAAGCACTCCAACTCGCATAGTTTCCTTCTTCCAGTTCGGGTGTAACCAGTGTAGTTACCTGGTTTTCAGATGGATTGATGAAAAATGGCGACTGAGAGTTCTCCGCCTGCGCCATCTCCGATTTACCTCCTTCCATTAGTTATCCTGTTGCTCTGATACCATGTCAGCGAAGGAAGCGAACCCAGAAACCAAAAAACCCAGAAAGAAATTTCAAAGAAAAACCCAGTTTCTCCATTGATGATTCTAGAAGGAGAAGACGTTTGTTACAGAAAACCTAAAAATCTAACCGCGCCGCACTCACCCCACATTGTTGTCCTTTTCTTCATTATTCTAACAAACCTAATGTGCAATTACACTTGTATCCTTGACTAGAAAAGGCTCAATGCATTTTAAGTTGGCCCACAACGCTTCCATAGTGAAAGTCCACTTCACTAAGCCCATACATTCATCCGCAGCTCAAACCTTTTATTTGCAACACCACTTCTTCATCAGTTATCCCTCTGTTCTTCTGTTTCCTGCTTCTGCAGCTCACACAGGTCGTCGTCAGCCTCCAAAACGGCTGCATTGGCGTTTGTTTCGGACCAGGGAAACCAACCTCCCAAATACCCTAAGGTCAACCACCCCGCAGCCAGGAACAAGGAAGCGACACTCCTAGGCAGCGCCGCCTACTCTGCCCTGCAAATGGTGGACCTGGACCTGGAAACTGCCGCTACCGCAGACAGTGGTGACAAAGATGATGACTTGGCAGCCGTCAGAAGATGGGCAGAGGCCATTTTTCTCGAACTCCCAACTAAAAATAGATAGCCAAAAGGAAACTACCGGGACTGGCCAAGTGGATTTGTATGACTGGATGGATAAGCTTGTCGGGTCGTTAGTCGTTGAACTAGGAATCGTTAACAACTCGCGACTCGGATCATAACTTAACAGTCCGAGTGCTTGAACTCGAATTCCAAGTGACAGTCAAAGTTAATATGAACCGGAAGAGGGTAACCTTGGAATTCCTTTTTGGATATGGGCTTCAGAAAGAAGGGCCGGCTTCTCATGCACGATGGGGCGCATGAGGCCCAATAAACCGAATATGGGCCCAACAGTCGCTGTCCGTCTCCAAAGCAACCTGATCCAAACCGTTGTTTGGGTTGTCGGGACCCGACACGTGTCGCGCCGACAGGCCGGCGTTGCTCCGACTTTGTTCCCCCACACAAGTGTTGGAAAAGCCCTCCATACCCCCGAACTCGAACCACCAAACAATAAAATCGACCCCCACCTAACTCCCGCTGAGAACTCACCCAGTTCGAACCCGTCTTTCCCTTTGCTCTGCCTGTCCTTATTACAGGACACCGAGGTAAGCTCATCCTCCCTCCCCAATTTTCTGTGCTGGGTTTTTGTTTTTACTTCAATTTTTTTTGGGGGGGTTGGTGGGGAAGGCCGAAATGGCGGGCGAGGACGAGGAAGTCGTGAGCTTGGAGCTTCCTGCTCCCCCCGGATGGCTTAAAAAGGTGATTTTTTTTTTTTTTTGGTTTGGTTGTTTGTTCTGGATTCTCTTTTTGACTCTGTTTGAATGTTCGTTTCTTGCCCCTAGGTTCGGGTAATGGTTTGGAGTTGTGCCCGTGGAATGGTTTGGTCGAGGGCTGTTTTTTTTTTTTTTTGCGTAATTAGGGTTCGCGAGGTTCTTGTTTCTAGTTTTTGCTGAATTTTCGTGTTTGGGATTTTCTTGTGGAATTCTATTATGTTGAAGGGATTTCTCTCTTGCTCGGCAGTTTCATCTTTTTTGTTAGTTTGTTATGGGTAGAGATAGTTCAATATTGTGAAGGGTTTGTTAATTATTCTACTGCTTTTTACTGACACGTCCTTTTATTTGATTTTAGGGTTTTAGTGGCGGAATAAAGGATTAGAGTGTTTTGTTTATCCTTTTGGGTAGTTAACCCATGTTGATTTTACCCTGTAGCGGTTATTACATCCTTTGCATTGGATAGCGCGAGTTTTGTTTTCTGCAGTACTTGGTTCAGTGCTCTTTGTGCATGGTGGGCTGATTCTTTTCCTCCTTAAATTCCCTTTTATATTGGCATGTTTCCACATCAGTCATCCATTAATAACTCTGCTGTAATTATATTCGGTTGCGGAAAAGTTTCGAACCGTAGCTCTGGTTGAGGAAGTGCTGTGATTTGGGGCACAGTGACACTTGTTGAGGCGTTTTCTTGGCATGCCTTTAATTGAGGAAGGGTGCTCATGTTTGTAGCTTATGTTTTCCTGGGTTGATTGGTTAACAGTTTGAAAATCTATTGTTTTTTATGGCTGAAGCAAATCAGGACGGATTTAACTGGTGACACGATACGATTGTTGATTAAAACTGAGGGTGTTTTGGTGGCGTCGCTTTTGGTGACTATGGACTCTGTCATACTGAAGGTTCTCTCTGCGGAACCTCTAGAGAAGAAATTGGTGAAAATGAAGGAAAATTTTATTTGTAAATTCACCCAAGGAATTGATATGTCTCGCTGAATCATATCTTATTGATAGCAGAGATCATGTTGAGTGGTTCCAAAACTGTTTTTGTCTCGTCATGGTTCCAGTTCTGCTGAATTAAATCATCATAAAAACCTAATTGGTGAGGGTTTCATGGCCGATTTACAGTTACAGGTATGGAATGTCTCATGTAGTGTCAACTCCGTGCCATATTTCATAGTACAAAACAGTGAGAGAGACAGGAGGGTGGGGAAAGAACTGTATCTACAAATCTATGAGGAGGAAACACCTGTGCTTGTTGATACCGCTGTCAATTGACAACGATGCTTCATTTTTAAACCATAGTAGAAAGATATAAATCTTTTGTTCGTGAAAACATTCCTTATACGTGGAAATTTCTTATTCTATTGATAACTGAACTAGTAAATGCTTATATTTTGTTCCTGCGGTTAGGCTGAGGTAGTCAATTCTACTTTAATGAATGTAACTTTGCCATCATAGTTATACTGCTAGAAAAGGCGTTCACATATTTGAGCAGTTACAGATTTCAAGCAAACGTTTTGAAGGCCAATTGGTATAGTTAAAGCTCCTGTCTGAAATATTATTACTACTGGATACCCAAACTTCACCTTTTACTTACTGACCAGATGTTGATTGAATTATGCACTCTAATAATTTTATTTGACTTGAAAGCCTAGGATTGTTTTTACAGCCATTTTGTGTTCCTTACTCTACTGCCGCCATGTAAGTTTTGACATTCTGCTTCGTTTTTATGGAGGACATGTCGGGTGTATATGTCAGCATACATCTGGTAGAGTGAAGTTTGTTGTCGCCTTGGTAGTTTCCTCGGTGCTTGTTTTTGTTCTGCTTTGAACAGATTCTTGTATGCAAGATAGCGCACATTCTGTGATGATGATTTCTCTGTTGATCATGCTTTTCACTTCTCCATGTTGTTGCAATATGTTTATGCTTAAATGAACTTGTTAGTTTAGACTTAACATGGACATTTTTAATATTTTCAGTATATTATCAAGAAAGGTGGAACACCTAAGAAGAATGAGATTGTCTTCACGGCTCCGACAGGGGAAGAGATAACTAGTCGCAAGCAATTGGATCAGTACCTGAAACAGCATCCCGGTGGCCCTGCAATTGCAGAATTCGACTGGGGAACTGGCGAGACCCCTAGGAGATCTGTCCGTATTTCTGAGAAGGTAAAAGCCACTCCACCTCGTGAAAGCGAGTCCCCGAAGAAACGTAGTAGGAAATCTTCTGCGTTGAAGAAGGATATCAAGGATAATGAATCTGCTACTCCTGAAGGAACTGATGAAGGGAAGGAAGTTGAGATGCAAGATGCTGACAAAGTTGAAAAGGTAAGTGCGGAGACAGAAAAGGATAAGGAAGCTAAGGATGATAAACAGGCCGAAAGTAAAGAGGAAGCAACCAATGCCGTTGTCAATACAGCTCATGACAAAGAATCAGTCGAGACAGCTGATGCTACAAAAACAGGAGATGACACTACCAATGCTGGATTAGACCAAAATGGAAAGAATGCAGGTAATTCTGAGCCAGAAAAGGAGGAACAAGCGAAGATAGAAGTGGAGGAAAAAGATCAAGCAGAGAACGAGATCAAAACAGACGAACCCAACATCAAGGAGACTGAGGACAGGAAGAAAGTTGAGGAAAATGACAAGGAGGCAGAACCCGACGTAAAGGAAAGCACGGCGCCAAATGGGACCGAGGGGCATGGCAACAAGGTAGCTGTTAGTGAACCCACCAAGGAAGTTGAAGGGGAAGGTATTGAGAATGGGAGCCATGGGAATGCCCCAGAGATCAAGGCTTGAGAGTCAGTCAGTTGCAGCAGCCATGGAAGCGTCTAGTCTGTCTGTATGCCTGTATGTCTGTCTGTATTAGGCTTTCTTTCTTCTCACCTCACTCTGTGAATCAAGTTAGGAATATGTTCTGGTGGTAGTTTTCAGTGTTGTAGCTTATGATCTAATTGGGGGTCATGTTGGTAGACAAATCTTGTACAACAAAAGGTGATTAGGCCTCTGCAGTAGTTGTTTAGTTGGTAATGGTGACTGACTTCTGCCCTGTGTAGTGATCCGTGTAATATTGTGGTGTCAAATGTCATTATGTACCGCCCCCCTCTGTATTCAAATAATGAGACAGTCTTCGGAACCGTGTCTTGGTTAGATCTTTTCTATCGATGACCCTGCGAGTTTGTCACCTGCCCCGTCATCTCTGTCTGTCCTTCTTGTGTGCTCGCAGATAGCATGAAAGTAGCCTCTAACCGTATTGGATGTGATTAATGATGTCGGGTTTGGTCTTTTCTTAGGTGACCAGGACACTGCTGCTCCAAGGAGATGGAAGATGCAAAGCCTTTGCTAAAAGTTCCGAAAACTCCCTAGGCGGATGCCTTTTCTCGACAGTTCTGATTCCGGTTGTATGAGTAATACTGTCTGCACCATCATGGCTCCACCCGCCGAACCCCAAACCTTCAATTGAGTACGAATCAGTTCCATATCCACGAGCCGACATGAATTTTTTGGTAAAAAAGCATTCAAAAGCGAAGTCTTTCATGCCAATTAATTAGCAGTCGATGAGGAGGCAATGAACAAAAAAGCAAGACTTGCTTCAGTACTAAGAATTCCCATTAAAGAGTCGATTATTTTACACTGTCTTTGTTAACTGCTAGTGCAGATCACTCACATTAAAAAGCCTTAAGCTGATCACTCTCAGAGTAAAACTCACTGATAATCTGGAAAGGAGATACACCAAAAGGCTCTTTGAGAACAAAAAGCATCCCGCTGGTAAAGAGTGCGTTGTCAGGAAGGTTCCGAGTTTCTTCTGTGTCGACATCACCCGAGAGTCGTAACATCACTCTTGGTCGGTCCTCAGTGACTAGTCTGCGCGGCAAACAACACATTCACAGCGATCTCGGCACATGGTCGAATCCGTTAGCGTGAGCTATAACGTAGAAGATTGGGGAACCTCGTAACGAACATGCTTGATAAAACTGAAATACCCAACATTACAGGGGTTTTCTCACTCCTCTTTTTAGAAAAGAATTTTCTCTTAATCAACAAGGATCCTGCTTTATGCATTTAAATACAATTAATGAATGAAATTGTGGGCCTAGTAATTAGGAAAAAAAGGGGGAATCGAATTTTAACCAACCAAAAAGGAATTTCGTGAGCATCTATCCAATTTGACACCTGAAAGTTGATACCTGTAAAACATAATATAATCAAATTCTATTCCTATCACAAATCCCAATTTTAAATAAGATGAAAAATGAGCTACGAGATAAAGTTTTTTTGAGAAAATATTTTGCAAATAACTTTAAAATTTGTTTAAATGATATTTATAATTCAGCGTTAGAATGATTGGGTTAGTTGGCGAGATGTTTTAAATATTAAGTTCGATTTGTAAAGAAATCAATATTTCTAACACGGGGTTCGTCTCTAATTAAACCCCCTCAGAAGGAGTTTCCAATATTTTACGGACGAATGCAGTATTAGAAACACGATTTCTTTAAAGAATGAACTCGATATTTTTAGTTGAGTAATTTTAAAAGTTAATTTCTTATTTCACCTAACATTTTCTCAGGTTCCGTTGAGTCGTAGTTGGAACACTAAGGCGAATAAAAAGGGAGGTTTGAGAAGGAGAAGGTGTCAGGGGCGGCGGCTTGACTCTACCCAAAAAGATGGTCGGCAAATTAAGTGTGGTGTTGTGTACTGTAATGGTCCCAAAAACCTACCCACTTCCCACCAGCACTACTGGCCGTTTATTCCCCATTAGATGTGTCACCCCCATGCCATAATCCATCCAACAATGTATTATTATTATTTAAAAAATTAAATACGGAATACTCAATAAAAAAAAAAGAAACACTACAAGCACATCACCATCACTCCAACAACAAATTCTGATTTATTGTAAAACAAAGAACGGGAAAAAGGAAGAAGGAAAAAGGAAGAAGGAAAAAGAGATAATATGGAGATAAAAGATTTTCAAGATCATTATATGTATACAATAGATATCTCTTCTATTTATAGAGATTTTACAACAGAAAGAATCTAAAGAATCATTACAATAAATGGCATTCACACTATGTTTATAATATGATTATAATTTTTTATAATTAAAAAAAACTTTGAAATCAGTGGAGATAGTACTAGAAAAAAAAGGTCCTTAAAAAGTTCTCATTATAAGTAGGGGTAAGCAAAATTTTCGAAGTCCAAAATCCGAGTCCGATATCCGATGCTTTTTTCGGATTCGGATTCGGATATTTTTAGTTTCAGACTCGGATTCGAACTTATTCGAAGTTTAAATTTCGGAATCGGACTCGGATTCGGATTCTAAAATCAAAAATTGGATAATCCGAATATCCAAAAAATTATCATTTTATTATATTTTTTGCCCATGTTAGTTTTGAGGGAGCGACTGTCTCGACGACCTCTCCCTTCCCATAGCGACCACTCTCTTTCCCAGCAACCTTTCTCCGGCAACCTCTCCCCGTCGACCTCTCCTCTTCCCTTGGCATTGGACTCGGATTAGTTTGGACTAAACTTTGAATTCGAAATTTTCAAATTATCCAAATTCCGAGTCCTAATTATTTTCGGATTCAGAAATTCGAAATTATCTAAAATCAGATTCAGATTCGAACTTCAACAAATAAAATTCGGAAGTTCGGATTTTGATAAAATTCTGACTCGAATATCCGAGTCCGATCCGAATGCTCACCTCTAATTATAAGTTCTTGATGGAAAGAACAATGTCCCCAATCAAAAAATTACTCAAAAAAAGGACCAAGAAAAAGTTTACCCAAAATCAGTACTCACCGCGTTACCAATCACTTGGCATCCCACAACCAAACCAAACCGAACGGTGAAGGCTGTCCCCCCATTGTACTAATTTCGCCCGAAATTAGTACAATGTACTAATAAAATTAGTACAATTTGTTATTACCAAAATTATATTAACAAAAATTTGTACAATGTACAAACGTTGTATTAATACATGGTTTGTACATTGTATTAATTTTTTTAGTAAAATTGTAGTAATTACAAATGTACTAATGTGTACGAAATTTTTACTGTGCCAGTTTGTACAATGTATGAACGTTGTACTAGTACACGTTTGTACATTGTACTAATTTTCATTACTACATTTGTAATAATTACAAGCTGAACTAATTTTGTTTGTACATTTACTGTTCTAATTAGTACTAAATTAGAGTTTTCGGGAGCCGTTACACACTTCGTACTAATTTTTTTGAATTTTTTTATACATTATACAAACCAAATTAGTACAGTTTGTAATTACTATAATTGTACTAAAAAAATTAGTATAATGTACAAACCATGTACTAGTACGGCGTTTGTACATTGTACTAATCGGTACAGTAAAAGTTTTGTACACATTAGTACAGTTTGTTATTACTACAATTGTAATAACAAAAATTAGTACAATGTACAAACGCGGCACTAGTACATGGTTTGTACATTGTACTAATTATTTTAGTACAATTGTAGTTATTACAAACAATACTAATTTTGTTTATACAATGTACAAAAAAATTCAAAAAAATTAGTACGAAGTGCGTAACGACTCCAAAAAACCCTAATTTAGTACTAATTAGAAGATTAAATGTACAAACGAAATTAGTACAGTTTGTAATTATTACAAATGTACTAATGAAAATTAGTATAATGTACAAACGTGTACTAATATAGTGTTTGTACATTGTACAAACCAGCACAGTAAAAGGTTTATACACATTAGTATATTTGTAACTACTATAATTATACTAAAAAAAGTTAGTATAATGTACAAATTATGTATTATTATAGCATTTGTACGTTGTATTAATTTTTATTAGTACAATTATAATAACAACAAACTTTACTAATTTGATTTTTACGTTGTACTAATTTCGTGGGGGACGAACCGAACACCACTTCTCCTCAGGTCCACCCTTTCTCTCTTCATTTCAAACTTGGAACTGGGGTCCCCTTCGTCTTTGTTGCTGTCTTTTTCCCCTCCTCATTCCCATCATCTCTCTCCTCGTGAAAAAGTACCCGTTTGCATTACAGTCCAACACGATCCCTCGTAGGAAAGGAAAACGACCCCTGCCTTGTCCTGCTCCCCGGTGCTGTACCCCCCTCCCCCCACCCTTTTCCTTGTCTGGAACAATTTGTGCTCTCGCTTATTTATAAAAAAAAGAAGAAGGAAAAAAGTTTCCCCAGATTCTCCTGCGACGTTATATAGTTTATTGAGGATCTTTGGGACTCACCCGCTTGATAAAGATTCAAACTTGATCGGTGGAAACCGCTGTTTTTAGTGTCGGTTGAGTTGGGTTGGATCTCGAGTGTGAGTGGGAGCGGTTGTTGTGGTGATGATTATTATGGTGACGACAGTGGTGGTTTTCTGATTTTGGGGTAGTGTAAGGAGGGTGTTTTTTTTCTTTGCGAGAAAGGATTGTCTTGTGGCGTTTGTCTTATATGGGTGGTGAAGTGGATTGGGTCTCGAGATTTTCTCTTTCGGGATCGAAGGGGTTGATTGGTTGCAGAGGGTGTAGTTTGGTTGGAGTTCTTGGGAGATGAGACGGTCGGAGGAGTTTTTCCAGTTGATTTTGGGGGCGTTGTTCTTGATGGGTTTCGCCCACCAGCCTTTTCTTG
Organism: Melastoma candidum; assembly: GCA_023653495.1. Lineage (NCBI taxonomy): Eukaryota > Viridiplantae > Streptophyta > Magnoliopsida > Myrtales > Melastomataceae > Melastoma > Melastoma candidum. The sequence goes on along the minus strand of CM042882.1, from coordinate 12,503,873 downwards.
GTGAGGGTTTTAGTCCATTTCTTCCACTTTGGTTTGGGTCCCTGATATTCCTCTTTCCTTTCTGTCAGTTTTAAATTGGGTTTTGATTTTATCTTTTCTGTGGAAACTGACTGTCTATCTTGATGAATTGAAGATATATAGGTTCATCGTTTCCTTTTAGTAACTTCAACTTCTTGTCGAAATTATGGAAGGGGGATGCTGACCCTTGGGATCATTCTATAGGCGTAAAAATTTTAACTCTCTGAACCGAGTTTATCTCATAGTTCTTCTCTGATCATGCCAAGATTGACTTCTCGGGATGTTCTTTCTGCTATTCTGTTTGAATTGCCCTGTCTGGTGCTAGTTTTTATTCAGGGTTATCTGGTTGCATTTTCTTGCGACACGGATGGTCTGATTAGTTCGTGAGAACTTATGTACCTGGTATGCCATTTCTTATATTTTTCTGTTTAATTTTGCAGCCTGGGGCAACTCACAAGCATTCGTTGGGACTTATGGGATAAATTATGGGAGGATAGCAGACAACATTCCTTCTCCTGATGAAGTTGTTACTCTTCTCAGAGCAGCAAAGATAAGGAATGTGCGTATTTATGACTTCAATCATAGCGTCCTCCAAGCATTTAGTGGAACCGGGCTCGATTTAGTTGTCGGGCTCCCGAATGGTTACTTAAATGATATGAATGCTAGCCAGGATCATGCCATGACCTGGGTTAAGGAGAATGTCCAGGCGTTTCTCCCCAATACACGGATCCGTGGAATCGCTATAGGAAATGAGGTTTTGGGAGGTGGGGATAGGGAACTATGGACCGTTCTTTTCGGAGCAGCCAAGAATATCTACAACGCTGTTAAGGAGCTCAAGTTAGATGATGTTGTTCAAATCACTACTGCACATTCGCAGGCAGTGTTTGTCAATTCATACCCTCCTTCTTCGTGTAAGTTCAGTAGCAATATTGCCCAGTACATGAAGCCACTGTTGGAATTTTTTCAGGAGGTCGGATCTCCGTTTTGCTTAAATGCATATCCCTTCCTGGCCTATATGAGTGATCCCTCAAATATCGACATCAATTATGCTCTCTTCCAGCCAACGCAGGGTATTTATGATCAGAAAACCAATCTGCATTATGACAACATGCTCGACGCTCAAATTGATGCCGCGTATGCCGCTTTGGAAGATGCCGGCTACAAAAAGATGGAAGTTATAGTCACAGAAACAGGCTGGGCATCCCGAGGAGATAGCAATGAGGCTGCTGCTAATGTGAGTAATGCAAGAACATATAATTATAATCTACGGAAGAGGCTTGCAAAGAGGAAGGGGACTCCTTTGAGACCGAAGAACATAGTGAAGGCGTATATTTTTGCATTGTTTAATGAGTATTTGAAAACCGGTCCAACATCTGAGAGGAATTTTGGGCTCTTTAAAGCAGATGGAAGTATCGCGTACGATATAGGATTCCGTGGTCTACAGTCGTCTTCGGCCACTGTGCGAATTCGTTTGAAGGTACAAAACCTAGATCTAGTCAAATGTCGAGACTGTTTTGGGGTCTTAACTGTTTCATTTTGGTTAACTTATTTGCTATTTCCGGTTGTCCTGGCTCATTGCCAGTGGAAGAGGATGCATATAGCTAAGACTCCATGCCATTATAAAATATTTTTTGGGATGCATCGCCAGGCATTGAATGGGTGACCTTTGTTTGGTCTTGAATCATGGTTCTCAACTCCCCCATTTTCAGAAGCTCTGACACACTTTATATCCATAAGGTTTAGTGCACAACTATTTCAAGTGCATCAATTAGGACATGCAATTCGAGGAGTTTGCTCCTCATATCGACGCTTTGCAGTTCAAATCACTTGAAACTTATATCCATTTAGTGTTTACATTCCCAACATGGTCCGTCGCGCTAGTTTTCTTTGTCCTGGGAGTCTCTTTCATCGTTTGACATTATAAATTTGGCTTCTTTGCTTCCATTACTGGTGTGTTCTTCAATACAATTTCAAACCCAATCAGGTTACGTCATGCAGGGTGTCAATGTTGATTAAAATTGGAAATTATTTTGATTTTGTTATTTTCTTCTTTGCAGGATCTCCAAGTTCGACTCTTGTTTGGTTCAGACGCATTTGTGTTGTTAGCGGCTTCCGCCATTACACTTATACTATTGAGATCTTGAAGGTCAATTAAATTGGACTTTCAACAATAGAGGCCAATGTAGTTAGTTACTGCACGGAGACTCGATATTGAATAAAGATGTAGTTCATTTTTCCATATTATTCCAGTTTGAAGTTGCCTGAGTTATTCTGCTTTCCGCAACTGTATATTTCGAGAATCCCAGTGGCTTAAAGTGATCCATGACTTGCATCTCGATACTGAGTTTGACAGGCCATCGCATATTTTAGTTAGATCTCTGTTTGCACTTTAGAAGTTGGATCTGCAGGTGGAATTATGGTATATGGATTTATAATGTGTATATACTCCATTGCCATTTGTCTTGTTCCTTATCTTATCTCCCGATTTGTAATGGTTTCATGAGTCGTGGTCGAGGTCCATTACCTATCTGGGTCGTTATGAGATATACTTAATTATAAGAGGTTGTTGAACCCCGTTATCTTTTTATCGTTTTTTTTTCGTGCCGTGTATCAGTTCTCCTGGTATAGTGATTTTAAAAATGCTTCTTAACTCTATGATGGACTAGTGACGGCTTATTTTAGAGATAAAGTAGACTGTGGACAGTAATATCGTTGTATATTGCCTGCATCATGTATGACATGATGGTGCTCTCGATGAGTTCATGGTGATGGTGATCTGTTTTCTCAATGGCTCTCCTTTGCTGGGAAGGCCTTATTATGCCTGTGAACACTAGTCAACGGATGACTGCATCACGCATTACATCATGGCGGTGAAAATCACCATAGAAGCAGGTAAAACATGTGTATGTTAGCAGGGGAGGAGCTGCTGATGTTGTTGCTTAAAGAATCCATCCATCCGTCTTCGTATGAAGTTTTTTATTTATGAATTAGTCTTTTCATGGAAGGACGAGCCTCTGTGCTCTAACAAAGTCGTCCGGGCCTTTTGGTCGCTAGTTTGAGGCGTAAAAGCAGGCTCCTCACGTATGATCTAAGTTGATTATATACATGATGTGCGTGCTGAAAAAGCTATAAATCTGGAACCATCCCGGTGATGGAATCATGTATTGCATACGCCTCCTCTCTCCAGTAACAAAAGTCTACATCTAAGGCGTGGTTGCGTTGTTTTGCAGACGTTGGAACTGCGTGAGGGCGGCGAATGCGTCGGCTGAAGACTAATGGTTTTATATTTTCTAGTTTGCCAGATAATGATTCTTTCTACCAATTCCAACTGCTCTTACAGTCAACAACCGGCCAATTCTCGGCCTTGCTTACAACTACGGTGCCTATCCTAGTCGATACAAACTACCTAACCGAGAAAATCCTCACCTCCATATAAGCACGCTTGGGTTCACGCTCTCATTCTCACACCAGACCAGAAACTACTCTAGATATGGCAAATAAGGCCTTTTGCATCGTTTCAGCTTTAACTGCAACCATGAGCATGGTCTTCCGTAGCATCAGTGCGACGAATTATACAGTCGGGGATAGTTTTGGATGGAATACCCCTTCTAATGGCGTCTCCACGTACACTACCTGGGCCAGCGGGCACACCTTCCACGTGGGTGATGTCCTAGGTAACGAGAGCATATACGAACTGCCTCGTGGGAGCGTGTAACTATAATCTGTTCCTTTTCTTTGTCTGCAGTGTTCAATTTCGTGACAGGAAACCATGATGTGGCGAGGGTGACGCAGTCCGACTACAACAACTGCAACACGGGATCCCCACTGTCGATTATGACGACCTCGCCAGTGGATTACGTTCTCAACGTGACAGGATCGTACTACTTTATATGTACATACCACTGCAGCCAGGGACAGAAGCTACAAGTCACCGTAGACTCATCCTCAGGGACAACATACGGGCCTCCGCCTCCGCCCCCGCCGCCACGAAGCTCCGCATCCTCTACGAGCACCGCACATGCTGTGGCTTCATGCGTCATGTCCATAGTTTTGCAGAAACTTGCGTACGGTCGGATATAGTTATTAATGCCCTGATTTTGTTTAGTATCCATGTCTGATCATGTCATATATCACGTTTGTGTGTACAATGATTCGACCTTGAATCCTTGTCCCAGTTGAATTATCACTACATAAATTGCCATTGGACGTGTTTTGAAAACATGTGCAAATACGATAAGTGGCGTAAATTTTCAACGAACTGATCTTATGGAATCACTTCGGGTATGGACAGTTCAATTTGAACAGTCGGGGCTGGGTTGGAATGTGACCGGACTGGATCGTTGTAGGTTGTCGCTCCAGCAACGGAATAAGGGATTCACTGGCAACTGGGGCGACGATGTGATCTGCAGTAAGTTCTTCTGTTATTACCAGTATTTCAGAGGAAGGTGAATTTGGTAGAAGAAAGAGGAAATTCCTGCGAAGCAGGTGACTTCCCTTTCATTCGTGATTGTCAAGACATTGGCATTTCAAATACGCAAACCTGCCAACTGCACGAGTGACGGCGCGGCCATGCGTTTGCAGTATCTTCTGATTTAGGCGTGTACAGTACAGGGTGCAGATTGTTGAAAGGTTGCATATAGCAAAACCAATATCACATTGGACACCTAGTATATATAGCCTAATAGGCTAAGTGGAGGCTGACTTTCTTCGTGATCAAAGTCGGACTTTTCGTACAATATTTTTCAAAATGACATTAGTCGGAAAAATACTTTTTAAAATAGGATAGATACTTTTAAAATTTTTAAAATAATACCTGAAATCGAACATTATAAGTATAAATTTTTTCATTAAGAAGTCGATATTATAAAGTTTGATTTTCAATTTGATTCGATAACCAAGAAAGTGGAATTATAAAATTCGATTTGTTTTAAGAATGAAATTGAACATCAAACTTGATTTTAAAAATTAAAAATTATAAAATTCGATTTCAAGAAATTATTTCAGAAATTTTAAAACTACATTCGTCTTTCAGAAAATATTTTCCCAAACTCTGCCATCCGTTTTATTGGAAATTGAGAGGATTTACCATCCAGATCTTGCATATGATGTTAGAAATTATTTCACATTTATAATTATAGGATTAAATCGACTTTTGTAAAATTCTTTGTTATAGTTTATGATACCATATTAATATTTAAAACATGATCCCAAAATACAAATACATAAAAAAAATCAACTATTATTATTAAATATGAACTCTAAAAACGAGGGAGTTTTGTTCCACAATAACGTTAGTTGGGAAACAAATTCGCCAAATAGAGTAGTAAGTTTGGATTTTCGCCAACTAATGTGGCGAAGTCGGCCTTACAAAGGCCGACTTCCACCACGAAGGAAGTCGGCCTTTGTAAGGCCGACTTTACCACGCCTCAAGCGAAGTCGGTCTTACAAAGGCCAACTTCATATGGATGATACTCCCCGCATGAAGTCGGCCTTTGTAAGGCCGACTTTGTTAATTTTTTTTTTTAAATAGAAATAGGCCTTACATAAGCATTAAGGAAGTCGGCCTTACAAAAGTCGACTTCGCTCATACGCCAAACAGTTTTGTGTTGGCTTAAGGAAATAAGGCGCGAAGGAATTCGGCCTTACGAAGGCCGACTCCCTCGAGTTTAAAAAAAAGAAGCATCGTTCAGGGGACAAATATCCACGAAGTCCCCCGACCCCGACGCCCCCAACCCGACGCCCTCGATCCTCGACGCCCCCGACGCTCCCAAATCAGAGGCTGCCGGCGTTTCCGACCACGGAGAGCCCGTTCCCAACGAGCCCAACCTCGATTTCGACCCGACACCTCCGATCTCTACCCGTTCCCGACTCCCGTCCCCGGCCACCCCGTCTCCGGCTAGCCCGTTTTCGACTCCGTCACCCCGATCTCGACCCGACGTCCTGCTTCCGTAAGGTAAACGTTTACGTTTTAGTTAATTAGTGTTTTTGTTAGTTAGAATTTTGGTTAGTTAGGGTTTTGGTCAATTAGGGTTGACAATATTTAGGGTTTATTACTAATTAGTCTAAATTATACTTATTACGATATAATTAGAAATATTTATTACTAATTTACATATAATTAATAAATTATTAACATGTAATTAAGATAAGTAAAATGTGATTAAGCTTAATTACATTCGATTCAATAAATTAACATTTAATTACTCTAAGTATAATGTAATTAACCTATGTGAAATGTAATTAAGCTAAGTAACATCTAATTGCTCAGCTATATTGTTATAATTTTGAAATATTATTAGATCAATTGTGAAAGTACACGTGATGATCTAATTTGGTAGCTCAATTGTAATAGGTATCGTGTTCCAATGTCGTCGATTGAGCTATTGATCTTTTCAAATGAAAATATTATTAATGGACCAGACGGTGTTGGTTATGATAAAGGTCCAATAACAAGAGTAGAAGTCCCCCAATTCGTAAATTACAATAGTTTTGAACGCTTTATATGTGAGGCTATGAGGTTGCAATCAGCAGTTTCATTAGAGATTGCGCATAGGTATCCGGTTATGGAGATTAATAATGTTAATGTCAAGTATTTTCTGGTGCCTATTAAAACGGACAAAGATGTGAGATTGCTGATGAAGTTTGCTCTTACAAATCCAAGACATACACAACAAGTATATGTTTTGGCAATATTCGATGTAACGTCGCCGCATGGTGTGCAACATGAAATGTCAATATGTGAGACTAGAATGATGGATGTAGAGCCCATTATGGTCTTTGGGCGGCAAACTGAAAATGTTAAGGCGGAAGTAGAGCAGTGTTATCCGGTCGGACAATGTTCAACTTTTCCGGTAGAAGTTGATCATCATATGGATAATGTTGTTGGAAATGAGATTGTGTTGGCTGAGGTAGAGAGGTGTTATCCGGTTGGAGAAGATATTAATGTTCCAGCAGAAGATGAACGCAATATCCATGATGATATCATAAATTCTGATATAGACGTCGATACGGATGAGGAGTTGTTCAACGACATGAAGCTGGTAATGGGATGTCAGATGATTAAAATGTTGACAATTAGATGATAATGGTTGTGGAATCGGGTGAAGGGTCTAGTGTACGAACTACACGAAAGGAGAAAGCCCTGCCATTTTATAATGAATATCTCAAAACTGTACATGACAGAGTTGAGGAGTGGGATTTCCATCCACTTGTTGATTCAACTGACCTTATTGATGAATTTTGTAAGGGAATGAGGTTCGGCAATAAGAAACTACTGAAAGATGCGGTGAAAATTTTCATATTTTAAGGCACTACAATTATGAGGTTGTTGAATCCATGAAGATATTGTGGAATATATGTTGCTCTGAATCCGACAAGGGATGTAAGTGGAGATTAAGGGCGATACAAAGAGTATATGATGACGAGTTTGAGGTGACAATAGTCGGAACCTCATAATTGCGTCAATCCAGTTCTATTGCGTGATCATGTGCGATTGGATTCAAATTTCATGGAGCCCTTATTCAGGGGGTTTGTAAGTGAAACTCCGGAAGTGAAAGTTGTATTCCTTCACAATGTCTTTAAGGATAAATTTGGATATGAAGTCCCTAGGAGAAGGGTGTGGGATGCCAAAAGAAAGGCGATTTCGTAAATATATGGCGATTGGGATGAATCATGCAATGAGTTGCCTCATTTGTTGAACGTACATGGTTGACAATTGGGGAGGTTCGTACATGGTTGATGATTCTCAGTTTGTTTTTCAGAGGGTATTCTGGTGTTTTGATCCAGCAGTAACAGCTTTTCGATACTATCGCCCTGTAGTCAGTATTGACGGAACTTTCCGGTACGGTAAATACAAGCATAAGTTGTTAAGTGCTTGTAGTTTGGATGGCAGTAATCATATTGTACCTTTTGCATTTGCTATCGTCGATGAAGAAAGCTATCAGTTGTGGGGATGGTTTCTGAAATGCCATAAACGTTACGTCGTTGGCGATGAGTGTCAGGGCGTATGTTTGATTTCTGATAGGCATTCTGGTATTCTAGCAGCGTAAACGATGTCGAGGTAGGTTGGACGCCGCCTTTTGCGCAGTGGAGGTTCTGTATACGTCATGTAGCTAGCAACTTCCACACGAGATACAAGAACCTCCGTGGCAAAAAAAGACTAGCTATTGATGCAAGGAAATGTATGATGCCAGTGGACTCTGAGTTTCGATGGGAGCTACCGTTGGGGAATAATGACGACCAATTTAAGCGAGAGCTATAATGTTGTTCTAAGGGGTGCACGATCGCTTCCGGTCTCTTCTTTAGTGAGGAAGACGCTCTACAATTGTGTCGCTTATTGGAACAATAGAAGAGATGAGGCCGACGCGGCTATAAGCAGAGGAGAAAAAATCACTAAAGTTGCAATGGACCGTTTCAATAAGGGAATAAAGAAAGCTTGAAATCACCAAGTCACCCTTATAGATCGCGGAGAAGGAACGTTGTGATCACAACTAGAGGGAATTATAAGACAAAGAATGTATTCCTTCGACACCAGAGGTGTTCATTCAAGTAATGGCAAACCCATCGGATACCATGTTCACACGCCCTTGCTTGTTTCGCTTTGGTGAACGTGGATGGGTCCGTTATTATTCACAATATTTACAGTTGGGCTAATCAACAGGCCATATACTCGTCTACATGGCTTCATTTGATTGTAAAGAAGATTGGGATGAGTATCCATTCCCAACTGTCGTTCCAAACCCTGAAAGGGCACGACCAAAAAGGAGACCACGATCCTCTCGTATCCATAATGAAATGGATGTGTGAGAACGCAAAACTAAGCTGACTTGTGGTTTATGCAAAAGAGAAGGACATAATCGAAGAAGTTGTCCAAATAAATGAATTGTAAGATTCAACACAAGATCAAATTCAATTTGTTTTTCTTTTATTTATTTATTAATCTTGAATATTCATGTTGGAATTGTATTCATTTCTTTAATTCTTCAATATTTGAATTGTAGAATGAAGTCCGGCCTACAGTCGAGGGATGTCCTGCACTCTCAGGACACGCATGGTTATCCGTAGTGTGGGAGTCTGGATATGAACTCGTAAGTTAAATTACATTGTTCACTTGGTCATTTCATGTTGTTTGTTCAACCATTATTGAATTGAATGTCTTATTTTTGCATAATAGTTTTTGAAGTGTCGCCATCATGAAAACAACGTTAAGAAGATTCCAAGAGATCCCCGTATGGATGCTTACCTCCAGCAAGCTGACTTTTATGGCATTACGAAACTGCCATTTATCCAGTTAGATCACGCTTTGATTACAGCGTTAGTTGAGAGATGGCATCCCGAGACACATACTTTTCACATGCCAAATAAGAAGACGACAATTACGTTGTCGTGATACAGTTAGGACTGCCAGTCGAGGGAGACGCAGTTGTTGGGTACACTAGCATGGACTTTCATGTAGTTTGCGAGCATTTACTGGGGGAGGCTCCACCACGTGGTGCTATGAAGGCGGGAAAGGTGAAGATGAGTTGGTTGTCTTCACGTTTCGATGTGCTGCATCTAGAAGCACCGGAGGTACTAGTACGTATGCATACTCGGGCATACATATTGCAGCTGATAGGTGCTATGATTTTCCCATATAAGTCCGATGATTTAGTGCATCTAATGTGGTTGCCGTTGTTAGAGGATTTTGAGCGGGCTGGTAGTTATAGTTGGGGATCGGCATGCTTGGCGTGACTGTATAGACAGTTATGTAGAGCCTCCCAGAAAAATGCATCTCAGGTAGCCGGTTGCCAAGTATTGCTTCAGACATGGGCGTGGGATAGGTTTCCACATTTGTCTCCCATTAGACGTCGGAGTAGGCAAGTTCAGGGGATGCCTTTAGTAGCTAGATGGGGTGCAGCTCTTGATACAAAAACCATCGCCACGCATGTGCTATCGGTTATCAGATAGGCTTTAACTTTGGCTATCGGATAGACAAAGCCCCGAGCAGGTATCTATAATTTCATTAACTTTATTGTCTATATTTTTTATATATTTTAACGTGTCCTTTCTCAGGTCCTTTGGCATCCATACACGGAGGGCATCCTTACTAGATTGCCCCAGTATTGCTTGGATGGTCAGGGTTGTTGGCAAGCTCGTGTTCCTCTCATCTGCTTCAGCATTGTCGAATGACACTTCCCTTATAGAGCCATTCGTCAATTTGGGGAAGTACAGCTGGTGCCTCAAAATGCTGATACTGATAAAAAACTTCACCGAATTGGCATGTGAGGAAAGCAGATGGATAATTGGGCACACATCTATAGCCACTTCATTGCCTTGTGGACGAATAGACATCATCACGTCGTCCCTCTACACTGGAATGATACTTCGGACTATCAAGGATGGTACCTGAACTACTCTCGGCCATTCTTATCGCATACCGGCATCATGTTGGGCTTAGTGGTGAGTATTTAAACTAATTTCTTCATAAATTACAACTTTAAGTTTTATCTAAACTTAATTTTGCACAGACGCAACAAATGGCTGACATAAGACTTCGCGCCGAAAGAGATGACCCCTCAGAACTACAATGCATAGCAGATATTTCAAGAGAGAGCAATGATTTATTGAGAGAATTCACCCCTATGCGTTTATATGGACGTCATGAGGCGGCAGAAGAGGTAGATGAGGAATATGAGGAGGAGGAACAGGAGGAGCATGAACAGGAGGAGAAACAGGAGGAGCATGAGGAGGAAGATGATCGAGTAATGTCTGACGTTGATCAGTTTATTATGCAGCTGTAGAAGGATGAGATGTACCTGTCTTTTGTGATTGATCCGACTCCCCTGGATGACTTTTGGACTCTATTCGCACATGCCTCTACGTCATTTACTCCTGTGGCTCCAAGGAAGACCAGGAACCATAGGCCACCCCTAGGTGATGCGGATAACTCGCAGATTTCTCGGCTCACGCAAATGGCCTCACTAAGGTTTGGGCTCTTCTACTCGCGCAAAAGCAGGCGATGACGTTAAATGGAGTAATTTGTATCACTAACGATTATCATACTCTATTTTATGATGTTAACTTTTGAGAAACACTAGTTCGATTACTGAGTTCTGTGTAGAAAGATTAGATTACTGCGTTATGAATTCATACAGGTTGGTATTGGAATTTAATTTAATTTTTTTTATTTTTTACAATAAAGAAGTCGGCCTTTCAAGGAAGTCGGCCTTGCTCGGAGACCAGCTCTCTGATGTAAGGCTGACTTCTTTGGGGCGTGAAAAGGCCGACTTCGTCGAAATTAATTTTTTTTTTTAAGTTAACTGAAGTCGACTTTTGTAAAGCCGACTTAAGTGAAACTTAGTTTTTTTTCTAAGTCTTCATGAAGTCGGCATTACAAAGGCCAACTTCATGTCGAGAGTATCATCCACATGAAGTCGCTCTTTATAAGGCCGACTTCGCCATATTAGTTAGCGAAATTCTAAACTTACTATCCTATTTGGCGAATTTCTTTTCCAACCTTGTTATGGAACAAAACTAAAAAACGACGTGTTTGTTTTCGTTAAAAAACCACAAAACAGAATGGAAAGGGTTAGAAAACTCAATTCCCAGTACATCCATTTTCTCTTGAAATACAAAAGTTTTCTCCAAACTTTTCTTATCTATTCTTTTCTTCAGGGAAACAAACCCCGCGTAAACCTAAACATTAAACACTAAAACACAGCCTTAGATTTTCTCTAAATATTAAAATCAATTTTTTAATGTTTATTAAAAAGTATTTAAAATATTTAAAAGTAAGATAATAGGATAGCCGATCAAAATCAATCAATTCGGCACCTTAAAATTGAGACTAAAAAATATTTGTAGAACTAAAAAATATTTGTAGAAATTGAAAGCATAGTTACGGCGGATGTATCATATATATCTGGGCTGGGATGCGGGTTGGAAGAGGCTTCGTTTGTTCTGGGAAATCTGAGGTTTGTTCATTTCGTCGTTGGCATTAGAGCGAGTGGTTATGGATTTCTTGCGTAGCAATCTGATGGATCACCGTGCCTTTGGCGCCGTGACACCAGCTGTTCGACGAATTGCGCCAACGAACTGCACTTAGGCGCTTGTTGTCTTTCCTGCTCTTTTGTAAGTGTGTGTTTTGTTTCCCGCGTTTGTGATGGCCGGGGCTTTGGTATTTTCAAACATTTGGAACTTGCTGATCACTTCACCCTAGTGATGGGGTAATGCACTTGTGCGGGTGTCTAATCCCCAGCCACTTGCAGGTATTGTGCAGGTAGATTCTTGGCTGAGTGAAGGAAGCCGTTGTGCGTTTGAGAATGCCTTCTACCCTGAATATAAGACTATTTAGGAAACAGGCCGTTCGCCTCATATGATTTTAATCACAACCTTAATCAGCGGGAAGGGGAGGACCACTCCCGGGCTGAGAACTCAGTAGTAAGAAAAGCAAGACCCCAGCACTACACCCAAGTGTCACGGGCGAAAGCTTCAGGATCAGTTGTGACATACCATGAATTAATCATTGATTTCCACTGAATGTTACCTTCGATTTTACAAAGTTTACAACTTGCCTTTGTGTTTTGGTGCGTCTTCTTTTTTCTGGGTGTTTGCTATTTTATTTTTTATTGGTTTAGCTTGATATTTTAGTAATTTTCATTTTATACGACCCTCACGAAAACACAATGATTTCTTTTTTTCCTCAGGAATAATATTGACTCATTATAACTGCATTATTCTTGGATGGACTTTAGAGAGAACGGATCTCTAGTTAATTGGTTACCCTCTTGAAGAAGGAAGGGCAGGAATCAGTGATATGATATGTGGGCATTCCCTTTTCGCTTGAGGTGACAATTTTGTTGGCTTAAACTTTACTTCTGTTTGAATTATCCATCTTCACCATCGCTTCCTGAGTGGCTTCACAGGAATATGTATGCGAGTTTGCATTTATTTTGTGGCAATCAAAATCCATGCAAGCCCATCTTCGGACTTCTTTTACTTCGTTATTGAGCAGTTTCCTGCTTTCAGTTAATTTGAGTGTTCTTTCTTTCAACAATCTATTGTATCATGTGCTTTCAGGCCCACATATGCATCCAAGTTTCTCCCAAAGCCTGGATATTCCTGTGTTGTACTTTCAACCCATGCTTTGCGAATAAACTTGGATACGAGAGAGGAAGAAACTCTACTGAATTTTGAGGTTCCAGTTCGGTCATTTACAAAGTTGGATGGTGTCAAATCTGAACATGCTCTTTGTGTAGTGTCAGGAAACTCTAATAAGAATGCTATTATCACCAGACTGGTGAATCGTTATGCTTTCCTGGGTGACATCTCATCAGCACGCATCACTTTTAATCAGATACAAAAGAAGGATGCTTACTTATGGAATTCAATGTTGGCTGCTTATGTTCGTCGTGGCTCTTACAATGAAGCTTTGGAGTGTTATCGTCAGTTTTTGTTGAGCTCTGATGTTCAACCAGATTTTTACACTTTTCCTCCTTTACTGAAAGCATGCAGAAGTTTGTCAGATGGTAAAAGGCTACACTGCATGGTTTTGAAGCTAGGATACGAAGTTGATGTATTTGTATCAGCTTCTCTGGTGCACTTGTATTCTCGCAATGGTTTATTAGACATTGCTCGTGACATTTTCGATTGCATGCCATTGAGGGATATGGGATCTTGGAATGCAATGCTATCCGGGTATTGTCAAAATGAAAATGCTTACGAAGCTTTGGATATTCTCTATTCTATCAAATCAGAGGGACTGAAGATGGATTCCGTCACAATTTGCAGTGTACTCCCCATGGTTGCTCAATTGAATGATGTTCTAAGTGGGCTGATGATTCATGTGCACATAATTAAGCATGGTTTGGAATTTGATTTGTTTGTAAATAATGCTTTGATCAACATGTATGCAAAGTTGGGTCACTTGGCAGATGGGCAATATATCTTTGATTGCATGGTTACAAAGGATGTTGTTTCATGGAACTCAATGATTGCTGCTTGCGAACAGAATAACGATCCTATTACAGCATGTTGGCTGTTTAGAAGGATGCTGTCTGTTGGAGAGAAGCCCGATTTGTTGACCATGGTAAGCCTAGCTTCAGCTGTCGCTCAAGTTAATGATTCTCAAAGTGCCTTGGTACTTCACTGCTATTGCACACGAAGGAATTGGCTTTCTGATGGCATTGTCATTGGAAATGCGGTTATGGACATGTATGCCAAATTGGGCAACTTAAATGATGCAAAAAAGGTGTTTGATTGCCTTCCTGCCAAAGATGTGATTTCATGGAACACTTTGATAACAGGCTACACTCAAAACGGCCTTGCGAGTGAAGCATTGGAAGCATATTGGCTGATGGAGAAGTGTGAATATGTTTCTCCAAATCATGGAACCTGGGTAAATGTTCTACCGGCTTGTGCAGCGTTGGGAGCTTTGAAAGAAGGGATGAGATTTCATGGTCTAGTAACAAAGAATGGCCTCTTTGCTGATGTTTTTGTGGGTACGTGTGTCGTTGATATGTACGGAAAATGCGGCAGACTAGACTATGCCATGTCATTGTTCTACAAGATTTCAAGAATTTCAACTGTTCCATGGAATGCCATGATATCTTGCCATGGAATTCATGGTCATGCTAACCAATGTGTAGAACTATTTGAAGAAATGTTGGATGCTGGGGTTCAGCCGGACTATATAACCTTTGTTTCTTTGTTGTCCGCCTGTAGCCATGCTGGACTGCTTGATAAGGGAAAGCTGTACTTTCAGATGATGAAGGAGAAATGTGGACTTAAACCCGGTTTAAAGCATTATGGATGCATGGTTGATCTGCTTGGTAGGGCAGGACATCTCGAGGAGGCTTATCAGTTCATAAAGGATATGCCTATTCATCCTGATGCTTCAATCTGGGGTGCTGTTCTTGGTGCATGCAGAGTACATGGAAATGCAGAACTAGGTGCATTTGCTTCGGAACGCTTGTTTGAGGTCGATTCAGATAATGTCGGGTATTATGTTCTTTTGTCAAATATTTATGCTAGTGCTGGAAAATGGGAGGTAGTGGATGGGGTTAGATCATTTACGAGAAACATAGGCCTGAGGAAAACTCCAGGTTGGAGTTCAATCGAAGTAAATAATAAGGTAGATGTCTTCTATACCGGAAACCAGACGCATCCGAGATGCACTGAAATATATGAGCAGCTGGGTGTTCTGACAGAAAGGTCCAAGTCTATGGGTTACATTCCTGATTTTAGATTTGTTCTACAGGATGTGGAAAATGACGAAAAGGAATACATTCTCACTAGTCATAGTGAAAGATTGGCGATTGCATTTGGCATAATTAGTACGCCTCATGGAACTCCTCTGCATATATTTAAGAACCTCCGCATTTGTGGTGATTGTCACAACTTCACAAAGCTCATTTCACTAATTATGAAGAGACGGATCATTGTAAGAGACGCAAATAGGTTTCATCATTTTGAGGATGGGGTCTGCTCTTGCGGAGATTACTGGTGAAGCGTCTTTGTTGTCCTTAATGACATGGCGATCTTATCTCTCATGTTTTATCAGCTGATTGGAGGTGCTAAAACTTCTTCCTGAAATCTGCTAATCAATTCTCTCTTAGCAATCTATTTGGGTACAGCATATTCATTGCTGCTCATGTTTGTTTACGAACTTGATGATGGTTTGTGTTATAGATTAAATCACGACTGTCTTGTTCTTGAACATACATAAACCTTGGATCGTTATCATTATACCAGATGTACCTACGGTGGATTATTCGGAGATGAAGCATCAACCTGGTTATATAGTAAGTTGAAGGAAGATTTCCCAATCCAACTGGTCTCCCATTCTATTTCAACTTATATTCCAGATCAACCAAGGTTTCAAGAACACCTGCAATTGTGGAATCTTCCTAAAAAGGGTATGGGACATGACTGACAATTCTTTTTACTCTCGGGGTTCCCTATTTTTGTTGAAAACATCTTTCCAGGAATGATTTGGAAAAATATTTCTCGGTTGCATGCTGAAAAACTATGATGCCGAACCTTCACATATGATTCCCAACCTGAATTGCATTCCCTGGGTCTATCTGTTCGTGAGCTACTGGGTAAAAACTGCAGTTCCAAGATTCTCTTCTGAAATATAATCTGTACTTGGAATGAGCTTAAGACCCGTGAAATATAAACAGAGAGGAAACAAGGCGGACGACTCGAGGACATCCAGCCAACAGCTAGATGCGGAAGGTGTTATTGTTATGGCGTGCTGTTGAGTGCACACGGTTTTCACTTGTTTGAAAATATACAGCGTCAATGATGTCGATCATATGAGCATCTTCCCCTTGTGTACATGGAGAAGTGGATGAAACTTGCACGGGACACGCAGCAAGTGTGGATAACCGATGGTTTTGATGGTCTAGGATCTGCCTTCCCGACTAAGGGACGATCCAAAAGGTAATTCGTATATGTTCATCTTGTAAAAGCATATTTATGTTAATGTAATTTGCATGAAATTTTTACGGTGGTGCTGTTTTTCTGAACGGGAGAAATTCGTTGCGGCAAGAAATTGACGCTTCAGCAAATAAAAAATGACAAAGCAAATATTTTGTCAAAAAATTTCTGGAAACTCCACTGCATCACGGGTTCCCTATGTTTATGATATAGTTCAGCACTTTTTATGTGGACAATTCCACCTCAGAACTTTCTGCCTCAATTTCATCAAAATTCACGTTGAACTCTTTTTTTTTTTGGAGAAATCATCCTCGAGATTGACTTGCTTTTTTATAAAGTCAATATACTTAAGTGGCTAGTTTGGAGAAAAGTCTTTTGTTTCGATTTTTTTAATATTATTTTATTAATTTTGAAATTATCTATTTATTTTAAAAAATATTTTTCGGATCAATTTTATTTTAAAGCGAAACTTTTAACATCAAAGGTGTATTGCCAATAGGGACGTGTCGAAAGAAACATGCAACCACCTTATTCCAATCCCCACCTTCCTCCCTTTACCCAAAATTTTCAAAATGGGAAGCTTCTAAATTCGAAATAAATATATCCTTTTACCAATTCCACGTTCATGTATTTTAGTTGACATCTTGTCACAAACACCTCCAAACATTCCCACCATGCTATAAAAACATAACCATACATACCATCTGTTCCGGTATCGATATTAATATATTCATTCTTTCTTCCTCATTCCATTATTTTTCCTACCTAAGCAAGGAAGTTCCGAGAGAAGCGCAAATCATGGTCGCCAGCACTAGAATCCATCTAGCCATGCTAGTGGCCGCGGCTGCTCTACTGAGGCCCTCCGTGGCAGCCACATACGTGGTCGGAGACAGCCTCGGGTGGATTGTTCCTCCCGGTGGACCTATCGCCTACGAAACGTGGGCCGCTATGCACTCCTTCGAAGTCGGGGACGTCCTTGGTGAGAATTGGCGGTCGAAACATGGGCTCTGGTTCTTCCTGCCACGATTGTTTCACTAACATCTCTTCGTTGGCTTTTTGTTGTGCCGATTTCAGAGTTCAACTTCACGACCGGGGACCAAGATCTTGCGAGGGTGACGAAGGAGGCGTTCGACGCTTGTAACTCCAGCAACCCGATCTTCCTACAGACAACTGGTCCCTATAATTACACGTTGAGCACCGCCGGCGAGTATTACTTCATCGGCACCATGGACAGGCACTGTTTCCTTGGCCAAAAGCTAGCAATCAATGTTACCGCGGCTGGATCGTCCCCATCGCCTTCCTCCTCCGTTCCTCCTTCTAGAGTTTCGAATACATACGTGGTCGGGGACGACCTGGGATGGATCGTGCCCCCTGGTGGCGAGATCGCATACAAGACTTGGGCATACGACAAGACCTTCCTCGTCGGAGACAAATTAGGTAAAAACATAATGAACAGCTCTACAGGTTAACTGCGCATTTTTTTTGTTTTTCTAACTATTGAGGAATTGCATCCATGTGTTCTCCTGCAGTGTTCAACTTTGAGAACGGAACCCAGGACGTGGTCGAGGTGACGAAGGACTCGTACGACTCGTGCAACACAAGCGCCCCCATCTCCGTCGAAACCATCAGCCCAGCCGTCATCACCCTGGCCTCCGCTGGCGAGCATTTCTACACCAGCAGCTACTCCCGACACTGTGCCTTGGGCCAGAAGCTGGCAATCAACGTAACGTCCACCAGCACGGGCGAAGCCCCGTGTCCTTCCTCCATTGCAGGCCCGCCGTCCAGCAACCCGTCTCCCTCGGCACAGTCCCCGACCGCCGGCGGGCCTAGCTCGACGGTACCCAAGAACACGGCCCAGGGCGGGGCCAAGTTGGGCATGGGCTTCTCCCTTGCCATTATGGGCGTGGCGCTGGGCCTGGTCCATTAAACCAAGCCCATCTAGGCCCAACATCCTTTTGTTTTTCACGATTAAACATTATTATTCTTGTTACTAAAAGTATAATAAATAACATGGGAAGGGGGATTTTTGGCCCTCTTACTTATAATCATATAATATTTAAAGTGGGGAAAAAAGGGCCGATGCATTGCTTGAAAGCCACGGCGTAGAAACTCCAGCCGTCGGATCCCCTCAGCAAAAGTTAAAATAAGCCGTCGGATCCTCACGGGCAAAAGTTAAAGTAGCCTTTGAAATCCCCACCGCCTCTTCTCACAGCCCACCCCACACGCCGCGTTAACCACACACGTCTCCTTCCTCCAGGGTAAGAATCTCTGCGTTGATCTCGGTGAGAATTTGCCCTTGCCCCTCGCCCTCCTCCCCTTCGGATTTTTGTTGTTGTTGTTCGTTAATGATCTGATCGCCCTCGGGGCTGGTTGGATTCCGATGGAAATTGTTTGAGCGGGGGAGGGAGATGAATTTTGGAGTAACTGGCGGAATTCCGATTTGTGATTGTTTATTCTGCTGATTTGTTTGTGATTTTTGAAATTTTGTCTTTAATCCATGCCATGGATCTCGATTGAGAAGCGGTGAATCGTCGTTAGGTATTCGCTAGGTCGGTAACGGTGCTTATGTATGAAACGACAGGTGTGGCGGAAGCAAAAGCAAAGAGACTGTTAGCATCAATCTCGTTTATCTGTCGTGGTGTTGTGTTGCTCGGTGGAGCGATTTTATTGTTTTTTTTTATTGTCCTGCAGTTGTCTGAAGAACCATCATGCCGAAGAATAAGGGAAAGGGAGGGAAGAACCGGAAGAGAGGAAAGAACGAGGCAGATGACGAGAAGCGTGAGCTCGTCTTCAAGGAGGACGGCCAGGAGTACGCCCAGGTGGTCCGGATGCTGGGGAATGGCCGGTGCGAGGCTACGTGCATTGACGGCACCAAGCGCCTTTGCCACATCCGAGGGAAGATGCACAAGAAGGTGTGGATTGCGGCAGGGGACATCATCCTTGTTGGTTTACGTGACTACCAGGACGACAAGGCTGATGTCATCCTCAAGTACATGCCGGATGAGGCCAGGCTCCTCAAAGCTTACGGGGAGCTCCCCGAGAGCACTCGTCTCAACGAGGGTATCGCCGGCGGGCTTGACGAGGAGGATGATGGCCCTGGCGACGATTACATTGAGTTCGAGGACGAGGACATCGACAAAATCTAAAGCAATAGGTTTTTTCATGAAGGCTTCCCGAACCGAATCCATGGGAGCGCCCAACCTTCATATTGAGCAGCGGCAGCAGCAGCAGTACTAGTACTGCCGGTGGGAGTATAGATAGCAGAATGAAGATATGTGATCTTTGAGGTATAAGTTCGGATCACACCGTTGGTGAAAGTCATGTGACACCTGCATGTGTGCAACCATTTACAGGAATCTGATGAAACTTCTCCTGGTTGGGTAATAAGAATGGTCAGATTGTCAAATGAATGTTCTCAGTGCCATCTCTTTTTAATGTTAATGTGCACGAGCAGCCTTGATTGAAGGTGAGTTGGATCCACTAGACAGATGAAGTCCTATACATCCATTTTCTAGAATGAAGTCAGACGCGGGTCGATCGAAGGACATGTAATTCGTGCGAAGGACATAACCTCGATGGTTCTAGTATTAGTGAGCTACATGGGAAAACCCCATCTTCGGTGGTGCATCCACCCCTGATCGGTTCTGCATCACATTGGTAGCTGCGAGTTCAGCTCATCGGAGATCTCTTCTCGTTTGGAGGGCAACCACCTACAGGATAAACACGTGAATAGTCCACCAGGAAGATTCGCGTATGCCGGTCTGGTATCAGTCGCGGGTGAATAACGACACGGGCACAACAGCATATGACATTCGGCTGTAGTCACTTTCCAGTCATGTTTCACGGTTGGTCTCAATCTTTTGCCGTAGGCATTTTTAACATCCGAAGGATGGCGGATCAGGTCTACGTCGTTGACACATTCCTTGGCTCCGACTTAGTCCATTCAGAAATCTCCGCTGATAAATTAATCTTCCATGTATTTGTCGATATTAGTCTGCTTTTCTTAAGGAAGTAATAATCAAAAAAATTGATTGTTGACTTAGTTAATCAACATCATCACATGGTAACACAGAAAACAAGTGTCCCCAAAATGACATCAATTAATCTTATTTTAACTTGGAATTTGTTGGGATGAGACTGGGAAGTTGACTATGACATGCAATCCCGAAGGTGTAATATGTTGACAATCTAAGGGGTCGGAGCAAATGAGATTGGTTCACGTGTTAAGCCGGTTGCATTTGTTTAACGAGATATCTAGGATAGCACCACCTTATTACGTTAGACCGAGTTTAATGCGTGTTCTACGTAACAAAAATAAAATCATATTTCAACCTAACTCAAATAGCAAGGGCGAGCTAGGATTATTCTCACATAGAATTATACCGATAAAAATCCTTCTAGCGTCGTTCTCAACAATAAATCAAAGTCAAGCAAACAATAAAATTGAGATTTGTTAAAAGAAAACGACGAACATACGCATCCTATACAGTCAGTCTTCCTCCTTCTAATGCTATCAAATCGTTAGTTCTTAATCTAGGATCCAATTATCTCCCTGCATTTCTCCCGAACATACGGGAATGTATTACCATGTATCAAAATTCTTTACTTTATTCCTAGGCAAAAAACTAGTGGTGATCCATTACGTTTTAATCCTAATTGATTACATAAAGTGTTCTGGTATATTCCTATCCTTCACACAATTAGTCCAATTTTTCCACTCATAAACTATTATGTTATCCAATTCGAGATCTAACCTAGACTACCCTCTCGAGTCTCGCTAGATTTTCGGATCAATGCTAATTGGTGATCACGCAATTAACGCGCATCAAGGATAGGAATGGATAAACAATTATAATGATTTGAATTATATTAAGAAAAAAGGAATCACGAGCTATACAGGAACTAGGTTCCGCCGTAGTTCTAGAAAAGCAAATTAGTTCATAACTGAAATAAATGAAAAATCAATTCAATGTTGAAAGTAAACTATATCAAAGAAACTAAAACAAGAAATTCAGAATACCAAAAGAAAACTATTTAAACCTAGGGTTGTAAAATATTCCCCTGAAATACATAAAGTACCCTTACATAGATTTTAAATCAGAATAAAGAGCAAAATATCCTCAAAATGAAATAAAAGATCTTCTAACGTGGAAAGACAATCTCCAAAAGTGAAAGGTCACATTAGATCGAGCACGGATGCACATCCGTCCGTAGTCAGTCCAGCAAGTCGCCCCACAGATGCATCCTTCTAGTCAGACGGATATGTCCGTCTCTAGTCTTCTTGAAATTCGATGTTATCTACTTTCTCGATTCGTCCTTTGGCTCATTACTTCCATATTTACCCTTCATTCATAGACATTCCACATAAGAAACCTCAACTTATTAAACTAATACAATGCAAACATATCGAGATTCAACCACGCAATGAAATCAATAAAAAACGTCTCAAAACAACGTTAAAGCTCAACGAACTAACCACATTACTGCTCAAATGAGTGGTTAAATAACTCCACTTTCGTAAAATTATCAGAGTTCGAATTACTGGACGCAGAGTTTCGAATACCGGACACGAATAAAAAAATAATAATGTCTTATTTTATATTATAAAACGCTCATATGTGGAAACATTCACCGCCGCTTTGAACGAAGACGACCCAGTAAAAGGAAATAGTTCGAAGGTTCTACAAAAGACCAAATAAAATCAATTTTTTTTTCGTTCTAATTTTTGAACACAAGGGCCTCCAAACGCGATTTAGGACGACAAAATTTAATGCAAATGACATGTTCACATAGGGAGACACACATTTTGTATTCGTGTCCATCCAAAAGGTTGGAAAACATGATGCCATAAAAGTCGTTTAAGGTTTGGTAAGAGGTTTCTTCGTCGTAGACGCGGTGGGCGCTGCCCGACTTTCTGGAACCATAACGACCGGGAGGGATGGGAAGGGGTCTAAAAAGTCCAACCCCAACATCGCCATGTGGCGCCCGTCGACCGCGTCCTCAAGATCCGTCCTACCTAATAACATCATCCATTCCTTCTATATATAAGGGACGTGCCCGAAGATCGAACATATCGACAAAGCACGGTGATCGTTCGGAAGACCGACTTCGAGCTTTCCCCAGGGGCGATCTGAACTGTTAGAACACTGATTGCTTAAGCGAAGGATGGAGGGAAGAATGGGTTGGGTGGTTAAGGTCTCACTCTTGGTTGCGGTGGCGGGCTTGCTGCAGGGATCGGTGAACGCTCAGGGGACTGTGCATGTCGTTGGCGGTTCCCTCGGGTGGATCGTCCCTCCTGGCGGTCCGATTGCTTACTCGACCTGGGCTGCTAACCAGACCTTTGTCGTCGGGGATGTTCTCGGTAAAACACTTGCTTTGAGAATCTGCTACTTTTGAGTGGATGTTTGTTTCGCTGAGGATGAAATTGTGACTTTCTTGGTTGCGGCTGCAGTGTTTAACTTTACGAACGGGAGCCATGATGTGGTCGAAGTGAGCAAGCCCGAGTTCGATAGCTGCAACGCCACCAACTCTAGCAACACCATCATGACCATGAGCCCTGCCAACTACACCTTGGGCGGCGCCGGGTCCCGCTACTTCATCTGCACCTTCCAGCGCCACTGCTCGCTCGGCCAGAAGCTCGCCATCAACATCACCGCAACGTCCCCCTCCCCTGTTCCGGTCCCTGCACCCAGCCCCTCGATTGCCGAGGCGCCCAGCGACGCCCCGACAAGATCCCCGGTGACTTACACAGTTGGTGATGCTGCTGGGTGGAACGTGCTCGCGGGAGGAGCGACGCCGTATCAGCTGTGGGCCGCTAACAAGACCTTCATGGTCGGAGACACCTTGGGTGAGTGAGATTGAGAGTTGTTTCCCAAGCTAAGTTCGACCTCTGAAAGTTTTGACCGCTGACGTGATTTGTTCATCCGGGATTCCCCTGCAGTGTTCAACTTCGTCAACAGGACTCACGACGTCGCGGAGGTGAGCAAGGCCGCGTTCAACTCCTGCAACACCAACACCACCATCTCCCTCTCCACGAACCCCCCCGTGAGGATCGTGCTCACGACCCCTGGGGAGCACTACTACACCTGCACCTTCTCTGGCCACTGCTCGTTGGGCCAAAAGCTCGCCATCAACGTCATCGGGACATCCACCTCCGCCACCCCTCCATCATCAACCCCCGGAGCCACCCCGCCCTCATCATCGGCCACTCCTCCCCCACCGCCCTCATCTGCCACCACCCCAACAGGAACCCCAAGCACTCCCTCTCCTCCTCCTCCTCCTCCGGCGAGTTCGGCCTCGTCGTTGGGGATTACAGGGCTGACGGTTGCAGTACTGTCCATCGTCACCATGGCTTTGATGTACTAAATTTAGTCGCAGCAGGGGGGGGGGGGGACTCCTCTATCCAGACGATTAAATTTTCTATTACCACACACACTTTTTTGTATTTTTTTTAATTTCTGTATGGTATGATTTATCATCACATTTTGGATCAATAAAATTTTCATTTATTAAGTTTTCTTAACACACATTATTCTTAAAAAATTCGTTAAGAAACAGTATTTCGTATTTATATAAAAGTGTTTTGGATGTGTTTTGCAATTGAAGTGAATTAAATAAATGATTTAATTAACTGAGACAAAAATCATACCTAATTGGTATGAAAAAAAACTATATAACATATTAAAAATTTTATAAATGGATCGGGCCCAATGAAACTTAAAACCCTAATGTGCATAAACCCTGACATTGTCCACCGATTTCTAGAGCCTTCCTCCGCCTCTCTATATTCCCCAGCCCATCACGCCCCCCAGCCACACTCCCTAGAGAGAGAGATTGGCAGCTGCAACCCGTCGTCTCGTCGTCATGTATCGATTCGCTTCTAGCCTCTCCTCTAAATCCAGGTACTACATCTCCTCTTACCGCTCCTCCGTGTTCTGCTGCCTCTGGTCTAAATGTTTCTTGCTTCTGTCTGTCAAGGATCGCCAGGAGTGTCGTCGAGAAACAGCAGCTGGTCTGTGATCTTCCCTTGTTTTCATTCTTCTGGTATTTGCTTGTTGTTGTTGTTCTCCGATTCTTACGTGTTCTTCTATTCGTGTTTTCGTATTGTTTTAGATTGGAGGAAGGGCTAGCTGGACTAGGAATTATGCTGCCAAAGACATCAAGTTCGGAGTCGAGGCACGCTCTTTGATGCTTAAGGGGATCGAGGATCTCGCCGATGCAGTCAAAGTCACCATGGGCCCCAAGGTGAGGATCAGTGAGGGTGTGGTCATTGTTCGGGCAGTTTTGTGTCACGGCCTGTTTATGTATTTTGTCTTTGTTTGCTTCTCCATGTAGGGTCGCAATGTGGTGATCGAGCAAAGCTTTGGGGCTCCCAAGGTTACAAAGGACGGCGTCACTGTCGCTAAAAGCGTGGAGTTCAAGGACAGGGTGAAGAACATCGGTGCCAGCCTTGTGAAGCAGGTGGCGAATGCGACCAACGATGTGGCCGGGGATGGTAATGCACCCCTTCCTCCTCCCCGCTCTCCTCTTGTTTCTTTCTGATGGCACTCATGCTTTCTCGCAGCTCTTGATCGCACTTATTAATATTTTACCCGTTTCAGGTACTACTTGCGCCACAGTGCTCACCAAGGCAATATTCAGCGAAGGATGCAAGTCAGTCGCTGCGGGAATGAATGCCATGGACCTAAGACGTGGCATTACCCTGGCAGTTGATACAGTTGTCACGAACTTGAAAAGCAGAGCACGGATGATCAGCACTTCGGAGGAAATCGCGCAGGTTTGTGACCTTGTCGTCACCCTGTCTGATATGTATGTGATGCTAAATTGCTTTTTTTTGTATATGTCATTGTAATTGATTGTTATCTAATAGGTTGGCACAATCTCTGCCAATGGGGAGAGAGAAATTGGCGAGCTAATCGCTAAGGCTATGGAGAAAGTTGGAAAAGAAGGTGTGATCACGATAGCTGTAAGTACTCAGGGCATTGTTTCTGCAAGTTTTGAGGTTTTGTTTTTAGTTTCAAAGATGACCTATTTGTTCATCAAGCCTGCCTGTGACATTAAACAGACGACTGTTTTGACTTTGTCAGGACGGAAAGACATTGTTTAATGAATTGGAAGTCGTGGAGGGAATGAAGTTGGACAGAGGCTACATATCTCCGTACTTCGTCACCAACCCTAAGAACCAAAAATGTGTAAGGATCTCACTTTACTTAAAGTGGAGCTATATTACATTCCAGTATATCACTTAATATTAAGTTGGTGGCTCTAATGATGATTTATCTCTGCAGGAGTTGGATGACCCTCTCATACTAATACACGAGAAGAAAATCTCCAGCATCAACGCTGTTGTCAAAGTGTTGGAGTTGGCATTGAAGGTACTCTTGTCATGCCTCAGCAAGATGCGCTCTTTAGCTTGTGAGTGTTACAATTACTGACAGTGGCATGCATTTTGTAGAAACAAAGACCCTTGCTGATTGTTGCTGAAGACGTGGAGAGCGATGCTTTGGCAACCCTTATTCTTAATAAACTCCGTGCTGGAATAAAGGTTTGTACTTAGGATAATTGTCATTCCTCATTAATTTGGATAATAGGAGGTTCCTTCATCTCCATCTTTTATTTGTAGGTCTGTGCTATCAAGGCTCCGGGTTTTGGTGAGAATAGGAAGGCTGGTCTGCAGGATCTTGCTGTCCTAACGGGTGGTGAAGTGAGTTTCTAGCTGTGGTATGTTCTGTCCTTGTATGTTACTTCAGTGAGCCTTAACTTGCTGGGCATGCTTGCAGGTAATTACCGAGGAGTTAGGAATGAATCTTGAAAAGGTGGATCTTGAAATGCTTGGCTCGTGCAAGAAGGTGAGAAGTCTACCATTCATAACTGATGCTGTGTGTCAATTTTATGCCAGTAATTCCCAGTCAGATGGTTAAAGTAATCACATGATTGCTTTCGCCTCTTTTTTAGATTACTGTGTCTAAGGACGACACAATTGTTCTTGATGGCGCTGGTGACAAGAAAGGAATTGAGGAACGCTGCGAGCAGGTTGGGCTTTTAGCGGCTTTCATTTTTGCATCGATTAATCACATGCTTGGTTGGATAATCTATTTTGTGTGTATGTGCTCATTTTTCCCTTTTCTCCCCTCCATTTTTAATTTTATTTTGAATCTCTTTGATAAAGATAAGGTCCGCAATCGAGTCAAGCACCTCGGACTATGACAAAGAGAAGTTGCAAGAGAGGCTAGCCAAACTATCAGGTGGTGTGGCCGTCTTAAAGGTCTGCCATATTTTCTGCCTTCTACTCCTTTTTTCCAGCCAGACAATTTATTATGGGCTATTCCCCTTTTTGGGTGATATGCAATCTCTATCGAGTTGTTTTTTCTGCACTTATGTAGATTGGTGGAGCAAGTGAAGCTGAAGTTGGTGAAAAGAAAGATAGAGTAACGGATGCCTTGAATGCCACTAAGGCCGCAGTTGAAGAGGGCATTGTGCCAGGTTTCAGTTTTTACTCTTAACCATTCCATAGGAACTGTTCAGAATTTATTTGGTGCAGATTCCTGACCAGAGTACATTCAGGTGGAGGTGCGGCTCTTCTCTACGCTTCGAAAGAATTGGACAAATTGCAAACAGCCAACTTTGATCAGAAGATTGGTGTTCAGATCATCCAGAATGCTCTGAAGGTAACATTATTACTTGGGACTATGCAAGAGATTGGCCTCACCCAAGGAAAACTATTTTAATTTGTTCTTTTTCATTTGGATGTCTGTCTCCCAATTCTGTCCCGTGTGTTTTACTTAAACGTAACCTGTGTCCATTGCCAGACACCTGTTCACACAATCGCCTCCAATGCTGGTGTAGAGGGGGCCGTTGTCGTCGGAAAGCTGTTGGAGCAGGATAACCCAGACCTCGGATACGATGCCGCCAAAGGTAAGCATACTCTCTTTCTTGGCACAGGTTGATTATAGCCTACTGGTAATGGATGCCCAACTTAGCTGTTTATTTATCTTGTGGGATTCGGGTTGCAGGTGAGTACGTAGACATGGTGAAAGCCGGAATCATTGATCCATTGAAGGTCATCAGGACTGCTTTGGTCGACGCTGCCAGGTGAGCGAATTATCATTGTGTACTTAACCTCCCTTGATTTTCATGGTCGGTGTGATTGATGAAGGAATTTTGCTTTCCTGTGCAGCGTGTCCTCATTGTTAACAACGACGGAAGCAGTCGTGGTTGAGCTCCCCAAGGACGAAAAGGAGGCTTCCGGAGTGCCTCCAGGCATGGGTGGCATGGATTATTAGAGTCCTTGCCTTCGGGATCTTTATTGGGGCTTGCCCCCTTGAGTAGTTCTAGCTTCACATCGGGAATGAGTTTTCCGCGACCCCTGTGGCTGTAACGGATTCGAGAGAGTCGATTCATTATGTAGTCAGGTTCCGGCATAAACTGAGAACAGAAAATTCAGTTTTCTTGATCTCTCTTGTAACCTTTCGCTTGATTAAATTGAAGTCGGCAACGGCCATGATACTCTGATTTTCGTCGTATGTCTCGTCTTTCATGCGCTTCCTTATTTGGGCCTTAGGTGGGCCCAACTTTATGATGTAAATATCATCTTACTGTTGTTCACGTGAGGACCAAATTGAATCTCTTTTACAAGTACGAGGACTATTTGGTTCCTCTTGAAAGAAATAGGGGCTCAAACAAAAGGCGGAGAACAATGTCAGTGGGGACGGGATCGGTGATGGCTCTGTCGTCGTTGTTCCCTCCGGAGGAGGCTCACAAGGCAGCGAGGCGAGTGGAGGACGCCATCGCTGAGAGGCAGAAGGAGGTGGAGCGGCTGAAGGAGTTCTTCGCCGACACGACGCCCTCATCGGTCTAGTCCAAAAGCTCCCCGACGAGCTCCACCACGACATCACGGCGAGTTTTGGATGGTTGTTTTCTCTTCGCGGTCTCACTTGCTCTTGTGTTTGTTGACGTTTGTTTCTCTGCAGGTTCCTTTTGGCAAAAGCGACCTTCTTCCCGGGTCAGTTAGTCCACATGAACGAGTTTATGGTACGGAGTGTTGCTTTTCTTGGAGCAGTTGTTTGTGTTTGTCGTCGGAGTCGAAGTGCATTGTCAATTTGCGTGACAATTTCTGTGCTGTGAGGCGAGGAATATTACGCGGAGAGAACCTCGAAGGAGACTGTTGAGATCTTGAAGAGAAGAAGGAAAGCCCTGGATGCAAACGTCCAGTCTCTCAAGTCCATGATAGAGGACCTCATCAGGCTGACGTTTCCTTCTTCGACAGTACGGCCGCCGAAGTAGCGGCACGTTTTCAGCCATCATTTTTATGAGTTGCCTCTGGTTCCCAAGATGTGGTTGTCAGGAGGATTATTCCCCAAGTCTCATCCTCGTGAAATGCTGGGCTCTTTCTGATGAAGATGGACATTCAAAACAGGGGAGGTCTTTGATTCAAGGCCATCTGGCACCACGATAGACATTCATCCGGTAGCTAGTAGTTTCTTTCCTGTTAATATGAAAGAATCGTCCCAGTTCTCAACCTTCGAACAAAATTTTGATGACATGTTTTACTAAGTGATTGGCAAAAGCCTTCTCATCTTTTTTTAGTATGTTAAATATTATTAAATGGCTGTGTGTTTGGTAAGGGCTGAAATAGATCATTTTGCCGGCTTCCACGGAAAATGCGCTCTGACGCAATTTCACTTCTTTTAATCCATCTTTTTTCTTCCCTTTTTATTTCCTTTCTATAATAATAATAATAATATATTCTTCACTCTAAATCCAAAATTATAAATCTAAAATATTAAATCCAAAGTGTTAAATCTAAAATATTTAAAGTTAAATCATAAATTATAAATTCAAAATATTAAATCCGAAATGTTAATATTGAACCATAAAACCTTAAGTTTTTAAATATTAGACCTTATTAAACCCTAAATGTTAAACTAAAGATCAATCATAGATCTTAATAAATATTAAAATATTAAGATATAATTTATTAACTTCTTAATATATTAAGTGTAATAAAATAATTTTAGAAATAATACTTTAATTCTTGAAATAAATATTCTCTATTTTTTTATGAAACGAAGATGATAAAAATTCAGTGATTTGGTGGGATGGGTGGTAATACGTCTAAAGTTTCTATTGCCAGTCGGTTGTTATTTGGTCCAAATTTTAGTGTTGCCTTTGCATTGAGACATATCCGTAGCGATTATCAGGTTGTTCATTTGGCTAGTTTTGTCTGGTCTAAGAGCATCATGTTATACACTTTCGACAGGGGGGCTATACATTTCCGACATGCTATTCAATCTCGGGGTTTTGTCATCATCTACATATGCACTTTGTGGTTCGATGCGAGAGAGATTAGACCACATTTTCTTCACATGCAGCTACTCAGCGGAGGTTCGGTTGTATACTGTTGGTCGGGGTGTTGCGGCTAACTTTCTGCAAAGGTGGTCTGCTATTACTGAGTTGTTGTTCTGGCCGGCTGGAGTCACACTTCAGACGCATTTGTCTTTTGCCCGGATGTTAGAAGAATGCATTTATTATCGGATAGAGCGGAGCAAGCACAGGGTTGGCGAGCGTTTATTGGCTCCTATGACACTTATCTCATTTATTCTTTCGTCTGCCTCGGACGGATCGTGATTTTTTTATTTAGTTAGGTAATATTGGTGTACATAGTTATGGTGTTGCATTTTAATTTTCGAGGTATGCTTCCGTGCACATACTATTTTTGGTTATATATTATTACTTATAAAAAAAAGTCTAAAGTTTAGTTTTAGGTTTAATGTTGTTAAAAAAGATTCCTTAAGAACAAAAGGAGGAACTCCTCTTTGTCGTGACTTAACTGGTTTTTTTCTGTCCCAATCCTTTTGGTTGGTGGGCGGGCGGGCGGGTGGGTCTTCTTCCTGTTCTTCACTGGGGGAGGAGAGGGAGGAAGCCCTGCACAATCATCACTCACTAGATAATAACTGGGGTTTTTTATTTGTCCATCCCCCGTAGTTGTTAATGAAAAAAAAAGCTTGGAACTTTCCACTGATTGGGTCATTTCCCTGGTCTTCTTATTGTTCTTCTCCTCTTATCATCAGCTCATCCTCTCCGGTCAACTTGTCCCGGGATCTCCCTTCTTTTTTCTTTCTTTCCGATGACGATGGTGAGCTAGTTTACCTTCAATCTTAATTCGTAGGGAGGGGGGGGGGGGGTGGAATGGGTTCTTGGGTTTGGTTGATTTTGCGAATCGGGTGATCGTCGTTGCCCTGTTGCTGTCGCTCCCTCTGGATAGACTTCGAGCGCAGGCCTCTGGTTTCGCGTCGGCTCGCTGCTGTGGTTTTGGATTTTCGAGAGGTACGAGGGTGATTGTTGATTCATAGTATAAGTTGATCTTGGGATTTTGGCCGTTGGTGTGGATTTGGATTGATTTATGTTGGGGCAGTTGATGTTCTTGGTGGCTATGGAATAAGGAAGTTGCCGCAGAGTGATTTTTCTGGAAACTCTAGCGTCCGCCCCGCTAGCGACTAGAGAGAGGGTGAGCATGATTACCATTCCCTTGTTACCCCCTTGGTCGTCAGCGTGCTTCTACCTGGGACTTTCATCGCTTTCTGCGCCGTGTTCTGTGCTTGGTTTCGTAAGAGACGGCAACTGACTGCTCATACCGTCCTTCCCAAGGACATGCCTTCTGGTGAGGGACTCCACCCGATGAATCATTAGTTTGTTGAAACCATGCGTGCCCTTTTATTGAGATGCGATCGTTTTTGGTTGCAGTGGATTCCAGCCCGTCCTTCGAGGCGACTCTGGCCACGGACAAGGTTTTCTTGAACTAGAAGTATATGGGAAGTCCACTTCGACAGCCGCCTGGAAGCCCGCTTCATCTTGCACCAGGGAGTCCGCTTTGAGTTCCACCCAGCCCCCTACGTGTACCTCCGAGTCCAAGGTTTTCGATGTCCCCACGGCTCACTAGAGCTGGATCAGTACATCTTAACTACAACCAGGTGGTGAAATTCACTCAAAATTTCGCACCTGCTTTGAGGATCGGGAAGGGAGGGTTCGGAACCGTATGTAAGGCTCAGCTAGAGGATGGCAGGGTTGTTGCCATCAAATGAGCGAAGAAGGTGAGGACTCCGAACGCATGGCTCCGGTTCATCACATAGTAAATCTTAGGTTGCATTCTTTTAACTCGGAATCAATTCACAGGAATATTTCAAAGGCCTTCGCACTGAATTCAGCACCGAAGTTGAACTACTTGCTAAGATAGATCATCGCAATCTGGTGAAGCTTCTTGGCTATGTCGGCCATGGAGATTACCGCTTTATCATCACCGAGTATGTACCAAATGGAACACTGAGGGATTGTCGGCTTTCCATATTCGACTAGCATGGTTTGTTATGATTGGATGCACCAACTTACTTAGGCTTTCATTGCAGGTTCTTGCGGCAGATTGCTAGAATTTAACCAGAGACTTGAGATCACCATCGACATTGCTCACGGTCTGACTTATCTTCATTCATATGCAGGTGAGAATTGCAGTTTCGTGGCTTCCTTCGCATGATTCGCATTTTCAAAGCTCTCATTTGGAATAATCTGACTGTCGCAACTTTTGGTAGAACCATTACCATTTATACCGAATTCCCTGATAAATTCTACTGAACAATGGCAATATTTAGTTGTGACTGCTGAATAGCTATATCTCAACTTCTCAATATCGGCAGATGGCAGCCGTATGTAGATTATTTGAAACTCGTTAGTCCTGTAAGGTTCATATATGCTGCAGACTTTTACTGTCAGCCGAGATAGTAAGAGTTTCTGTTGTTTTCTTTGTTCCTTCAACAGAGAGACAGATCATCCATCGAGACGTCAAGTCATCGAACATTCTTCTGACTGACAGCTTGAGGGCGAAGGTGGCTGACTTCGGATTCGCAAGGCTGGGCGCAGCAGATAATGGCGATACCCATGTCGAAACCAACATAAAAGGGACGATCGGCTACCTAGATCCAGAGTACATGAGGACCTATCACCTAACAACCAGGAGTGATGTCTATTCTTTCGGAGTTCTGCTCACGGAAATGTTGACGGGCCGCCGTGCCGTTGAACCAAAGAGACCCCCTGAGGAACGAGTGACTGTCATTTGGGTACGCTTGCCTTTTGGATCTTGAAATCATTTATCTCAATAAACCCATCTATCGAGTGATGGCACACATTCTTTCCAACAACAGTCATTCAAGAAGTTCGACGCTGGACAAGCGGCTGAACTCCTCGATCCTGGGTTGGAAGAAAGGATTGATACAAGCATATTGATGAGGATTTTCGGACTGGCGATGCTATGTGCTACCCCGGTAAGATCTGATCGGCCGGAAATGATATCAGTTGGAGAGCAGTTGTGGACGATAAGAGCAGATTATCTCAGGACATCAGGGAGTGGCTAGTAAAGGAAGTCGACGATAAGCAATCGCATCATGTATCATTTTGTAAGTATTTTTTTTCTCTCTTCTTTCTCCCCTTCATCACCACTTTATGTGAATTTGATTTTGAGCCTTGTAACAACACGTGATCGAGAGTACATAGGATTGGTAAGAATATTGATAGAGGTCTTGGCTAAAAGGGGTCGTCCATGGGGGTTCAGACATGCAAGAAAAGGAAGGGTAAACCATTAATTCACAAGACAATGTCCTTTATGAACAAATGCAGGATGCATAAACAATTTGTCTGAAGCTATGATCCATACAAGCTGGAAAATAGCAGCTCTACAAAAGATATAAGCAAAATCTGATATTCCCCCGAATGCACAAACCTCATTACCTCGGCCTGACATTGTTAACATCTGATGGTCCTGAGGGCCTTGGGAAGATCCTCAGAAGATCGTGGCTTAAGAAGATCCTCATGGCAGATCATGGCTTCCCAGAGAAAGATGTGAAGTCTTTGTCGAAGAATTCTAGAAAATTCCATAGAAACAAGGTAACTTCAACCTCAACCTCTTCCATCTTCCCCTCGCCAGATTTGGATGCAAGGCCAATATGTGCTCTTCCATAAAATCATGTCTCGTCAAAATTCCCACTACCGGTGATCTCTGTAGTAAAAAGGAGATGAACAGTTCAGATGCGTCTGTGCTGATATAAACATACCATAAGATTTCTTTGATAAGTTTCGCAAAACTGCTATTATGACTAGTGACTAAATAAGCAAGTGTGACTTCAATCCATCCAGAAAAATTGATAGAACAAATACTACATCAGAGACGAGGGGAATTTCAAATACCATGGCAACATATCAAGCGAAACTCTGGGCTGAGTTTCAAAATCGCTAATCACTTAGAAGGGAAAATCTCCTAAATGTTTAAAAATCTGAAGACAGTTCAATCTGATCATAGAATTTCATTCAAAGTCCGCAGATCGACATTGAGTGATCTTTCGGGACAAGTTGCGTGTAGAATAAAGTGATATTAGAGCAAACAGAAGGCAAGTAATAAAGAGCAACTCGACAGGCCAGGTTTGGTTTGGTGTGCTTTATACAATATATGGCTCAAAACAAACATAACCGAGTTTCTACGTTGATGTTATGTTTGCACAAAGGTGTCCATGACTTTTTTGTTACTCAGCGCATCATTACCATTTTTGCCTACTTGCCGCCAATTCTGGCTAATATTTAAAAGCATCAGCAGAAACAACACAAAGAAAGCTTACACTGGAGATCTTGGGTATCACCAACAGGTGTCTCAAGCCGACGTCTCGAAAAAGTGTGAGGGCTTTTCCTAGAGACATTGTTTCCACAACTGTGTAGGGAGAGGCATTAGTGAAGGGATGCAGATCAATATACATGTCCATCTCAGCCTCTGTCAACTCTATATCATCAATATCTACTATATGGCCAGAACTTCTTTTGGCAAAGTCTTCAGCAGAAATTTGTTCAAAAGCATCAATACTCGTCAGAACAGGCTCAGCCAAAAACACCTTCTTCTTTAATAGTTCAACAAGATGTGCCCGAAGAATCAGACCATAGAGAATCGGGGTTTCACTAATAGGAGGTTCATCCACTACAGGAAAGCCATTGTGTCTTGTCGTTCTAAGGACGTGGACAACATTTTTTACCTTCTCAATACCGTTAAAGAGCTGAAGTGGCCCAGTCACCACGTCGCCTACTGTTAGTTGCCTCATGTAAGGCTCCGCGTGAGTTTCCAGGTAAGGAAACCCTTTTGCCTTCATTATGAGGTCAAATATGTTTCCATTGAAAGCATCTGCTACTGTTTTAGAAACCAGGAGGACTAACATCATCAGGGGCAATAATAGCAAATTATTGGTCAGCTCCAAAAGAATTACACACACAGAAACTGTCATCCTCATGGTTCCTCCAAGAAGTGAAGCAGCACCTAGCACGGCAAATAGGCCGTGACTCTAAGTTAGAATAAGTACTGAACACCATTCCAACGAACCGGCCATATGCTGCACCTGTCGCAATTACAGGAACAAAGAGGCCGGCAGGGACCACGATTCCAGAACTGAATATACTAAGGAGATACGCAGCAACAAAAAATATAATAATGCTTGAATACTGGAATTCAGTGTCCGTGCTCTTGCTGAAAAGGTTGCGTATGGTATCATCATTTGTGTTAAAGATGAGGCTAGCAAGATCGTTGTACTCATGGGGAGGACATTGAAACTTCTTGTAGTTACCAGATCTTCCTATGGTAGGACAGGCTTCTCCAGCATCAATTGGACAAGGTCGACATGCTGCAAGCCAGGGTAGTCCAAACAAGAGACAGGAGGTGAAAATTGATGCAACGCAAACAAGAAAGATTTTCCAGAAAACCCCGTTCCTGAAAATGAGAAGCCACCACAATGAAAGGTTAATCAATAATTCCCACCAAAGAAGTCAATAAAGACAACATACCGGTGGAAGGAAGTGCACTGAGCTTACTCATTAATAATGCTGTAAACCCGCATAACCTTCATCAAGAGAAAATTATATAAGCTGCCCAACAATCCTCCGATGACACCAAGGAGAAGTACTGGAGGTACATCATAGAGGTGATATATGACATTATTTGAAGAAACGTCAAACATTATCAGACCCCCCTTGCCAAATAGCCCACACTTTCCCGATTGGCAAACGTCTATGAGGGCCCGAAGGACAAGCGCCACCGTAGCTGTTGTGAAGAACGCTCGCCAGATAAGAGCAGTTCGCCACCTGCAGACCAAACAGAAATATGATTTGCCATTGAGGACAAGTAAGATATGTTTTACAACAGGGATGAGCTTGCCAATACCGAAAATTGTAGCTAGGTTGTGATAATATCCAGACATTCAGAAAAATCACCAAACTTAAATGTTTTAGTGCATTCTGAGTAGAATTATCCAACCAAGAAACTCACCTTCCAAAATCTCACAGTATTGAAGAAAATATGGAAAATGAATAGCAGAACATCAATAATGTAAAACTCAAATGAAGGTTTTCTGAAATTTGTCATTATTTGCTCAACCAGATGGACCCTCTCTAGAGTTTCTCTCCCTAAAAACCTCCCCACCGAAAACACTACCTCCAAACTACCCGACACATCCAACCCCATTCACCACTGTCCAAAAGAACCATCAACCCATTCGGAAAACCCACTACAAAATCACAAGGCAAACAAACCGCACACAACCTATCTCTCCTACAAGGCGGCGCTGATAGGACGCCCAACACCCAACAACATAACACAGTTCGAGCAACCACCAACGAAGGATCAAGAACAGAAGGACACCAAGGAGCAATCTCAACAAAGCAATATACACGAGGATTCCCATAACGGCACAAAGGAAAACACAATAGTATTCACAAGAGAAGAGCTACTTCCTTCCTCACTATGCAAGATGGAAGACGACGATCATCGTCAAACCACTAGGATCAATCATAGAACCAGACACCCAGACACAGAAGCTGCAGAGCATATGGAAAAGATGTCTAGCCTCCACCACTCACCCATTGGGAGCAGGTTTCCTATTGGTCAGACTCTTTAGAGAGGAAGACAAAGAGTTCATCCTAAACTCAGGCCCTTGGTCCATCAATGGCATTTTCCTAACCGTAAGGAATTGGGAACCACTATTCAGGCCAATGGATGCCAACATGGGCAAAGCCTTGGTATGGATCAGAATTATCAGATAGTGACAAAAACACATTTCTACACCTAGGAGACAAAGGTTCTGAAGTCCACAGCAAATTATCTCACCAAGGCACAACGGAAAAAAGAAAGGACAGATATTCACAAAGACCTTCCTCTAGCAATACAAGACATACCACCGACCTCTACACCCCCCAAAATCATCAACCCAAATCCTCTTTCGACACCATCCACATCCGCGAAACATCAGAACAAGAGGGCACAAACTCACAACATGGCAGAGCACCAGGAAGACACCATAATACACCAGCAATTCTACCTCGAATAAATAAAGTAGATGAAAAGCCAGAAGAGAAAGTCGCTCCAAAGGATAAGATTGACAGAAGTCACACACATAACAAACAGACCACCACCAGCAGTCCTGGAAATCAACAACCTCCTAACAGCCATCAGGGAGAACATCAGGATGCAACTGCAAGAAGAGATCCGAAACTGGAACCACCCGCTAAGAATCAAAGACCACTGCTGGCTACCTGTTTTCCTGCGGAACAACTCCTCCGGATCGCAGATACAGAGGATTCGAAGATTCCTAAACTTACAAGAAGCAACACAAGGAAGAAGGGGATATCTTATATCAGACCATTCAGACGATATTATCGAAGAAGAAGCAAATCACACCTACATTTGCGACACCCCACTGCTGATTTGCGCAACGACACCCTCCCTCGTTGTGGAATTAGCACCACCACTACTGAACTGCTGTCTAAAAATCTCCAGGATACCGAGAGGAATAACAAGACCATAGAAAATTGTGGAGATGATCAAGCTGGAATGGGCGAGTCAGATGGAGCAACATCCCATCCTGGTTCCTGCTGAAACGGAAGTATTAGCTGGGACATTTCCTACTCCCAACCAATCATGAAGATTCTAATATGGAATTGCAGGGGAGCATCAAACTCCAACTTCCTCCGACATTTCAAGGATCTCTATCAACATCACAAACCTTCCATGTCGATAATCACTGAAACGAGGATAGCCGGAGATACTGCAGCCGCAATCACCAACAACCTCCCGTACCGAGGACTCCTCTGCTCCAACTCCACCGGCTTTAGAGGAGGAATATGGATTCTGTGGGACCCAACTTATCTAGGACTTGAGGAGCTTGCTATAACAGAACAAGAGATCCATGCAGAGGTCAGATTTCCATCCTCACTTCCTTGGTTAATATCAGCTATCTATGCTAGTCCTAGGAGTAGGGAAAGAGAACTACTATGGAATAATTGTGGAACAATTGCGGATAGCATTGATCACCCTTGGCTGATGGCAGGAGATTTCAGTAGTATTCTAGAAGTAGATGACAAGATAGGAGGGAAAAATGTCTCAATAGCTCAAACTAGAAGCTTAGTGGACTGCCTAGACCATTGTGCAATGATAGACTTAGGATATATGGGTCCACGCACCACCTGGTGCAACCTAAGAAGCCAAGGGCGAATCTCACAAAGACTAGATAGGGCAGTAGCAAACATGGAGTGGTTGAACCTCTACCCGGAAGCAACAGTCAGGCATCTACCTAGACTACATTCAGATCACAGACCTCTGCTAATCGAACTCCAGAAACCCCAGCGCCACTACTTGCCACGACCATTCAGATTCCTAACAGCTTGGCTTACACTTGAAGATCTACCCAATGTAGTGACAGAAGCATGGTGAGAGGGAGATAATGTGTATAGTGATGCGACAAAGTTATTCCGACAAAAAGTGCAGATCTGGAATAAAGAAACATTTGGGAATATATGGCACAAGAAAAGGAGACTACAGGCTCGAATAGGATGAATTCAATCCTACTTAGAGAAAAGGGAATCAATCTACCTTAGAAGCCTGATGCAAGAAGAGCATCTATGGCATATGAAAGCAAGAGTCAACTGGATTGTAGAAGGGGAGAGAAACACCAAATACTTCCACTCCACTACTCTAACTAAGAGAAGAGCAAGCAGGATTCTGACACTTAAAATAGAGAACATCTGGATAGAGGAGCCTAACGAACTAGCCATGCATATCAGAGCAGCTTTCATGGACAGATACACTTCAAACCAACACAGCTCCCAACCACCTGACCTACAAAGCCCAATTCCTGGAATTCCAACAATAAACCCTTTCAGTCACACTTATTTGACAAGACCATGTGAAGAAAAAGAATTTAAAGCAGCCATCTACTCCCTAAATCCCACTAAAGCTCCAGGACCGGACAGACTGCATCCCATATTCTTCCAAAAATTCTGGGGAACCACCAAGGACTCACTGCTACCACAGGCAAGAGTAACTTTCAGCAAATGGAAGATACTTAAAGAACTCGGAGACACATCCATAATGCTTGCACCAAAAACTGCAACC
Source organism: Melastoma candidum (assembly GCA_023653495.1). Classification (NCBI taxonomy): domain Eukaryota; kingdom Viridiplantae; phylum Streptophyta; class Magnoliopsida; order Myrtales; family Melastomataceae; genus Melastoma; species Melastoma candidum. Next base: position 12,464,977 of record CM042882.1, on the reverse strand, counting down.
CCGGAAACCATAAACCATCTAAGACCAATCTCCCTATGCAACACAACATACAAAGTCATTTCAAAGATCCTGGTACAAAGACTAAGACCAATCATAACTGAAGTTGTGTCTCCCTATCAAAGCAGTTTCCTCTCGGGAAGAAGGGCAAGTGATAACTACATCATAGCACAAAAGCTCATACATACCTTCACAAACAAAAAGGGAAACAAGGGACTGCTATCCGTCAAAGTCGATATGAGCAAAGCTTTCGACCAGCTAGAATGGAACTTCATCCATGGAATCCTTAATTTTTTCAACTTCCCCAAGGAAATGACAAAGTTGATACTGAGTTGCATATCTACTACCAATTGCAGCATTCTGCTCAATGGGGGTCAATTAGAGCCTTTTCAGCCCACGAGAGGAATCAGACAAGGGGACCCTCTATCACCCTACATTTTCATCCTGTGCATAGAATTCCAGGGTTACATAATTGAAAGTGAATGCCAATAAGGAAACTGGGGGAAAGTATCAGCAAGCCGAGGAGGCCCAACCTTCTCCCACCTATTCTTTGCTGATGATCTACTGTTTTTTGGGGAAGCTACCACAAAAAATGCAAGAGCAATTAAAAGAGTCCTGAGGAGATTCTGCAAACTGTCAGGGCAGCAAGTAAACCAGGAGAAAAGCATAATTCTGCTTTCAGCCAATGTTAGCCAGAGAAGGGCAGGAAGAATCTCTAATATAACAGGCTTCCAGACTACAAACAACCTAGGAACCTATCTAGGTTTTCCTCTTAGATCAGGGGCGAGCAACATGGGAAGGTACACATCTATTGTAGACAGGGTTAGGAATGCATTAGCAGGATGGCAGACAAAACTACTATCTAAAGCAGCTAGAATAGTAGTAATCAAATCGGTGGCAGAAGCAATACCAGCATACCAAATGTCATGCATCAGCCTACCAAGGAAAATCCAGGAGGAATTGGACAGACTCTTTAGAAATTTTCTATGGGGATCCACAGAAGAAAAGAAAAAAATGCACCTAGTCAATTGGGATCAGACAACAAAAAGGAAAGAAGAAGGAGGACTAGGGATTTTCAAGGCCAGGGACAGAAATAAGGCACTCCTTGGAAACCTGGCATAAGGAGATCAATGTAGGGCTAGGAGGCGTCATAAGAAACCAGAAAGGAGAGTGGATCGAAGGCTATAGCATCAGACATCCAAGCACAAATAGCCTCATAACTGAAGCTTTATCGCTAAATGAGGGACTGACCCTTGCAAAGACCCTAGAAATTACCTACTTGGCCACCCAGATAGACGCAAAAGTTCTACTACACTACCCCACAGGGGAACAACATCCTAACTCACTAATTGCCCCTATTGTGGCAAAATGCAGACTGTTGTGCTGTGAGCTCAAGGATTACTCCATATCCCACATCGTAAGAGAGAAAAACAAGGTGACAGACAAACTGGCTAAAGAGGCACTACTACAGGAGGAGCAATCAACCACATTCTTTAACCCTCCTGATCACATTATGAACCTACTACATCGGGATATTCCGTGTATCTGAATTGAATTGTAGTATGTAGCGTTGCACCTGAACGCGCATCCATCAATCAATCTCCCTTTTTACCCAAAAAAAAAATGAAGGTTTTCTCATGTTGTGAATCCTCAAGTAGCCAAAAAACAGAAAGTCAAGGCGGAAAGACGTTACAAGAGTAGATTACTACAATTACGTATAGGAGCATCATATTTTTATATGCACCAAACTTCGACAGACATAAAATCAACTAAAATCATCCTGATGAATTATCTGATGCATTGACACAGACAGGAAGTCACCAGTGTCCTCTCCAACGAGGGTTGGCTACCCAAGAAGATACCTTTAGCAGAAGATAGAGGTGAATAAGGAAAATTTGGAAGCCATTTCTTTGAAAATTATGACTTCTGACCTGTTATGGTAATACCATTTGTTTTAAAAGGTTTCTCAAAACAGCACATCAAGGCATGAATGACAATGGCAGTGTCTCCAGGTTTCAGACAATCATTGTCTTCATCTGGTGGTTTCCAATTGAAAACCAGTACGCAAACAGCATATATATATATATATATCACGTTATTTCATCAAAGAAACTGCCTCCCCTAAAACGGGAGGCGTTGTATACCATTTTTTAAGGACCGCCATGCACAAGCGGGCAAATCAAACATGCTATCTGAAAGTGCAGCCAGAGAAACCCATGCTCAAGAAAAGAAGGAACAGGTATTACATCTGAAAACAAAGGTTACGAGATAATTATGAACTGTGTAATCCATAAATTTAGTTGTAGTAAACCCATGCTACTATCCACAAGATGAGCAGGTGCATGGAAGACGTACTCCAAATGTGCAAGAGAGTAAAAGCTGGGTCCTGAATCCCAAGATCAAAGCCAACAAATGGTAGGCCAAGGACAAATCAGTAAGCCCATTCTTTTGAGAATGAAAAAACTCGAAATCCAAAATGGGAAAATGAATTATCTGCAATGTCTCAGTCAAACTCAATATTCTTTCCAGCAATAAGGCTTCACAATGAAATAAATGACAAGCTGAAAAGGAGAATATACAGTAACACAGACATACCAAGATGCCATCTCCTCGAGTGCAAATAGTAAACCGCCAACAGGGGCACGAAAGGCAGCGGCAATACCAGCAGCAGATCCAGAAGTCACCAGATCTCGCCTATCTCTATCATTTTTGAAATAACGAAGCCATCTCCATGTCAACCGATGCTTTCTAGACCCACCTTGGCCAAGCCATGCAGCAATGCATGCACCCGTGTGCACCATCGGCCCAGCTTTCCCAATAAAAAGGGACCCAGAAACTGCAGTCACGCTTCCTACAATCTGTTAAGTGGGCCAGCAAGCTCGTAAACAAGGCCGCCACAAACTCTGGAAATAAATCTTTAGTTTTTAACTAGATAAGAGTTGTGCCGCAAAACAGAGGAAAAACTTCCAAATAAGCACATCTGGTGGCATAAAATGAACAAACGGAATTAAGAGAAAGAAATATTCGGTAGTGTCACATTCTATAATAATGTGCCACAGTAGAAAGTTTCATTCTGGGGTGGGATTGGTTGGATCTACACAACCTACCCAAGCTCACTCTTGCCGTAATTCTCTAATAGACAACAACTATAACCATTACATCAGAGAAACCCAGCAATAACGACAACACTCCGCCGAATACAGCAGATAATGTTACCTTGACGACCAATGTCTTCAACGAAAATATTCCGGGCGTATCCACGCCATTCAAGTAAGCCTTAACTTCTGGAATACCCGAACCGGCAGAGGCAGGGGCAATGAATGCCGTGATGACGGCAGCAAACAAGGTGAGGACGAAATTGGAAACCAAGAAAACGACGAAAGCCATGGCGTACCTACGATAGGAAACCCCTCAAAGGATCGGATTCGGCAACAATTAACGCCGAACGAGGAGAGGAATCAATGGATGAATGTATGGGAATGATGAGAAAGAGTGCGTTAGTAAAAAAGGACCTGTTCAGGAGCATCATGTTTGAAGTGACGACGAACTTGATGCCGGCGATGTTCTCGACGGCGATGTTATTGCAGAAACCGATGAGGCCGAGGATGCAGCCGAGGAGGAAGCAGAGGAGCCACTTCATTAGGGTGTACTGGAATATCTGGAGCTTCCCCCGGGACCTCCAGTCCTGCTTGAAGAACGCGTTCTCCGCAATCTCGTAGTCGAGGCTCTCGATCGGGCAGATGTTGGCCCCGACGATGGCCACCTGGGAGGTGGAGTTGATCCCCGACCTGAGGGACGACGCCAGCAACGGACTCGTGAGCGCGAACGACTCTGGGTCCATTTCCCCTCCTCCTCCTCCTCTTCCTCCGCCATTGGCTTCCCTCGACTGCACCCTCTCCATCCTTCTACAAAGAATCGGGGTCGGAAGGAATTCCGCCGTTGATTGAATGGGGAGGGGCGACGAAGAAGACGACGGTGATGTGGCTCCTTTTGTCGTTTAGCCCCCCCCCGGGAACCAAATCTCTCATTCCGTCTTGACACGTCCCGGTCCAAATGTGGAGCAGTAACCTCTCTTACTTAATGTGTGTTATAATATTAGGTGGTAAGAAGAAACGTCAATTAATACGGTGCGTTGCCGTCATCTTATCCGAGGTTGAACTTATGTCGTTACTTTTCCTCGCTATTTAATTATTAGTTTTTTTTTTGGGGGGTAGATCGGTCGGGAACTATTGTTTCTATTTTAGTTTATCACTTTCAGAATGATGGACGTTTTCCTTTTTAATCGCCAGAGAATCTTAACGAGGATAATTTTTATATAATATATTTATATATTTTAATTTTCGGCATGGACATCGATATGTGCACCGATATTTATTGCGTTCTAACGAGGAGTACGTCGCCGTACCAAATTGAAACCGCGCGTCAACGTCGACGCCCTGCCTGGCGTGCACGTGACATGACGGGGCAGAGTTGGTCCGGTTAAATCCTTGGAAATTTTGATATTTACCGGAGGGTAGGGGCACGTGACTGTTTCCGAGCCCAAACCAACCACCGGCTAAAAAATATCTTTGTACCGATTAATTTAAAAAATTTATAAAATACGAATTTAATTTTTAGAATCCTCAAAATATCAAATATATAAATAAATAACTTCTGTGATGGAATTAGTGTTGTGTTCTAAGATTCTGTATTTGGTAAACTATCACAATCCAAGACGACATCAGCACCGCGATGGCTGTCGCTGTCCTGGACAATGATACTACTTCGAGCAAAGCTAAATAATATTTTTATCTAAGTGTTTTAATGTCGATATTCTTAAATAAAAATAGCAAAAATCTTTTGTATAGGCCATCAGGCAAACCCACGGTTATAAACTATAGGTTGTTTATGGATATTCAAAGAATAACAACTCGCTATTATAAATAATGAGTTATTTGCTCTGTACTCACTGTTTCAAATTACGAATTTATAACAATAAATGAAGAATTTTAAAATCTTTTTATGAATAAAAATAACAAAACTACACATTCTTGTCAGTCTATGAGGAAGGTGGTAATGGTATCCTCATCTGTTTTCGGACAAAACACAAAGCAAGTAACGACAGATGGCGCGTTGTTTTCGCTCCTTTATTTGTTTTTGGCACCATGGTTGAGGGAAGTTTCGTCTGGCTTTTGGTATTCGTAGCAAAACTCCCTTCCCCCTACTCGGGGACAAACAATTAAGTTGGCCTTTCCTTTAGTTGCGTTAAACGCCGCGGTTTTGTCATTCCTCCCTTACGAAACTTCGCGGGCTCATACAAATGTTATTTTCATTGGCCAAAAATTTTATAAAATATGATTTAATATTTTTTTGGTGGTACTCCGTTGCCCTTTAGGGATCCTCCAAATATGTGCTTCCATAATTTCTTTTAAAACCTATACGGGCTCAGCGCAGCCCAGCCTAACATGATTGACAAGGAGTCTCCGGCCCAATAGAAGGACTTAATTAAAACAATTAAAATTTAGTTGCGATTTCTTAAATACGGAACAACACCGGTCCCAGTGGAAAAGAATAATAAAGAGCATCTCTCCCCCCCCCGGTCTCGCCGGCGACTTACTTTGAAGACCCTCCGCGGCTCCCGCCCGACAATGTCAGTGGCCGTCGGGTCGTTGCCGCCGCAGCAGGGTCCGCCGTTTACCTCCGCTCTCCCCGGACCTCCTACCCGGAACAACTTCGGATCCATCGACCTCTCCCCCTCCGGCCTCCTCGCCTTCCCCGCTGGATCCTCCATCACCTTCGTCGACTACTCCTCCCTCCAGCTCATCTCCACTGCCTCCCTCCATTCCCCTTCCTCCACCTCCCTCTCCCCTTTCATCACCTCCCTCCGTTTCCAGCCCCCTACTCACCCTCAGATCCTCGAGTCCCCCGCTCCCCTCCTCCTCGCAGCCGGGGACCGACACGGCCGCCTCTTCCTCCTCGACCTCCGATCCCCCTCCTCTAGTCCTTTCCTCACGTTCCAATGCGACGCCGTCTCCCCCAATTCCGGCATCCAGGACATCTGCTGGATCGGCCCCTCTTTTGTCGCGGCTGTGTCCGGTTCCTCTCTTCTGTCTCTATTCTCGGCTTCCTCTGCGAGGTGCTTCTGGAAGTACAACGCGTTACCAGAGTACCTGTCGTGCATACCTTCGACTGTAGGCACTTTCTTGTGGTTGGGTTGCGGGGGTTCCTTCTATCCGCGAAGGTTTTAGGAGAGAATGAGGGTGAAGTTGTGGTTAGGGAGATGCATGTTAGGAATGACTGCAGCGAGTTATTGAAGCTGGAGAAGGATTCTAATGGGGGATCAGGTCCAGCATCGGCTGTATATCCAAGTTATGGGATCAGGCTGGCGTTCTCGCCGCGGTGGAAGCATCTTGTCTACATCACTTTCCCGAGGGAGTTGGTGATCTATGATTTGCGGTATGAAACTGCATTGTGCGTGGCAGCATTGCCCCGGGGCTGTGGGAAGTTTGTTGAGGTTTTGCCCGATCCAAACAAGGACTTCCTGTATTGTGTGCATTCTGACGGGCGTCTCAGTATTTGGAAACGAAAAGAGTATGTCAATTGTGCTCTAGTTTCTCTTTCTACTTATGAAGGGTAATCTGATGTCCTGTAAATTGCATTAATGACAATTGGGTTTGATTATATAAGTGTTAGTCATACATAATTGTTTCCCTACCAAAACTTGTTCCTCGTTCCTCCAACCTAACATATTCTTATGGGATGAGAACTCCCATTTTTCTTTATCTGGTTGGAAGTTTCTAGTTTTAATGGCCATTATCGAGCTGCTTTTTTGTTTGGAAAAATTTAAAATTTTTTAGAGTTATTATTGAGCGGCTTTGCTGGGGTGATGATCATGAGTTTGCTGAGTACTCATTCTCTCTCAGGGGCGAACAGGTCCATATTATGTGTTCTATGGAGGAGTTGATGCCTTCGATTGGCACAATAGTTCCTTCTCCTTCAGTTCTTGCTGCAGTGGTCTGTGAGTCGAATTCCACCCTCCAGAATGTGGCAAAGATTTACTGTGATGCACCTGATACGCCTACCTCCAATGGGGACATCGATGATCCTTTTGATTTCAGCGATGATTCACTTCTTGTGTCAAAGACGCGATTGATTTCTATATCTGATGACGGCAAAGTGTGGAACTGGCTGCTAACTGCTGAGGGGGCTTCAGAATCTTTGGACAATTTGAACAATGGAGCTAAAATTAACAACGGAGGTAGTAAAACAGTTCTAACGAATGATGCTGACAGTATAAACACCATGGTTGAAGGAGGAACAACTGAATTGCTTCAGCAATCAGAAAAATTCACAAGCTTAAATAACGTCTCTTCAAAACCATCTGGAATTGAAGGTGACATTGTCTTCAAGGTTGGTTAACGTTCTCAATTTTTTTCCCTCATAATATTGTTGCAAATGAAGGAAGGAATGAGTTAAAGTGTTGAAATAGGCGTCTGCATTTGCCAGTTGACATCTTAAAGTCGACATTCTGGTTTACCTTGTACCTTCAATCACCTGTTCCTCCTCTGTTCGTTGTCCTTTACTACTTAGCAGCACTTCTCAATACTTGCTTATCTTTTTCGAAAATAAATAAAGCTCACCGTTTTATGCGCTGATTTAGGTCTCTATGGATGTAGAAGCACTTGAATGTTAGAAAGAAAATAAAGCTACTAGATTTTGGGATGAACATATGTGGGATGAACAGGGGTTTCGTGTTGCTTTGAAATCTTTTCACTTCGATGAGGATTCTTGTCTTAGCACCACCACATAATACTCAGTTGGGTATTTCTATTATATTTGAGCAAATGAGATGTCCTGTCAGAATAGGGTGGTCTCGATTCATGAGTGTATAGTACAAATGGTATATTACTGCTTTTTTATTTTGGAGAGTTGTTTTTTTTTTTTTGGTTGCCTGCACGGTATTAGAAGTTTCGTTCTGACTAATCGGGACTTGACCCGGATAGTACACCTTCCTTTGGTGGGCGAGTGCCCTGACAAGGGTGGCTACACACGATTGGCTTCGAACCCGATACCTTCTTAAGCAAATTCAAGCTACTTTACCACTTGGACCAATCCCATGATGGTGGAGAGCGTTGTTTTTGCTCCATGTTGTTATGAGATTAATACTAAAGAAGATGTTCCTGTTGCAGATGAGCTTAGTTGGGCAGCTTCAACTACTTTCATCTACGGTGACAATGCTTGCTGTACCATCCCCTTCTTTAACAGCTACTTTAGCTCGTTAGTAGCTGTCGCTCTGTTACTTCGTATTTCTTTCCCTTTTACCAAGTTATGTTGCTTTCCATGTCATCACAATACTATTAATGCCACAATTGCTAATTGATTATGTCCCATCACTGATTTGGTCAAATGCTAACTGTATTTTAGGTGGTGGGAATACTCCTGCTGTGGCAGTTCCTTTTGTAGCGCTAGGAACTCAGAGTGGGACAATTGATGCTATTGATGTTTCGACTAATGCTGTTGCTGCAAGTTTTGCCGTTCATAATAATGTTGTCAGAGGATTGAGATGGCTTGGAAATTCTAGGCTTGTTTCCTTTTCCTATAGCCTGGTACTTGTGATAATTAATTTTATCTCTTGATAGATCTTTCAGTGTTTTGCCCAACAACTCAATCTGAAAGCTCATAATCCATCTCTGTTGGTAAATTTAAAGAGACTTCTGACAATAGTTTGCTTTGAATGTTGATTAACTGATGTCAATGCTACCCATGTTGCAAATATTTTATGCATTATGTAATATCTCGCCCTAGTCAGGAAGTACTCGTGCTCTGGGACAGGTTGGGTCTGAGAATCCCACACTCTTAAGCTTGTTAGCGATGTACCTTATTGACGCAGCGAGCGCTGATCGGACTGCCCGACAAACACACGGTTGAACGGGACAACGAACTCAAATCAGAGTTCAAAGGTAAACGAGAGAAATCTCAAAAGTTTTCTTCAAAGATGTCTTCCATTCGAATGCCAAAGGACTCCTTTATATAGACCATGAGGGGATGAACCCAGCACCCTCATTAAGACTAGAAACATTTCCCCAAAACCCCTATTAAAAGAAAACAACCATAAAGTCTGAATGCACTATACTTAAGACAATGCAATGAATCAAAAAGGAAGATGGATTTCGTGACTCTTCGTCTCCAAGAAGATGGGCTTCGAGTCCAAGTCGATCGCCAGACAAGTCGACTTCAGGACGACTCAAGTCGAGTTGGCCGCATCATTCTCCTCCACCTGTGAAAAGCTCGACTTCGAGCTTGGTTTCTCCGGGTACAGCGGTTCCTGGGAATCATGGTAAGGGAATATATCCGCAACATTGAAAGTACGAGAAATATCCATAGACTCTGGCAGATCGATGACATATGCATTGTCGTTTATCTTCCGCAACACTTCATAAGGTCCATACTTCCGCGGCTTGAGCTTATTATAACTTCCCACTGGGAATCTCTCCTTTCGAAGAAATACCATTACTTGATCTCCTTCTGAGAAAACTCGCTCTCGCCTATTTTTATCCGCAATCCGTTTATACTTCTCATTGGTCACCTCCAAACGTTCCTTGACTTGCTTCCGGGTGTCTTGAATCTGCTCTGCAAGGTTCTCAGCGGCTGAGCTTTTCTTATTGTCCTTCAGAAGAGGAATCAGGTCCAATGCATGTTGTGGAACTTTCTGGTAGACGATAGAAAATGGAGATCTCCCGAGAGCACTATGAACAACACTGTTATATGCGAACTCCGCTTGAGAAAGTGCAAAGTCCCATTGCTTCGACTTGTCTCCACATATACTCCGCAGCATATTTCCCAGTGTCCGATTCATTGATTCCGTCTGACCATCCGTCTGTGGGTGTGCCGTACTACTAAAGTTCAAAGACACATCAAACAACCTCCACAAGGTCATCCAGAAATGGCTAAGGAATCTCGAGTCGCGGTCCGAGACAATCGACTTAGGAATTCCATGAAGGCGTACCACTTCACGAAAAAACATGCGAGCTACATTTGAAGCATCTGACGTCTTCCGACACGGGATAAAGTGTGCCATCTTAGAGAACCTGTCAACCACAACAAAGATAGAATCCATGCCCCTTTGGGTACGGGGCAGTCCTAACACGAAATCCATAGACAAAGCCTGCCAAGGATCCTCTGGAACCGGTAGTGGAAGGTATAACCCAACATTTTGAGAATGTCCCTTCGCGACTTGACATGAGCTGCATCGCTGCACAAATCTCTCCACATCTCTCGTCAACTTAGGCCAATAAAACCGTTCCACCACTGCAGCCAATGTCTTATCTCGACCTAGATGTCCACCAAGACCTCCTCCATGTAAATCTCTGATCAGTTTCTCTCGAAGTGAGGTGTGTGGGATGCATAGTTGGTTTCCCCGCATGAGATATCCATCCGAAATATGAAATTCACCAACACTCTCTCTTCGGTGAATCTTAGCCCAAATGTCCGCGAAATCCTCATCTCGAGCATATGCTTCTCTCAGTTGTTCAAATCCCACTAGTTCTGTCCGCAACTCTGTAAGAAGGGTTGCGCGTCGACTTAAAGCATCCGCGACTTTGTTGTGTACCCCCGACTTGTGCATGAGTTTAAAGGGAAACTTCTGAATATAAGTCGACCAGCGGGCATGCATATCTCGACTTAACTTCTGTTGGCTACTCAAATACTTCAATGCTTGGTGATCCGAATACAAGACAAATTCTTTCCCAATCAAATAATGCTCCCAATATTTTAGAGTCCGGAAAACAGCATAGAACTCTTTGGCATAAGTCGACCACTTCCTGCGAGCTTCACTCAACTTCTCACTGAAATATGCTACTGGTCGCTTCTCTTGAGATAAGATAGCCCCAATTCCAAACCCACTCGCGTCGCATTCAACTTCAAACAATTTATCAAAACTTGGCAATGCAAGTACAGGAGCTGAGCTCAGCTTCTCTTTGATCAACGCAAAACTCTCCTCAACCTCTTCACCCCAATGGAATTTCCCCTTTTTCAGACACTCAGTAATCGGAGCCACAATTGAACTGAAATTCTTAATGAATCTTCTATAGAAAGTAGCTAACCCATGGAAACTTCTAACTTCACTAACTGATTTCGGTGAAGGCCACTCACGAATTGCTTTAACCTTGTCTTCATCAACTCGTACTCCCTCAGCACTTACTATATATCCGAGAAAAAGCAATTCTGACTTCATAAAACTACACTTCTTGATATGCAAATAGAGCTTGTACTCTCTCAAAACAGTTAGTACGTCACGCAAATGATCCACATGCTCGCTTCGCGACTTGCTATAGATCAATATGTCATCGAAATAAACAACAACACACTGACCGATAAAAGACTTCAATACCTGGTTCATAAGATGCATAAATGTACTCGGCGCATTGGAGAGCCCGAACGGCATGACCAGCCACTCATATAAGCCATCTCGAGTCTTGAAAGCCGTTTTCCATTCGTCTCCAGGTCGGATTCGAATTTGATGATATCCGCTCCGTAAGTCGATCTTCGAGAACACGACTGAACCGTGAAGTTGATCCAGCATGTCATCGAGCCTAGGAATGGGAAATCTGTACCCCACCGTGATCCGATTGATAGCTCGGCTATCAATCGGATCACGGTGGGGTACAGATTCCACACACATTCTCCAACTTCCGTCCTTCTTGGGAACAAGTAGAGCCGGCACAGCGCATGGGCTAAGGCTCTCACAAATATGTCCCTTGTGTAGTAGTTCTTCTACCTTCTCCTGTAATATGGCATTCTCTTTCGGACTCATTCGGTAATGGGGAAGATTCGGTAGGCTGGCTCCAGGAATTAAATCGATTCGGTGCTGAATGTCGCGTAGAGGTGGCAAACCATCAGGAAGTTCGCCAAACGCTAGCTCCCCAAACTTAGCAAGGATTGGTTTCACTTCTTCAGGAACGTCCTCTTCCACCTTGTCTTCTTTCGGCAACTCCCTTACAATCAGCAAATGGACCTCTCCGGCCGCCTTCATTTCTGCCTCTAACTCTCGAGTGGAGTCGGATCTAATGAGCAACGCCTTGCTTCTCTCTTTCTCTTCCGACTCGACACTAGGGGCCTGATTCATTGGAAGTAGAGTGTAGCGAACGCCTCCTTTTTTCAGCCGATAAACGTTATCCTTTCCAGAGTGACTTACGTCATTGTCGAATTGCCAAGGTCTTCCGAACAGCAAGTGACAAGCCTCCATGTCAACCACATCACAATACACCTCGTCCTTATACCTCCCAATGGAAAATGGCACTTTACATCTCTCCGTGACGCGAACTTCACCGACAGCCCTGATCTAGCCGATCGAGTAAGGACTCGGATGACTCTCCACCGGAAGATTCAACTTTTCAACAACGGACTTTCCGATGATGTTTTCCTGACTTCCACTATCAATAATCACCGTAAATGGTAGAGACTTAATCAAACAACGTGTTCGAAAAAGTCGGTTCCTCTGAGTTTGCTCTTCTCGCTTTGGAGATAACATAAGTTTCCGAATCACATAGACATGCTCGTTCTCCCCTTCCTCTTGGTACGTATCCCCATAGTCATCCTCTGGTTCGCACATGACATCCTCACATTCAGTTTCTTCTTCGATAATAGCCACGACCTTCCGACGCGGACAATCGTTGGATCGATGTCCCATCTCATTGCATTTGAAACATTTAATCGACTGCACTTTGGAGGATGTGCTAGGACCTCTCTTGAATTCAGTTGTAGGCACGTTCTTCCTACCTTCTGACCTTTCAATCGAACTCCTGCTCGGCATACTAGACGACTCCCTTTGTACTGCCTTCAACTTCTCTCCTTTGAAGGAATCTTCACTTCCCTTCCGATAGTAATTTCCACGATCAAGTTGTAGCAGCCCAGCCTTTAACGCTAATCTCCGTGCTTCATCAATTGTGGTGATCATTTGAACACCAATCCGATTTCGGATAGATGGGGTCAATCCCTCTAAGTAGCGCGCAACCTGCTGCCCCTCGGTTTCAGTCAGAGAATTCCGTTCGGCGAGGCGAAGAAATTCACCTGTGTAAGTGTGAACGGACCGATTTCCTTGTTGACACCTCTGGTATTGCATGAATAGATACTGCTCATAATCTGGAGGGAGAAAACGACCCTTTAATAGTTGTTTCATCCTCCTCCAAGTACGAATGGCCGCACGTCCTTCAAGTGTTCTATTTTCTTGCAGCCGATCCCACCAAGCTGCTGCTCCTCCTTTGAGCCGATATGCTACTAACTTCACTTGTTTCTCTTCAGGAACTTCAGTATACTCAAGAAACCGTTCGACTTCCGACAACCAGTCAAGGAAGTCCTCAATACTAAGACCACCATCGAAAACCGGGACGTCAACTTTGAGTCTAAACTCGTCGCGCACCTGAGGTTGACGTCGGTTTCCATGAAAGTAATCCTCCGCTTCATCTTCCTCATTGTCAGATTCATGGACGGGTTGCATCCGTCTTGGAACATGAATTCGACCAGGGGGAATTCGTGGAGGGATGCGAGGAGCGACTCTCGTTGGACGCTCTTCCGCTTCAGCATTCTGTTCCCTAGGCAAACCAAGGGCTTCTAGTCGTAGCAAGATCTGGTCCAAGCGAGTTTCCATCCGTCCAACCCGCTGATCCATCGCTTGCCATCTATCTTCCTCCCGCCCAATGGCGTTTGGACCATGGTTAGCTGACTCGTCCGCCATTTGAACAGCCTCGGGAAATCCCAGGCTCTGATACCAACTGACGCAGCGAGCGCTGATCGGACTGCCCGACAAACACACGGTTGAACGGGACTACGAACTCAAATCAGAGTTCAAGGTAAACGAGAGAAATCTCAAAAGTTTTCTTCAAAGATGTCTTCCATTCGAATGCCAAAGGACTCCTTTATATAGGCCATGAGGGGATGAACCCAGCACCCTCATTAAGACTAGAAATATTTCCCCAAAACCCTTATTAAAAGAAAACAACCATATAGTCTGAATGCACTATACTTAAGACAATGCAATGAATCAAAAAAGAAGATGGATTTCGTGACTCTTCGTCTCCAAGAAGATGGGCTTCGAGTCCAAGTCGATCGCCAGACAAGTCGACTTCAGGACAACTCAAGTCGAGTTGGCCGCATCACTTATGACTGAGTACGGGCAAACCAATTTTGGATTGATTCAGACACATCCTGTTGATTAATGTTAGTGTTTTTTCAGGCAAGTGAAAAAACTGGAGGCTACACTAATAAGCTTGTCGTAACTTGTCTAAGAAGTGGTCTCAACAAACCATTCCGAGTCTTGAAGAAACCAGAACGGTCACCAATAAGAGCTTTAAGGGCGTCTTCCTCTGGAAGGTTCACTCTTCACATTTTTGATTTGTTTGTTTTGCTGTTTTGTATTGTTAGATTAAATTCCTTTCTAGCAAAACTTCTAAATAGTGGTAGACAAACAATGCTGTATAGGCTGCTGTCATCACACGAAGTGAAAAAGGAATACAAAATATAATGGAGACTACGTGTTGTGCCATTCGGTGATTGGTTGCATGAAACTCTATCGTGTGTTATCAGGGCAGGTACTTCTGGAACCATACTACGGTTGTTTGTTTAGACCACGGACCGCTTGGAAGATGATAACTAATGCATTTGAGCAGTGTGAGCTGTTTCCCTTTAGACCAACAAGAGCTGCACATTATCCCAAATGCCCATTCTTTTGACCTATTTCAAAGCCGTCTGCCCATGCTTATCTGGCCTCTAGTAATACTGTGAAAATGGACATTAAAAAATGTGTGGCGTTTGGCATTTCATTTTGTGAAACATCTGAATCCGTATCTGTTCTCAGTTTCGCTTAGCAATTGTTGTTTGGACTTTTTGGTGCGTGACCTCATTGGTGTGAATGAATTCATCGGACCAACATCAGTGTCTTTTTAACTCATTTTACCAAATAATTGCAGGTATCTTCTCATTTTATTTCGAGATGCCCCTGTGGAGGTATGGGCGATGACTAAAAGCCCCATAATGGTAAGTTAGCTCATGGTAATTGTCTAACTAATTTGGGGTTGATAATGAACGCTTTTTGGTTTGGCCTTTTGGGTGCTTGAATAGCTAAACCTATCATATAGATAGCCAAGTATCTCGCAACTTGCAGCTAAACTTGTACCCTTTAATGCACTGGACCAGGACATAGCTTAGCTAGAACCATGTCGAGGAATTGTCAGTAATCCTTTCTTGATTATTTTGATGCAGATAACAATCAGCGGATTTATTTATTTTTGCTATGTTACTCTGCCTGGCAACTGAACTTTAGAATTCCTTTTGTGCCTATTTGCTTCAACCCCGTAATGCATTCTTTTAAATTTGTTTGTAGGTAAGATCAAATAAATTATTTACTTGCTTTTGGTAAAATAATAGCATAGAGTGGTTAATAATGTCGTCTGGTTCTCCTATTGAGTAGTCTTATTCCTCATTTGGAAGATTAATTCTATTTCCTAGTAGCCACTAAAAGAGATAATATGACAACTAACAGGCAGAACTGTAATCATTTACTGGGTGATGATTCTCTTATTTTAGGCACTAATAATTTTCTCATCTGTGTAGCTTAGATCATTAGCTCTCCCATTCACTGTTTTGGAATGGACTCTTCCAACAGTTCCAAAGCCATTTCAACTTCAAAAGCAATCATCGTCGCTGTCCAAAGATGAAGCTATTGCTGCAACAGTTGGGATGGCATCTCCAACTGCATCTGCTAGTAGGCACCTTTTTTCTTTTTTTATCTTTTACCTGCTTTATCTAGAAGATTACTTGATTTCGCGATAAGGGGCAACTAACTTACAGAACCAGAAGGTACCGATGGCTCACAAGATGTTGCTTCGGAAAGTTTTTCATTTGCCCTGGCTAATGGTGCACTAGGAGTGTTTGAAGTTCAGGGGAGGAGAATCCGTGATTTCAGGTAGATAAGACATTCTTTCGGTGGAGTCCTCTGTTATTGAATTTTTGCAATGTGTTTATGAAATATTATGTTCCTTACTGATTGATCTAAAGTAGTAGCATGTTGCCCTTGTTCTTTACGAAATTTGCTCGTTTTCCTTCCCCTGAATTGGATTTAGAAGGAAGATTTGGGCTTTCGAAGCCCCCCCCCCCCTAGAAAGCCTCCTTCACGCTGCCAAAATTGTTACCCAAATTTCTTGTCAAGAGATGATTCAGCGCCAGTTTACATTTTTTGTGCTGAAGATTCATCCTCGTATGTTTTTAATTCTTAAAAATTGTCAGTTTAACGTGTTTTATTTTTATTATGAAGATATTAATAATTTCTTTGTAGACCTAAATGGCCCTCAGCTTCATTTGTCTCATCTGAAGGTTTGATCACCGCCATGGCCTATAGGTTGCCTCATGTTGTGAGTACATTTGTTATGTTTCTCTCTCTCTCTCTCTCTATATGACTATTTTGAACAAAATGATGGTTTCAATTAATAAATGTGTAACTACAAATTCTCAGGTAATTGGGGATAGGTCTGGAAGTATTAGGTGGTGGGATGTGACAACTGGCCATTCATCCTCATTTAACACTCATAGGAAGGGAATAAGGAGAATCAAATTTTCGCCTGTTGTTCCTGGAGACCGAAGTAGAGGTCGCATTGTGGTGCTATTCTATGATAATGCCTTCTCTGTCTATGATCTGGTAAGTAATGTGGGTGTTAAATCAACAAGTGATGTACATTGCGATGGGGAACTTATGTATTATGAAGGCAATAGATATATTTCCCGATGGGTACTAGCTATAAGTATTTCTCCTGCTAAATTTTATTCTCAGAGTTTGACTTCTAAAAGTTGAAAGGTCCATTGCAGTTTGGAAGTGCTGATGTGATTTGGCACAAATAAATCTTTTTTTTTCCTTATCAATAAAAGAACTGTTGTTCTGATTGGGTTTTTTTGCAATGTCACTTGACTAATTGTAGGCACACTTGGAAACTTTGTCCTCCCTGTAAATCTTTTACTTTTCGTGAAGTTCATACAAAATTGTCACTTCTATTCATTGCAAAGTTGGAAAAAGTTTCTGAGGCTTTTGGATCTCCTGCTTATGCAGGATTCTTCGGACCCCGTGGCGAACTCCCTTATTCAACCTCAGTTCCCTGGAACCCTTGTACTAGAACTGGATTGGTTGCCGGTTCGAATGGATAAAAATGATCCATTAGTTTTATGCCTCGTCGGAGCTGATAGCAGCTTTCGCCTCATTGAGGTTAAAATGTATGACCTTTTCTGATATTTCATGTTCTTTCGTTTTCACTTTTCGTAAATTTAAATATAAATGAAGTCCTTGTGTGGCAACCTGAATTTATTTACTTATAAAATAATTAAATATGAAGGCATCGAACTTTATGGCAGAACTGGCAAGGGATCAGGCCATGCTTTCCAGCCTAGGCCTGTTAAGGAGAAGTTCCGGCCAATGCCACTTTGCTGTCCCATTTTGTTGCCTCTACCTCATGTCCTGGTATAATGAACTTTCTCTTAGATATAGGTTTGTGTTCTTTTGGTGTTGATTTGTTATCATATATGAACAAGTTGAATGATTTAAGTATCGTGCTGATTTATGCCTGTTCTAAGCCTAGTGGATAATTTTTTTTATATTTAGCCCAGTGGATAATTAGTGAAATGGTTTTTAGAATGCTAATGGTATTTGTGAATGAAATAAATGGATAGTGTTAATAGCACGCCCCAAAATTTTTTATTGTAATATATGAAGGTAAGGCCTTTCAGATGTGGATAAAGGAAGCAGGTGTTCCATAAGGCTTATAAAAACACAAAATGATTATCTCGCTTTGAAGTATATCATATGGATATATCCAAGCTATTGGAGCATTAAATCAAGTTGTTGTGGGGTCTGTATGCATTCTTGTAAATTAGGGTCTTATGCTTGTGTTCTTGGGAATTCATTGTTTCAGGGATTATCTACAATATTTTTGCATTTAATAATCAACTAAACATGGGGTTTCTATTCATATTTGTTCCTTCTGGAGAAAAGGCACTGCGCATGATATTGCAATTGGGAGTAAAACCTTCTTGGTTCAATACATCCGGTACCGCTATAGATAAGAGGCCAAATTTGATACCAGGAACTGCTTCATCCACCAGAGATTTGCGGAATTACATGATTGATATACCATCAATAGGTGATTCTGTGGTGCCAGAGATGCTTCTCAAAGTGTTAGAGCTGTACAGAATAGAAGGTTGGCCTTCTTCCTTCTGTCTTAATATCTTGTCGGTGTCTTGTAGAGGTTGATGGTTACATCCCCTCTATTTCTAGGTTGTATTCTTGATGAGGAGAGGGTGAGGCTTTATAATACTGTAGTAAACAAAGGCTGTGTTGCAAGGTTCGCATTTGCAGCTGCGGTCTTTGGTGAATCGTTGGAGGCTTTATTCTGGTTGCAGTTGCCTCGGGCACTTAATCATTTGATGAACAAGTTGGTCAAAAAGCCTTCTAGTAATGCTTCTGCTTCTTCACAGACAACTGACATTGATGAGACAGCTATACTGAGTAGAATAACATCCAAAGGAAAGCCAGTAGCGGGATCAGATAAGGACCCCTTGGTGAGACTCATGTCATTTTCCTTTTTTTCCTTCATTTTATTATTATTATTATTATTATTATTATTATTTGTATTTGTATCCTACATGTAACCAATGCTTTGCTTACTGTTCTGATTGTTTTTTTAGCATTGTATCGGTCAACTGAAATCTATGGCGTTTGAGCAAGAAGAATTGTGGTTGAATGCAAGTGAGCGTATCCTTTGGCATGAGAAATTGGAAGGAGAGGAAGCTGTCCAGAACCGTGTGCACGAGTAAGGTTCTTTTTTCTACATCTTTGTTAGTTGTTTGTATACTATTTGGCCAATGAAAATAAAGATTTTGCCCACTTTCTGATGAATGGAACTTCCCATATGCACAGTTATGTCAATTAGCTGTTCTGATACTTTTAGCAAATGATTGAGATCACCTGTCACTTCTCGAGAGACCTTTTTTAAGCTTCAAAATCTGGAAATTGGACTTTCACATGTGCTGACATTATTGGGATTGATCCAAAAGAAGAGAAGTGATGAGCAAATTGAATGGATAAGTCCGGGGACAAATTTCAGGAAGTTTAGCTTGGAATCTCCATGCGTCATTATCCTCGTCATTGCATCTAAAATACTTGTATCTATCTGCTTTCCTGCATGATATTATTGGCTTTCTATTCGATGACCCTCCACGTGATTTCTCTCAGAATTTTGGTGTTGTTTCCTCTTGGTTCAACAGAATTTCCTCAGTATTCATAGGAGGGGCATAACACTTGCTTTTATGTGATGTTAATGTTCTGAAAGTCAGGTTGGTTTCCGTTGGAAACTTGGAAGCTGCTGTTAGTTTGCTGCTTTCTACACCTCCGGAGAGTTCTTATTTTTATCCGAATGCTCTACGAGCAGTAGCTCTTTCTTCTGCTGTCTCAAAATCTCTTCATGAACTGGCAGTTAAGGTCAGTGCATTACACCTTAGAATTACCATCTGGATCAAGGAACTAATGCCATAAATCTGCTTTATCTATAGACCCGATGAAATCAGAAATGTCAGTTGTGCTACAATTTATAGCGAGAATACCTTTTCACTAAAAGTAACAAGTCAGCCTTATTGTGAGTCTACTATAAAACTTATGGGCCACCTTCCTATGGCAATCGGGTACCGTTTCTGGCTTGAGAGGAATATCGGAGTTCCCAATGGGGGTTGTCATTCAGCTTTCTTTAGTAAATTTGAAATAGAGTGGATTAGTAAAACTCAGACATCCCTAGGACAAAAAACTACTTACCAAACAAGCTAGCCAAGAAAGTGGGGAACCATGACGAAGCATCTATCACCTTTTGTTACCCGCCAGATTTCGTGATAATGTTTTGCATAGGGAGATCCCTACTTTTGGAGACTATGGTGACCAAAATCACCAAGCTGGTCTAACCTAAACGCTCTTGGCTTTTGATTAATCCATCTTCCCTAACTACCAAAAAAAAAAAACTCAGATATTTCTCCAAATCAACCACCTTGTTCGAATTTTCCATGTCACATCATTTTCTAAAAAACCATCTTGTATGGCCCAAGGTATCTGAAACTTTCTCTTAATATGTGGTCTTTTGATTCCCTATCTTAATCACATATTTGTTGGTCTTCTGGACGCTAAAATTAAAATTTTTATATCCTTTCCTTCATCCTATGCAATTTTGAACTTCTCAACCTTAGAGTTTCTCGCCAGGAAGGGATCTAGTTTCACATACAAGACTTCTTGTGTTCATCTGTGGCAACAATATTATTCTTGAACAATGGAGATTGTAGGGGTATCTGCTAAATATGCATAGTGAGTTATTCCATGATGATGCGAAGAAAAGGGGAGCAAGAGCGGCTGAGAGGCAAGCAGGTGCTGAGGAAGGGAGATGCACAGTGGCGGGAAGAAGGATGGCGGGAGAAGGAGCCGCTAGCCGTTGCCGTTAAACTTTTAAATAAGTTGGAATGGGTCGAGTCGGGTTATTACGGGTCTGTTAGCGGGTTGGCCTGGCCCAACGTCAGTATAAGAAAGGGAGGTCGGAGAGTCGGAGTTAATTAGCTTTCCGATTACGATAAGAATAGAGGGGGGACGGGAATGGAACATGAACGGAGATGGCTGGTGTGGTTGAATGGAGTCTAGCTTGGGCTGTCGGGTGCGACTGTTGGAGACGATTGGTTGTGTGTTTGGTTGGATTGAAGGAGAAGTGCGGTGTTGCGTTTTGTGCTGCTGTTTGTATGCGTACGTGACAGTTGCAGGTAGTGTTGATCCCAATTAGCACGGATCAAGGGTATCAGAGCACCGATCTTGTGTTAGAAGATGGAAACAAGGTATGGCGAATTGAAGAAGGACCAGGAAGCTATAAGTTAGGTAGTAAGTGAGATGAGGCAGCGGCTGGAGATGATTACGACACGGATGAAAGAGATGCAGGCGCAGACGACGTCTCAACTGAAGGAAATGCAAAACCAGCTTTCGGGGCTGGACAAACAGAGAGATGTGGGGTCCCAAGTGTTGGAAAGGGGCACGCCGGAGCGACCAATTTGCTAGGGAGGTAGAAGTGAACAGCAGAGGACCTGTCTCTTTTGCTATGCCCAAGATTGAGTTTCCGGATTTCGATGGCACTCATTTGGAGGACTGGCTGTATAAGTGTCAACGCTACTTTGAACTTGAAAATGTCCCAGAAGAAAAGAAGTTAAAACTGGCTTCCTTGTACATGTACGGTGGAACATTGCAATGGCATTACACGTATATCAGGAATAGGAGCCCGGAGTTGCCTCAGAGCTAAGAGGAGTATGTAGCTGCCCTTAATAAGAGGTTTGGTGCAGAAGTGTTCGAAGATCCCATGATAACAAAAACTTATCTAATGGAAGGAGGCGTTTGACCCAAGAAGAAATAGAGGAGAGGAGGCTTAAAGGGCTGTGTTTCAGGTGTAATGAGTCCTTCACCAGATTTCACAAGTGTACCAAACGACAGTTCTTCTTATTGATTGTAGAAGGCATGTCAGGGGAAGGGGAGGCCTATTCTACAGGGGAAGAACTTTCAGACAAACCTGATGATCATGAGAATGAGGACATTACGGTGACGGTGCATGCTATGAGGGGAGAAGAGAAGATGGTGGTGTAGGAGTCCAGACTATGAAGGTGGAAGGGAAATTTAGGAAGAGATCTCTCAATATCTTGATTGACTCGAGTAGTACCCACAACTTCCTTGATTTGGGAGTTGTTAAGGGCATGAATTTAGCTG
The DNA here is from genome assembly GCA_023653495.1 of Melastoma candidum. Taxonomy (NCBI): domain Eukaryota; kingdom Viridiplantae; phylum Streptophyta; class Magnoliopsida; order Myrtales; family Melastomataceae; genus Melastoma; species Melastoma candidum. The sequence continues at coordinate 12,443,196 of CM042882.1, read as the reverse complement.
ATGTACCTATAACCCCTGTTAAGGTGGTGGTGGCGGATGGGAGGAGTATATATTTGTACTGCCATGCTTAGACAATTTGAATGGGTAATGCGGGGACATGATTTTACTGCGGACTTTTATCTGATTGCTTTGGGAGGCTGCGAGATGGTCCTAGGAGTGAAGTGGTTGGCCAAACTAGGGGACATTACTTGGAATTTCCAGTATGTAGTGATGAAATTCCATTGGAAGCAAGCAACAGTTCAGTTGATTGGCAACCAAGGAAAATATGACAGCAGATTGTTATAGCTAACAGCTAAGGAAGTGCTGACTTGCGAGAAGGTGGCCACAGCCTTAATTTGCTGTTGGATGGAGATGGGATCAAATGGAACGACCATTTCACCACTGAACTGTAATTCTTTGGAAACAGTGGGAGGTGACTCAGACTGGGAGGGAGTGCTGACTACCTTTGCTGATATTTTTCAAGAACCTAGAGATTGCCACCTTTTCGAGGTCATGATCAAGGAGTTAACGTGAGGCCATATAGACATTCTGTAGCCCAGAAAGTTGTTATTGAAAGGATGGTGCAAGAGCTATTAGATGCTGGGGTCATTCAACTGAGTCAAAGTGCATTCTCATCACCTGTAGTTCTAGTGAAGAAGAAAGATGGAACTTGGAGGATGTGTGTTGCTTATAAAGAGTTGAATAATCACACTGTGAAGGATAAGTATCCCATTCCAGTCATATAGGAGCTATTGGATGAATTGTTTGGAGCTACTATCTTCTCTAAGGTTGATCTAAGGGCAGGTTACCACCAGATTAGGATGACCCCAGAGGATGTACACAAAACCGCCTTCAGGACTCATGATGGACATTATGAGTTCTTAGTGATACCAGTTGGGCTTACCAATGCTCCCTCCACATTCCAAGGGCTTATGAATGTTATATTTCGACCTTATCTCAGGAAATTCATCTTGGTCTTCTTTGATGACATTCTAGTTTATAGTAAAACTAAAGTGGAGCATGTACAACATCTGCATTCTGCTTTGTCTGTGTTGAGGAGACATACCTTGTTTGCCAAGAAGTCAAAGTGTGCATTCGGGAGTTCCAGGGCGGAGTACTTAGGCCATTTCCATTGATGCTAAGGTTCAGGCTGTTCAGAATTGGCTAACACCTATTTCAGTTAAACAACTAAGGGGTTTCTTGGGTTTGAGTGGTTATTATAGGCGATTTGTGAAAGGGTATGGTGTTATTAGCAGGCCATTGACTGAATTGTTGAGGAAGGATGCTTTTAAGTGGACCGATGAGGCTCAAGGCTCTTTTGAGCAACTCAAGCAGTTGCTAAGCACTGCTCCAGTGCTGGCCTTACCTGATTTTGTTGAAGTCTTTGTACTAGAGACAGATGCGTGTGATGTGGGCATCGGAGCTGTTCTAATGCAGAAGGAGCACCCAATAGCTTATAATAGCAAGCATTTGGCTCAAAGACACTACAGTTTGTCTGTTTATGAGAAGGAGTTATACTCAATTGTATATGCGGTGGGAAAATGACATCGTTATCTGACTGTGAGGCACTTCATCATTAGAACTGATCATAAAAGCCTGAAATTCTTGTTAGAACAGAGATTGCACATCGAGAGTCAATTCAAATGGTTAACTAAGCTCATGGGGTATGATTATGAGATCATATACAAGAGGGGTAAGGAGAATGCGGCTGCAGATGCGCTTTCAAGAGTACAGGGGCCTGAATTGTTTGCTGTCATGGTTCAAGAGTACTCGCCCACGTTATTGGATGAGATTAAGGCCAGTTGGAGTGTTGATACTAGGCTAGCTACAATGATGGAGGCTTTACAGAAAGGAACCTTGGTTAACTCTAAATATCAGTTGCAGCAGGGCTTGCTTAAGAAGGGATCCAAGATTGTAGTTGGGAATAGTCAAGACTTGAAGGAGAAGATAATACGCCTTTTCCACAGTAACCCTTTAGGAGGACATTCAGGAGTGCTTGCTACTTACAAACGGATCACAACTCTCTTCTTTTGGAAGGGCATTGAAAGGGATGTAAGAAGATTCATTCGTGATTGTGAAGTTTGTCTGAGATGTAAGTATGACAATGTGGCTGTCCCAGGACTACTGCAGCCTCTACCTATTCCTAATGGTTTTTGGTAGGATATTTCTATGGAATTTATCGATGGCCTCCTTAAATCTCAAGGTAAGGACAGTATCTTGGTCGTTGTTGACAGATTGAGCAAGTATGGACATTTTATGGTATTGCATCATCCTTATTCTACTAAAGGGGTGGCTCAGGTATTCATGGACAATGTTTTTAAACTACGTGGCCTTCCAACTACTATTGTGAGTGATAGAGACTCCATTTTCTTAAGCAAGTTTTGGCAAGAGTTGTTTCACCTGCAGGGAGTTGAACTTCATATGTTCACAGCTTATCACCCCCAAAGTGATGGCCAGACTGAGGTGGTTAATCGTTGCTTGGAGACTTATTTATGGTGCATGGTTGGAGACTGTCTTAAGGAGTGGCTTAGATGGTTGTCTTTGGCTGAATGGTGGTACAATAGTACCTACCAGATGAGTCCTTTTGAGGCTCTTTATGGATATTCCCCACCGATTCATGTCCCATATATCCATCATGATCAGGTTGTTCCATCTGTGAATAGGGATTTGAGGGAAAAGGAAGCTATGACTCAAATTCTCAGGTTCCATTTAGACAGAGCCCAGCATAGAATGAAACAATTAGCTGACAAGCACAGGTCGAACAAGGAGTTTGCTATAGGGGCTTGGGTATTTGTAAAACTCAAACCTTACAAACAGCACACGGTGGTGCGAAGGAATTACCATAAGCTCTCTCCTCTATTTTATGGACCTTACAAGATTGTTGAGCGTGTGGGCAAGGTTGCAAACAGGTTAGAGCTGCCTGCTGGGTCGGCCATTCACCCTACCTTTCATGTCTCCAAATTGAGGAGTGTTCCTGATGTAACTCGAGTCTCTCCAGACTTACCTACTTTATACGAGACTCGTGACAGAAGGCCTGTTGATATTTTAGCTCGAAGGATGGCAAAGAAAGGAAACGGCTACCAAGGGTTTGGTGCAGTGGCTTGGTGAATTGGAGGAGGACGCCACTTGGGAATACCTTTTTGACTTGGAGAAGCGGTTTCCAGATTGTACACTTGAGGACAAGTGTCTCTTAAGGGGGGGGCGTTTGATGCGAAGAAAAGGGGAACAAGAGCGGCTGAGAGGAAAGCAGCTGCTAAGGAAGGGAGATGGATAGTGGCGTGAAGAAGGATGGCGGGAGAAGGAGCCGCTAGCCGTTGCCGTTAAACTTTTAAATAAGTTGGAATGAGTCGGGTCAGGTTATTACGGGTCTGTTAGCGGGTTGGCCCGGCCCAACGTCAGTATAAGAATGGGAGGTCGGAGAGTCGGAGTTAGTTAGCTTTCCGATTACGATAAGAATAGAGGGGGCGGGAATGGAACAGGAACGGAGATGGCTGGTGTGGTTGAACGGAGTCTAGCTTGGGCTGTCGGGTGCGACTATTGGAGACGATTGGTTGTGTGTTTGGTTGGATTGAAGGAGAAGTGCGGTGTTGCGTTTTGTGCTGCTGTTTGTATGCGTGCGTGAAAGTTGCAGGTAGTGTTGATCCCAGTTAGCATGGATCACATGACCAAAACAAACAGACGCTGGCTTAAGATGTTCTCTTTTGTAAATCACGGGAATAGAGAACTCTTTAATTAAACCCGACAATGCCCCCACCGCATCATAGAACACAACCATTTCTGTAGGACCTACTTTGATGCCTTCCTATTCTAGAACCATCCACAAGATTTCTCTTGGACTTCTTTCAACTATCCTTTCCCATAGTTCTATTGTATATCAATTTAAACCTTGTGAAATTCAAATAATTCTTTAATAATATAGTACCATTTCTGATAAAAAAAAAACAGTTTTTCTTATGGTATATGTATTCTGCAGGTTGTTGCGGCTAACATGGTCAGGACTGACAGGTCACTGTCAGGAACGCATCTTATGTGTGCTGTTGGGAGATACCAGGAAGCTTGTTCTCAGGTTGGTAATCCTTTCCCAGACGACCATATTTCCTAAAATGACAACTTTTTGCTTGTGAATCTACTATAGCAATGTGCTTGCTTTATGTCATACTTGTAACATTCCATCTCACAGATCGGCTAAAAGAGCAATCACCTATTCCTCCTTTTTCTCCAGAATCTAAAATATAGGCCATGTGGATTTAACTCCTGCAACTACTACCTTGCATTCATGTACTTAGTTTAATTATCATGTTTTTTGATCTGTCTGGACAGTATCGACTGTTAGCCACTACTCTATCTTCCAGTATCAGCTGCATTGCCATTCCAGTTGTTACTGATTGTTTCTTATTTGGCTTGTTAATTTTTTTTCAGATCCCTCAGGAGTAGGTAAATTTGGCTATCAATCATTGAGAGATTGTTTTTAAATATATATTTTCAAAGAGCCTCGGTTTTCATTGTAGATGTTAAATTGTTAATCTTTTCTTTTTTAGTTGACAAATAATTTGGCGATGTGTTAGAAGTTCTTGACCATGATGTCTCGTGTTGACCTTCCATATTAACCCATCGTCCTTTAATGCAGCTACAAGATGCCGGTTGTTGGACCGATGCAGCAACTTTAGCTGCCACACATCTCAGGGGCTCAGATTATGCGAGGTCATAAAAATCTCTGTACTCTAACTTGTCGCTTGCTTTCGTTTCTTTTCCATTTTTAAAAATAAAAGCAGAATCTTTCTGTGTGCCGAGATGTTTGTGATTGGGTAAGCATAAAATTGCTTCCGTGGTTTGTTAGTTACCTAGGTAGCGCTGAACGCCATTATGTTAGTGTTCATCAATCGAGTGACTGCTGGTGTATAATATGGACCCGGAGATGTATGGTTGGTCTTTACTCCTTGGAATCTTGTCTATGAAGCATGAGAAAATCCTTATTCTACTGATCCATGCTAATCTCGTGCCTCACACTGACAGATGATATACATAGATGCTTTTGTTCCCTTTCATTTTGCCTTGTGGAATGTCAATTGATTCCAATTGACAATTATTTCTGCAGAGTGTTGCAAAGGTGGGCCGGTCACATTCTTCGAGCTGAACATAACATCTGGAGGTATTCACATGTTCACGTTCTGTTCGACTTATTCCTTGCATCAGACTATGACGCTCTCATCTTGCTTGATTTCAGGGCCTTGATATTATACGTAGCAGCTGGTGCACTGCCTGAGGCCCTGGCTGCAATTCGCGATGCCCATCAGCCAGATACTGCAGCTATGTTCATTCTTGCTTGTCGTGAGATTCATGCGACGTTCCTATCAAATTCCGGTGATCCTTACCTAGAAGAAAACCCATTTAAATTGCCCGGTTTGGACCCGGACAGTCAGGAGGTTATTGCGGTCTGGGAATACTACGGACAGTACCAAAGGAAGCTGGTCCATCTCTGCATGGACTCGCAGCCTTCGTTAGACTAAATGAAGCTAAGTGGGTTATTCTGAGAGGGGGCATATTCACATGAGGCTCGAAATAGAAAGGATGAGGTGGGGCGATTGGAGGTTTCCTGGAATCATCCGTCAAATCAGTCTTGTCATTTTACAGGATGACCAGGTTAGTGTTGTTTACCGCATATTTTGACCGTGAAGGACTTTCGATGCAACTGCCCCATGAGATCAAGCCATATCATGTTAAATAGGATGGATGGAATGAGAGGTAGATTATAGGCTTTTCCCTTTATATACATTGACTGCAAAATAATTTATCGTGATGAGGAGACACCCATGTTTTCTGTGGGTTATGCCTAATCCCGGTTATGTGAAGAAAGTGAACTGTGTAATTTATGGAAGATACATATCACTTGAATGAAGCCAAAGTCTGGTTGTTGGGTTACATAAATTAACAGCAGTCCGGTTTGATTACCAGGTCAGTCATCTTTCCATGACCATTCGGACATTGCCTGTGCATAAGAGGATAGGGATCCAAACTTGTCCGACATGCAATCCAACCCGAGGAGCAAGTGAATGGGACAAATGAACCATGTGACGCCGTGGCATGATCGCACTTTGCATTAATGCTAGAATCTCTACATGACAGTTCTGATTCTTCGTCCATCTGTGTCTGTTCAACCATAATCGGGGAGGGTCCCTTCACCCTCATGAGATGGAAAAATGACAAAACTTCAATCAACTGAAGAATCTGCGATGGCACCTTGTGAATCCAAGCTCTTTGTATTCTGACTTGGTGACACACATTGCTTCGAAGTCATGAATAGAAGCCTACTGTGAAACTCCTCGCCATACACTAGAAATGGGACCGGAGAAGAGGAGGCGTCACGAAATAATGATAAGAATAACGTCTAAGAAAATGTAGCACGCGGTCAGAGAACTTACTCCTGTTGAGCAATGATCTTTACTCTGTAACGATCAGGGACTAGAGGACGGAGCTCCATTTCTCTGACACACATGAGGCACTAATAGTTAGGAGCCGAGTGCGGTTTCACATTAGTTTGCGGGGAAACGGGATCACATATCAGGTTTGGTTTCAAAATAAGTTGGTCATGAAGATATTCCGTGAAATATGGTAAATAATTTTAAAATTTCTTAAACAATTTCTTAAAATCGGAGTCAATGAATTCGATTTTCTATCTTCTCTTTGAAATCAGAGTTGACAACTTCGATTTCCTTTCCTTAAGGAGTGAAATCGGAGTTTGAAATTTCGATCTCAGAGAATTCTTTGACGAATTTTTAAACTACCTACATTCTTTCCTGAAATGTTTTCGTAAGTAACTTTAAATCTCACATAACAAGGATATACAACTTACAGTCTCTCCTTAAAGCAAGGAAATAGTGTGCTTCCGCCAATACCAACTCCAAAACAAGAAGTGAACTTAATAATTAAGACTGCCTACCAATTCAGTGAAGTTGCAGAAAATCAGTAAACGAAGATGATCTTGCAGATGCATAGTTCCTTCTCATAGAGTAGAGGATGAAGATCGGGATGGCAGGCATTGATGGATCGCACTATGCACTCTGCTATACCTGCTTGATTCATTCCTGCAACATAAATTTGCGCCTTCCCTTCAACACAGTGGGGACTGAAGAGGTCTACCAGTAAGCACCGGCCAACTATACAGTAGAGATCATCCTATGAAACCCACGGGAGTTGACAAAGTCGCCAGACAGTTACTGACCCATATCAGCAGGTTGGAAGATCATTTCTGGAACTAGGAATCGCTCGTTTGTCAAATTAAAACTCCTGCAAAACGAGCACGATACCTCCATAATGCCAGAGGAGAAATTACCAGGTGGCCGTAACTAGTTGCCACAGAAGTAGTACATATTTTACGAGGTCGATTCTCTTTCTATCCTCTGGAGAGTCGGAATCATCGACCTCGCACTTTGCGTCTGTTGAAAAGTAAAGGTTGAGCCATTGGTTATCTTGACACAACGCTCGGCGTCGGCTGGATCTTTAACGAATCCCTCGGTGCACGTGACCCCATCAGGAAGCACATACGTACATCGCAAGGGATTCGCCCTTCCAGGTTCCCTAGAAGTAACAAGAACCAACGTTTCAAACTGTCAGGAAATCTACACGGCTGACATTCATAAGCAGCAGTCGATCCGGCAGTAACGATCACGGAAAGGCAAATAAGCAGCAGTCAATCCGGCCGTTGTAGAGGACGACGGTGGCGGTAGTCGGCGTCGGCATCACGGCCCCGGGAGATTTTGGGTTTTACAAAGATGAAATTTTTTTGAGCCTGTCATATAAAAAGGTTTAATATTTAGGAAGGAAGTATGAAGAAGAAGAAACGACAGAAGGCCAGAAACAATCTCCGATCTTTCGCCATCTCCTCTTTCTTTGGTTTTTTTTCTCCGTCCCATCACAAATACCCAGAGAAGATAAAAACCCTAGAATTTCCCTGATTTCTGCGACCTCGAGTTGGGTTTGATTTCACTCAACCCCATCAAAGTAAATGGAGGAGTTGTCGCTGCCATCGCTATTCGAACAAGCCCGCAAGATCTACGACGCCGCCTCCGATTCCTCCGTCGATCAGGTCCCCCGCTGGATGAATCAACAATCCCACTTTTTTCCCTTCCGTTGTCCCGATTGAGTCGTTGATGTGGGATTTTCTTTTTTTTTTGTTGTTGATTTGGGTTGGTGTAGGATTTGGTCAGGAAGGGAGTTGATGCTCTTCATAGGTGCGAGGACATGATCTCCAAGCTGGGTCTCTTCTCTCCGAATGAATCTAAGGACGAGATATCCACTGTCAACCTCAAGTACATCCTGGTAAAATGTGTCCGAGTTCCCTCCTTTTTGGGGAAATCCACGATATGAGAAAGTCCAGCTTTCGCTTTTTCTTGTCTTTTTGCTCGTATATGGATTGTTCGTTGTCGTTGGGGATTGCTTCGAAGAGCCTTGTTACCTGTGCTGATTATGGAGTTTGACTGGATGATTGATTGATTTTATCTGATAGGCAGTTGTTTCTTAAATTTACAGACTGGATTTTGCAGTTGTCTGGGATTTTCTTTAGTATTGCTTTTTCTTACGTGAGGGTTCATTTTTCGCCTTTGTTAACTTAGCTTCCTGGTTTGTCAGGTTCCTTTTTATCTGTCCGAGCTAACTGAAAAGATCTCGTCGGGTGATAGGATACAAATACTCCAGTCTTCACAAGCAAAGTTGAAGGTTCGTTTGTTGTGTCATTTGTAAATCTCACACACCCATGTTCGAAGGATGTGGTTTGACACTTAGGGCCTGCTAAATGTAGGGGCGTTGTGCTTGTTTTATTGTTGTTTCCAAGCTTTGTTGCCGATTCTGCTGTGTTGGCTGAAAATCTTCTTGTGCAGGAGTTTTTATCATTCTGTGAGGCAATGGAACTCTTGTCTGAAGAGGATCAACAGATGTCCATGCGAGTAGGGGGTCCAAGCACTTTACAAGATCAGAGAGCTAGAAAGGTGGGATTGGTTGTTTTTTCCTATTCTTGTGTTTTCTCTTGTCTCGATGGTGAAAAGGAGGGAAATGGTAGTGCATTGGCATGGTTGAATATCGATACGCTTTCGTCGTTGGAGATAGCTATTGGCTTGATGTGTAACTCATTTCAGTTGAACCCTTTCTTGAGGATGCATTCTTTCAATTTGCATAAAATTTAAGGCTCCCAAAGTAGTTTCACTGAGGCAAATCAATGTGATCTGTTGTACTGAATATATCTGGGGCGCAATAGTGTTCTCTGTGAATGGGGAGTTGAACCATCCGATTGATATTTCTCTATCACCCTCATATACCATTAGATTGCTAGATTTAAGCGTCAAAGAGCGGCCGAATCAAAATTACTGGAAATAAAGGAGCGCAAGGAGCGGCGTGGGAGATCAACTAAGGCAGCTGCATTATCAGCTCCCGTAGAGGTTGCCGAAGAAGATATGGTAGAAAATGATGATGAAGAAGAGAGAGAGGTTAGTTAACATCACTGTTATTAATGACCTGAGCAAGTTGTTACTTTGGGAAGTTTGTATTTCATTGTTTTCCTGTACCTTATGATTCGTGCATTAGTTTTGTTGTATGGACCATAATCCACCTTGAGGTTCTCTTGACCTGAATGATGGGGGTAAGACTAGTGCTTCTTTTGTTCAGCTGGGATGCTATATGATGTTTTCATTTCTTTTCTTTTTGAAAGCAAAATTCCTTCAAAATGCATTAGCATGATAATATAATTCAGTGTCCTGTTGAGGTTGTTTTTAGAATGCAAATTTTTGCATATCATTGTGTTGTTTAGAAAATCATTGGTGATTACTTTAGCATTTATTGTCTATATAGTTTTGCTCCTCTTGAGCTCCTTTAATTGGTTTAGTAAATTTCTCAGTTGCAGTTAAGCCATTCTTGAGAATATGGTGGCAATTTCTTCTTTAGAAAAGCTATTATACCTTAGTGAGGTGCTGTTATGGGACTGTTCTTCTGCTGTTTGATACTGGAAATTGCAGGACTAGATTGATTATTTGCGCGATTATGTCTGTATCTGTCTGCTTAGCTCAGTGGTAAGTGCAGAGTTTCCCTTCTAATAGAAGACTATTTCCTACAGGTCTGGCTTACAACAATATCATTGGCCATATGCAAGGTTAGGACTCTTATAATTATCATTTTCCTAGAAGTATAGTTTTTGCAAATGAAAACTTCAATATTCCCTGACATGTTTCAGGCTCTTGATTTGCTTGAAATGTTGAAGAAAGAAGAAGAAATGTTATCTGCCATCAAGGAGAGACGGGAAAAGGTATATAATGTCTTGAAGTGTAGTGCTTAATTATCTTCTTTTTGTCATCACTGGGAAGTATTCGATTAATACAGCATATAACCTATTTTATGAAAGGGAATAATTTCTTATAGTTTTGTTCTGTAATAGTATCCGTACACTGGACCTTCTTTTTTGTGTGTGTCTATGTCTGTGAGTGGGTGTTTTTTTCTTTTTTTTTTTTTTGGGGGGGGAAGGGGTTGCCTTTTTATTTACTCCGTGTTGTATGTGATAACCCATGGCACTTCTACTTTACATAAATATCCTGGTTTTTATGAAATGAAGTTTTTTTTTATCTTTATTTTTACAGTATGCTAGTTGGATTGTGATTGTGAGATTCCATATTACAGGGTGGGGAAGAGTTTTCTCGTGCTGTTCTGGATGAGCGCGCCAAGTCTGCTGAAGCTTGGCATAAAAACGCTTCTGTTAGGGCTCGGTACACGAAACCCGCCCCACCTATTACCTGTGCCACTTTTGCTCAAGATGTTTTGGAAGGGAGAGCCAAAGTATCTGAGGCTCATGAACATAAGCATCAACCCTTAATCTTTGGACCAGCTAGTCTCGTGAATGGAGCCTTGACGACTGAGAGAGCAAAAATTGCTTCAGAAGTTTTCCAGCCTAGTTACAGGTACATGAACAGATACTGAAACTCCTAATGAATATGCTTAGGGTGCTATAGGTTACCTTCGATCGGGGTAATTTTTCTTTGTGATAATTTGTGTTAGCTACTGTGCTATTGCTCTTCTTGCGACTTGTCTATGGGCGTATATCTCTTCCTCAAGCATGACTCAATTGATGGCGGAGTTTTCGAGCACGTGGCACGTGCATTGGATGGTAACTTAGTTGAAGAGGTTCATAATCGCTTGCTGTTCTTCTATTTCATGGCTCTTTTGGGTTCAGATTTTTAAAGTAATTTCGGCACTCCTGCAGTCCTGCTACCTTTGAAGATCCGTGTTTCCATTAGTTGTGACTCCTGATAATTCCTAGTCTTTTTGCTGATTCACGTTATAGGATGCCAACCATGAGCATAGAGGAAGCTGGTTTGAGGGAGATGGAGATCATGCAGAATTTCCAAGAAAGAAACGCCAAAATGATTGAAGAAGCAAACTCTGCCTGGTACAAGGATAAAATACCCAAGCGAGGCGGGAACGGGGATGAAGATGAAGACGAAGAGGATGATGCTGCCCAAGACAAGGCAAGGGCCTGGGACGATTGGAAGGATGACAACCCGAGAGGCGCCGGCAACAAGAAGCTCACTCCTTGCGGCTGAAGAATTCTTCTTCACTCTGGTGAATTTTGCTGCTTCCTTGGTGGGTCGTTGCCAGTAGGCTGCTGTAATGAGTTGTATGTTACTACTAATGGCTTTTAATCCCTCCTGTTTAGCAATAAAGTTTTGCTTATGTTCCCAATATCGCCTCTTATTGAGTATTTAAACATCATCATATTCGAACATAAACCCGATGATGATTCGGTTGAAGAGCAACGTTGGCTGCGGCAAGCATTTGATTTCACTAGACAGAAAGGAAACATTGGAACTACCATGCAAGGCCGGAGGACACAAGGCCAAGTAGGATGAATCCGAGGTTACAAGGCCAACTAGGATGAATCTGAGGTTCAAACTTTGTTCGCAAATACAGGATTGCGGCAAATCACTGATGGAAGATCGAGGTAAACATACATCAGAAGAACCTGGTTCAGGCATAAGACTGCTGCCGACACACCAAAAAGATGTGTTCTTTCCTGAGCACTTGCAGCTTAGAAACCGAGATCCTCAGGAAATCAGGACGACCGCTATATCTAGTCAATAAGTTGCAATTTGGCTCACGATCTCCCTCAAGGAATGATTTTTCTTCAGCTTTCTCCTCCTCTGGTTGCTTGCCCTGCATGCAGAAAGTCCAACTACCATCATTCACGATAAAATTCGTATATGGCAACAACCCTGGAAAATCTACTTCTCCATGTTACCGATAAGATATAGGGTAGGCCAAAGTAAGTGTTTTTCGTGCGCTACCAATGATGAGTGAAAGCAAATGGAGAAGCTTACCAGTACTGATTGTGGAGAAGGAATGCATCTGTCGCCACCTTTTTGCCATCGTCGTTGCGATTCCAGTGGTAAAGTGCATGAGTTCTATTCATAATCTCCAGAGTTGAATGTCCGTAGCTGGCTTCTCGGAATGCAGAGTATTCCGGTTGTGGATCCATGAACCTGAATTTAGAAAAACAAGGAAAAAGGGATTGAGGGGAAGGTAGTATTCCTTCTACAATTCCACAGCATCACAAATAAATGATATTTTTAGATCGCGAGAAGAAAATCTTGTTAGAACAACAATGTATCGAAATAAAACTAACCTTCCGGCCAAGCCTTCCTGATTACCTCCATCTCCCACGGTAATATAGACGGGTGCGGACTTATCGGGGATCGGATAGCAATTGCCGCTCGACACATTGTATTGGATGTTTGAAATACGATACTACACATCAAAAGAAAGTTCCGTTAATGGCTTTCGTGTAAACTATACAAGACAACCAACTCCATCCAGGACAAAGACATACCGATCTTTCATAAGCATGGACGTGGCCAGCAAAAACAACATCAACTCTGCTGCGGACGAACCATTCCTCGAATACCGCTCGCATGCTTTCACCTTCCATGAAGTGCGCTTCATTGCTATTGTAGATCGGAACGTGCATTAGGACAATAAGCCAAGGTGTTTTCTCCCTGTCCACTCTTTTCAACTCTTCCCTCAACCACACCCATTGAGGTGTATACTTCACTGTTGCACATGATTCAATTGGTTAATACAACTTCTGTTTCTTCTTTCCACATAGCCGACATCAATAAAATATCTGAGTAACAGAATTGTTGGAGCTAAAACTTACCGAATGGAGAATAGCTGGATAGGACGATAATATGGGCTGATGCATGCCTGATGGCGTACCAAAGGGGACTGCTGCTTTCAGAAGCCAAATAAGGTGTGGCATATCGGTGAAGAAAGGACTTGAAAGGAATCACTTCTCCCTGCTCATTTATCAAGTTGAATTAGATAAGACCCAACTGACAGATTTCTGTACTGGAGACGTTCTGAGTCCTCGACAGAGAAAAGTCATGCAGTAAAGCTCGGTTAACCCGCCTGTATTTTGTTTCGTCCGAATGAGCATGCAAGTGATGTACAAAGTATATTACCATATGTGGCATGTACTCTATCTCGTGATTTCCAGCAGACCATATCCAGGGTTGGAAGGCAGTACTGCGCTCGACAAAGCGTCCCCATGTATCCCAACGAACACCGACATCATTGTACTGGTATCGATCAGCATAGGAAAGATCCCCCACAAACAACACGGCGGAAGCTCCACTCATCATGTAATGCTCAAGAGTGGAAAGAGAATTGTAAGTCTGCCCGAGATCACCTGCAGAAGAGCACCCAATCAACCAGCAGAAAAAGGAACGTCCGAGAACTTGGAACTTAAGGTGAGGCAACAATTTTGTAGGAACCCGACTTTGATGAGGGGATACTGCTATAAACTTTAACAACTCACAACAGTTATAAATGCCCTGTTGGGCTCTATCTTAAACAACGTCCTAGACATGAGAGGAGCAGCTCACCGATGATCCCGAATTTGTATGAAGCATCTGGATCAATCCTCGGAGGGGTAGTAAACCAGAATTCTCGTGCTGATTCACCATTTCCGATCTTGTAGTAGTACTTGGTACCATGCTGAATAATTAAGATACAAGGAGTTATTCGTAGCCAAGACATTAATTTCACCTGTTTTGGTAAAAACACGGGACAGAAAGACACCTCTAGACCCTCGAGCAGGCAATGATGGATATAACCAGACTTGTACTTATAAAAGGTGTAGTTAGTCACATTCCCTTCAGCAGAAAGACCGTAGTTCTTTGCGGATTTTTCAAAGCGGACTGTGCTTGATCCAGGTTCGTCGGGAGTAACCCACGAAACAATCATCGCCCTTCCATCATAGTCACCTTGTGTAATGTGTACCTGAAAAGGTTTGCACCAGACAAACGGGACTAAGCCAGGTCAATCGACAAACAATGCATATCTCAAACAAAAAACATGACAAGAACAACCCACTATTATTGATGATAAATGACTCATTTCCCCTGGACAAAAACTACAGAGTTACATTCTAGCGTTGTCCTTGCATTAACAAAGCAATCATTCTAATGGGGATATACTCAGCATGTTGCAATGATTCCCTCACCTGCTGAGGCGCATTATGACCCTTAGGAACTGCAAAGACTTCGTTTTCAATCGGAATGTCAACGGACGGCCACTCCGAGCGAACGAATACGCTAGTAATTCCTCCATACACTCCCTCTAAACAAGCCATAGCCACCGTGAAGACGAAAATGGCTTTGAGGAAACAGGGAAGAGGACATCTTCCAGACCCAGAAGCCATCACCTCTGAGTCGGCCAAGGATCAACTGCAAAAAAGATCATCAAATGTTTTATATCAGCAGCGTTATCAACTCAAACCCGTAACTGAAAGACAATCCCGTGGATCAGGATCAGATCCGATAATTCAACAGCGTATTAGTCAAAAACCCAGAATCCAAAATTTCCGCTTCCTTCAGCAAGATATACACATGGCGTGACGAATCTCAACCAAGAACCCCCGAATTCACGTAAATCAACAACCACGCATGCAGAAACCCGGGAAAGGACCATAACGAGATTAAGTCGCCTGAACCTGAAACTAATGCAGCCCTCTTTGGTCCCAGAATAAGGATAAGAACCGGGTCAAAAGAAGACTCGAGGCATGCCCGAAAGAAAAGAGGAGGATGGCGAGAGGGCAACAAAACAAGGGATGGCGTGAAGCGACGTGAATCGATAGGAGTAAAATTCGCCAGTGGTTTGATTTTGTCTTATAGCTCATAATAGTTAGCAAAAAAACGTAGAGTCCAATTGAAATAAACAAATAATATTATCTTATCTTCTGGGCATGGCTGACCATTTGCTTCTCCACGTGGATTGGTCATTACAGGACAAGTCTTCTTCCGACAACAAAAGTACTAAAAAACCGAGGATAGTTACTCTTTACCCTGAAAAATAAAAAATTTTGTCCTTAAGGAAGGAAAGTTTTAAAATTCCCTTTTTACCACAATTTCATTTTAGGTTTTTTTTCTAATAGAAAATTGACAAATTATCGATTTTTGGCCCCAATTATAGGCCCATTTCTTTTTGTGGCATATCGTTTAAAAAGTTTTAGTTGTGGCCTTATTTCGATTTCAGTTTTTGATTTGGCCTTAAACCCGACGTCGTTAAGGCTTGCAACCGTGTCGTTGACGGCCCTTTTTTTTGTCCCACGTGGCTTAACTTAGTCCACCGAAACGCTACGTGGCAAAAGTGTCCACCTATCCTCCGCCCCAACCCCACCTACATTACACTGCTCCGACACAATCCCTTCCTCCTCCTCCCCGGCCAATTCCTGGATATCCTCCTTCACGACCTTATAATCATCGGTAAGCTGGATCTCCTCCCCTTCCTCCTCCTCCTCCTTAACCCCAACGAAGCTGCGGCGGCTAGCTTCGGGGTCACCGTTTCCCTGCTGGATGACGGGGAGGAGTACCCCGTCCTCGTCGACGCCGAAAAGGGAACAGAGGGCGCCTCGGGCGCGGACGTCGCAGGACTTCCTCTGAGGCTCGAAGTATCCGGAGAAGAGGGTGTCGGCGTTGTTCTTGGAGGCAGAGAAGGACTTGGTCCGCCTAAGCCCAGGGAACAAGCCGGAGGAGGAGGGAGGGTTGTTGGGGTGGGGAGGCTTGCGGGAAGAGGAGGGTCGGAAGAAGAAGGGCCAGAGGGAGGAGGAGAAGTGAGGTTTGGCGGGGATCTAAGAGGGAGACGCGTTCGAAGAGGCAGGAAGGGCAGAAGTCGGAGAAGTGTTCATTTGGGTGGAGGTTGCAGGAGGTGGAGGGGCGGTGGGGCTGGGGTAAAAAGCAAAGAAGGAGGAGAAGGTAAAAAGGGAAGCCCCTATCTGTTTTTCCTTTAGATTATTAAATGAAAAAATGAAGCTGGAGACACTTTTGTCACGTAGCGTTTCGGTGGACTAAGTTTAAGCCACGTAGGACAAAAAAAGGGCCGTCAACGACACGTCTGCAAGCCTTAACGGACGTCGGGTTTAAGGCCAAATCAAAAACTGAAATCGAAATAAGGCCACAACTAAAACTTTTTAAACGATATGCCACAAAAGGAAGTGGGCCTATAGTTGGGGCCAAAAATCGATAATTTGCCTAGAAAATTTAGCCCAAAAAATTTGAAAAGTTTTCAATTAAGTCCTTGAAAATGTCTGGAGAAGGAAAATCTGCAGGAAATCCTTCTGGAACTCCATCGCGACTGGAGTTCGTCTCAGAGTCTAGAATGACTCCCTATGGGATTAGCAAGAGTATAAATGATATTTTAACTCAGCTAATTCAAGGGAGTACAGAAAGTCTTGAGAACCGAAACCAACTTGCTCGGGAAGTAGGTTCTATAGTAAACAAGATGTTAGACTCGTTAGAGCATGAAAGAAGTTTAAAAAGGCCTGAAGCCGAGGCGACTTCTGGACTGGAAAGTACTACGGGAAAACCAGTCGAAAAGTTGAAACTGGGAGGAAGAAATTCCAAACAGGATCAAGGCAAAAGTGTGGAAGAAATGTACAAGGAGTCAGTAGCTCCTTACATTTTAGACTCACAAAAGCGAAATGCAAATTTAAACTCTCAAAGTGAAGAGTTGGCAAAGTATCTAAGGAAAGCCTTAGGCCTGGCAGAGGAAATTCCAGTTCATTTAGACAATAGAACGTTTAATGAATTGGTGATTGCGAAAAGGGAAATTTACAGGCTCGATTATCCTCATAGAACTAAACAAGAGTTTATTCCAAGGGATAACGTTTTAAAGCCAATAATCACCCCTGGTGCTTTTCTAGATATCGATTGTGAGAAGCACGTATCTGAAAAGATAGATGGGTGGTTATCACTAATTTGAATGACTGCATCTGCTGGGATATTATCTCCTGGATCAGTTTACGAGTTATGTGTAGCAGCTCTCATGGGAACTGCGCAGAAATATTGGAAATCTTTGGTGGCTCATACTGACATCAAAGAAAAGATAGATCAAACGCTGACCGTTGATGGTGTATTAGCTATCATCGTTGATGCATTAAAACGGGAGTTCTATGGTTTTTCGTTATCCACTGAGACTGTGGAAAAAGAGCAATCGTTGACTGCTCTAGTGATCTGTGATATGTGTCTGTTTGATAGCTGCGTATGTGAATTCCAGAAGTATTATTACAATCTGGACGTAGTCTCTCAACAGTTCATATAGGGAACCTTTTTTGCGAAACTTCCAGAACCTTGGCCGGAGGTTGCGCAAAAGGCCTATGAATTACTCCTGAGAGAAGAAAAGATTGTTACAGGACTCGGAGGAAAAATTCAGGCGGTTAAGTACGCGATGAGGAAAGCGTATACTGAGCTCCAAGTAAATGAGGCGGCTAAAAAGCTGCCATACCTAAACAAGAGCTGTTGTTCTCAGATTGAATATGTCCCTGGGAGGTATGGATGTGATACCCCAGGAGAATCAATGAGAACAAAAGACTTTCCTAAGAAGAAAAAATTTGTTGGATATAACAAGAGGAAAGTTTGGCCAAAGAGAAACCTCCATAAACAACAAAGGAGAGGTCCTGCTTACAGACCGAGGAGGTTTGTAAGGAGACGGAATAACGTTAAGGATAAAGATAGGATCGATGCCTTTAAGCGAAAGCATGGCAGCGAACCTAAGTGTCCGAAGGGGAAACTGTTGAGCAACTGCAATTGTTGCTGGTTTTGTAGATCAAAAACCCATAAGGCGTATACTTGTCCTCAGAAGAACCAAAGGAGAGAAAGACTCCGAATGGTGTTTCTATATGACAGGAGTCATGAGGAAGAAGTCCTTGCTTATGAACCAATAGATGAGCAGGATATTTCTGACCTAGACTCGAAATAGAATCTATCTATGAAGTTGTATCAAATTATGATACAGACTCAGAAGAAGATTCTGATATCTGGAAAATGCATCTGTTCATGATGAGAGCAGAGAAAAATGGAGATGGTGATGAGTTGGTTCCTTTGGAATCTACGAGTCAGGTACTGGAAGAATCGCACCAGTACGAAGATCTATCCTAGTCAATCCTGGAGTGGAGGTTGCCGAATGTTAATGTGAGAGAAGTCTATAATGTTTCAAGGTTTAACTTTAGATCTATAATAGACATTTCACAATCAGAAGCAATGGCTCAAGTTACAAGTACGGAACTTGAGACTTTGGATATCCCATTATTAAACGTACAACGCATCAGGGAAACCATGCAACGTACGAGAGGTGTATATAACTATATACACATTGGGTTGATCCAAGTAAGATTAATTCCGCTATTCCATCATCCAGCAGATAGTCCTGTGGTAGCAGCTGTGATCGATAAAAGATGGCGAGAATTTAAAGATCAGCTAATATCAGGTATACAGGCCAATCTTGCACACGGCCCTGTATGGTTCCAAGTCCATCCAACTTTTATGATGGCCCTGAACGATCGATGTTTGGGGAATTCATTGACTTTAAGGATCAAATCAATGAATATGGATAGAATGAATCCGCAGGCCAAGTTTTTGGCGTATCACACTAGGGTAATTTATCGATTGGTAAATACCACTAGTCCTGGTGTGAGGAATATCTCAAGACTCACTGAGTTATTCGAGGAAGGTCATAATAACTACCAACAATTTCATAGGCGAGAGGTGAATCCACTGGAGTTAACCTGGCAAAAAAATTGGGTTATGACTGAACCTGGTAGTAACTCTAGACCGATTAGTGCGGCTAATATCCGACAGAGAGATAATGAGATTACTTTAATGTTGGGAGAACCGTCTAGAGGCAGTGATAGAGCTGACAGGCATCTGCCTGTGAGGATACCAATCCTAAGATAGACAAGAATTCAAACGCCCTCTGAAGTTTCTTCTAGAATTAGTGATGTGGGAGATGACATAATCATGTCTAGACCAGCAGAGGCACCTGCACCACCACTAGTTGAGGAAATTTCTCGACGATCTCTTGATTCGAGAAGCCCGTCTCAACATACGGGTAGAATCGTAGGATATAGACAGGTATCGTTACCAGTCTATGAAGATCCGGTAGATCAACCGAGAGAGGAATCAATACGGATGATGAGAGTTACTTATCCGGAGAACTCTTTATCCAATATTCCTGAAGTCTGTAAGGTTATTGAACAAATAGTCGAGCAGAGGTCTATATTAGTAGACGAAATCTGGAGGATGATAGAACCATCCCAAGAAGTGCCAAGAAATATTGAATTTAGTGTCAGGAAGGAAGATTTGAGCACATATGTAGCTCTAAGCTTCAAATTCCCTGGATACTATGAGTATTCTCTGGATACTTTGATAGACACTGGGTGTAGCATAAGCTGTGCTAGACTCAATGCGTTACCAGATGAGTGGTGGAAACCACTGCAAAAGCCCATCCATATGGTAAATGTAGATGGAATGGTGACAATTGTTAGCCATCAGGCCAGTAATGTGCCTGTCTTTATTAGTGGAAAAAAGTTCATCATTAAAGAGATCATGGCTCATCCTTATTAGAAGCAGACATCATTCTTAGTAATGCTTTTCTAAAGGGACGAAAGCAAAATTTACCGTTTGTGCAGGATATCCATCATGTGTCCATAGGTGGTGTAAAGATCAGTATTCTACAAGAACCTAAATTACGGTTAAAATTTGGGTTTTATTCGGTAAAACGGACAGAATATTGTGGTAGTTCACCGTGTGAAAGAGCTTTCAGAGTGCGAGCTCAGCGTGGTGATATACGGTTGGAAGAAAACGACTTATGGGTGCAAACCCTGTTTTCTCCAACGGATACCAGGAGTTCTAACTGGTATGACGACTTGTTTCTTAAACAAGAAGTGTGTAGGGTAGTAAAGTTAACAGGGACAAAATGGGATAAGTTCTTTGTAAAGGCTAGACTCGAGTTGAAAGATCCCAGACCATTATAAGAGCCAGAAATATTACATATACGGCTGAAATGGTTGAGGAGTTTGACAAACAAATCCCTGAGTTGCTTACAAAAGGCTTGATTAGGAATAGCTACAGTCCGCATTCTAGTCCTGCCTTTATGGTAATTAATCATGCCGAGCAGGTGCGAGGTAAAGCACGAATGGTTATAGACTATCGTCAGCTTAATAAAGTTACCAAAGATGATGGCTACAAGATTCCTACAGCTGGAGACCTAATTGATAGGATTAGTTTGAGCCAACTAAAATTCTTTTCCAAATTTGAATTGAAAAGTGGTTACTGGTAAGTCAAGATGGAAGAAGATTCGGTTCCTCTAACTGCTTTCAATGCTTCGCAAGGAATGTTTGAATAGCTGGTGATGCCATTCGGCCTAAAGGATGCTCCAGGAGTGTTTCAGCGCAAAATGGATAATACTTTCAAGCAGGTCCGTAAGTTTTGTGTGGTCTACATAGACGATGTGTTAGTCTACAGTCATACTGAAGACGATCACACGAGACACCTTGATAAGGTGACTGGTGTTTTCCGACAGGAGGGCATGATTCTATCAGAAAGAAAGATAGAATGGTTTAAGGAGTCAGTTAATTTTCTAGGCACGGAGATTGAACAAGGAAAAATTAAATTACAAAGCCATATTGCCGAGAAAATTGTTGATTTTCCTGACAGACTTGAGGATAGAAAACAAGTTCAAAGATTTTGTGGATTTGTTAACTATGCAAGAAAGTTTGTGAAAGATCTTTCCCAAGATCTAAGGAGGATTTCAAAGAAGACATCTTCTGTGAATCCTTGGTTGTGGGAAGATGAGGATACTCATGCTATTCAGAGGATTAAGAGAAAGGTTAAAAATTTACCTCAACTCTCTTTACCTTCTGATAAAGATGAGTAAGTCCTGAAAATAGATGCTTCTAACGAGTTCTGGGGGGCTGTCCTTAAAATTAAAGGAAGAAAGCCTGAACCCATTTGTAAGTATTGGTCGGATAGCTTTAAGGGGTACGAACTCCGATACCCGATACACGAAAAAGAAGTATTGGCTTTAAAAAATGGAATAAAAGCCTTTTACATCTTTTTGGCACCAAATAAATTCTTAGTGCGTTCTGACTCGACCTATGTAAAAAGGTTTATGAGTCTGAACCTCAAAGAGGTTAGGTAAACTAGACCTTTGAGGTTGTAGGAAGGTTTAGCTATTATAAATTCGATGTCGAATACATATCTTCAGGCAAAAACATAATAGCTGACTCTCTCTCTAGAGAACTTGCAGATGGATCCAGCCGCGAAGAGGAAGATTTGCTGGGGATGCAAGTAGGAGGGACACTCCAAAAAGGTATGTCCTAATAAGAAAGAGGGTGAGCATAGTGATGCTGGTTCCAATTCAGGAACGAAATCAGCTCTTTGCTGGCAGTGCAAGCGACCTAGACATAGATCATTCGAATGTCCAAGTAAGCTAAAAACTGCGAATTCCTAGAAGGGAATGGCTAATCTCAAGGAGGAGGTAGTTACCAACTCTAAGAGAAAGGCGAAAACAGATCTCTAAAAGGAGATGGTTGATCCAAAGGAGGAAACTTCGGCTAAATCTAAAGGAGAAACAAAGGTTAATTCCCAAAAGAGAATGGCCAAACCCAAGGAAAAGGTTCTAACCAATTCCAAGGGGAAGGCAGAGAAAAATTTCCAGAAGGGAATGATGGATCCTAAGGAGAAAGATAATATCAACTCCAAAGGAAACATGAAAGACTCTCAAGAGAGGGTGGCTGATCCAGAAGAGGTAAGCTCTAAAGGAAAGGCGAAGATGGTAGATCTGAAGGAAGAAGCTCATGCGGATTCCCAAGGAAAAACCAAAAAGAGGAGAAAAGCAAAACAGCTAAAGTCTTCTGGTCTTGAGAAGGGTGGAAAGGTTGAAGAACCTTGGTGGCACCCGTTAACCACGGAACAGTTTGATTACTGTCGTAATTACCTGGCCAGAGAGCAGAAAATCTCCATAAATCAGGCTGTCAAATCCTATAAGATTCTATTACAGAGTCGGAAGGAGGAGAAAGAGTAGATGGAGACTGAGTATGCTGAGGAGGAGGAAAAATTCAAAGCCTTCATCGGCGAGCCAGTTCAGAAGGAAGAACCTGATGATGCGGCAGAAATGGAGTATGACGAATATTTCAACTACGAAATACCAAGCACACTCGAAGAAGATAATCCTAAAATTCAGGAGAACCTTGAGGAAGTAATTCCTGAAGGAGGTTCGATTAGAGAACCTGGTGAGCAAGCTTACGATGATGAAAATCATGAAGATCTAGATGGATCTTGGTTTTTTGATTTAAACTTTTTCGAAGATGGATCCTGGTTTTTTGATTTAGACTCTTTCGAAGATGGATCCTTATCTTGGGATACAACTGTTGTCTGTGGAGGACTCATGGGTGGTAAAAACAATTACCAATGCCAGATTGAGTTTTCTGCAGCAAAGGCGATAGAGTATATCAAAGATCTGGAGTCAAAGCTATTGTATAAGGCTTCAGATGGAGAAGAACTGTCTAATACCGTAAGGGAAAGACAGCAGATTCTCACCACAACTATGCCCATAATACCATATGAGGTCAAAGATTTTGAGACCCCAAAGGTAGTAGTGGATATGAGAGAATCCTCACTCGAGGAGAACTCTGTACTTCATCCCTATCTACATTGGATATCGGAGAAGTGGCCGTCTCTGAGAATTAGTTCAGGCATGGTGGGAGTAGCTTTACCATATTTGTATGCAGGTTTTGTCGACATTCTGGAAATTGATAGATCAGAACCAGAACAGATAGAACCTCTACCTCATTTGGTAAAGTTTATACTCGGATGCCTTGGCTATGGACCAAAGTATGCCATGGCATTGATTACTAGCACTACGATGGAAGAAGAAGAACATGAAAAGTTTGGGAAAGTAATTCTTCCCAACATGCAAGTCTGGGACATCCATCCTAATGAGAGTAGACATCTGATAGAACCTCAACGACAGGACCTTGATCAGAAAGGTTTATGGCGAAAATATTACAAAGACAAAACTGTGAGGAAAGCCATAAAAGTTGAGTTCTTAAAGGATGTACTGGAGCATGTATTCGCCCGTAAGGAATTGTATTACGTGCTCAGTGACGGTATGATAACCGTTACGATCCTCCGTTCCTATCTCAGTTATGCAGATGAACAAGCAGGGGAGCGAGGATAGGAGAGAGTTTTAGATCTTCTAGATAGTTTCTGGAAGAGAGAAAACTCTGAATTATGTCTCCGGACAGACACCTTTGAAGTCTGGAGAAAAATCGCTGATTACACCGACAAATCTTTAGCTCAGCGATTTGAACAAGGCAAAGAAAGAGCCCAACAGAGTTTTGAAGAATATCAACAACGAGGACTCTCTGAAGGAGTTGGCGAGACATCAAACGCCAAAGAAGGAATCTCCCAGGAAAAAGCAATAATGCAGACGGGAGAAGAAAGTTGTATAAAGCTAGATTAGACAACTTTGTTTCTTAGCTAGCGTTTGTATACTTTGATAAAGTAGATTCTTTTTACTTTTGAGCTGGCAAACAGTGCATAGACACTAGCTTCTTTGTGTATATATTTCACGACCTTCTACCTCATTTGGGGAGGCGATCTGAATAGAGAATTTTCTCTCACATCTCTCTGAGTTAAAATTCTTTGATCGTTCTCCAAGAATACCTTAAGGAATCAAGAGTTGCTAGAATTAATCAAAATTGGTTAAGTCTGACTAAAGGTTAGATTTACGAATTGAAACCTTGAAGAAATAGTTATCATAACTAAACCTTGTTCAGGATGAGGAGTGTCAATATAAGACCCTCAAGGTAAGGGCATTTAGAATGACACAGAAGAGCCTCTCCATCTCACAGGATTCTCAACTCTGAGAAGCGAGTAACTCTTGAGTTTCTAATATTGCGGAAGCTTGGTGAACCCTAGGAGCTTTCCATTTGAGTAAGTGTCATAACCCAATTTTTCTACAAAAATACAAAAATAATAATAAAAAAAATTGAAAATCTTAAAATGATAGAAAATCTTCACAAAACACTAAAAAATTGAAAATCTTCAAAAATCATCAAAAATAATACAAAATCACCTAAAATCTCACAAAATCACAAAAAAATCTAATCAAACAAATAATAAAGCCCTTAACTATTCTCCATAAATAGCTAGACCTAGGAACACACTCGGGGACAGGTACAAGCGCGGGGAGAAGAGACAGGAGACCGGTGCTTTCCTGGAAGTAAAAATTCAACCCAAAAAGGTAGCTTTTTCCTTTCTTTTACATCTCGTAACAGGTTGCACCCTGGCCGACCGTGCCTCCTTCACGGCTCATTTCCTCACAAGATTGTACGAGCTTCTGCGACAATTCATTTGATTCTATAAACGGCCGGAGGTCGCCATCCCTCGGTGGATCTTTTGATGGCAAAAGAGAGTCTTCAGTCGATTGTAATCAAAGGAGAATAAGATACCCCAAGGAGGCCTTACTGTGCCTCTCACTCACGCTTCTTCCAGCGGCAGCAGCGGGCGTTTCTTGGTTTCCACCTTCACATCAGCACGGCCAGAATTTAACAATAGAGACAGCGACAGCGACAACCTTCTTC
Source organism: Melastoma candidum (assembly GCA_023653495.1). Lineage (NCBI taxonomy): Eukaryota > Viridiplantae > Streptophyta > Magnoliopsida > Myrtales > Melastomataceae > Melastoma > Melastoma candidum. Next base: position 12,418,265 of record CM042882.1, on the reverse strand, counting down.
AATTTCCAGCCGCAACACTCGGACGTGTTAGCCGAGTCGCTCGAGGAAACCGTCCAATCTCCTCAGCCTCGGGAATTCCCGCTTTCCAGCCGATACCTCAGCTCCCGCATCTACAAGCACTGGCACCGACAGCAGCAGTGACAATAGCAGCGACAAGTTCAAAAGAAAGAGTGACAAGCACAGCGGAAACGGAAACAGCGATAAGCCCGACGATAAGCGCAGACGGGGCGTCCCCTGCATCGTCGACACATGTATCCTCGCCTTCGACTTCCACATCCTCCTAACAGCCTTCCTCATCACCATCGCCGACCAGCCCTCCTTGTCGCTGTCGCCGACCAGTCCTTCCTCGTCGCCGTTGCCGACCAGCTTCTTCTCCTATCCGCCACCATCATCGTCGTCGACCAGTCATCCTCGTCACCATCGTTGACTAGTCACCATCCAGCGGCCACCGTTGGCTTGCCTCCGACCTTCACCTCGACGTTCTCGCCCATGACCAGCGGCGTCTCCTCGCTCCAATCCCAGCCCCAACCTTTCTCCGTCAATATCAAGTCTAAGCCCTCCATCATCGGCTTCCCCAAGACGCAGAAGACTGCCCTAGCCGAGGCCGAGGAACACGAGGCCCTCAGGTGATGCATCAAGCTGATCTCATCCCCGACGTTTTCGACGATAAGGTTTCTTCCCAGACGACTTCGGCGATTCCCTCGGCCGTCCTCCCGTATTACGCCCCCGAGTCCTTCAAGCCGTCCGAAGATGCCGAGGACGGCTGGTTCGACCGCAACGCCTTCTTCGAGCACAAGCACTCCATCGAGTCCTCGTCCTGAACCCCCGCGACTGCGACTCCTGCAACGGCGACGGCCAGTGCGAGTTCTGCTCCATCGAGTTCCACCTCCGTGCCAAGTGTGTCGGAGACCATACCCACAATGCCACCTCTCAACCGCAAGCAGAAACACTGCGACAGCAGCAGCCACACTGCGACAGCAGCAGCAACACTGCGGCGCCGCGGAGTGCCAGGAGATTCAGATGAAGAAGGCCCGCTTCCGTTGCTGCATCACACAACCGGTGACCCAGGACTGATATCTGGCGACACAACCGTGTTTTGTGAGTGCCTTCACCACTGCTGCGAAGGGACGCTTTTCCTGATTGCCGCTCCAGATCCAGCTTCCCGACGGCGGCTCCCCGAAGCAAGAACGACAACTAAAAGCAGTCTCCTCACCACAGCCGACCCTTGGTTCCAGCCCTATCTTCAGCGGGCTCCGACTCCGAGTCCCGTTGTCCAGATCCGACGGCGGCGTATCAATGTTCCCTCCGGCGTCCCCTCCAGCCGCGATGTCTTCGGATCCGACAGCGGCGACTCCACCTCGTCCTCCGACGTCACCAGCAACCTATCCGTGCCACCACCGCCGGTTCAACACCAAGTCCCAGAGGAACGGCAGCGACGTCGGCGTCGCTCAGACCCGATTCCGGCCATCGGCGAGTCAGCCTTCAAGACCCACGCCCCAAGCTCGGGGAGGGAAACTCAGAACCCACGTCCTTCAGGCGTCTTCGGATCCGGTGGCTTCAAATCCCAGCATATTCCTGCTCTTCGCGTTGCATCAGCATTCGGATCTACCTCCTTTCAAAGTCTCAGCCCCCTGCCGAACGAGGACTAACCCATTTTCAGGAGAAGCAATCGGGGTTGTCGGTTCTCACCAAGGTAGGAGGTAATTTTTTTATTTTCTTTTATTGTACGATTGATCGTTTTATTATTATAATCTTTTATTATTATTATTATTATGCAATATGGGTACGTGTGATGAATTTTTTTTTACTTTTTTAAGGCTTGTTAATTTAATTTATCATATTGGCTTATCTTAATAAACATTTTAATCATTCCGTACTTTCAAAGTCATTTTTTAAAGTTCATTTTCTTAAAAAGGTTTTTTTTAATTTTTTTTACGTGAATTGCCTTATAACATAACTTTAACCGCTATCTATCAATAATTCGTATTATTGCAAGTTATTATTCAATTAATTCTGTCTTCGAACAGTTTACTTCGTTGTTTTAGTTCTTATGCAGGTATTTCGGGGGCGTGCCTTGCAGACAACCAAGGCACGCACCCCATTCAACGCATCCAAGATAACGAAGTATTCGAGGGTTTATTTTGGATTCTCGAAGATCAAGACCCTCTGAAGACGGCTTCGCACGCACCAACGTTACGGCATCAGCGGCTCGCCAGGTTCACCGTAAACCTATTCTAAAAACGGCACCGTGAGGTACAAACGCTAACGGGAGCGTTCTATAGAGCGAATAATGGTACAACACCCGGTTCTCTCTTGAATTTATTTTTTGGCATAGAAATTGTTAAGGGCATTAATAAATCTATGTTGCTTGTATTTTTGCCCGAAAATTCAATTTTTTAGAAGAAATATTTTCATAAAAATGGTTCACGTAGACATTTTAAGCATTTATTGAGCTTGAGATCATTTTTTATACATCAAACAACTTCTTTTTCTAAACCGAGCTCAAATAAGTTGGACATTGAAAACACACGATAAAAGCCTCCTTTTCTTTGTGATGCATGCGATTAAGTAATCCCTAATTCCCGAACCTTAACGAATCTCTATAGTTTTTCTAACTTGAACTTAAAATAAGTTAGTGGCGACTCCGACACGTTTTTTCAAAATCCGAAGCCTTTATCGTCAAGGGAGGATATTCATTTTAAATGGAACCGGAAACGGGATCCACCCGCGACAGTAAGGTATGATAAGCATCTTGTTTTGAGTTGTTTATGTTATTCTTTCTATCTTGAAAGGAAGGTGCCAGTGCACGAGTCATTCATATGACTGATTGTCCAAACCCCGAATTATTCTATTTGGATCACGGTGTGGGCAATAATTCTACTACTGGTCTTCTCAACACTGTAGTAGATCGTTTAGAAATTCTATCAGCACTGATAACTCAGTTATCCAAGCTTATAGAAAGTTATTCTAAGAAATTAGAAGAGCTGACTCTAGTACATAGTGAATTTGAGGAATTTTTCCTTGAAGGTAAGTCCAATCTCGGATTTACGGCGAGTTCAAAATACTCCAACGAGTATTTGAGGTTAGTAGAACGCCAACGACAAAGACAGTTAGAAAAAACTTCTTAAGTTCGATTCCTGGCATTCCTTGCAATTCTGAATAATATCTAGCATGCTGATATTTAACTCTTTCAGTATTTGCAGGTGTATTTAATTGGTATCAGAGCCGCTTAAGAAATTTTGCTAATTTTGTCTTGAATGATTAAATTACGAAAACTAGAAAAATTTGGGTTAATATTAGAAACTGTCGTAAAACGGTAATTTTGAAACTCACAACCGTAAAAAGTAAAATAGTTTTGGGGACAACCATAAAAGGGAACATTTCTCCTAAAAAACCTTCTCTCCCACATTCGCCTCAATGCAATTTGATCCGAACAGGAGCTTAAACTGGTCATGCCAAATTACAAGCCTTGTTGTGTATTCAAAGATACTTCATGCCTCTCTTAACTCATCTACGGGGTAATAATCACGAGAAACAGTAATGATCGCCAAGAAGGATTTATCACCATTGTCCTAGAAGCCTAGAAAGATTGATAAACCAGGAGGGAGTGCTAGTGTTCATGAACTTCCTCTAAGCAAAAGGCTAGCCACCATTTGTTTGGCGTCCCGTTGGGTCGATATGCATCTCAAGTTCTTAGATTATTCATGCATTAGCATTTATATTTGTTGCATTTTCAATAAGTCATTTATAATTGGTTCATGAATTTGACTGTGTATGCATCATATTAGTTTCAAAGTCTTACATTTATTTTTCTTTTCAATGCTACTTTATAAGGTGCCTTTGTACTCTCATTTTGGGAGATTTTATCCATTTAGAATTCAGAAACCTTCTTTGTTAAACTTGTATCTTTCAAACATCATTCTTCATTTGGTGGATTCTAAGTGCAAATTGAGTAGAGTGTTTCAACTGGTGGTGGTGTATATGTATCCTCCGTATTGTTTCTCGCCCTCGTTTTGTTCGTGGTGGTGTATCTGTATCCACGGGACAAACGAGTCTATCCAAGTCTTCTTTCATGGTAGTGTATCTGTATCCGTTGAAGTTGATGTCAACCTTTCCTTTTTTCTTTTCAGCCCGTCAACCCTTTACACACCTTCCGTTCATTCCAGCGTCACTCCATTCCGCATGTTTTTAGTGACGTACCACATTCCCTTCTGGTAAAGAAATCATCTTTTCCTTACCCTCCCTGTATCAAAAGGAAGCCAGATTCACCGGGCACGGGCACGGACACTTTCTCTAGACCTAGACTAATGACAACCTTTGCCTTTCAGCCAGCATTCTCCGTCCCTCAACGCCGAATTAATGTAAAATGTCAGTGTTGACACGATAGAAAATCTTGGGCCTAACTCTGACAAAAGCCTATGATAGGCACGAAGCCCATGTGTTAACACAATAGAATATCTTGGGCCTATTTCTGATTAAGCCAGCAATAAACGCGAAGCCCACACGCACCTGGCCTATGTCTGTAGTCTACACAGACTATGTGGCGAGGGAAGTCTAGAGAGGCAGAGTAATAACCTTGTAATAAGGGAAGTCTTCGAGCCTGTGCCTACAAAGGACACATGTCAAAGGGAGCAATTCCATAGCCCCGAGATAAATGGGACTTGCTACCCATGCATATGCTAGCACACGTCTTAGAAGACAATCAATTGAACCCGAAATCAGAGAGTCTACGACCCACGTTTACACGAGTGGAAGTCAGTTAGCTCCGAGATTCTTGGGAGTAGTTGAGTCTGGAAGATCTTCAGAAGGTCGTAACAGACCGGGTATAAAAGGGGAAGATCTCCCTCAGAGAAAATCACGATCAAATCAGCCAACAGAAGCTTATCTTGCTCGTCACCCTTTAGTTTAGTTGTTAGGATTCCCCGACCTGGGCGAAACCCCTAAGGTTTCATTGGTCTTCACCTCCACCAACAGAGTGAGCAACCGTAGCTCTGGTAACAACTCTCCGCCTTCTATTCCAACGCCAGGACGAGCAACGTAGTCCCGGTACACTTCTCCGCTTTCGACTCCAACGCCATGACGAGCAACCGTAGTCCCAGTACACTTCTCCGCCTTCGACACCGCCACCAGGGTGAGCCACCGTAGCCTTGGTATCCACGTCCGCCTCTACATTCGACCACAGCCCGTCCACCAAACCCAGCAGCTAAGTCCTGCCACCCGAGGAGTGCAAGTCTACAGCGCTCTGCCACCAGGTCCGCTGCTACGCTGACCAGATTATCGAATTCGGAGTTCCCAGCGTCAAGTCCACGGCCTCTTTCGTCGTTCAAGTCTACGTTCCCGCTCCAAGTCTACGGAGCACAGTAGCCAGTCTACGACTTCACCACCGTCCATATTTTTATTTTTATGGCTGTAAGCTTTCTTTACTTTGTGTAAAAACGTTTGCATTCAATCATATTTCTTCAATTACTTACTAGCGACCACATCTACAATCCCTGTGAGTCTTATTGCCAAATATTTCCGACGTGATCCGTTTCCTACGCGAACAGTCAGATAGCTCATAAGCTTGTCCACGGGGTTCTTGATGTCAAAGTTCCTGAAGAAGACAGGCGATAGCCTCGTCGACGATATCAGTTGCTTCTGCAACGGGAGAAGCCCAAAACATTACAGGAAGGCAGAAAGAGAAGCAGACAACCCAAAGACTCACATGGAGTTGCAGATTGATTCTACCTTGTTCCGAACTCAGAGCAGGACCCTTTATGTGGCTTTTGAGGGGAAGCAAAGGGCATCCGCACGGCTTGGGCAACCCCTCATCTTCAACGAAGCTGGAATGATACACCTAAGGAGATTTTAAACCCCACATATCATCAATTAAATCGTATTTCACTATTTTTTTTAAAATTTGTAAGTATTTTCTGCAAACCTCTTATACAGACAACCGCAAAGCGGAGCATAAAAAATGATTCAATTAAACTAATCGTCACAAGAGGTGGTGGGGAAGCGGCTAAAGTCCACCCGGTCGGACGTTCCCGTCATTACTAAATTTCCGATTATTTTTTCGTAAATGGGACGACGAGGTTCGTATATTTATATATACTTTTACAAAATTCGTCAATGAGCTTATACAAATATACTAATTATGAACAATATAATTTTACTAATGTGCGAAATAGTGCAATTACTTTGCGTCTGATTGTTTGTAAATGTAGGTTTGTTTCTTCTTTGTGTATCTTCCTTAAAATGGCCAAGCCGTTGAACTGGGAATTATGCAAAAACAGAAATAGTTTGTGTAAGATTGTGTTCTAGTAGTCATAGTTTGTAAATAGAATTTCCTAAATTATATATATATATATATAATCCCCGGAGCGGTTCCAACCGTATCTCAAGTAATTGCACCGGAGAACCAAACGAGTTTCCATTTATATATATAATTATTTCGTAATTATAATTTGTTAATCATACCGTATGGAAATAAATAAGAAATTTGGCAACATGACTCATTTGTCCACGCTGGCACTTGCCAGCCAAGAGTACTTGCCACGTCACCTTGGGCGAATCAGGAAGACGGCCTCAACAAGAAGGGCTAAATATGGAAATTCATAAACTCAAAGGATCAAATTGTAATTATACCACATCACATCCGCAAACGGAAGATAAAAACCGTAACTTGAGGTTAATTACGTTCCTCATCCCTTTATCCTTCTCCGCAAACCCTAACTGGGGGGTTCTCCCCGACAACCTCTCCGTCGTGTTCGTCCCTGAAATCCTTCACCCTCCTTCCTTCCTCCTTCTCCGCCCTCGATACGATTCCTCGATTAGGGTTTAACGGTGGGGTTGCTGTGGAATTGTGCTCCGATTGGTGTGTTGCTGCGCTGATTCGGATTTTTTTATTTGTCTTTCGTTTGGCGTGTGTTCGAGTCGTCTGTTGTTGCTTCTTGATTGTCGGGTGATATGTTTTGACTTGTCGTTTTGATGCGTGTTGTGGCTGTGAGGGAATGTGAGCGTTTCTTTTACTTAGAAGAGGAATTAGTGGTGGCGGGCCTTGGCGTTTAGTATGGTTAGTGTCGATGAGGTGTTTCTTTTTCTATTAGTATACTTAGTTGGGCAGTGCAAATAAGGGCAAAGGGGAAGGTAATTATTATATGGCAGACCCCCCATTGTTGGAATTGGATTTGGAAGTTTAAAAGTAGCAAGATGAGTTCTTTTTATGTCTATGGACGCTCCTATTTTATTTTCGATTCCAATTCTGTTTTTCCCACTAGTAATAACATTTTTTTGTTTCCTTCGGGCATTTGAATTGTTTGTATTTGCGTACTTAATCGAGCTACTCTCCAGGCATCCGGCCCTGGACTGATGTACGGCTATGTGCTAGTCTTAGGTACTATGCTCCCTGTTTTTTTTTCCCAGTTTAACGTATAAGTTATACTACATTAAGAAGGACCATGAACATCCATTCTTGATTTTTGGGCCATAGTGCTTTTTCTGTATATCCTAATACTTTTTCGATTGAACTGTGTTTTTCTTAGGGGTGAAGATTTGGTAATTCAGATGAAGGGGATTTCCTTTTCTATTTCTCTTTTCCTGATGATCTGGTGTGTGTGTGTGTACAGGCTGCACAAACAATGGGAAAGGAGAAGCTCATCCTTATTTGTCAATACGGTGGAGAATTTATTACCAACAGCGACTCCACCTTGTCTTATAATGGGGGCGATGCAAATGCGGTGGACGTCAATCAGGACACCCTGTTCAATGATCTCAAATTGAAGCTAGCCGAGATGTTTAATTTGCAGTATCAGTCCGTCTCTTTCAAATACTTCTTACCAAATAACAGGCAGATACCTGTGGGGTTAGCTAATGACAAGGACTTGAAGAGAATGTTTGATTTCCATGCCAATTCTGTTAGTGTAGATGTATTTGTAACAGGAAAAGAAGGTTTTGATCCTGAAGCATGTGGGGAGATCATTGACAGGTACAGAGTTCTTATGCCTTGAATTATTGCTTCTATGAAAAATAGTTCGTTGCTTCCAATTCACTCCTTTTGGAAATAAGACTTCTTTTTACATGTATTTGATCAATATGCATGTAGGTTTGAATTTGAATCTCATACTTTGTTTCCTTGTTTTCCTCCTAAATCTTGTTCGCATTAAATTTATTTCTTTTCCAATATGTACAGGAAAAGTGAGATAAAATTAGCTGATGTTGTGGAAACTGCCATTGTATCTTTACCAGTCATTGATCATGACGCCGAGGTTGCTTTTGAGGCTTCACAAATAGAAGTTGATGTGGGTACGCCTGCAGACACTGTCAAAAAGAGAAGACGTGGATTGGTTTTAGGAAATGGTGTGGACAATGACTTGAAAAAGGCCAAGAGGAGGAAACTTACTTTTCGTAAAAATAAGACACGGCTAATCAAAGATGCTGCAGAAGTCAATGATCACGATAGTTCCAGTGACATTTTCCTCGATGTAGGCTTTGGTGATCTTAATCCAGAAACAGTAGTTGGAGCTTGGAAGAACTGCATTACTGGTGAAGGCCAGGAATTCAAAAATGTACGTGAGCTGCGTGATGCCCTACAAAGATATGCTATAGCGAATCACTTTGCCTACAAGCTGAAAAAGAACGACGCAGCTCGTCTTAGTGCTGTCTGTGTCATAGCAGGGTGTTCCTGGAAATTCTATGCGACTGTGGTGCCCTCTTCAGAGATATTTGTGGTGAAAAAGTTGGATGACTATCACACTTGTAATGGGGAATCGTGGAAGGCCGCTCATCCCGCAAAGAAGTGGCTGGTTAGCATGATTAAGGAGAGATTAAGATCTAGTCCCAATCACAAACCAAAAGACATTGCGAATGCCATTTTCCAAGATTTTGGGGTTAAATTGAATTATTCAAAAGTGTGGCGGGGGATAGGTGATGCTAGAAGTCAACTACACGGTTCATATGAAGATGCCTATGACCGGTTGCCTTGGTTTTCTGAGAGAATTGTGGAGGCTAACCCTGGAAGTTTTGCGAACCTGTCTGCTGGTGATGATGGGAGATTCCGTTCTCTTTTCCTGTCCTTTCGGGCTTGTATTCAGGGGTTCTGCAATGGCTGTCGTCCAATTTTATTCTTGGATTCTTTGCCTTTGAAATCAAAATTTCATGAGGTACTGTTGATGGCTACTGCTTTAGATGGCGATGATGGATTTTTCCCGGTAGCCTTTGCTATTGTGGATGTGGAAGATTATGCCAATTGGCAATTGTTCTTGGAGCAATTGAAATCTGCCATCCCGAGTCCACATCCGATTACCTTTGTTTCTGATAGTCAGAAGGGACTTAAGAAGCTTGTGCTGGAGGTATTTGAGAATGGGCATCATGGTTATTCCATCTTTCGACTTGCTGAGAGCTTTGAGGAGAACATGAGGGGACCTTTTCATGGAGATGGTAGGGCTGCCTTACTGGCTCATTTTTTCGGAGCTGCTCGTGCACTTCGTGTAGACGCCTTTAGAAAACACACGGAACAAATCAAGAGCATTTCCTCTGCATCCTATGACTGGATCATGGAAACTGGACCAGAAAACTGGGCGGAGGCATTGTTCAGCGGGGAGCCATATGGTTATATTACGTTTGATGTAGCAGGACTGTATGATAAATGGACAGAAGAAGCGAGAGAACTGCCTATCATTCAGAAGGTGGAGGTACTGACATCTAAATTAATGGAGTTATTTTCCACTCGGCAAGGGCGTCTTAGTGAGTGGGCTGCAAAGTTAACCCCGTTGAGGGAGGAGAATCTCCGGGAGACATGTGATAAAGCACAGGATATGAGAGTACTGATTTCATCCGAGACTCTGTTTGAAGTTCATGACAGCTTAATCCAGGTGGTGGATCTTCAAAAGCAAGACTGCAGTTGCTTAGAATGGAAGCCTGGCGGTTCGCCTTGTTGCCATGCCATCGCTGTGTTCTATTGCACGCAGCGAGATCCCTATGATTACATCCCAAAGTGTTTCACTGCCGATAGCTACAGAGCAACCTACTCCGAATCCATAAACACTGTTTTGGCACTTACGGGTAACGTCCCCAACGGGAAAGGTTCATCCAGAACTGCCCAAGTACTTCCACCTTGCACTCCGAAACCCCCAGCCGAGAAAAAGAAGTTGAGGAAACGAGAGCTTCAGCGGGCAGTTTGTTGCTCTAGATGCCATGGAGTAGGGCATAACAAGAAGACATGCAAGCAACCGGTGTAGGTCTTTTACTTAAAAACAACAAAATAGAGTAGGACTTGCTAGTTAGTTTTTCATTAGTTTGTATATTATATGGTAGGATGCAATCCATGTGCTCTGCAAAAATATTGTTCAGGAATACACTTCCTGGTGTCGACCTCTTGAGAATTGCAGTCTGATTGACTGATCATGGTGTAGAGTTAATTGATCCCATGATTCATGTCATTTGTGAATTGAACATTGAATATGCCCCCACAGCATTGTACTTTAACTAGCTATTGCAGATTGATAATCTTCCTTTCCCTTCTGGAATCAGAATTATATTTCAATCAGGTAATTTCTGGAAACAGTCACAGTTGCAAGCCTCTGCAGAAACCGACAAAAGGCTGAAATCAAGCTAAAACTACAGAATTGCAGACAAAGATTAGCGCTACGTACAGAGAAGTGATGGTTCTACCTTACAAACATCTATCATTCAGTTATCCCTGGTGGTGGCACCTCTATGTACAGTTATACAGAGTCAGACTTCCACCGCTGCATCAAGTGAGCCGAGACAAACAGGGCATGGTGGATCAGATTTGTTTTCAGTAGGCGTTTCCTTCTCTAAGCAATTGGCATGGTAAGTGTGACCGCATACAAGGACTGCCACCACATTGTGTTCACCAGAAAAATGGGAGCTCCCTAGTAAATAGGGCTTCTTCCTCAACAACTTAATACAGATTGGACATTGCAACAACCCTGTGTCGAGGGAATCACCATCAATCTGGAAGGAGCTCGATCTAATTCTTTCTGGCCGGGCAAAGCTTCTGTCACTATCAACTACTGCAGGTAAAAGTAAAATGAACATCAGCATGTACACCGCTAGCACAAATGCAAGCCCAACCCGTGGCAGTCTTTAAGTCAAATGAGGCAAGAACAGATTATGCTGTTTCACATTGAGAAGCTCCAAATAGTTCTTGCAAGACCCCCAAATTACGCTCCAATGTTCACATGGCAGAAAAAAATAATCTAAAAATTTAGAGACTCCAACCAGACAAATGGCAGGATAGTGAATGTATGACACAAAATCTCACAATGCTAAAAGTTTGATATAGATATTGCCCAGCTGATCAACTGAATCGAGACAAAAGATTAATGCAAGTCTAGAATTCCATGACCTGCCCATGGGAAAAAGAAGGGTCACAACGGCTATTCCTACCCCTAACAAAGTGGAGTCACTAATCACCTGTGAAGTGCGGATGTTCCAAGTTATGCCGTTTATCCAGCTTAAAGGATAATTTCTTATCCCACGGTGGAGTTACTTTTCCATAAGAAGTCGATGGATTTAAATGGACGCCAGAGTTACGCCAGTAATGGTGACCATGGCGATTTCGCGAATGTTTTAGCAACATCGACCGACGGAGATTGTGCCGACAATGTGTGGGAGATGAGCGCGCAATAATTCTATCCCAAGAACTATCCCTGATGTTGGCATTGGGAGAAAAGGGCTTGTATCCCACAAAATCAGAAGAGGATGAAAATTTCTGCAGGAACAATGAACAGAAAAGCCTGGTGAATATGGATACATTCACCCAGAGAAGATGGTCCAACTGCCAATGCCAATTGGAGGAGCCAACTTCCCATAAGTCAGTCAAGCGACCCTAGAATGCATACCGCTCTCAGCAAGTACATACTTAGTGGAATATGAGTGTAAATGATAAAACTCCATGCTTAAAAATATTTCGAACTTGATGGACAAGAAACGTGGGGAAATGAAGATAACACTGATACAAGTCCATTAGCACCAGAGACGGCGCCTAATAACTATTGAAAGCTAACCTTTCTGGACGATGATTCCACCCCGGAAGTGCATGCCATCATGTCTGCAACATTACATGTGCAACAATTAACAATTGATAACCGACGAGAGCAACAGCAATGTCTGGGGACCGACATCAACCATGATCAGCAATTTAAGAGGCCTATGCAGAAACAGAAGCTGGCAATAACATAGGTTTAATTACAGGTCGATCATAGATGTTCTCGTAACATGTCTATTCTTTGTGCACAATATGCAGCATCAGTTCACAAATGTAAAAAAAAGAACAGGTCGATCGACCATTGAGTGGCAACAAGGATCCGTTAATTTCATGACGAGGCCTATAATCTTAATACCTGGACTCCAACTATCTCCTCAACACCACCGTCCATCAATGGCGTGACAATCCAATCCGATAACTATTGTAGCCTGAACGGAGAGTTCACGACTTTGAAATCCCATTTGCAGCCGTGTGCGGGAACATGCTAATCTAAAAACCTTACAAAACTACTCCACTCCCTCCCACAAAAAAAAAAAGACTCATCAAACCCAATTACACATGCACAAATACAGAAAATTCGAAATCAATCCCGATGAACTAAAACAGGGCTGCATTCCATAATCCTCAAAACAATAAATAGCCTAATAGGACCCATTGCCCACTTACTTGCATGACCCAAGAATCTGATGAACTAACCCCAATCAATCAACCCTAATTCTCAATCTTTACAACCCCAAAAAAAAGGAAGAAAAGCAATTGAAATCAACCCAAGAAAGGGTGAATGATAATACCGTGGGGAGGTAGAGGAGGAGGAGGAGGAGGAGGGGGAGTTCCGACCCGATCACCAAGTTTCTTCCTTTTACCCATTTCTTCCCTTCTTTCTTCTAACCTTACTTTAACACCAAAACTCCAATCACCAAGCGATCATGTGAAAAACACGAACCCCCAAAATCATCAGAAACTCCCCCAAAAAAAGCCCAAATAAAAGGTCTTGACGGACGGTCGGCCTGTCTTGAAGGAGGATGGAAGGAGGGAAGGGTTGGCTGAAAGTAGTGCAAATGTTTGCCTTGGGCTCAAGTCTTTTTCGACATTGACGTAAATAAAAGACGACAACTTTGCCGTCGTGTCTTCTTCATCTTACATTTATCACACCATCTGTCCAATTCTTAATCTTAAAGGCGGTCTGTTTTCAAACATATTTAGAGAAATACTACTTGTTCGAAGGATCTTTCAAAGGCAATCCCATCGCTGTTGTCTGGACTGGAACTGGACATTGTTGCAACCTCAAAGAGGCCGTCCAGATTGATCCATGATCCATCCATATCTCTACATATTGAGTTGTGTTATTGTCACAACGTTGCGTTTTCCGGACTGTCGCGACTGCAAAAAGCTGGGAAAAGTAGAGACCGGAACTCGGTCTATCAATTGCACCAGCATCCATACACACCGTCCTGTCATGAGGCTCCAAAGAGCTGAATCTTTTGATTACCTTAGCACGCCTGCATAGCAGTAAATAAACAAAATCTCAGTTTGCGTTATTTCCATGCGTCGCCTTAGTACACTAGCATAATTTACATTGGACATGGGGAAGTAAGGGAAGAGACAGGCACCATCTGTTCCATGCCTTGAGGCAGCTAGATAGATATACAACTATGGTTTCGCGATTTGAAAGAACTTCTGATGACTTGAGTGCTTCACGCCTCTGGCTTATGACAAACAGAGGAACTCATTCGTTCTCCTCTGTGAGCACAGCTGACTTGATCAGCAGGAGGATGGGCTTATGGAGAAGAGACGAGCCAGGGTATTGCTACTGACTTGAGTGCCTCAGCCTCCGGCCTTCGAACTCCAGTTTCCATCTTGGTCTATTGCTTCCGATATTTCAGAATAAATTAATAATCTAATTAATTTTAATTTTGAAATATTAAAATGATTAATCTAGTATCCACTACGTGTAACCCTCTAGGTCCTATACACGAAGGCAGTGTAAATCCATACACAAACTAAGATAACCGTCTAGCAACAGTTTTCAGTCACCCAACGTGTTAGGATAATGATTACAAATCATATAGCACTATGGACCGATTACTATGTAATTCAATTTCTTCATCTAACTGACATCTCAATTAATTTGGCGCAAAATACATCATCACCAAATTAATTGTTTTACATGATTACCAAGATATAATAGACTCATTTGAATGTAAAACATTCCTCCCATGGCCATGGATTTTAGAGTCACTAATATCTCTATCAAGTGGTTTAGATGTCAACTCTATAATCCAAGAGAGCGATGAATTATGTATTGACTCAACACTATTCTCTCTACGCTTTGTCACATACCCAACAATCGTATTACTCACAACCCGGCTAAAGACTTCTTTTAACCACGTCAAAGTGTGCAAACTCCACGCACAGAATAAATAAAGGTCTCAAGTCAAAAGATCAGTTACACTCGTCCATAAAGAGGATTTGTCCAATGATGTTCAATATGTGGTATCCTCTTAAACGGGTTGTATCCAGTAACCCCAAACTCTGGTTACCCCTAAGTATAACTTGAATACACTACCCATCGGTCTATCTTGATCTCAGTTATACTCAGAGATGATCTAAATGTCTATGTCCCCTCTAAACATCTATCCGATAACGGACTATTTTCATATTAATATATTCATTAATTCAAGGAACTTTATCATTAATAATTTTCGATTTATCCTGAACTTTAGAAAATATCACCTTATATCCCGACGTTATAACGTTACATCAAAACTATCATCAGAGGGGAGACGAACGAGATGGAGGCAGTCGGGGAGAGAAGTCGGACGGGATTGACTGACGAGGAGCGGCCAGAGAAAGGCCGTCGACGGGGGTGGGAAAAGGGTGACCGGACGATGAATTTGGGTTTGGTTGAAGTGAGATGAACACGATGACTTTGGGTTTGGTTGAAGTGAAATGAACACGATGACTTTGGGTTTGGTTGGGGAAAAATTAAAATTAGGACATATTTTAATATTAATTTGGGAATATTTTAAAATTAGGGCATAGTAGGATTAGTTAATTAAGAAAAATAGTGGCACTAACGGCGTTATTCGCCACGTTAACGCCACGTAGAATTCCGTTAGGGGTTATTATTGACATATGGATTTATTCGGGTCAATATAAAAGGATATCAAATAAATATTTATTTATTTATATATATTTTATCCAAGATATTTTTATTAATATATTATTTGATAATTAATGCTAACAAGTCTTTGCATTATTTGATTTAGAAATATTTGAATAAAATAAAAAATTACCTTTACGTTTTGAAGATTATAAAAAAAAAAGTAAGGATGATTGATTGCAAGAAAGCAATCAAGAAAAATAAGAAGGAAAGAAAACGGATGGTTGCTGGCTGGTCGTTTGAGAGATTTTATAAAACGAGGCGGATTTTGGGAGAAAATTCAGTGACATTAGCAAGAAGAGGAGAATGATCGGATCCCCAGAAAATACCAAATCAAAAGACTGGGTTTTGCTTCCGAAACAAATTATTTCTATCGATCAAGAGGCTAGCACCTAAGGGATCGTCGAGAGGTTCATGATCGTGTGCGCGTGGATACCGCTAGATGAGTCACACTTGGGACTCTTGCTCGTTCGCGACCGTGTTTTGGTTTTACCGGAATTTCGAGATACGTTTTTGGGTAAGGATTTTATTATATTTTCTTATAATATAATATATATACCAAGATCCTCATTATTTATCTAAATTTTATACCTACTATAAGACACTTGTTATTTTTTGGCATAAAACTTTAATTTTTTTTCCGCTGCGCCCTAAAACTAGCAGATTCCTCCGCATCAGTTCGTCAGACTGTGATGCTCATAGCAAGTCTACGGAGTCCACACTTTTCCAGTTTTCAAGTCCTTTGTTTGTCATCATTTTCATGGCCGTAAGCTTTTGAACTCAGTTGTATCCCTTCTGTTTTCATCAATATAATTCCATTTTTTCATCTACTTTTCATTACGGCGACCACATTCGAACCCTTGTGTCGTTTGTGCCAAATATTTCCGACGTGCTCGATTTTCGACGCAAACAAAGGATTCCCCAAAATTGTTTTTAGAAATTAACGAAAATTCTCCCTAAAATCCTCATCGTCTTCCCCAGCCTTCATCCTCAAGGGCAGGGGTTAGCTGTTTAATGTAAACAAAAAAAAAAACAATGAGATGATAAAAGATCAAAAGGAATGCAACAGCTAAAGTAAGAGGATTGAACAGGAGAGTGACACTGCTTGCCAAATAGAGGGTGATATTGGTTGGAAAAGAATAAAAAAGTAGCAGGCATACATCAGGCAAGCAAGCAGGCAGGCAGTTAATTTGTAGGTTTTCACGTTATGGAAATAAATCTGCATTAATAGCAGAAACTACAACAGAAGCAAAACAGAAAATAATAGTACCTTATGCAGATGCTAGCTTCTGTAGCGCAGATGCTTCTGTAGATGAAGCCTGAAATGAAACTCTCACAACACAAACAACACTTTGATCAAAAGCTCTTTTCTGGATTTTTGATAGATAGATTGATGGATTGATGCGTGATGCATCAAATTACATAAATAGACTAAAGAAAAACCATTCAACTACCCCATTAAGTAGCACCCATTAACTCTAGACCACTAAACCTTATTTAATTTTTGTCATCATCCAACTCATTAACTTTCCACTAACATTAGCATTTAATCTCCATTATCATCAGCCATGAACCAACCCCAACAAACTCCTCCTTGGATCAAGTGCTGATAGACACTCCAATCTTCTCCTTAAGCCATTCAAATCTTCCCACTTGAAATGACTGTAAATATATCGGCCAACTGCTCTTTTGTGGTATAGTAGACCAGCTCTGCTTCATCCATCTGTTTCACGCCTCTAAGATAGTAGTACTTCACCTTATGTTCAAGTTCTACATCGCAGAAACCTTCTAGTTGCTCTTCACAAATCTCCTCCTGCATTGTAACTAGACACCTTCCGTCTTCCTTTGTATCATCAAAACTAGCAGGTTCCAATACTGCAACATTACATCTTTCATAAACATCAGTTAATGATCTCGTACCTCTTATTGGTGGGTCATCAACCTGTTGTTCAAAATTGAGTTGCTGCTCAATGTTCTCTCCCTCAGCATTCTGCTCCTCAACGTTACGTTCCTCCAAAACAGGGTTCTGTGACGTAAGCCGAGTTTGCTCGAAATCCGACCTTCTACTTGCCCAATTCCACTTCTCTTCTTCAAAGAACTTGACATCTCTGCCCCCAACTACCTTTTCATTCTCTCTTAGACTTGAACTCTCAAAATGAACTCCGGTTTGCTTTCCCAGCAAACTTGTTTTGTAATCAGACGCAACCTTCTGTAGAACAGGAGGTTCTACTCCCATCTCATTCTTCTGCACAAACTTTAGATCTTTGCTGTGAAATTGCCCCAACTTTCTGTGCCAGACCTCTGTTTCATTAACTTGAGTCGCCATAGCTTGTTGACTCTGTGACACAGGATCAAAGGAGAAATACCTTTCTTTCATCTGAATCTTAAGTATCTCCATCCTAGAAGAATCCGTTATTGAACATAACCCTTCTTCGAACATCACTTTGTACTCCTTTTGCACGAGTTGAACAACACTCAAAAGATTCTGATCAATCTTAGGTACATACAATACTTCGCTTATCAACTTTCTACCTTTTGGACCATCAACGACTACATCTCCTCTTCCTTCAACATCAATGTAATCACCATTTCTGATCTTCACTTTAGCACAGAAGCTTCGATTTAAACTTGCAAATGATTTCTCATCGTACGACATGTGGTGGGTGCATCCGCTATCCACCAACCAACTTCTTCGATTCAATCATGTAGCAAAACAAGATGCTGTAAACATCAACTCTACCCCGTTATTTGCAGCACCTTCTGTATCGTTTTGTTGAGAATCCTTCTTCTGACAAAATCTTGCAATACGCCTGAACTTCTGACAACTATTGCACTTCACATCCGGCCTCCTCCAACACTTGAAATGTGGATGATTTGTGCCTCCACAGTGTTTGCAAGGATCAAACCTTTCTCTCTGACAAACGGAACTACTCTCAGAAGGATGCCTTTTTTCAGCAGGACCTCTGTTACTGCCTGAACCTTTTGCATACACTTTTTCTTGGTTCCATGGCTTCTTTTTTCTTCCAGAAGCTCTCATCTGCGACCTTACTGGTAAGGCTCCTTCCATGGCTCCTGCGGGAACTTCCCTTCTCATCAAACCTTCTTTGTTCTTGAGCCTTCCAATGCACTCAACAACTCCGCCAGCCTTATATCGGACAGATCCTTGGTGTTTTCCAGAGAGGCAACCGTTGCTTCAAACCTTTCTGGCAAGGATACCAAAATCTTCTGCACGATCAGATCATCCTTCATATCTGTGCCCAGAACTCTGATTCTATCAGCCAGATTGATCAATCTATCCGAAAAATCCTTCACGGCCTCATTCTCCTTCATTTGTTGTCTCTCGAACTCCCGCATCAAATTCAAAGCCTTCATACCTCTTATGTTCTCATCACCTTCGTACTCAATCTTCGGAAAATCCCAAATATCCTTCGCGGTTGGAAACTTCATGATCCTGTTGAATATAAAGGGTGACACTGCAGCGTAAAGGCACGACTTTGCCTTCGCCTTCCTTGTAACTCTTTCCTTGTGAAACCGTATTAGATTGATTGTAGGATTATCGGGGAGTTGAGCCACTTCATAATCATCCTCCACTGCTTCCCACAAGTCACCACCCTCCATGAAAGCGCTCATCTTCACCCTCCACGCTTGATAGTTCTCCCCATCAAACATAGGAGGCGTCATAGAAGAAAAACCGCTCCCGCTTGCTTCCATCATCTTCTGTAGGATAGAAACAACTTTCCAAAAACTTCACAAGACTTCCACAGCTCCCGAAAGATCACTAAGGGCTCTGATACTAATTGTAGGTTTTCACGTTACGGAAACAAACCTGCATCAATAGCAAAAACTACACAGAAGCAAAATAGAGAACAACAGAACCTTCTGCAGACGCTAGCTTCTGTAGCGCAGATGCTTCTGCTGATGAAGCCCGAAATGAAACTCTCACAACACCAACAACACTTTGAGCAAAAGCTCTTTTCTGGATTTTTGATAGATAGATTGATGGATTAATGCATGATGCATCAGATTACATAAATAGACTAAAGAAAAACCATTCAACTATCCCAGTAAATAGCACACATTAACTTTAGACCACTAAGCCTTATTTAATTTTTGTTATCATCCAACTCATTAACTCTCCACTAACATTAGCATTTAATCTCCATTATCATCAACCTTAAACCAATGTAATAGAAATAGAAGAATAAAGGAAAGAAATAATAGAACCATCCGACATTTCCCATGTAAGAGTCGCCACTAATGTTCGGACAAGTTATAACATGTTGTTGGCTTTAGAAATCGTTAACAAAACGGAAAGAACCGATTCTCATCTGTTAAATGCTGGCTTTGGAAAGGTACTCTCAACTAACAATAAGTGCAAAAGTAGTACAACTATAGCACAACAATGCGACAGGACTCGGACTTTGGAATAGCCTGCCACATAACTTGCATTTTAGTGAATCCCTGAGGTACTTACGTTTGCAATATTGACTAACCAAAACAAATCTCATGAACCCTCATCCTTGCGTTTCAGAAAAGCCATCTTACCGATTGACGACGGTGAAAATGCAGAGCAAATCCATCAGAACGCCTCAACCTCGTTATTCCATCTGTTTTTCTAGTCCATGATTGTTCTTCCTTTGAGGCGATCGCCACTGAATGCTAAAGTATTCGTCCAGGGGATACAGTTGTCCAAATCATCTCCAACCAAGAGAAAGCAGAAAAAGTTCCAAAGAGTAAGGAAAATTCCAGACATAGTAGGACAATTCAAAGGGGGGGGTGGGGTTAGAAACCATAAGAGATTTTCCTGGCACTCAAATCTTCTTCTGTCTTTCCCCACCACTCCAAATATCTCATTTGGGCTTTAAAATAAAACAAAAAGGAATGAAAGAAGAAAGCCCGAGGAAATGATGGACATAAGAAACAGGCAAAGGTTGTTGGGTTGTCAGTAAATTAGCACTCCCCGTCTTTGTTCCAGAAAATAATTGGTAGGTATTTTTGAAATTTGTTAAAAAATGCTACCAAATTTGATTTCTAATTGAAATGGACATCGGAGATGGTTTCAAACACATTCCAAACTCCAATTGAAATAAAAATTGGATTTGGTAAGTTTGGTGACAACTTCTCCCACTTTAAAAATTGTAATTTTTATTTAAAAAAATAAATGTCAAATAATTTTGAAACCTGTAATTTTTACTGTATTTAGAACCTGCCCTCAGGAGGAGGACACCCGATAAGATAACCTTATTTAAAAAATTCATTCTCTTATTTTGCCTGGTTAACATAACAGGAGAGGAGGAATATGCCCTCTTCGGTTAAAATGTCCTATCGACATCCGACGAAGGAATATCCCCTTTCTTTACTCAAGAAATTAGAACTATATTTTAAACTGAAAGGTAATTTTCAAATTTTTTATAAAAAAATTATATGGATTATTTTTATTTTTATTTAAAAAAAAAACATTGGTCCGGGAACCAGAGTGTAGAAAACATTAATCAACCACATTCCAAAAAATCCTTACCATAACACGACAAGATTGTGTCGTAGTTGGGGATAAAAAAAAAAGAGAGAAAAAGGAGGAAAGGGACATGACCCATTTTCTTTTGGACAGCTTGCTTGCTTGCTTGTTAAAAGGAAGAGGGAGAGACCGCGTTCCCTCCCTCCTTCACCACTCCATTCAAATTTGTCCTCATCTTTATCGCATAATTCTTTTTTAACTTCCTTTTTCGTCAACAAACTTTTTTTATTTTATATACATAAATATCACTAACTTATTAATTTTTTTTCTGATCATTTTTAGACGAGGTTACGAAAATTTATACGGTCTCTACATAAAAGCAACGTGGAGAGAGGATTCTTTCTTTTCCCAGAAATCAAAATAAAAAAAAAAATTTCTAAACCTAATCGGAGGCAGAAGGACGGAGGCCTCAGGGGACCAGATGACGGGAATGCCACTGTTGTAGTATATGGAAGGAAAAAAGGAGAGTAGAAAGGTGGAGCTCAGAGACGACCACGTCCGATTGACGTTTGAGACGGGGAGAGTGGAACTGAAGGGGATACCGGCGGTGGCGGCGTATCGACAGCAAGCCACGAAGAGGAAGATCACGGCGAGGACTAAGGACGACGGCAGGGAAGGCACCATGGGTCAGGTAAGGGGCATGGGTAGTCTTCCCCTGGTGGCGGTGGTTGGCGGGGATGGTGGAGAATTCATGCGGATGAAGGTACATCGTTTGAGTCTTTTTTCGCTTGAGTCCTTTTGCCTCCGATTTGGGTCAAGAATTTTTTTTTTATTTTGATTTATGGGGAAAGAAGGACCTACACATCGCCTTACTTGTCCACGTAGGATCTCTTACGGAGATCGTGGACCTCCGTTATGTCCATATCAGCAATCTTCGTAACGTCGCCTAAAAATGGTCAGAAAAAACGTTGATCACAAAGTTAATGACATTTATATATATATGAAAGAAAGATGTTGACAGAAATGAAAGTTTGCCAAAAGTTAGGGATATAAATGTATATTTTGTCTAATAATAGAAGAAATAGTTTTGTACAAAAATACGGTTAATTTTTAAATTTTTTTATAAAATACGGTTGTAAAATATAAATTTATCGCTAAATAGGCGCTTCCTCTAATTTACAAAGAGGACGAGTTTTGAAAACCCGCCATCAAGTTAAACATACTAAAGCGGATCTTCAAAACTCGCCATAATGTGGTGGGGTTGGATAGTGTCAAAGGTGTTTCTTTTTTAACCTTTGCAATGCATGTTTTGAAAACCCGCCCTTTGTTTATTTAGTTAAACGGGCGAGTTTTCAAAAGCCGCCTCTAGTCAGACATCGATTCCGTCTAAGTGTTGGCGTCGAAAATTTACAAGTTTTCAAAACGCGTATTCATGTGAATGACACCGGCTTCATAGGGGTTTTTGAAGACTTGCCCCTCGCTATTTTTCTCGATGGCAGTTTTTCAAAATGCACACATTTTGCGGTAAATTCGTATTATACGAAATACAAATCGTATTTTACGAATTTTTTTAAACTAATCGTATTTCCGTATAAAACACATGAATGAAATTTTTAACAGTTACGTAAATTGATTTTTTGGGCTATGGTGGGATAGCCAATATAGCCGCCGACCGGGCGAAGAGGTAACCCCCGGTCTAAGCGACCGAAGACCAACGACGGTTTCTTCTTCCTAGTGAGCAGTTGCCGACGGTAGTTTTAATTTATTTCTATTCTATAAATAAGGTAAGAAGAAATGGTGATTACAATCACTTGCACCCCCAGAGTATTTGGGTGTGGGGCCGTCTTCATTAGTTCCGTCTTTGTTGTAACTCAAGTACAACAACGGCATAAGTATTCGTGGATTCATCCAAATACTTTCCCTTTTGGCCAATGTAAATTATGAATGTGGTGGTGGTGGTCCAATGAGAAAGTAGAAGAAGATGACCCCCCCCCCCCCCCCTTCTCTTTTCCTTTACAATTTTAGTTGTCATATAGGGTGGGGTGTGTCTCATTTCGGGAATAAGGAGGGGAGGGGGAGGCTTTGTTAATAATGCTAATCGGTAAAAAATTTTGTGCACTTAGTTTCAAAATTTGTTAATTAATATCCTGAAATCGTAAGTTCGATTTTAATATGGACCGATTTTTAAATTTAAAAATAGAAAAGTTGGTATTACCTATTTTAAATTTAGAATTCGGTCTTTTAAAGGCCGCCACAAAATCGGACGGACGTTAATCAACAAATTTTGAAATTAGCGACTCTATTTTGTAAATTTTTTTTACTAACTAACGTTTGCTAAGGAAGAAGGATGATGTTTTCCCCTAACAATATCATCATGTGATTGTGATTGGGTAATCCTAATGATTTTTATTTATTCTGATTTAGTTAACATTTTTATACCGTAATATAATAAATATAGGAAATTATGGACTAATAATTAATAATATAAGGTTTAGTCAAAGTCCACGTAACAATTCCTCCTGTTGGTAAATCATTTTCCATATTAACATTAGAAAATCTTACGAGGATATCGTGTTTAGTAATTATACAAAAACGAAACCACAATTAAAAAAAGTTACTTATTCTATATATAATAAAAAATAATAATAAAGTGTTTTCCATTCGGGAGAAGAGATAGAGATAGACACGAATTTGAATTCCCGAATTTATTCCTTCACTTTAGCTTCAAGTTTACACGGGAAAAGAAAAAGAAAAAGAAAAGAGAAAGGGGGTGGTTTCGATTCGGGACAAACCAAATAAGAAGGAATTAGGGATGCGTGTAGATAACGAACGCCTCGTGTAAAGAAAAAGTCGTCGTTATCCGATTTTTGCGTTAAAAACCACGATGCCACCTCATCATCCCATTCCCCGCCCTCCTCCTAAGATTAGGATTAGGATTAGGATTAGGATTAGCACAGTGTAAAACGACCCCGTCGTAGATTTCCAACCTTACTGTTTCCCGGCACTAGTTAATACTCGAACTACCTTTTATAATATTATGTTGGTTTTAAGTTGAGTTGTTAGTATCGTGACACGTATTCTCGAATAGGTATCAACCTCGATTGTTTGAATTTGATTGGGGAAATATCAGAATGTGAGAAATATCAAGTGTTGGGGGGAGGGTTTGTTTGGTTCTTTCGTTTTCGATAATGAAATTATGGTTCGTGTGCAGCTAAGGCGGACTGATAATTGTGCGCGTGTCGTGTCGTGTGATGTACATATTTGTACCTATGAAAATGATGGGAGGGAATTTCGTGTTGGACCCACGCGGTCGACTCGTTAATAACCCATGTCCACATATTCATGGGATGATATTATCTTGAACGTACCCCAAAACGATGGATAAGCACGTGGACGTGCACGTGCACTCGAGAGCTAGAACTTCATCGATCGATCGGGTCGATTATATCACGTAAACGATAGCAAACTAGCAGCTGGTCGTTGAAACGTTTATTTTTTCGGGGAAATATCAATATATGACATAACTTTGAGTAAACTTTCTGTTTTTTCATTAACTTAATTTATTATATAATTTTATCACTAACTTTTATTTTTATTTTTATTTTAGCCAATTTTGAATTTTATTGTGCGGGAGAAATCTTAATAGACAATTTTCGTTTATCGACTAAAATCGAAAAAATTAAAAAAATGAGAAATAATATTGAAACATCTCATATGTTTTTTTTTATTTTAAAATTTTGATTGACAAATCAAGTAAATTGGAGCCGAAGTTAGACGATAGTTGCCGATACTGTCAAAAAATATGCAAAATCGATGAAAATCGAATGATGTTCTATTAGGAGCTGCTACTACGGGTAAAGTGAATTATAGGGTGGAAAATGTTAAAACTCTACTATTATATGACACAAATCAAATTATATTAAGGTCTTCTTCGAATTCGTTATAAGAAATTTAAAATTGACAAAATTAAAATAAAAATAAAAATTAAGGGTAAAATTATATAAAAAAAACGCAAGGTATCTTTTGTCTTGGGATGGAAGCAACGGGAGGCAACAACAACTCGTCATAGTTACGTCCAAACTTCCTCCCAAATCGACATCCCAACCTTAATCACATAAATTTCACAAGATTTCTCCTACGATCACATCTTAATATCGTAATTTTAAATAAATCGCGACACGAACAGTTCCATGTAAATGATTGTAATAATAATAAGTCAAAACATAGTTTATCCAATGATTTCCTCCTCAGTCCTCTCCCCATATTGACTCGCTATAATTGTAATCACTACACAACACCATCGTTCGTGATTAATTATCACCTCCCCCAATCAAACCATCCCCGTATATAGAAGAATAAACGAAATCTAGAATGTCCTTTTTTTTTTCTTTGGTGATAAATAATATATATAAATTTTCCATAAGGAAAGTAGTTCTTGTTTGCACAATACACTAAATGTCCTAGTAATTCTAAATATTAGACATTCTTCTTTGACCCATTCTATTATTGCCCAAGTTGCCTTAATGTGAAATCTCTATAAATGACTCTGATACTATTATTGCATAACCAACAAACGATTACGTGCTTTTTTTTAAAAATTTATTTTTAACACTTATCAAATTAATAATTTTAAAACCTTTTTAAAAAAAGAAAAGGAAAGAGAAACGGAAAAACTGAAAAAAACGCAGACACAGGCTGTCGTTTTTGTCCCTCGGTTACCCTGTCCGTTCCCTCCTCTATCTAACACACGCACCCCCCCCGCCCCATCGTCATCGTCCCTCGCCAACTCGTGTATAAAATCCCCCCCTCGCCTCCTCACTCCCACCCCCATCTTCACTGACTTACGTTCACCCGTTTCATTCCATTCCCTTATCCCTCTGTTTCCTTTCCCCTGTTTTTTTGTTTATCCCTTTTCTTTTTAGGGAGGGGGCCGACAGAAATGAGTTCCTCGTCCGCTACGCTCCTCCCCGATCTCGGAACCGAGATCTTGATCCCCGTATGCTCCGTCGTCGGGATCCTATTTTCCCTCGTCCAGTGGGCTCTTGTCTCCAAGGTTAAGCTCTCTCATGATACCTCCGCCAACGCCGGTGGGGATAAGTCTGGGAAGAACGGGTACACCGACTACCTCATCGACGAGGAGGAGAATGTTAACGACCACAACGTCGTCGCCAAGTGCGCCGAGATCCAGAACGCTATCTCCGAAGGTCCTCCCCCAATTATTTACTCCTTTCTTTTCTTGTTAAAGCTTGAATTGGCGCTTGCAAGTGCGACTTCGTTTGTTCGGAGGGTTAGATCTGGGGTTTTTGGACGGTGGGTGTTGTTGGGCTTTGGGTTTTGTGAGTGATTCTAACGCCAAGTTCGCATCTTTACGTGATTTTGCTCATGTTCTTGTTGTTCCCGTTTGTTCTGTTCTGGTTTTGGTTATGAGTTTGGGGACTCTGAAGACGAGTGTGTTTTTGTTGGGTGTGAAAGGTGTGACCTTTTTCTTGATTTCCAGTGTCGTGTACGTGATAACTACTGGGTTGGTGGTGGGTGGGTGTATCTGGCGGGGTATATTTTAGGTATTCTGATCTTCCCACGTGATTTACGCAAAACCCAGGAAGATGATGTTTTTCTTGTATCCTTGAACAGTGAGCCAAATTCTTTTCCATATATATTAATATATGCTGCTGTGACCTCTGCAATTTCTCCTCGATGACTTGGTTGTTCAGCCATCATTATTGCAAACAAACAAAACAAAAAGAAGATTTGACATGTGTTGGAAAGGGGATAAGTATTAAATGTCTGCGAAATTTCATATCTAACTATTCGATTATCTTTGGCGTGAGAAATAAGAATAGTTAAAAGAGGTCATTGGTATGTATGTGTTCATGGGTAGGTGGCATGGTAATCCTTAAAAAGAGCCTTTAATTTAAAGTGATGCTTTGTCAACCTGTTGGGTGTTTATGGTCATGGCTTGTTCTAGATCTAGATCCAAGGAAATCATTTTAAAATATTAGGGGAGTTTTTTCTTCCCACTTACCAGGCGGAGGCCTTTGGAATGATGCGCTCAGTTTGGGCCCCTACCGGGGACAGAGTGCCAGATATTGGCTTCTTTTCGTTTTAGCTATTATTTTATTGTTCCTGTGGAATAATTATTAATTTGCCATCTGTGTCCTTGGAATCATGGGGTTTCAATCTTTGTTGACTAGTGGCCAAGCACTTGGCGGTGGCGTATGGGATTAGCGACATGGTTTAAAAAAAATTATTGAAATGCATCATCATGTCTGAGGGTATTCCTGACACCACTGTTCTCCACCCACAAGGCCCTTTATTTGTTTGCATCCTCCGAAAAAAATCACTAGTGTAGGAATAATGGCATATTTAAAATTTTTACAATTAAGTTTTAATGAATGGTAACTAATTGACAAGTTGAGGTGTGAAATGCCCTTTTGTAAATTGTTGTTTTTCTGGTGACTCTTTTGAAACTAGTTTCTTTTCGGGAGTTGTTTGTTCTTTGATTTTTGAGGTATCTTTAAAAGTCTACTTGTCTGCTGAACACAGTAGTTCATTACTTTTGGTCACCCTGAATCTGTTTGATCCTAGTGGAAACAAAGAATATAGTGAATGGTTTGACTAACCATGATGGATTTGTAAGAAAAGTGATGTCATATAAGCTTGTTGGTGTTTCTATGGTGGCTCATCTGGATGCCATTAGAATTGTGGCTGTTCTTGTGCATAGTGGCACAGTTTTTGATCTGCCTGTCTCTTTTTGCCATGTCATGCTTTTGTGATAATGATTTCCTTTTCTTGTTCTCTTTTAGATTCGACAAGTCTCTCTCTTCAGTGTCCTTGTTTAAGTTTGCTTTTGCGAGAATGAGTTTCTTCTTTTATGTCCTTTTAGATATCGATCACTTTCTGTCGTTGTTTTAGCTTGCTTTTGCGAGATCTAGTCTTATGCATTTACCAATTGAGTAACAGTTGCTGGTGTGCGTTTTTGCTGATTATGAGGCATTCTTCTGCTGCAGGAGCAACTTCCTTCCTGTTCACTGAGTATCAGTATGTCGGCGTGTTCATGGCTGCATTTGCTGTGTTGATCTTCCTGTTCCTCGGGTCAGTGGAAGGATTCAGCACCAAGAGCCAGCCTTGCAGCTATGACGAAACAAGGACCTGCAAACCTGCTTTGGCCACTGCTGTCTTCAGCACCATATCCTTCCTGCTTGGTGGATTTACTTCGGTTGTGTCTGGTTTCCTTGGAATGAAGATTGCCACTTATGCCAATGCGAGGACCACTCTTGAGGCAAGAAAGGGTGTGGGCAAGGCTTTCATCACCGCGTTCAGGTCTGGTGCTGTGATGGGATTCCTTCTAGCAGCAAATGGTCTGCTGGTGCTCTACATTGCCATCAACCTGTTCAAGCTCTACTATGGTGAAGATTGGGGTGGTCTTTTCGAGGCTATTACTGGTTATGGACTTGGTGGATCTTCCATGGCCTTGTTTGGACGTGTTGGTGGTGGTATCTACACCAAGGCAGCTGATGTCGGTGCTGACCTTGTCGGAAAGGTGGAGAGGAACATTCCCGAGGATGATCCCAGAAATCCCGCTGTTAGTACTGTTATTGACCTATGTGCCCTTCGTGCTAATTACCATTTTGTTAGAATGATACAATTCATCAATAGACTTGCTCAAGGTACTTGTATACTCTTTAAATCACTCAGTTTCTTTCTTCTTCTAGGTGATTGCGGACAACGTCGGTGACAATGTTGGAGACATTGCTGGTATGGGATCCGACCTTTTCGGGTCTTACGCCGAATCGTCTTGTGCTGCACTTGTCGTAGCCTCCATCTCTTCTTTCGGGATCAACCACGAATTCACTGCTATGATGTACCCTCTCATTGTGAGCTCCATGGGCATCATTGTCTGCTTGATCACTACCCTTTTTGCCACGGATTTCTTCGAGATCAAGGCTGTTAAGGAGATTGAGCCTGCACTGAAAAGGCAGCTAATAATTTCTACCGTACTCATGACCATCGGGATCGCCATTGTTTCCTGGATTGCTCTTCCTTCATCCTTCACCATCTTCAATTTCGGAATCCAGAAGGAGGTAAAGAACTGGTAAGTTGTTAGAGAATGCATCCTTTTCTGTATTTCATTCTAAGTTATTTTCACGTCTTGGGGCATTGACAGATCTTGGTGCTTCAGAGACTTATTGTGGCTTTGTGTTAATAAACAGGCATCTGTTCCTCTGTGTCGGTGTTGGCTTGTGGGCTGGCCTTATCATTGGATTCGTCACTGAGTACTTTACCAGCAATGCTTACAGGTGTGAACTAGTGGGACTGTTCATTTATGTTGATGTATTTATTCTCGAAATCGAATTGCATTCATGAGTCTGATCTTTTACGTTGCAGCCCTGTACAAGATGTTGCTGATTCCTGCCGCACTGGAGCTGCTACCAATGTTATCTTTGGTCTTGCGTTGGGATACAAATCGGTCATTATTCCTATCTTTGCCATTGCTGTGAGCATTTTCGTTAGCTTCAGTCTCGCTGCCATGTACGGAATTGCAGTAGCTGCTCTTGGAATGCTTAGCACAATTGCCACGGGGTTGGCCATCGATGCTTATGGTCCCATCAGTGACAATGCTGGTGGTATTGCTGAGATGGCCGGCATGAGCCATAGAATCAGGGAGAGGACTGATGCTCTTGATGCTGCTGGAAACACGACCGCTGCTATTGGAAAGGTAAAAATCTCAGGGAAGTTGCATTACTGGATGACCTTATATTTATGTTGTGGATTTATTCAGAAAATTCTTGACTCTGCTTATGTTTGTAGGGATTTGCGATTGGCTCTGCTGCTCTTGTGTCTCTGGCCCTCTTTGGTGCCTTTGTCAGCCGTGCAAACATCACGACCGTTGATGTTTTGACCCCTAAAGTCTTTATCGGTCTGCTTGTGGGTGCGATGCTTCCGTACTGGTTCTCTGCCATGACAATGAAGAGCGTTGGAAGTGCAGCATTGAAGATGGTTGAGGAAGTTCGCAGGCAGTTCAACACCATCCCCGGTCTGATGGAGGGCACTGCCAAGCCTGACTATGCTACTTGCGTCAAGATCTCCACTGATGCTTCAATTAAGGAGATGATTCCTCCTGGTGCACTCGTCATGCTTACGCCTCTCATTGTTGGAATCTTCTTTGGTGTAGAAACTGTCTCTGGTGTCTTGGCAGGATCCCTTGTCTCAGGCGTTCAGGTAAATCACATGGTTTAGAGTTTGACAACCCAGAAGCGACTGCTATCAGGCAAACATATGGGGTTTGGAGCTAATCTCTTGTATTTGCTGAACACAGATTGCTATCTCTGCATCCAACACCGGCGGAGCCTGGGACAATGCCAAGAAGTACATCGAGGTATCCTACGGATGGTTTTTCAGGTTCAGGTTTTCTTTGTCATTGGCAATCTCCAAAGTGTTAACATCTAGAAATATTCATCTCCAAACAACAGGCTGGTGCATCGGAGCACGCGAGGAGCCTTGGTCCTAAAGGATCGGATCCCCACAAGGCGGCCGTCATCGGTGACACCATCGGAGACCCTCTCAAGGACACCTCAGGGCCATCACTCAACATCCTCATCAAGCTCATGGCTGTTGAATCGCTCGTGTTTGCCCCCTTCTTCGCCACCCATGGAGGGTTGCTCTTCAAGATCTTCTAGATCAACCAAACCCAGAATCGTACGTCAAGAGAGACATGTATCAGGCGTTTGAGTCGCCTCCGATTTTTCTCCTAATCCCTGATGTCATCACGACCTTATCCCTTTGTGTCCTTTTGGTAGCTTCGTAGGGGATGTTATAAGAAGTCTTTGGCCTTCCTTTTATCCTCTTGGGACTGCAACATACTGGAGTGATGATGTTGATGATGATTATTATTACTTGTCAGGGAAGTTTTGTCGATTTTGCTTCTGCTGGAAATCATTGTTTTCGGATTCCGGTGCGAATTTCACCACTACATTGAGCTATGAGACAGCTGTGCTACGGTTTTCGAAAGCTCTTCAAGCTGCTGAAGTTTCCAACTTTCAGGTTTAGCCTGTATTGGGTATGTCATATTACTGCATTGCAACCAGTCAGGCAGATGCATGGTCATTGCTCCCACTCGGACACCTAATGAAGTCATTTGTGCTGCTTAAGTGGTAATTGCTGGCGACTGTTGGACCCGTGGAGAGAATGCTGAAGGAGATCAGATGTAGAAAGCGCGGATTTTTTAATGGAAGGGATGGATAGACCATGTCAGCTCTTTGGAAATCTTTGATTACATTACTGGGTGGGGCATGCATCAATGCCAGAAATTATAGGGAAATTCCAACCAGGTAAATGCGATCCAGTAAAAACTAATGCAATATTGGTAGAAGAGGAAGATTCGAATTGGCTATCCGATCTGAATCAGCCATTGAGAATCCCCGGAACCAACTGCAATTTTCTATTTGCAGGCAAGTTTAGTTGCATGACTGTGACATCAAGACTAGGGTTACAAGAATCCCAAGTTACAAAACTCAAAATGAAGCTCCCATGGAGAATGGAATCAAATGGTGCATGCGCTTCTGACAATTTCTCAGATTACAGCTGTTCAGTGTGCTCCTTCGACTTCAAGAGAACTAACTATGCCGTGCCATCTTGATTGAAACTAAACCAGACAAGGAATACACGTAGTACATAGGGTATTTCAGAAATATCAAATCTGGATCCGGGTAGGAAACACTTCATTGGTCTTTGCTGCGTATTTACACAAACTAACTAATTCCGATGAAGCAGTTGCAACTGAAGTTCAGCCAGCTGGACTAACAAGTGAAAAAGAATCTTTTCTAGAAAGGAGATTCCGTAGTCCTCTCTGCTAATTGAGTTACCTCATTGACATCAACACGCGTACTTTCCTCTCCCTCTCGGCCTTCTTCACCAAGGGCGTTTCGTGGAATTGCTTAATTTCCTCCAACACCACCTTACTGACAGTATCTATCTCATTCAATAGCTTCCGCTGTGGAGTGACAGTATTAGCTACCTCCTGGAGGATTTTACCGAGCAGTTGGTTGCGGGAGTTGGCAGTACCTAAGGGACATGGTGTCTTGAATGCAGAAGCATCACGGTAGATGGAAAAGGTGGGAGAAGAAGAGTCAGGGCTCGGCGATCCTGAAGCTCTCTGATCATCATATTTGCCTCCGTCTGTTAAACTCGAAAGCTCCCTTCTCTGGTCATATGCCTACACATTGGAACTATTCAACAATACAGCGAATGCCACAACTAAAATTAATCTCAAACCCAATTAGCCAAGGAAAAGGTCAACAACAGTTCCAATTCCACTTCAGTCAAGAACAAGAACAGAAGAGGGTTTACCCGAGCGACAGTAGTGATATCCTGCAGAGGGGTCCTGGGGTACCAAGATGGCAACGGGCTGTTGACCGCACGACCCCGGCTGCTGCTGCTGCTTGCCCTCGCCGTTGCGGCCGGCGTCCTCATCCACCACAGATAATTTCTTCCTCCTGTTCCGCCATCAGAAATCCTTCTTGTCCTTAAGTTCCTGTCTCTCCTTATGGTAATTGGAGCCGTCCCTTCACTAATTGGCTGCACCAGCGGTCGAGGCCTATCAAAGAGGCCCGAGCCAAGTCCCAATCGCCACCGAGCATATTCAGCAGCAATGTCGACAGAGCGCACCAGCCTGTCCCTTGATTCCGGCATGATTTTTGCTCAACTTCCTGACTGAGAGGAATACACACACACACACACCCAAAACGATCAATCCCCCATCACTCGAAAACAACATTTCTGCAAAACCCACAAAGAAAAGGGAAAATGAGAAAAGCACGTAGAACTCACCGATTCTCCTCCTGGATGTAGGGTAATGGGGCCGGGGGGGGGGGGTTGTTGTGGCTGTGGGTGAGGGTGGGGGTTTTAAGGGTCGAAATCCAGGGGGCGGTGAACTTCCCCTCTTGGATTTCGCAAAATCCATCTGGGGCGGGCGAGAGGATGAGGGGAATTCTTTTAGAGGGATGGGCGGGAGTTTTTCCCTTTGAAAGTTCAAAAAACTAAGTCTAATTTTTTGGCGTTTTCCGACCGACCGCCAGCCCGCACCTTCCGACGAGGAGATCCGGCGTAGGTCGGGTGGGTA
Source organism: Melastoma candidum (assembly GCA_023653495.1). Classification (NCBI taxonomy): domain Eukaryota; kingdom Viridiplantae; phylum Streptophyta; class Magnoliopsida; order Myrtales; family Melastomataceae; genus Melastoma; species Melastoma candidum. Next base: position 12,385,537 of record CM042882.1, on the reverse strand, counting down.
AGCTGTAAAAGTCCCGGGCTTTCTGGCATCTGGACACTTACACTATCGGCCCAAGACCTACAACCGCCGCAAACCGAAGCCCAATCTCTACTTCCCTCCTATTTCCTCTCTTTTCTCGTTTCCCCTTGCCCTCTGGCGTCGCTGTCATTCCTTCCGTCCGCCCGCCCCTCCTCCTCCGGCAGTAATTCGGTGAACTCCGGAAATTTCCCGCTGCCGTTTGCTTCCCCGGCGTACGGTATCTTCTCCCGGGTAAATTTCGAAGTGATACGAGCGGTCTCTGTTGTCGTTATTCTCCTCTCTCCTGTTTTGCTCTTCAGCTGCTGCAGCTCGGGTGAAGAAGCTCAAATTCCTAACCCATCAATGGTTTACGCCACTGAATTTACTGTCGTTATCCTTGTTAGCTTTCTTAGATTGGCCTTTGGCTAGATTACGATCCCATAAACCCTGGGTTTTTTCCGGCCAAAACCCTAGTCTTAATTTCATTTGGTTCCACATAATCTTGCCGCGTTGCATTGTTCTGGTCATTCGTTGTTAATTTTGCTATTCTTTTGGCGGATTGTTTGCCTCAGTCTTTGGGGAATTTCGACGAGCAGATAATAGGCCCGCGGTACTTATTTTCGACGTTGTTACTTTACTTTACTTGCAGTAACGGCAACAGTTGAATGTGAGAGAGCAGTTTGTTTGCCCTGTTGGGATTTGGCTGGCCTATGCAGTTCCTTTTCTGCTACATTTCCATTTACTTGCTCTGCTGCCACTGGTGCTCTTTCTCTTTGCATCATTCTGATTCGTTTCTGTGTATTCTGTCTTGCTCCTGCTTCTACTGCTTTTGAGTTGTGAACATGGAACCTTTTCATGGTGTGTGGGATGATTATTCTTGCTAGTCAATCGCCTGTGTTGGTGATTCTAGAGAAAAAAAAAGAAACATGCGAGGGAATGTACACTTTGTCGTCCAGTTATGAATCCTTGATTAATGAAAAGTTTGGTTCCTAATAATTTTAGCAGATATTCATAAATTCATTTTTGGTTTGTTTGTTTGTATGGCCTCTCCAGTAGGTGGACGATGGATGATAGCTTGTATGATGAGTTTGGAAATTATATTGGGCCTGATGTGGAGTCGGACGAGGAGAGTGATAGAGAAGAGGAAGATGAGGAAGTTCCTGACAGGCACAGCCCGGAGCCTGGTGAGTCAGATGAGGAACACGCCAATGGAGCCTCGAATGGATGGATAACAGCCTCAAATGATGTTGACATGGATAATCAGATTGTTCTTGCTGAGGATAAGAAGTATTATCCTACTGCTGAAGAAGTTTATGGAGAAGATGTGGAGACATTGGTTATGGATGAGGATGAACAGCCACTTGAGCAACCTATCATCAAACCTGTTAGGAACATAAAGTTTGAGGTCGGTGTGAAGGACTCTTCAACATATGTTTCAACCCAGTTCTTGATTGGTCTAATGTCGAATCCCTCATTGGTTCGAAATGTGGCTCTTGTTGGGCATTTACATCATGGGAAGACAGTCTTTATGGATATGTTGGTCGAACAGACCCATCATATCTCCACATTTGATTCTGGTAATGAGAAGCATATGAGATATACGGATACGAGGATCGATGAGCAAGAGAGGAGGATATCGATCAAAGCTATTCCTATGTCTCTTGTTCTGGAAGATAGCAATTCAAAATCCTATCTGTGTAACATCATGGACACCCCAGGACATGTTAATTTCTCAGATGAAATGACTGCTGCTCTCAGGCTCGCTGATGGAGCCGTGCTGATTGTGGATGCTGCTGAAGGGGTCATGGTACTGTCATTTCTTCCGTTGTTATTTTGAAGCTTGTAAGATGCATCTGATGTATTCTTATGGATGCTGACACCGATATTTTTATGGACAGGTTAACACCGAGAGGGCCATACGCCATGCAATTCAAGAGCGGCTTCCAATTGTGGTGGTGATTAACAAGGTTGTCCCATTCCCTGCTCTTTAAGTTACTTTTACAACTTTTGATTTAGTGGCATGTAGGTCTAATTAATGTGTGGTTTCACTTATGCCAGGTCGACAGATTGATAACTGAGCTGAAGTTGCCACCGAAAGATGCATATCACAAGTTGAGACATACTCTAGAAATAATTAACAACCACATCTTTGCTGCATCATCTGTTGCTGGAGGTGTTCAGGTCATAGATCCTGCTGCTGGGAATGTTTGTTTTGCCAGTGCTACTGCTGGATGGTCATTCACTCTGCAGTCATTTGCTAAGCTCTATCAGAAGCTTCATGGGATTCCATTTGATTCCAATAAATTTGCTTCTCGTCTTTGGGGAGATTACTACTATCATCCAGACACCAGGAATTTCAAGAAAAAACCCCCTGTTAGTGGAGGAGAGAGGTCATTCGTGCAGTTTGTTCTTGAACCACTATACAAGATTTACAGTCAAGTGATTGGCGAGCATAAAAAGAGTGTCGAGTCAACCCTTGCTGAGCTTGGTGTCACTCTTAGCAATGCTGCCTACAAGTTGAATGTCAGACCTTTACTCCGCCTTGCCTGTAGTTCGGTCTTTGGTTCAGCATCGGGTTTTACAGACATGCTAGTGCAGCATATCCCATCTGCCAAAGCTGCTGCAAGCAAGAAGGTGGAGCATATATACACTGGGCCTAATGATTCTATGATCTACAGGTCTATGGAGCTATGCGATCCTTCTGGGCCATTGATGGTTAATGTTACCAAACTATACCCCAAGTCGGATTGCAGTGTTTTTGATGCTTTCGGTAGGGTTTACAGTGGCGAAATTCAGACAGGACAGACTTTACGTGTGCTTGGTGAAGGATATTCTCCTGATGATGAAGAGGATATGACTATTAAGGAAGTAACAAAGTTGTGGATATATCAAGCAAGATATAGGATACCTATAGCCAAGGCTTATCCGGGCACATGGGTGCTCATTGAAGGTGTTGATGCTTCAATAATGAAAACTGCCACCCTGTGCAATGCTAGTTCTGATGAGGATGTTTACATATTTCGGCCTCTCCAGTTCAATACCCTTCCAGTGGTGAAAACAGCGACAGAACCGCTAAATCCTAGTGAGCTGCCCAAAATGGTGGAGGGTTTGAGAAAAATAAGCAAAAGTTATCCGCTTGCTATTACTAAAGTTGAGGAATCTGGTGAGCACACTATTTTAGGTACTGGAGAACTTTACCTGGATTCAATCATGAAAGATCTTAGGGAGCTCTATTCTGAAGTGGAAGTCAAGGTAACTTTTGTTTTTGTTTAAGTTTCATTTTAATGAGCCCTAGTTCAGGTCATCGCAACTTCTGAGTTCCTCCTATTTCTTTTATGCAGGTGGCTGATCCTGTTGTGTCCTTCTGTGAAACAGTTGTGGAATCTTCATCCATGAGATGTTTTGCCGAAACACCTAACAAAAAGAATAAGATTACAATGGTTAATGCACTCATTTATTCTGCTGTCAAACATAGTTTTACTGCTATGCATTGTTTGTTGATATAGCTTGAATGTGCTACCAAATTACAGGTTGCGGAGCCTTTGGAGAAAGGACTTGCTGAAGACATTGAAAATGGGGTTGTTAGCATTGACTGGAAAAAGAAGGAACTAGGTGAATTTTTCCAGAAGAAGTATGACTGGGATTTGTTGGCAGCACGGTCTATATGGGCCTTTGGTCCAGACAAGCAGGTGAGTCTATTGTAGCGGTATTCTTTTTCGTGCAGACACTTGCTTTTCCTTATTGAGCCAGAGATTTTGTTTGTATGTGGAAGTGTTTCAAGTCCTGCTACTGGTAAAAAATATATAGAACTGTTTGGATATTAAGTTTATGATGGCTTTTGCACGGGATTGCAGGGACCTAACATTTTGCTGGATGACACGCTGTCTAGTGAAGTAGATAAGGGCTTGCTTAACTCTGTAAAAGATGCTATCGTTCAAGGGTACTTCCTTTGCTCTTTCTTTCTTTTTTTAATTAGCGAGATTACTTTTTCTTTGACCCTGTATCTTTCACCCTTCATGTGTTGTTATTTCTCTTGGTAAAGGAGCATAATTTCCCATGTAACTGTGCAACGCTTGCTACTGACACTAGTATTGTAAACAGATTCCAATGGGGTGCTCGTGAGGGACCCTTGTGTGATGAGCCTATTAGAAATGTGAAGTTCAAAATAGTCGATGCAATAATTGCACCTGAGCCATTGCATCGCGGATCTGGACAGATTATTCCTACAGCTCGGCGTGTAGCTTATTCATCTTTCCTCATGGCGACCCCTCGACTCATGGAACCTGTATATTATGTAGAGGTTAGTGTTCTTGAATTTTATTCCGACTTATCTTTCCAAGAAACTTAGCATGGTTGAATTTCTTAATCGGGTTGCTTTCCAATTATTTTACATCAATGGTCTGCTTTTTATCAAATATTGAAGCTCATTATATATCAGTTCTGGTAGTTAGCCCATAAACCATCTCATAACCCTAACGAACTGGAAATATTGCAGAAAAGCGAATAAATGTGGCATTTTTCGGTTACAAAACTAGTACCCTGGATATAGTATTGTGATTCTAGTTTCAGCCCATTGGAGACTCTGATAAACTTGTCATGCGCTACTGACTGTGATGGCACCACTTGGTGATTTTCTTGGTTCCATCCATGGTTTTAGCATCTCAGATACTGGCTTTTAATCTTCTGCTGATGTAAGCTACTTTTCAATTGGATCTCTCAGCTGTTGCTCTAACTGTAAAACTTATGTTTTTTGGTTATCCAACATTAACACATTTCCTTTTGGGTGATTCAAATCTCTTTGTTAACCTCTTGATAATGACTGAAAACTGGTAAGTCTTTTTCAATTTTCAGATAGAAACCCCAATAGATTGTGTATCAGCGATCTACACGGTCTTGTCTCGTAGACGTGGACATGTCACTGCGGATGTTCCTCAACCAGGAACTCCATGCTACATTGTCAAGGTATTGAACTAATGATTCTTCGACCAAGAACTTGCTGTTTTTTTTTGATAAGTAGAACTTGCTGTTGCTATTGTCTTGAATGAAAACTCTTGTTTCAAATTTTTCTATATTAAAAGTGGGTGCTGTTGCTGGTCATTCCACTGGATGACTGTCTGTTACATTTCGAACCCTTTTAGACATCTTGGAAACAAAGTCTTTTATGTGGCTAATTGTGCGGGGTGTTTGCAGGCATTTCTACCAGTGATTGAATCATTTGGGTTTGAGACGGACTTGAGATATCACACTCAAGGGCAAGCATTTTGCCTCTCGGTGTTTGATCATTGGGCTATAGTTCCCGGTGACCCCCTAGACAAGAGCATCGTCCTGCGTCCACTGGAACCTGCTCCAATCCAGCACCTTGCTCGCGAGTTCATGGTTAAGACCCGGCGAAGGAAGGTAGATCATTTTGTGCAACCTTTCTCCTTGCTTGATCTTCTACTGCTTTTTGTTAATGTCTTGAGATGGCCGGACTGCAACAGTCAGGGTGTATTTGGAATAGATTGTTTGTTAATGAGAGAACTGGTTTTTTCCAAGTCGGAGCTTCTTTACTAGCCATTTTAGCTAGAAGCAGCCGTTAGTAGTAGTGTTTACCTTAAGAAGATAACAGTAGAGTGTTAATATTCATTCGCTGGCCTGTGTAGGGTATGAGCGAAGACGTGAGCATCAACAAGTTCTTCGACGAGGCTATGATGGTTGAACTAGCGCAGCATGCGGCCGATCAACATCAGATGATGTTATAGGCAAGAACACAGATTTCTTGGCGGAACTTTGACTGTCTGGATCTGCTGCAATTCGTGGTCCGTCTCCTCTTCCGTAGTAGTCAGCTATATGTCGACACGGATGATGTAAAATGATATTGTGTGACGCGGGGAGCGTGCTTTTACACATTAGTTGTTGTAGAGTTTGAATTCTCAAATTGGCCATCGGTGGTAGTTGCATACTAGCACATTGTTTTACTTTTACTGTTGTTGGGTGGAAGCTGGGATGTGCGAATTTCCGAGCGTTTTTCTTCTCTTTGCTGTCACCCGTGCAGGCAACTTTCAACTCAATATCACGATCCTCAACTCGACGGCGGTTTCTGGAAAACAGAAAAAACCGGCCTCAGGGGGTAACACCCTCTCGCTCTCCGAGTCAAACTATGTTTGCGATCCTCAGATATGGCGTCTTGATCGCGATCCTCAAATGGCGTCGCTAGTTGAAAGTCTTCAGGGGGGAGTCGTCCTTGTATTTATTTAGTGCTGTGGGTCCATTTGTTGCTAAACCGTTCGGTCACAAATATCTATCACACCAACTGCACCAGATTCGTAACTTTGATTAATAAAATAATTTGTCGTTTTACGACAGAGTCTAAAAATTGATCATATGTGGTTGAGGATTTCAATTTCTAAAGAACGAGTTGCGAGTTCTCGACTTATTTGGCCAATTTTAAAATTTTATGTTGAACAAATTATTTTACGGACTTAAACGTTATTTACAGACAAAGCTAGTTTCGTTGGTGTGAACAATATGAACGCGTTATTCGTTAATCCCATCTTAAATCCCGTCTTATTTTATTTGATATTTGTGGACTTTCATGTCATCTTTTTGGAAAGGAATTTAATAAAAGGTCGAGAGGAATATAATTTATCTGCAAATCATGCAATGACAAATCCAATTTCTTTTCTTCTCTTATCTTTTTTTTTTTATAAAAAAGAGAGAGAAGAATAATCTCTCATCCAAATTCTTTCTTATTCAAATACCAAGAACATTTTGTCGTCAAAAGGAAAAGGTTTGAATGACAAAATTTTGGAATAAAAAACTTAAGTAAAATAGGAGGAGGAGGATGATAAGTCGCTTCCGGTTGGCTTAAAACGTGTGGCGGATTCAATTCGTGGGAGTTGGATTCATTCCCCTCACAACACTCCAAAAATACATAGATGTTTCTTTTAATATCTATATTTGAATGCTGTTTTTTTTTTAACGACCGATGACTAAAAAGAACAAAAGAAAAAAAAAAACCCACGTGAAAATCTCAAAAGGGTAACAAACCCAATTCTTAAAATCACCAAAAAAATGAATGAAAAATTAATCTATGGTTATTTGTCTTCTTCTTTTTTTGTATAGATTATTGAGCATTTATGTTTCTCCTCTTATTCTTTTATTTTTTTTTGGGAGAGTTGAGAAACGTCAAAAATTGGAACGTCGGCCAGGTAGGTTTGATTTTTTCTTTGGGGTGGTCTCTCAAGTCAACTACTAATTCAATATTGACGCACATTTGAAAAAAAAAACACAAAAATAGAAACGTACTCGGGTTCTTTTGACAGTCAAAAAGAAAGAAAAGACCGGTGTTTTCCACATTCACACCCGGCGAGAATCCCGCGGACAAGATAGAAGAGTAAGAAAGAAGAAGAAGAAAAGAAAAGATAGAGTTTACCGCACCAACCGCGTTAAAAGCAATATGTTACGATGATCTCTAACAATCCGACAATTCTTACCATGCCAATCTTCCCACGGTAACCAACCCTAAGTCAACGTTCAACCCAATTCTATTATATTTTATGGCCATTCGGGGTCGGGGTGGAATTTAGTGGTAAGCACCTCCTTTCATAGTCGGACTTTGCGGCAGTAATCTAACCATGATTTGGATTCCCTTTTACTTTCCTAAAATGACTAGGCATTGAAGTGAAAAAGGGGTATTATTATTACTATCATCATCGAAGTGGGTGCAAACAAATGTTATGAAAAGGTGGCAGGAAATATTCGCTTACAGTAAATAATATCACTCTTTTTTAAGGAAGAGATTATTGGATGATGTTATATGTAACATCATCACTTGTTTATTTTCATTTCACCATGCATAAATTATAGTATCATCCCGATATCTTTCGGATGTACACTTATGTTGCCAACCTCCCCCCGGTAGAAAGCCAACGACGTATGTCTCGAGTCGGAAATACAATTTGTACCCTACTGTAATACTTAAATCTCGCCCCCCCCCCCCCCCCCCCCCCCCATAAAACGCAGTTCATTCCGACCGAACTACGTGCGTTGATTCTCGTCCGAAACACTCGTCGACTTCAACTAATTAGAGGGTATAGTTTTTCATCATATTAAAAACTTTCGGGTCAGGTCGTTGCATGGGAATGACTAAAATGGATAATCACGAGACACGCCAGAGTTGTAGTTCATCTGGCCATTCAGGCGGGAAACTTCCTGCGTCGATTCCGGGTGGGGCTAAAATTTCGTGCGATCGCGACCCTTTTTTCGATCGACCGCATCTTAACCGAACACGTTGATTCCTCGTTTCCTCTATAAGATAAGACAGCGCGGCTTGGCGGGGCGAATGTGGAACTATTGAATAATGAAATATACCATCCCTATTAAACTATATAATGTATAACCAAGCCTCACCTAAAAATTTGAACTTTTTGACTCAAAAGATAAGGTTTCTATAATCCCAACCACCATCCCGGTACGTAAGTAACGAGGATAGTTCTAATTTACCCCTGGAAAATAAAAAATTTTGTCCTTTAGGCTACTGAGTTCTAAAATTCCCATTTTACTGCCCCTCCTTTTTTATTTTTTCCATTACCTTAATTTAGCCCAAAAATTTTGAAAAATTTTCAAATAGGTCCTTGAGATGGCTGGAGAAGGAAAATCTTCGGGAAATCCTTCTAGAACTCCGTCACGATTGGAGTTCGTTCCAGAGTCTAATCTCCTTTTGGAATTAGCAAGAGTATAAATGATATTTTAACTCAGCTAACAATTCAGGGGGGTACAGAAAATCTAGAAAGCCGAAACCAAATGGCAAAGGAAGTAGGCTCTATAGTGAATCACATGCTAGACGCTCTAGAAAGGGAAAGAAGTTTAAAGAAGCCTGAAACCGAGGCGACTTCTGGATTGGAGAGCACTACAGGAAAACCAGTCGAAAGGTTGAATCTGGGAGGAAGAAATTCCAAGCAGAATCAAGGTAAGAGTGTGGATGAAATGTACAAGGAGTCAGTAGCTCCTTACATTTTAGACTCACAAAAGCGAAATGCAAATTTGAATTCTCAAAGTGGAGAATTGGTAAAGGGCCTAAGAAAAGCCTTAGGCCTGGCAAAGGATATTCCAGTTCATTTAGACAATAGAACGTTTAATGAATTGGTAACTGAGAAGAAGGAAATTTACAGGCCCGATTATCCGCATAGAACTAAACAAGAGTTTGTTCCAATGGATAATGTCTTAAAGCCTATAATTACCCCTGGTGCTTTTCTGGACATAGATTGTGAAAGGCACGTATCTAAGAAGATAGATGAATGGTTATCACTGATTCGAATGACTGCGTCTGTAGGTATATTATCCCCTGGATCAGTTTACGAATTATGTGTGGCAGCCCTCATGGGAACGGCGCAGAAATATTGGAAATCTTTGGTGGCTCATACTGACATCAAAGAAAAGATAGATCAGGCGCTGACCGTTGATGGTGTGTTAGCAATTATCGCTGATTCATTAAAACGGGAGTTATGTGGTTTTTCATTATCCACTGAGACTATGGAAAAAGAGCAATCGCTGAATGCTCTGGTAAAACTACAGATCTATGATATGTGCTGGTTTGTATGTGAATTCCAGAAGTATTATTACAATCTGGACGTAGTTTCTCAACAGTTCATATTAGGAACCTTTTTTGCAAAACTTCCAGAACCTTGGCCGGAAGTTGCGCAAATTAAACAGCTCCAGGTTAAGGAAGCGGCTAAGAAGCTGCCTTACTTAAACAAGAGCTGTTGTTCGCAGATTGAGTATGTACCTGGAAGGAATGGATGTGATACCCAAACAGAATCTGTGAGAACAAGAAACTTTCCCAAGAAAAGAAAATTTGTTGGATACAACAAAAGGAATGTTTGGCCCAAGAAAGACCTCCAAAGGAAAGCAAAAGGAGGTCCTGCTTACAAACCAAGAAGGTTTGTAAGGCGACGGACTAACCTTAAGGATAAAGACAGGATTGAAGCCTTTAAGTGTAAGCATGGCAGAGAACCTAAATGTCTAAAAGGAATGCCGTTGAGCAACTGCAATTGTTGCTGGTTTTGTGGATCAAAAACCCACAAAGCGGATACTTGTCCCCAGAAAAATCAGAGGAGGGAAAGACTCCGAATGGTGTTTCTGGATGACAGGAGTCACGAGGAAGAAGTCCTGGCTTATGAACCAATAGATGAGCAGGACATTTCTAACTTAGACTCGGAAGTAGAATCTATCTATGAAGTTGTATCAAATTACGATACAGACTCAGAAGAGGATTCAGATATCTGGAAAATGCATCTGTTCATGATGAGAGCAGAGCAAAACGGAGATGGTGATGAGATGGTTCCCTTGGAAGCATCGAATCAGGTACTGGAGGAATCCCACCAGTACGAAGATCCATTCCAGTCAGTGCTAGAATGGAGGTTGCCTAATGTTAATGTGAGAGAGGTCTACAATGTGTTGAGATTTAATTTTAGATCGATAATAGATATCTCACAAACAGAAGCAACGGCTCAAGTTACAAGCACGGAACTTGAGACTTTGGATATCCCTTTACTCAACGTACAACGCATTAGGGAAACCATGCAACGTGCGAGAGGTGTATATAACTATATACACATTGGGTTAATCCAAGTAGGATTAATTCCGCTATTCCATCTTCCAGCGGATAGTCCTGTGGTAGCAGCTGTAATCGATAAACGATGGCGAGAGTTTCGCGATTAGCTGATATCAGGTATACAGGCCAACCTAGCACATGGCCCTGTATGGTTCCAGGTCCATCCAAATTTCATGATGGCCCTGAACGATCGTTGTTTGGGAATTCATTGACCTTAAGAATTAAATCAATGAATATGGACAGAATGAATTCCCAGGCCAAGTTTTTGGCGTATCACACTAGAGTGATTTACCGATTGGTAAATACCACTAGTCCTGGTGTGAGGAACATCTCAAGACTCACCAAGTTGTTCGAGGAAGGTCATAATAACTACCAACAATTTCATAGGCGAGAGGTAAACCCACTGGAGTTAACCTGGCCAAGAAACTGGGTTATGACTGAGCCTGGTAGTAGCTCTAGACCGATTAGTGCGGCTAATATCCGACAAAGAGGTAACGAAATTACTTTAATGTTGGGTGAACCGTCTAGAGATAGTTTTAGGGCTGATAGGCATCTGCCTGTGAGGATGCCACTCCTGAGAGAGCCAGAAGGTCATACGCTCTCTGAAGTTTCTTCTAGAGCTAGTGATGTGGGAGAGGACATAATTGTGTCCCGACCAGCAGAAGCATCTGCTCCACCACTAATAGAAGAAATGTCTCGAAGGTCTACAGATTCGAGAACCCCGTCTCAACATACGGGTAGAATCGTAGGATATAGACAGGTGTCACTACCAGTCTATGAAGATCCGGTAGATCAAACGAGAGAGGAATCAATACGGATGATGAGAGTTACCTATTCGGATAACTATTTATCCAGTATTCCTGAAGTCTGTAAGGTTATTGAGCAAATAGCAGAGCAGAGGTCTATACCAATAGACGAAATCTGGAGGATGATAGAACCATCCCAGGAAGTACCTAAGAATATTGGGTTTAATGTTAGGAAGAAAGACTTGAGCACATACGTGGCTCTAACTTTCAAATTTCCTGGATATTATGAGTATTCTTTGGATACTTTGATAGACACGGGGTGTAGTATAACTTGTGCTAGACTCAATGCTCTACCAGATGAGTGGTGGAAACCACTGCAAAAACCCATCCACATGGTAAACGTAGATGGAATGGCGACAATAGTCAGCCATCAGGCTAATAATGTTCCTGTCTTTATTGGTGGACAACAGTTCATCATTAAAGAGATCCTGGCCCATCCTTTATTAGAGGCAGACATCATAATTGGTAATGCCTTTCTAAAGGGACAAAAAGAAAACTTACCTTTTGTACATGATGTCCATCATGTGTCCATAGGTGGTGTAAAAATCAGTGTTCTCCAAGAACCAAAATTAACATTAAAATTTGGGTTCTATCCGGTAAAACGGACGGAATACTGTGGTAATTCACCATGTGAAAAAGCTTTCAGAGTACGAGCTTAACGTGGTGATATACGGTTGGATGAGAACGATTCATGGGAACAAACCCTGTTTTCTCCAATGAATATCAAGAGTTCTAACTGGTATTACGACTTGTTTCCAAAACAAGAAGTGTGCAGGGCAATACAGTTACAAGGATAAAATGGGATAAGTTCATGATAAAACTTGCTGATAATTTTAGCGAAGATCCGTTAAAATTATGGAGTCGGAATGGCTTAAAAGCTAGACTCGAGTTAAAGGATCCCGGAACCATTATAAGATCCAGAAACATTACGTATATGGCTGAGATGGTTGAGGAGTTTGACAAACAAATTCCTGAGTTGATTGGAAAAGGCTTGATTAGGGACAGCTACAGTCCGCATTCTAGTCCTGCCTTTATGGTAATTAATCATGCCGAGCAGGTACGAGGTAAAGCACGAATGGTTATAGACTATCGTCAGCTTAACAAAGCTACAAAAGACGATGGCTATAAGATTCCTACTGCGGGAGATCTAATTGATAGAGTTAGTTTGAGCCAACCGAAATTCTTCTCAAAATTTGACTTGAAAAGTGGATACTGGCAAGTCAAGATGGAGGAAGAGTCGGTTCCTCTAACTGCCTTCAATGCTCCGCAAGGAATGTTTGAATGGCTGGTGATGCCGTTTGGCCTGAAAAATGCTTCAGGCGTGTTTCAACGCAAAATGGATAATGCCTTCAAGCAAGTCCGAAAATTTTGTGCGGTCTATATTGACGATGTGTTAGTCTACAGTCAGACTGAAGACGATCACATGAGACACCTTGATAAGGTGACTGATGTCTTCCGACAAGAGGGCATGATTCTATCTGAAAGAAAGATAGAATGGTTTAAGGAGTCAATTAATTTTCTAGGCATGGAAATTGAGCAAGGAAAGATAAAATTACAAAGCCATATAGCCGAAAAATTGTTGATTTTCCTGACAGACTTGAGGATAGAAAACAAGTCCAAAGATTTTGTGGATTTGTTAACTATGCAAGAAAGTTTGTGAAAGATCTTTCCCAAGATCTAGGTAGAATTTCGAAGAAAACCTCTTCGGTAAATCCTTGGATATGGGAAGATGAGGACACTCATGCTATTCAGAGAATTAAGAGAAAGGTGAAAAATTTACCGCAACTCTCTTTACCATCTGACAAGGATGAGTTAGTTCTGGAGATTGATGCTTCAAACGACTTTTGGGGTGCTGTCCTTAAAATTAAAGGAAGAAAACCAGAACCCGTTTGTAAGTATTGGTTGGGTAGTTTCAAGAGGTATGAACTCAGGTACCCGATACATGAAAAGGAGGTATTGGCCTTAAAAAATGGAATAAAGGCCTTTTACATCTTTTTGGCTCCTAAGAAGTTCTTAATGCGCTCTGACTCGACATATGTAAAAAGGTTTATGAGTCTGAACCTCAAGGAGGCTAGACAGACTAGACTTTTGAGGTTGCAAGAGTGGTTTAGCTATTATAAATTCGACGTTGAGTATATCTCGTCAGACAAAAACATAATAGCTGACTCTCTCTCTAAAGAACTTGCAGATGGATCCTACAACAAAGAAAAAGATCTGTTGGAAGTGCAAGCAGGAGGGACACTCCAAGAAGTATGTCTTAATCCTATCAAGAGAGATAGTGAGCATAGTGATGCTGGTTTCAACTCTGGAACGAAATCAGCTTTGTGCTGGCAGTGCAAGCGACCTGGACATCGGTCATTCGAGTGTCCCAATAAGCTGAAAACTGCGGATACCCAGAAGGGTATGGCTAATCTCAAAGAGAAGGTAGTCACCAACTCCAAGAGAAAGGCGGAGACAGATCTCCAAAAGGACATGGTTGATCCTAAGAAGAAAGCTCCGGCTAACTTCAAAGGAAAAACGAAAGATGATTCCCAGAGAGGAATGGCGGAACCCAAGGAAAAGGTAATAACCAATTCCAAAGGGAAAGCAAAGAAAGATTCCCAGAAGGGAGTGACGGGTCCTAAGGGAGAAGACAATCCCAAGGGAAACGTGAAGAAAGATCTTCAAGAGAAGATGGGTGATCCTGAAGAGGTGAGCTCTAAAGGAAAAGCGAAGATGGCAGATCTGAAGGAAGAAGCTCAGGTGAATTCCCAGGAGAAAGCCAGAAAGAAGAAGAAGGCGAAGCAGCTTAAGTCTTCTGGTCCTAAGAAGGACGATAAGGTTGAAGAACCTTGGTGGTTCCCGTTAACCACGGTGCAGTTCAATTACTGCCAAAATCATTTGGCCAAAGAGCAGAAAATCTCCATTAACCAAGCTGTAAAATCCTACAAGGCTTTGTTACAAAGCAAGGAGGAACAGAAAGCGAGGGTGGAGAGTGAGTATGCTGAAGAGGAAGCAAAGTTTAAAGCTTTCATTGGCGAGCCAATTCAGAAGGAAGAACAACCCGATGAGACGGCTGACATGGAGTACGACGAGTATTTCAATTATGAGATACCCGGAACACTCGGAGAAGGTAATCCTCAAACTTAGGAGAACCTTGAGGAAGTAATTCCTGAAGGAGGTTCAGTTGAACCTGGTGAGCAAGCTCACGATGACGAAGGTCATGAAGATCTAGATAGATCTTGGTTTTTTGATTTAGAATCTTTCGAAGATGGATCCATATCTTGGGATGCCACTGTTGTTTGTGGAGGACTTATGGGAGGTATTAAAAGAAATTACCACGCCCAAATTAAGTTTTTTACAGCAAAGGCGATTGATTACATCAAAGATCTGGAAGCCAAGTTAACTTACAAGGCTGCAGATGGGGAAGAGTTGTCAAAGTCGGTACGAGATAGATAGCAAATCCTGACAACGACTATGTCCATATTATCGCTGAAAGTTAAAGACTATGAAACTTCAAAGGTGGTGGTGGATATGAGAGAATCCTCTTTGGAGGAGAACTCTGTACTTCAACCGTATCTACACTGGATATCGGAGAAGTGGCCATTCCTGAGGATCAGTTCAGGTATGGTGGGAGTGGCTTTACCTTATTTATATGCGGGGTTTGTTGATATTCTGGAGATCGATAGATCTGAACCAGAGCAGATAAACCAACTGCCTCCATTGGTAAAGTTCATACTCGGGTGCCTAGGCTATGGTTCAAAATATGCCATGACGCTGATTACTAGCACTACGATGGAGGAGGAAGAACATGAGCAATATGGGAAGGTAACTCTTCATAACATGCAAGTGTGGGATATCCATCCTAGTGAAAGTAGGCATATGATAGAACCTCAAAAACAAGACCTCGATCAGAGGGGTTTATGGCGCAAGTATTACAAGGATAAAACTGTAAGAAAGGCCATAAAGGTTGAGTTCTTGAAAGATGTGCTAGAGCACGTATTTGCCCGCAGGGAGCTGTACTATGTGCTTAGTGACGGTATGACAACTGTCACGGTTCTCCGTTCTTATCTCAGCTATGCAGACGAGCAGGCAGGAGAGAAAGGATGGGAGAGAGTTCTGGATCTTCTAGATAGCTTCTGGAAGAGGGAGAACTCTGAATTGTGCCTCTGGACGGACACCTTCGAAGTCTGGAGTAAAATCGCTTACTACACCGATAAATCCTTAGCGCAGCGATTCAAGCAAGATGAAGAGAGAGCCCAACAAAATGCTTATCAGGGACTCTTGGAAGGAACTGGCGAGTCTTCACACGCCAGAGAAGAAGGAATCTCCTTGGATGAAGCAGCGATGCAGACAGGAGAAAAAGAGTGTATAGAGATAGACTAGGCAAATTTGTAGTCTAGTTAGCTTTTGTAAGCTTTTGTTAAAGTAGAATCTTTTACTTTTGAGCTGGCAAACAGTGCATAGACACCAGCTTGTTTGTGTATATATTTCACAACCCTCTACTATTTTCGGGGAGGCAATCTAAATAGAGAAATTTTCTCTCACATCTCTCTGAGCAAAATTTCTTTGATTGTCCTACAACAATATCTTAAGGAATCAAGAGGAGTTAGAATTAATCAGAATTGATTAAAACTAACTTAAGGTTAGATTTGTGAATCGAGACCTTGAAGGAAAAGTCTTTATGACTAAACCTTGTGTTGGCTGAGGAGTGTCTATATAAGACCCTCGTGGTAAGGGCATTTGGAAGACACAGAAGAGCCTCTCCCCTCACAGAATTCTCACATTTGAGAAGTGAGCGCCTCTTGAATTCCAGGAAATTGCGGAAGCTTGGTGAACCCTCTGAGCTACCCAGAAGATTAAGGTATGATAAGCATCTTGATTTAAGTTGTTTATGCTTTAAGAGAGAGACTTTAATCAAAAGATTAAAGTGGTGCAGTGCACGGGTCATTCTTATGACTGATTGCCCAAACTCTGAATTATTCCATTTGGATCACGGAGTTGGCAAGGATTCTACTACTGGACTTCTTAATACAGTGGTAGATCGTTTGAATAATCTATCAGCACAGATAATTCAATTATCAAAGTTGGTGGAGAGTTATTCTAAGAAATTAGAAGAACTGACTCTAGTACATAGTGAATTCGAGGAATACTTCCTTAAAGGTAAGTCCAATATCGGATTTACGGCGAGTTCAAAATACTTGAACGAGTATTTGAGGTTGGTGGAATGCCGACGACAAAGACAATTGGGAAAATCTTCGTAAGTTCGATTCCTGTCAATTCTGAAGAATATCTAGTATGCTGATATCTAACTCTTCAGGGAGTTAATTTGCATCGCATCTCTTCAGTCTTATTAATTGGCTAATTGGTATCAGAGCCGCTTAAGAATCATTTCCTAAGAGTGTCTTGAAGAATTAATTTTGGGTTAAAATTTTGATTAAGAAAAGGTTAGGAGAAAACTGTCGTAAAACGGTAATTTTGAAACTCGAGGTCAAAAAGGATAAATTTATTTTGGGGACCACCATAAAAAGGAACATTTCTCCGTAAGTAACTACATATTTTAGATAAGGTGTCGTTAGTTATTTCTCATTTTTTATGGATAGTTCGGGCAGGAGACGTGTCCTAATTAATGACGCGGGATCACGTCACCCCCGACAAGGCCGAAAGGAAAAGTCGATTTTAGACAACTTAAAAAAGTCATGCCATCGTAGAAGATAATGTTATTTTTATGCCCAAAATCCCACGTTGTTAATGGAAACTTCAAAACTACCATGGACACCAATATTGTCACCCATCTATAAATAACGAGAGAATGATCCGCACTTTTGTTCACGTACGCTTCTCCAATGGCGACCCTCTCGGCCATGTCGACCGAGTTCGATGCCTCGCCAACGAAAACGGCAGTCGAGATCATGTCCCGTGGGGTCGTCAAGCCGTTCTCTCGAACCCCTCCCCACCTCAGAAACTTCGAGCTCTCCCTTCTCGACCAGCTCATGCCTCCGTGGCTTTATTGCAACTTCCTTGTCTTTTATGCTGCCGACTCGAGCCGCCATGGTGTCTCCCATAAGCTTGCCACCCTGAAGGAGTCCTTGTCCGAAACCCTAGTGCTATTCTACCCGCTAGCGGGGAGTCTGAAAAACTCCACCACCATACAGTGTAATGACGCGGGAGTGGCTTTTCTCGAGGCCCGGGTCAATACTTGGCTGAGCGAGTTCCTTGATAAACCAACCTCGGATTTGCTCAACCGGTTCTTTCCCTTCAATGACGCTGAAACGATGGAAAAGTTTGGGAATCCGATGTTGCTCGTGCAGGTCACTTTTTTTCGATGCGGAGGATTCGTCCTTGCTGCATCCCCTTCTCACAAGCTGATGGATGCGCCGTCGATGTGCACATTCTTGAAGACTTGGGCGAAGGTGACTGCTGTCCACAACGGTCATGAAGGAAGTGTAATATCCGTTCCTGAATTTTTGGGCTCTTCTGTCGTGGCGCCGAACAAGAACTTTCCGGACCTTCCTTTAAAGGCCAGCCTACCTGACAACAGCAAATTCGCGACGCGAAGGTTTGTGTTTAGTGGATCGAAAATAAACGCCCTTAAGTCTAGTTGCAAATCTATAGCCACATCGGGGGAAAAGTTGCCAAGCAGGGTAGAAGTAGTACAGGCTCTTGTACTGAAATGTGCTGTCCGTGCTGCTTCTCGTACGCATCCCGGACCATCTGTGGTGTTTCAAACCCTGAACCTCCGAAACAGGATAAAACCACCTGTGGGGGAAGAAACGGTCGGGAACCTCAACTGGACTCCGTCCTTTTTCATCGAAGAAGGCCCTCTAGACATCGAACAAATCATACGTACAATGAGGAGGGGGGTGAAGGAATTCTTCGAGGAGAAAGCGGGTAGGTTCAACCAGCGAGAAGGAGCTGACGTGATGATGGAAGGCCTGAAGGAGAGGGCGGCGATAAAAGGACGTGCCGGGGAAAACTTCTACGCGTTCACGAGCCTGTGCAGGTTTCCTTTCTACGACATAGATTTCGGCTGGGGGAAGCCTGCATGGATCACAAACCCAACAGTCTTCAGGAACATGTGCTACATGGTGGATTCGAGGTCAGGGGAAGGCATCGAAGCGTGGATGACCATGGACCAGGAGGTGATGGAGGTTCTGGAACGCAATAGGGAGTTCCTCGCGTACGCAACCATCGACGCCCCCATAAACCCTAGCCGTTCGAGGATGTGAGCATATGGACACAGGTTTTCTGCATCCCGCAGTTATTATTGTTGCACGATGGGAATGTTGAATGTATAGGGGGAAAATAAGGTTACATTTGTGTGTTTAATTGATTACTTTTATGAGGTATTAATATGAATCATTTATCATCCTCAAATAGAGTTTTCGTTTGTCAACCAAACCATCCCCCATTTTTTTTTCTTTAATTTATTGATATAATTATTAACTACCATAAAATGCAACTTATATAGCTTCTAGGGATATATGTTATATATATATATACCAATCGTGATAGTGTAACGTGAACAATCAATCAATAGCTTGCCATGATTTTGTGCATGTCTCTTCCAAACAGTAGTTTGTCCTTCTGGGAAGTTTCGTGATAGACAAGGACGAGGGAAGTTTTGTCATCGCATTTTCTACTCACGTTTCTTTATTGGTCCCCATTTGTTAGGTCCTTCTGGGTAGCTGGTTTCAAAAACTTCTCTAAATGTCAATTCCGATTTTTAATTTTACTTCTTAAGAAAATCCGAGTTAATTTCGTTTTCAAGAGAGTTCAGAAAATCGAAGTTGTCACCTCATATTTCGGATTTCACTTCTTAAGGAAATCGGAGTTGGCAACTCCAACTTTCTTAACGAGTGAAATCGAAGTTATCCAACTCCGACTTCCTTAATATGTGAAATTGGAGTTGCCTACCCTGATCTAGGACATTATATTTTAAAACTATCTATCTTATTTCGTGAAATATTAAGTGACTAACATTATTTTGAAGGATTGTTCATTCATGCCCTACCATCCTGATTACGAGTCTTATTCGGTTTTCAAAGAATAATGATAGTGGAAGATGATTTTAAGCTCTCATAGAATTTTAGCGAACGTAGACATAACTTCGGCAGGCGGGATTCCTCGCCTATACCTCGCCTAAGCTTAGATGATTCTAAGCTCTCTTATGAATGTGTGTTGTGTTTACCATGGATGTCTCTGTTTCTAGGACTTTCGAGCCGATTTATATTAGACAGCCGATTTCCTGTGGACCGGGCTTAGTTTGCCCAAAATAATTTGTTTGGATTGGACTCATGGCCCAATTTTGACTCCAAAAAGTCTATCATATGAGTTGAGCTTGTGGCTTATTTATGTTCCAAATAGATATTGCTTCGTGGACTTGGATTTATAGCCAATTTATATCCAAGACTATCTATATGAGTTTGGTTTATAGTCCATCATACTTACTGGGTAATACTTATGAGCTTAATATTTCAAAGCCGGTAACGCAAACAAAATTTGATTTCGACAACGAGAAGTTCCCATATAGAAGTTTGTTTTCAGTGGATCCATCCAGCCTACCGTCTCTTAAGGCTAAGTGTGGTTCCATGGTTTCGTCAGGAGGCAAGCACCCAACACAACTCGACGTCGTACAGGCCCTAATCGTAAAATGTGCTGCCCGTGCATCTTCTAGCCTTCGTCCGGGATCAACCATCCTCGGTTTTGCAGTCTCTTAATCTTCAGAAAAGGATAAATTCTTCCTGTGAGTGTTGAAGTGGTGAGAAATCTTAAGTGGACGCCTTCGAACCTCATTGAAGAAGGTGCAGTGGAACTTCATCAAATAATAGCCACGCTGAGGAGGGGAGTGAACAAGTTCTACAAAGAAAAAACGGGCAGGTTCAATCCTGAAGAAGGGTCCGGCGTGGTGTCGGAGGAACTGAAGGTTTCCATTCTATGAGATCGACTTCGGATGGTCAAGACCGACATGGATCATGTGCCCCTCACAATCTTCGGGAACATGTGCTACATGACGGACTCGAGAACTGGTGAACAAGGGGAAGGAGGGAGAGGGGGGGGGGGGGGGGGGGGGGGGGGGGCGGCGTCGCTGGAAAGAGACTAGGAGTCCCTTGCCTATACCTCGAATCGATGCTCCGGTGGACATAGGCCTGTAACGAAGATAAAAAAACAAAACAAAACATCCTCCCAAACTTGACTGCAACGGACTTGAGTGTGACTCTTCCCTTCTATGTTTTACTAATTTTACTGGATACGACACAAGCCGGCTACCATTGAAGACACTACCACTGTTAAATCATTTTTTTCTTTATTTTATTAAAAATGGACTCTGGTTCTGTCATTACTGATGTCCTCCTTTTGTTTGTCAGCCGCACGCGGGGATTACAATGTTCGGGAAGTGTGCGAACACGACTGAGTAAGGGGACACAGTTACCGGACTAGAATATTCCACGAGCTGTGGTTCTAGCGGAGGTAGGCCTCCCGAAGGGTCCAGGGCGAGCGCTTTCCCGTTGAGCAGCATGGTTTGGCTGTGCAGGTCCCCGTCTTGTGCTGTCAGGTGGTACTCTTCTCGGGTTAAGCCGTTCTTCGATCTCCGCGGTAGATGATTCCTCTTCCGGTGGTCATGGTGATGCCTGTGGTGGTGCGGGGTAGTGCCGTTGAAGACTACATTTGCTTGCACGGTGTTTTTACCATCTAGGTTGATGAGGAGCAATACGATCCCCTTCTGTTAAGGTTTAGGATATAGATTCAGTTCCAGAAATGACTGTTCGAAGCCTGAATAGGCGGTAAAATTCGAGAAGGGGTGTTTGCTCACGGAAGATTTCGCGCAGTGAGTATAGGCTCGGATCTTGTTCGTTCCCGAGAATTCAGTCTTGAGGACATTCTTTCCCATCAGACGGTGCCAGAGAAGAGCACTGCCAACGACAAAGGAATTGCATGAAACACATCCAATAGAGGGCTTAATTTTATGTTTCGTATTCTAAAGTTACCTGTAGTAGTTTGGATTCGGAGCAAAGGTGGTTGTATTGAGCAAACCATAGTTTCCTCCAATCAAGGTCTGCCGGCAATAAGCTTTGGTATTGAAGGTCGAGGTCATGCCAAGCTGATCCAAGTACCTAAACGTAACGACACGAATCCATGGTCAGATTAAGGTTAGCTCGATAAACTAGTTGAAAATACTCGATGTTTGGAAATTGAAAAGCGGAGAATTACCAGAAATTGAACACGAAAGCGTTGGTGACAGTGTTGCGGCCACTGTTGTAGGCTCCACCGGCTTCCCCAACCCATGCTACTGCTGAAGAAGAAGAACTCTTTAATGTGCTCTGAAGGTTCTGGAAAGTACTCGCCACACCATCAAGTATGGTGGGATCCAGGATTTTCTCGATGAGGTGCGGATCGGATCCTGGAGGGGCCAAAGAAATTCAGTCATGTCACAGAGGAGGAGGGTAATTAAAAAGCAAAATCTTTCCGCGCATGAGACCTGGCCCAAGGTTGTAGATGTGGTGTGTTGCGACATTCACAGAACTTCCCGTCTTATTAAGGTATTCTGTGAACCAGGCTTTGTCGAAGAATCCTCCGGGTCCTAATACCAGAGGCTTCGGTTCGATACCCTTGTAGATATCTTGGACTAAATTCATCAGGGAGATTGTGTCCACAGCATATTGTCCGGCGGGTACCTTTGTTCCAACTCCACTCCCGCACAACTCGTTCCCTTAATTATAAAAAAAAACCATTGAATTCGATCCGAAACTTTATCGAAGCATTTCATGACTGGCAATAAGGTTCAGAAAGGGAAGCGTGTTCTTACCTAACTCCCACCCAAAGATGGTGTAGTTCTTGCTGACAGTGTAGCGCATCAAAGATTCAGCATTCCTGTGGTCCCAAGCCCCAGCTGTGGGTAAACCAGGTCGAATGGTTCGTCCAGCAAGAGCGTTTAACCCGAAGATGATCTGTGCACTGTAAAATGGAATACCAAAGATCGGAACATTAGTGCATTAATTCAGAAACAACTGCAGCGCACGAGAAAAGAACCGGTACCCAGATTCCTGGAAGAATGCATTGAGTTGATCCCATCTGCTCAACGGCAGGCAGCCCTCAGAGAACCCGAAAATCTCAGACGCGTTCTTGGTAAACGAAGGGCATTGCTTAGAGGCATCGGTCTGGTATACGACCTTGTCTTGCAAAGAACCGCCCAATCTGATCTTCAATGGTGAAAAGGCTGCAACACGAATTCCGGCATACCATTGAGATCCCGAAAAGAGAAATCTACCAATACCATTAACACAACCCGAGGGACTCACCTTTTATTGCATTCAGTAATAACTTGTTCCCGAGATCCTGAACACAACACCATCAGAAACACCAACAAATAAATCCGAAGATCTGGGTCTTTCTTAACATTTATCACGCAACAGGTAGACAAAATCAATCAAACTGCTGCCCATGAATGCTATTTTCGCTCACTCCTACATTAAATTTCACCGCATTAAGTTTCACCGTGTTGGATGGCGACCCGGAAAGACAGCAAACTGCCTATAGACAAAGCTTAATTCACGACTACATTTTTTGAAAAACCCGGCGAAGCAAGCAAGTGGGATGTAGTACCAGGTTGAGGAGGGAGTCGTGGCCCCAGCTGCAGGTTCCATAATCGCACTTCTCGGGCGGCCACCAATCCACGGTGGCGCACACGAAGTTCTCGTCGATCACCGCCACCGGAGCCTTCCCGGAAACGAAGACAGTCCCTTTGACGACCGTGTACTTCGGCACGGCGCAAACGAAGGAACCAGAGGATAGGGACAAGAAGAGGCACACCCAGAAGCTCCTTCCACAAACCCAGGAATCAAAATCGCTCCTTTCCATGTTTCAATGGCTATACTCACCGCCTGGAGGGGTTCAAGCTCTGTATTTATCGGAGAGGGAGGGAAAGGAAGAAAGGAACTATCTAGTCTCAAGTGTCGGGCAGGAACAAAATTCGGACAGTAAGTAAAAGACACGCAGGGGAGTCGGTTGGCACCTTTTTTTGCTTCTGACTCGGGACAATCACAGCATCTTTTGATAAGGATAAACAATTTTCCTTAAAAAGCATGTTTAATTACTGTGGTTTGAATCGGAATCACTTTAAAATAATTTATGAATTCCTTAAAAAATTGCTTTTCCCTTAATTTCAGGAAGAACATTCTCTGCTGCTGCTGCTGCTTTCCACAAAACACAAGATAGTTGTTTTTATCAGTAGATTTTAAAAGCGGTTTGGTGGTATTTTGAATTTGAAGTTTCGCCGGCACAAAAATCCATAGCTTGTTTTACATGGACTGCATTGCAACACACATTGTCCAGTGATTACCGTAAGTGTTCTTCTTTCTTATTAACTTCAGAAATAAATCACTGAAATTAGTTCAATGAGGGGTCCAAATTGTTTTGCTTCCATTCCCCAACTAAAACTCTCTAAACATAAAAGTCTTCAGCAGCCTCTCACCCATTTGTTAAATAATGTCCTTAATTCCATATTAGAAACATGAGTTTCCAAAATCGAACTCGATGTTTCAAATATTATCCGACGAATTTGAGAAGTTACCACATTTTTTGCGAAATATTTCCCTCGACTTTATTTTAGGGTCCATTGTTCTAACTTGTGAGAGACAATTAGTCTAACTAGATGCTTCTTATCCATGTATACATATTATTAGAAAATTTAAGAGGTGACCCACCGGGCAATAATTACTTGTTTGGAAGAAGCCCGATCCAATCCACACAAATGGACAAGATAAGAGTAAATGGAGGACTATGAAATTACCAAAAATTGGAACAGAGGATATACTACCTATAAGGAAGGAGTTATATTTCGAGAAAGGATTTCAATATGGTAATTAATTTTATAAATAATATTTGAAATAAGAACTCTCGTATTTCTTAAAATATTAAAAGAAAAATCTCCATAAGAAAGTGGCTAATATATATTCCCTTATTTGTTGTAGAACAAACCCAGATGTCAATATCTTCTTGATTGGAAAGTGATTTAGTGGGGTCTATCCATTTTTCTTCTTGAAAGTGACAAGTTACTCATATTCCAACTAATGAATTGAAAAGGAAAGTAATGTAATTATGGCGAAAGAGATTTAAGGCAAGTGGGAAGACAACTGTTAAAGAGAGAAATTTCAAAGAGTGTACTAAGCACAATCCTTTCTTGAAATATGTACAGATGGGTTATCTACATAATGTCATGTCTTTTTGTTTTAACACATCATATACTGTTTTTTTTTCCCAATTCACTCAGACTAGATTCGGCCTCAGCAAGCAAGACCAAGTATTCGGGGATGGCTTCTCCTTCTTTGGTAACGTTGATATCGCAGTCAGAGAATGCATCATTCTGAGCCAGTTCATTGGCGATCTCTGCCTCCATTTCATCATCTCTCGACCAGAGCCTCGTGATCTCCAAATGCATTGCCGTTTGCTCCTGTGGTGTCCTCAGTGTTGTCTGATGTGCTGGCGTTATTATTGGTTTCTAGGACAGAAGTTGAAGCGGCAATGGCATCGACAAGAGGACTTTCTCGGGCGGTTGTGCAAGCAGTGTTACCATTGCTTGCTCGACGGGGCCACCTGCTCTAACCGTTTCCACCACTGAAAACATGGACTGTGATGATAGAGGAAAAGAAAATATCAAGCTGAACACGATAATACTCAGTAGGTTTGCTTTTTAGGATCAAACCTCACAGAAATGGCTATAACAGAGTTTCTATTATTTGTTTTTATGCGGTGCTAATGATATAATAATCCTTGACGAGCTTCGAAAGCGAGGAGCCCTCTGAAACCTGCAAATTTTATATTTTTGGGATTTTTGCGTGTAAAGAAATTTGAATCCAGGACCGCTCTGATATCATGTAGAAACCTTACCATTTGATCTAAAAGTTTAAGTTGTTAGTTGAAGTTTGGTAATACATTATATTTAACAGTTGCGAGGGAGGATCTTCACGACCCACGAGAGGTATGGAGTCCCTGGAGATTAGGCTCTAGTTCGTGAGGCTTGACGCTGCATATCTTTGGCTTCTCCTGTTGCTGAACTATTGAGCCGGCAAGCTCGCATGATAAGCAGCCATGTTGGTGCCTCACCAGGTAGAACAATTTATTTGTGCTTGTCCCATCCTGTTGTTCGGCATTCTTAGGAATGTACCCAATTTCAACAGATGAACATGAAGATGGGAATCGTGTTCAACCCCAAGGCGCTTGAACTTTTTCGTGATGAACAACGTCATGGTGTCATAAGCGTGGTTGAAAGCGAACAGTGTGCCTAAGCCTAGGATAAAGCCAAGCAACATGGCCAGGATGCTTGGGTTCGGGATTGGAGACGAGCTTTTCAACTTGAGCAATGAGCATCCTCTAGAGGGTGGAACAATAACATTCTTCGGAGGCAGAGGGCTAGTTATAGTGTTCAGAAATCCAAAGAAACTTGACACTGCAAATAATTACCACAGTTTTTTCAAAGATAAATTTAGAAACATCATCTCCAATAGCATAGATTCTCATGAATGAACCATCGTATCCGATTGGGTTCTCGTGCGACGACTCGCGATTACTGACAAAAAATCAAAGTATTGGATCATGCAAGGTTGAGCTTGCGGAGCCTTGTGAAAATGAAAATTGAAGGCAATGCATGAAACGATCAGTGGAAGCAACCATGTCTGGTTTAAGCTGGTTGCTGGGCCTGATTTAAATTCGATATATTGCTTTAGAGAGGATAGATCACCAAAACTCAGCCCGAAGAGTCGTTATAAAGCAAAAGTCCAAGCGGTGAAAACTTACCTCAATACAAGTGGAGTATAGTGGCGATGGCTATGGCCGCTGATGCAGCCCGGACCCCCTCTCCTGCACACGATGAACCTAACCATAACCAGTCCAGGTCGATGCTCGGTTCACGATTAATCTAGATCTGGCAGAGTATTCTGGATCCAACCTGTTGACCTGGTTTTGATGATGAACTTAAGCGACATGGTACTGGTGGTAAGCGACATGTTACTGGTGGTCAGTAGTAATGTTTCACAAGTTATGTGTTCATTCTTAGTGATGAGCTTGAGCAATGCATTGCTGAACCACAGCTAGTAACCGCTATATATTACTGCGTTCCAGTACACTGTTACTGTGATATTACGCATAGAAGTTGAAAATATGGAAACATATTTTTAATAATCACGATTTATTCTAAGATTTATTTTAATCTATCTCAGATAATTATCCTGAGTGTCTAAGTTCATTTAACGTAGCCTAATGATTTTATCATAAGCACTTAGGCAACAAATAAAATGAGATTACCTTTCCAATTGTTATTTTTGGAAACAAAATATTTCTCTGATCTTCTGCACCAACGTCTCGCTGTAATGGGAGATTGTAAATAATCTATTTGATTGAGATGGGTAAAGGAAGTTACCGTTGGTGTCTTTCCTTCTATGGCACAGCAAACGTTGAGCAGACTGTTGCTGAATCCTGGCTGCCAGTTTTGGCAACAAATCTCGAAGATTGCCTGGTCGTCCCTTATGCTTCCTTCTCCATTATAATCAGACCAAGGACGACATTTTCTCTCGGCCTTTGTGCATCTGAGTGGTCTGAGTGGTCTAAGTGGTCTAAGTGAGCTTTGTGCATCGACGGAGAGCGGAAGGTGCTAAGTGTCTCCTGGTTCTTTCTCTTGCAAGCTGCGTGTGAGAGTGTCAAGGGGCTGAGGTCAGATCCTTTGATCGTCTGAGAGGGACTAGGTGTCCTCGGTGCGTTCAACGAGCAGCCGGCGAATCGTCTGAGGGAAGCTAAGTGAATACCTGCTCTGAATTCAGTAACCGGTTGCTGACCCATCGGCAAGAAGCCGTTCTTGTCGTGTCTTTTCGCAGGGAAGTCTCGAGCCTACGGAGTTTGAGCACTTAGACACGCACTTGCGGGTGCGCGCCAGAAGTCTCGTGCCTGCAGGGTAGAGCAGGAGTTGGGAACGCCGCCGGAGTGGAAAGAGTTCCTCCCGAGCACAGAGGTGCTGTGCAGAAGTCTTGAACGCCTGATACAGAGGGTTAGTAAAGCAGGTTGCATGGAAGCCAACGGATCGGAAAATTCCACCCTAGGCACTGGGTGTGCAGTGCAGTGAGTCACGGCTGTGATAACCGTGCACGTCCGAACTGAGTGTAGGACGGATACCTTCTAAGTGGCTTTGTGGTTTTCTTTGTGATCTTTGTGGTTTCTATCTTCGTGATCTTTGTAATTCAACTTTGTGGTTGTCTCTTAAGCAAGTGCAGGCTTATCTTAAGGAGAGACAAGATCTGTGTGGAAATCCTCTGCTGAATGACTAAGTGCTGAAGCAATCCTTCGCTGTGAAACAGAAACGAGCTACTCTCTGAGAAGCTATTCTTCATTGTAAGGAATTATCTGTGAGGATTTATACTCTAACATAACGTTGTCTGTGTTCTTTGATAAGTCAGGAATATATTAAGCGACAACGAGCTGTGTGGAATCCATTGAGCTACCAACTGCTGAGGATAAGCGTCATTCTGCTGGAAACGAGAAGACGTCCACTGTGTGAGGAGCTGACCGTTGCCAGGAGTGATAATTTATTGTACGGGATTCTAAATCTCACTTTGTGAGAGGAACATACGCCTAGTGCAAGGGCTTTTTGCACCCATTATTTTATATAGTGGAATCACCTTGTTGGTGGAAAGTGGACGTAGGTCAATTAAGGCCGAACCACTATAAATCACTGTGTCCATTACGATCGCGCAACACTAGTACGAAAACCTACTCGACAAAATCGTAACAGTTACAGTAAAGTATTTCTCATTCTGAGAAACGCTCTGCTGTGATACAGTACGCTTCCGCTTACACCAAGAAAGGGCGAAAAAGTAAAAAACACTAATTCACCCCCCTCTTAGTGTTCCTGAACGATCCAACAATTGGTATCAGAGCGGGTTTGCTGGAAAGCTTTCTGTGTGATTGATAGTACAGAACTCTGTTGCTGAACCAAAACAGCTTATTACTGAATCAAAACAGCTTGTTGCTGAAAGTCTTACATTAAGCACAGTAAGGTGCTGCTGAGTACTGAACAGAATGTCAATGCTCTTGACTGATGGTCATTCGACCGAACGTCCACCGCTCTTTGCAGGACAACACTTCTCATATTGGAAAATGAGAATGGAGTTGTTCATAGGAGCAAAAGAAGCCGATTGCTGGCAGATTATAATGGAAGGAGATCTTGTAATTCCTCCATCTAATCCCAGCGACTCTCGGCATGAATTTGAAAGGAAGAGAATCATCTCGCTGAACACTAAAGCAAGGCACTACTTAGTGTGCGCTCTTGCTGGAAATGAGTTCAATCGCGTCTCTACTTGTAAGACGGCGAAAGAAATGTGGGATAGACTTGCTTTGATCTATGACGGAATAGAACAAGTCTAAGAATCCAAAATAAATGCTTTAGTAACTCAATACGAAGCATTCAAGATGAAAAAGGATGAGTCAATAAATCAAATGTTTGATAGACTCACCGAAATCACTAATGCCATGGAATCACTTGGCAAAACAATCTCCAATTCGGAGTTAGTCAGAAAGATACTTCGCTCTTTGCCTAAAACTTGGGAAGCCAAGAAAACGGCAATCGAAGAAGCAAAGGACTTAACGAGCTTAAGTCTTCAACAGCTACTTGGTTCTCTTGTCGCTTATGAGAATGAGAACAAGTTTGCTGCAGAAAAGCAATCCAATGCTGTTGCATTTAAAGGAAATATTGAAATGTCCGATGAATCTGAGGATGAATCTTCATCTAATGTTGAGGATGAAGTCTCCTTGATGGCAAGGAAATTCAAAAGGTATCTTCGCAAAAATCGCTTTAAGGGAAAGCGAGATATTAAAAAGAAGAATACTAAACCACACCAAAGTAAAGGTGGTGTATGCTATGAGTGCAACAAACCTGGTCATATGCGACCAGATTGCCCACTTTTGAATGAGAAGGGCAAATCTTCAAAATTCAAGAAAAATGCCATGATGGCATCTTGGAGTGATAGTGATGAGTAATCAGATCAGGATAACGAAACAACAAACATCTGCTATATGGCGCAAACTGATGCTGAAACTGAGAAGGTAAATGCTTTCTCACCTTCTGATCTATCTGCTGAAGATATTGAGAACCTTTTCTCAGAACTCTATGATAAAATTGAGTCTTTATCCGCAAACAATAAAGCCCTTACGAAGGAGAATAAATTCTTGAGTGCTGAGAACGCTTCTCTTAAGGAAGATTTATCAGCAAAGGCTAAGAAAGCGGAAAAGCAACTTTCTCGATCCAAATCAAAGATTGAGGAGCTGCAGCAGCAACTTGACGCTGTAAACAACAAAACTGATTTATGCATGCATGAGATGCATGATTCTGGAAATGAGAAACATTCACGACATGGGAAATATGTTCCCCCTCATGTTAGGAATGGCGAGTCTCATTTTATTATTCAAAGGTTACCTAGGCTTTGTTACTATTGTAGAAAGCCGGATCATTTCATTAAAAATTGCCATGTGCGGCGAAATGACATGCTTGGCATTACTTCTAAAGTTGATGGTTCTATTGTTAAATGGAAGCAACGACTTACTTAATTTCTTTCTCTATTTCAGGGATGCTTCAAGTCCATCGCTAAGGACCATGTATGGTACTTAGATAGTGGCTGTTCGAGGCATATGTCAGGAGATGTCTCCTTATTCTCCACACTGGTTTTCCAGGATGGTGGTGCTGTCACTTTTGGTGATAATGGAAAAGGGATGGTTAAAGGAACAGGAACCATTTGCTGTTCTAACTCCCTAACCATTGAAGGAGTCCTTTATGTTAAAGGCCTTCAACACAACTTGATTAGTATCAGCCAATTGTGCGATAAAGGTTACAATGTTTCTTTCAATGAGAGAACATGTAACGTTTCACTGGATGGTGTCACTTGCTTCGTTGGTGAACGCAAGAAAAACATCTATATCCTGTCCTTTAAGAACGTCTCCGCTGGAGAAAACTGTCTCTTGTCCGTTAAGGACGAAGCTACTCTGTGGCATAGAAAGTTGGGACATGCTAACTACGATTTGCTGTCCAAACTTGTCAAAAAGGACATCATTAAGGGATTGCCTAAAATCAAGTTTGACAATGATCAGGTTTGCAAAGCTTGTTCTATTGGCAAACAAACAAAGGTATCTTTTAAAAGTAAAAATATGATTTCAAGCAATGCTCCGCTTGATTTACTTCATATGGACTTATTTGGTCCAACAAGGACTCAAAGTCTTGGAGGTAAACGTTATGGATTAGTTGTGGTAGATGACTTTTCCAGATTCACTTGGGTTAAATTCTTAGCTCACAAAAGTGATGCGTTTGCAACCTTTGAAACGTTAGCCAAACAACTTCAAAATGAGAAAGGTGTTTCTCTAAGAAGCATAAGAACGGATCATGGTACCGAATTTGAAAACCATGACTTTACTTCTTTTTGTGAAGAATATGGTATTAACCATAATTTCTCTACTCCATACACTCCACAGCAAAATGGAGTTGTAGAGCGAAAGAATCGAACCTTACAAGACATGGCGAGAACCATGTTGCTGGAAAGTGAGGTTGCTAAGAATCTTTGGGCTGAAGCTGTAAGCACAGCATGCTACATCTCAAATCGTATTCATTTGAGACACTCTTTAGGTAAAACGCCTTATGAGTTATATAAAGGCAGAAAGCCTAATATCTCATACTTCCATCCATTTGGAAGCAAATGTTACATCTTAAGACCGATCAAAGATGGTGTTGGAAAGTTTGATGCTCGATCTGATGAGGGCATATTCTTAGGATACTCCCTAACGAGCAAAGCATATAGAGTTTTTAATAAAAGAACTCTAACTGTTGAAGAGTTTATCAATGTTAAAATTGATGATTCTCCGACACAGGAGGAAGTTGCTGTGGAAGCAGCAGCACAATCCTCAACAACAGCATCAAATGAAACCTCCCAGCAAATGATTGCTGACAATAATCCGAACGAAAACACCGTAGCAGATGTACAGCAAGTACCTGTTGCACACACTGAAAATGCTTCTGGTGATTTCCAGGATATTCAAATTGAGAATCGTGTTCCTTCGTTATATAAGAAAAGACATCCTATTGATCAAGTAATAGGTTCTTTGCACACAGGAGTGCGAACCCGCAATACAGTAAGTTTGTACTGTGAAAACTCTGCTTTTATCTCTCAAGATGAACCTCAAGGCATTGATGATGCTCTTGATGACCCTAATTGGATTCTTGCTATGCAAGAGGAATTGAACCAATTTGAGAGAAACGAAGTTTGGAGTTTAGTACCTAGACCCAATGATCGTTCCATTATTGGAACAAAATGGATGTGAAAAGTGCTTTCCTAAATGGTGATCTAAAAGAGGAAGTCTATGTTGAACAACCTCCTGGATTCACCGATCCAAAGTATCGTAATCATGTTTATAAGCTCTCTAAAGCTTTGTATGGGCTTAAGCAAGCTCCGCGAGCATGGTACGAAAAGCTTAGTTCCTTTCTTATAGCAAAGGGATATAGGCGTGGAAAGATCGATACAACCTTGTTTCTGAAGCAACATGATGCTGATCTTTTAGTCGCTCAAATATATGTGGACGACATCATATTTGGTTCAACTAATGAACAACTTTGTACCGAATTCTCTAACTTTATGAGAGGAGAATTTGAAATGAGTCTCATGGGAGAACTTACTTTCTTCCTTGGACTTCAAATTAAACAAACAGCAGATGGAATTTTTATCCATCAAGAAAAATACAGCAAACAGTTGCTCAAGAATTTGAGCTTTAGCATGCTAAACCTTTGTCAACTCCTATTGGTAGCAATACCAAAATTGAAAAGGATGAAGGAGGAAAGAAAGTTGATTCCAAACTTTACAGAAGCATGATAGAGTCATTACTCTATCTTACTGCTTCGAGACCTGATATCATGTTTAGCGTATGCTTATGCGCTAGATATCAGTCTGCTCCAAAAGAGTCACACCTTGCTGTAGTTAAAAGGATATTTAGATACCTCGCAGGAACTGTCAGCTTAGGCATATGGTACCCTAGAGGATCATTGCTGAATCCTATAGGATACTCTGATGCTGACTATGCTGGATGTCGTATTGATAGAAAAAGCACGTCTGGTACCTGCCAACTGTTGGGAAATATGCTTATTTTCTGGTTCTCTAAGAAGCAGACAACTGTCGCCTTATCCACAGCAGAGGCTGAATATGTCTCAGCAGCTAGTTGCTGTGCGCAGTTACTATGGATGCGACAACAACTTGAAGATTATGATCTTCATTTTGATGCTATTCCGATTATGTGTGATAACACAAGTGCAATTAATTTATCACGAAATCCTGTCTATCACTCAAGATCTAAGCATATTGAGTTAAGACATCACTTTCTACGTGATAATGTACAAAGCGGTAAAATTGATATTCAGTAAGTAAATACTGAGCAACAGCTTGCTGATATACTTACTAAACCGCTTGACAAGGAGAGGTTTGAGTATTTACGAAATGAATTAGGGATATGTAATCCAAATCTCTGAGATGATAATATTGTCATCTAATTATTTTGAGAAAGTTTTGATAGGAAAATAAAAATTTCCAATGGTGCCATTTCATTCCCACTCTTTTTATTTCCTTCTTTATTCTACAAAACATTTTATAAAAAGAAAACCACCTACGGTTTCTTTTCAAATCCCTAACTTCCCTCGTTTCTTCTTCAACCTCGACTCTCGTCCTTCTTCTCCATTTCTCCTCCGAAAATGGCACCCAAATCCGCGAAATCTGGAAAGGGCTAGGGAACTCCCAAGAAACGGTCACAGGCTGTGGCTGCTTCTGCCCAGTAACTACCTGCTATGGAGCCTCCGTCAGTTACTGAGGGGGAGCTCTTGATGATGCAAACCCCTGCTCCGGTGGTCACTGAGACCAAGGAGACACCTGTTGCGGTTTCTGCTGAGGACAATGTGGCCCCGACTGGTGATGTCACCATCCCAGGCGAACCTGAGGCTGCTAAAGAGAAAACCCTCGTTGTTGAGGAGGAAACCGCTCCACCTGAGGCGGTTACCAAGTCTGCTTCTGCGTCACCCAAAGCAGCAAACTCCCCTGCTACTGACGCGGAGACTCAAGCCGAAAAAGGCAAGAACAGCGCTGAGGATCCTGAGGATTTCCAGAGCGCCGATGAGCAGGACTCTTTGGCTGAAGAGACTCCTGACGAGGATGAGAATGTGGAGGTGATCGGCTCTGTTCAGAATCCTCCGATTCGCTCTTCTCTGGGTATTGCCTCTCGCACCAGGATGAAGCGACCTTATGCTGGTATAAGGGATGGTATGCATTCTGGCTCTCCTATTCAAAAGAAAGTGAGAAATGCAGAT
This sequence comes from Melastoma candidum, assembly GCA_023653495.1. Lineage (NCBI taxonomy): Eukaryota > Viridiplantae > Streptophyta > Magnoliopsida > Myrtales > Melastomataceae > Melastoma > Melastoma candidum. Next base: position 12,351,792 of record CM042882.1, on the reverse strand, counting down.
TTCTCTGTTTTTATTCCTAAGGTTGATCAGTATGTTTATCTGGCTGAGCAAAATCGGATTCTTGCTGATGATACTATGCCAAATAGAAACATGACCAAGCGCAATATTGCTGCATGCAAGCGTGTAGACTTTGATTGGTTTACTCAACATGAGCTCTGCTTTGCTGAGATGTTTGAAAGGTTGACCTGGCGATCCTTTTGTGAATATGATGGCATCGGTTCCATCTCAAAGGTCAAGGAATTCTATGCCAATATTACCTTTCATAAGGAAGATTCTCTCATTAAATTCATCAAGGTGTTGATAGATGAGAAAACCTTTGTTTTCTCTGTGTTTGATGTTTGCCGCCTCTTTGAATCTGATCTTGTTAACAACTTGAGGGTGATCAATGAGGGAAAGCTGGAAGCTTATCAGACCATCAACAATGGTGAGGTGGTTGCTGTCTGCGGATATTTGCAGAACACCGGGCTGAGTTTCTGCAACTGGATGTTTCACAAGGCAGTAATGTCCTGCTTGGCCCCTCGAATTGGCAGCATTGACACGGTCATGCCAAGAGATTGGAATCTGATGGTTCATCTTAAGAGAGGTATTCCTGTGAATTTGGGAAGTGTTATATTTGGCCACATGGCTCCTTGTGTTCAGGATGAGACCAGGGCACTTCCATTCGCACATATTGTTACTGCCCTGCTGCAGATATATGGTGAGCAGGTTGTTCCTGAAAATCAAATGGACACATGGACTACTCAGCTTATTGGAGCTAATTCTGTCGCCAGTATGGGCTATATTCATGTGGATGGTGTTTTCATTAAAAAGCCAACTAAGCGAGAGATCGCTGCTTCTGTCCATGGTAAGTCCACAACTGAATCTGGCAAACAGCGCTATGCTAAGCGTGAGAAGGCAGCTGCTTCATCCAAGGATGAGTCCCCTTCTTCGTCTAAGCTGCAAAAGGTCCTCTGTGAGGAACTAAGCTACACCAGGCGCTCCATTCTTGAGAGGCTGGATGGATTTGTTGAGAGGCTGACTCACCTGGAAAAGATGGTCCAGACCTTGCTTGACAATGCCGAGGATTGAGCCATGCTCTCCGTTTAGGATTGAGCTACTCTCCTCTATCTTTAGCTTCTCCATGTTGTTCTGGAATGAGCTATGCTCTTCTGCTTCTGAACTTGTTTAGAAACTGTTTCTTTTTGATACATTGCAGCAACTGTTGGCTGCTGTTGACTTTGTCTTTTGAGTGCTAGCATATTCTTGCTGCACTAGTAATAAAACTATCCTTTGTTATCCTCTTTTTTTTTTCTTTTTGATATGACAAAAAGGGGGAGAAGAATAAGTTCAGGGGGAGTTAAGGATTTAAGGGGGAGTTGAGACACAAGCTCGATCCCTAAGTCCATATTTTGTCATCATCAAAAAGGGGGAGAATGTTGACCTGGTTTTGATGATGAACTTAAGCGACATGGTACTGGTGGTAAGCGACATGTTACTGGTGGTCAGTAGTAATGTTTCACAAGTTATGTGTTCATTCTTAGTGATGAGCTTGAGCAATGCGTTGCTGAACCACAGCTAGTAACCGCTATATATTACTGCGTTTCAGTACACTGTTACTGTGATATTACGCATAGAAGTTGCAAAATATGGAAACATATTTTTAATAATCACGATTTATTCTAAGATTTATTTTAATCTATCTTAGATAATTATTTTGAGTGTCTAAGTTTATTTAACGTAGCCTAATGATTTTATCATAAGCACTTAGGCAACAAATAAAATGAGATTACCTTTCCAATTGTTATTTTTGGAAACAAAATATTTCTCTGATCTTCTGCACCAACGTCTCGCTGTAATGGGAGAAAATATCAAATTAAATATATTTAATTATCATAATCGATTAGATATGATGTTGGAGATTGGAAATAATCTATTTGATTGAGATGAGTAAAGGAAGTTACCGTTGGTGTCTTTCCTTCTATGGCACAGCAAACGTTGAGCAGACTGTTGCTGAATCCTGGCTGCCAGTTTTGGCAACAAATCTCGAAGATTGCCTGGTCGTCCCTTATGCTTCCTTCTCCATTATAATCAGACCAAGGACGACATTTTCTCTCGGCCTTTGTGCATCTGAGTGGTCTGAGTGGTCTAAGTGGTCTAAGTGAGCTTTGTGCATCGACAGAGAGCGGAAGGTGCTAAGTGTCTCCTGGTTCTTTCTCTTGCAAGCTGCGTGTGAGAGTGTCAAGGGGCTGAGGTCAGATCCTTTGATCGTCTGAGAGGGACTAGGTGTCCTCGGTGCGTTCAACGAGCAGCCGGCGAATCGTCTGAGGGAAGCTAAGTGAATACCTGCTCTGAATTCAGTAACCGGTTGCTGACCCATCGGCAAGAAACCGTTCTTGTCGTGACTTTTCGCAGGGAAGTCTCGAGCCTACGGAGTTTGAGCAGTTAGACACGCACTTGCGGGTGCGCGCCAGAAGTCTCGTGCCTGCAGGGTAAAGCAGGAGTTGAGAACGCCGCCGGAGTAGAAAGAGTTCCTCCCGAGCACAGGGGTGCTGTGCAGAAGTCATGAATGCCTGATACAGAGGGTTAGTAAAGCAGGTTGCGTGGAAGCCAACGGATCGGAAAATTCCACCCTAGGCACTGGGTGTGCAGTGCAGTGAGTCACGGCTGTGGTAACCGTGCACGTCCGAACTGAGTGTAGGACGGATACCTTCTAAGTGGCTTTGTGGTTTTCTTTGTGATCTTTGTGGTTTCTATCTTCGTGATCTTTGTAATTCAACTTTGTGGTTGTCTCTTAAGCAAGTGCAGGCTTATCTTAAGGAGAGACAAGATCTGTGTGGAAATCCTCTGCTGAACGACTAAGTGCTGAAGCAATCCTTCGCTGTGAAACAGAAACGAGCTACTCTCTGAGAAGCTATTCTTCATTGTAAGGAATTATCTGTGAGGATTTATACTCTAACATAACGTTGTCTGTGTTCTTTGATAAGTCAGGAATATATTAAGCGACAACGAGCTGTGTGGAATCCATTGAGCTACCAACTGCTGAGGATAAGCGTCATTCTGCTGGAAACGAGAAGACGTCCACTGTGTGAGGAGCTGACCGTTGCCAGGAGTGATAATTTATTGTACGGGATTCTAAATCTCACTTTGTGAGAGGAACATACGCCTAGTGCAAGGGCTTTTTGCACCCATTATTTTATATAGTGGAATCACCTTGTTGGTGGAAAGCGGACGTAGGTCAATTAAGGCCGAACCACTATAAATCACTGTGTCCATTACGATCGCGCAACACTAGTACGAAAACCTACTCGACAAAATCGTAACAGTTACAGTAAAGTATTTCTCATTCTGAGAAACGCTCTGCTGTGATACAGTACGCTTCCGCTTACACCAAGAAAGGGCGAAAAAGTGAAAGACACTAATTCACCCCCCTCTTAGTGTTCCTGAACGATCCAACACAACCGTGACATGTTATATGAAATCCCAACACGAGTTGCAACCCAACCTTAACGAAGGCAAAGGCCAACGTATTTCTAGGGGAAAAAATGACTGAACCGGCTCGGTGAAAGTTCAGTTCGAAGTCGACTTTGACTGAGTTCAAGTCGAGCTCGAGCCTTAACACATAGCTCGACAGTCGTCAATTGAGCCAAGTTCGAGTCTATCAAGTCGACTTTAAGCTACGTATGTTTTGTGAACCGAGCTCGAGTTGTCGAGTTAAGTTTAAACTTGACCTCGGACTCCTATAATTGAATCGAGAAGAGCTCGAGCTTAAATTTTGGTGTTCAATTGAGCTCAAGCTTTGTATTAGTGTTATATAACCGGACTTGAGCCTAGAATGTTTCGGTTTCGACTCCGCTCGCTTTCACCCGGTGTATTTCTGTCCCTCGTTTGAATGATCAGTTTCTTTGTGAATCGACGTAATGTAATCATCACTTTGTAACTTGCATATTGTTCGCTATGTTTGAGTATCTATTATGTTGTTGGCGTGGTTGATGCACTACTTTCAACTGTCCATCAGTTGAATACAAACCTATACCTTGTCTGCAATTTTTTTTTTCTTTTTGTTGTGTGCGTCTCTTATCTGCGTCTTCACAGGGCAGAAATTAGCTCTGGGAGTCCTGAACCACATGAAGAGCAGATAGCGTCCGGACATTCAAATTGCTGCCACTCAGAGACACATGAAGAAATACATTTTTGTTTTCAATTTCGATCAGGTCAATTCGTTTTCAACTCGAGAAGCTCGTCCCTATACTACTTCTACTTAGATCGCCTACTTCGATTATTTTACGCTTCCTGACCCCAAGTCTTCGTTATAGGTTATGTATGATACATTCACATGTTAAAAATAAAATATAAAATTTAGTCGTTGGAATCCGATTTAGCGTGATGGAAGTGTTAAAATTGAAATATAAAGTATGTTGCACCCTATTTAACATTTCGAGTTTTAGGACAATTATCATCGACTGATGTAAAAATGCTAAAGAAACAATGAATTTTTTGAGTTGGTATATTATACGGAGGGGATGGAGTCCATTCTATTTCCATTGTTATTAAATCCTATAAGAAAAATGCTTACGGTTTGAGTAGTCAAAGACATTATCAGGAAAAGGTCAGAGGAGAAGAGATCCCGACAAGAAGAGCCTGGACTCGATCGTCTGTCTTCTCTCTCCCCTTTGCACTTTTCCACTAAAAAAAACACTAAACAAAAGCATGTGAAATTGGGCTTTGTGACCCGTGTTAACTCTAAGAAATTAGAGTTATATGTCTTATTTACGAGTTTAGTTAGTGTTAGACATTCCATATTTGTAAGCACTTTTGATAAGTTTGCTTGTTATTTTCGTTTAGTCGTATTGACTTTTGGTTTTCGTGGCTTTCAATGCAGGTAATGGGGTCGACACGAAGCATATATCATGTTTAATAAGAAATCTTGATAGAGGAAGGTAAGGCCTTTTAGTGAGGTTGTTGCCGAAACACGACAGGCGAAGGCTTGCTGACGAAACGGCTACCAAGCGACAAAGGTCACCAGGCGACACAAATAGACGAAGCAACAAGGATCACTAGGCGACACAACTACACGAAACGAAAGTCAAGTGAGCGAACGAAGAAACCTCTACCGGTAAAGGTTAAGGGGTGATACGGTTGAGCGGTGGCTGTCATGGAAAAATATGGGAGATCTCAGGAGCATGAAAGGAAATAGTTTCCTAGAGTATTAAAAGGAAAATAGATATTCTATGAGAGGGAAGCTGATGGACAGGAAGAGTCATGTGGCTACAAGAGGATTTGGTGTGGCCACACAAGCGCAGCAGAATTGGACAGAAAGGTCCGTGTGGCCACACGAGGATCTGGTGTGGCTACACGAGGCGAGATGATCTGTTTATATTATTTCCTAAGATCTTGGGTGCTTTGGGAAGATTTACCTTAGCTATAAAAGGGTTTAAATCGGGAGTATTGGAGAAGGATAGGGAGCTACAAGGCGACGGCTAAAGGAGAGAGATCGGAGAAGACGATTGAGATTTTCTTTTCTTGTTTTGCTTGTCGGCTAGGAAGCGGAACTAAATCTTTTATCTAGGACGGTGATGAACCGACTCGTGTATTTGATTGTCTAAACTCTTTTCGGAATCAATTGGTGAAGTTTCACGTTTACTTATGTTCTCTTGTGCTTAATGCTTGCATATTGGGTTGATCGCCGATTTGTTTGATTTCTTATCCTTTAGTGGACTCGAGAGAGGGACTTAGGATTAGAAGAGGGAGAATATAACCTAGGTTAAGCCTGAGAGATCAGGTTAACTCAGATGAGTATAGAGATATACGCTCGTACGTAACCAAGACAACAATTGGCACTTAAAGGGTTATAGTTGTTCGTACATCACTATATAGATATATGTTTACGGATAATTTATAAATTATCGTTACAAACTCGAGAGAGGTCTAACGAACTATAAGAATTGTGGTTAGTAAACGTGAAACCGAGGGAATTGAGGAAGAGATAGTGCAGATAGGTCATGAACGATAGGGGATTCATAGTCCTGGGTTTTTCATCCATTGAGTATTCTATACTTGCTTTTGTTTTGTTGCTATTTTCATTCTTACATTAAATCTTTTACCAATTAAAACTCTACTGGCTAGATTGAGACTTGTTAAGTTGATAATTGATAAAATATTCTGAATAATCTCCGTGGGAACGACTTTTACTCATTACTTTATTACTTGTGCGACCCGTATACTTGCGTGTGCATTTCTACGAACAACCCACTTCGCCCCAAAAAATGAAATCTCCATTCTCATCCTATACCATTCATCTATGTACTCGGACAAAAGGAAAATATCGAAAGAAAAAGCTTAATCAAAAAATTTAAAACATATATTTCTCTATTAATTATATAAAAATTAAATTAACTCGAATTCACTTTTAACAATCTCGTTAATGCACGAAAATCGATTTATAATCTTGATTTTGGGCTAAATTTTCATTTGGACTTAATTTAAAATGATTTTATTATCGACTTTTACTTTTAGTTTTTATATTAATTTTGATAAACATTAAATTTTATCACGTGAAAGCCTAACAAACCCCGACCTTCATAGACTGAACTATTTATCCATTAAAAAAAAGAATATGAAAAAAGGGGTATGAGAGAATAATATAGGAGCCTCTTTTGTAAGGTAATCTAATTTAAGATTTTGATAGCTAGTTTAAGTGGGCGTTGAGAAGGGCGGTAATTGCTGATGTTGCTAAAATTGCGCAAAAATGATGAAGTGTACTAATAGGTAGATTGTGGGGCTGCTACCACGGGTAAGACGAAGGACGAGTTAGAATAACACGATGAAGAGAGGTCAGAGGTTATGCATCATTAATATTGGACCAACTACTCATTTTTTTTTCCTTTTATTGGCTTATGTTTGTAGGTGTGAATGCATTATATCCCAATTGTCTCCACGTCCACGTCGTGTTATATCCCAACTCGCTACACGAATTCAACTAATTAGTTCTTGTTAAGACTATGTTAAGGTCTTATTTGCTTTCACATGATGAAATTTAAAATTAAATAAAATCAATAAATAAACAAAGTTAGTGTTAAAATTGTATAACGAATTAAATTAAAACCAAAGCCGAAAGTTGTCTGAGACTTACAAAATGCTATAAACTTATATTTTGTCATTTTAATTATTATAATATTATTAAATATATAAAAGGAAATAAACAAAATAAGTACAACAAAGAAAGAGAGAATGATGAAAATCTTCATCCCTTTTTATCTGCCATCAACAAACAAACAGAAGATTGCGGATGTCTGTCTCTCTAAGTTAGTCTTTTGGATAGTCTTCTGTACTTTTATATCATTCAACGGTGTTGAATTGGATCGTCCAGAGCACATTTTTCTTTCTTTTTATTCTAAAGGTGTAAACATTGATTTCACATGTTAACTTTTAGTCTATTCTTGGTTGTGGAAGCGCATTTAATGACTATATGATGCTTGGCATTACAATCCAAAATGATAAACCTTCCCCAAAGTTCCAATTTTTTCGAACTAATTTGAAACTTAGCACATTACATATTTGTGGAAGAACGCTAGTTTCGTGTAAGAACACGGACAGAAAAAATTCATAGTTTTGATTTCGGAAAGGAACTCGGGGATACAAAATTCGCGACTAGGGGCAACGCGATGGGGACGTGCACACGGTGACCTGGGAACCAACTTAGTAAACATTTCTAACGTATTTCGATTACACGACGCATCAGTACGTAGTCTTCATTGCGTCGTATCCATGGTTTACAAAATATTTTGTTTCTTCGGGGGAATACTATCCGACTTGAAATGCGAGTTTTATTCCTAAATGCCGGTTACGAAAATGTTTCGCACAAAGTCTCTTAAATAGTTAACAATTCCCAAAAATTGTTGGACCTGTTTAATTGTTAGATTAGAGTTTGGGAATTTTAAAAGTTCTTGACATTCACATGAACTTTTACTGAAAGAATTTACAGACCTTGTGCACAAATATGGCATAATGCTTTGGGTCTGATGGTGAATCATCTGATGACAATGAAATTACTTTTTAAAGCGGAGTTCCTCTTTTCAAAACAGAACTTAAACAACCTGACTTTTTAAAAGGCGTCAACAAAAATTTTCAAAAAATTCTAACCGATCCGAACTTAACACCGAATTCTCGACGGAAACTAACAACGCCACTTCGTCGTCCGTCCTCTCCTAGTCATTTCCGATGATGATGTGGCGGTGGGGTTGAGGGATATAGTCATGTAATTTTCACATTACCTTCCCCGGCAGACTATTTAATACGCCCTTTCCTCCTCATCCATTCCTTTTTCTTTCGATTCCCTTCAATCATGTTAATGCCCACTTGCATCGCAGTCACAACTTGTACAATTTCTTAAATATAAAAGTAAAACAAATCCCTAGATGCAGAATTCACCCGGACATGAAAAATAAAGCTTTGGGATGACCGCCGGATTTGGTAAACAAATCCGAAGGAAGTCGGCCACTGGATCAAACTCCATGACGCTCCTCCCTCCATGTGTCCGTACTACTGCAATAAGATAAGTTTACGCAACCGACCTTTTTCTAAGTGGTACGAAAACTTTCTTCGTGACAGTAGAAAGAAATTGGCTATATTATATTTTGTACTCGTTTGTTTGTATTTAACTGTCACGCGAGTTAGGTCACGAAAATATTTTGCGATTTAAAATGTTCATAAAATTATTAAAAAAAATCGAATTTACACGTTTATGAACTCAAACATTTTAAAAATCAAATTATGAGATTTAAAGTACCAGAGTCGACCCATGTTAGTTCTCAAGGTATTCGACTTTTTAAAGCCGATTTCTGGAGATTTATGAAGATGAATTGTACTTTATAAAATATGAACTCGGTACATCATTTTAAAAATTTTAAAAAATGAATACCTAAAAATAAGAAATATTTTCACGATAGAAAATAATAGCCCACAAAACTCCAACTTTCACCAACCGCTACCTCTGAAAAGAAAACTGCATTTAGTACAAGGCATTGTCATAGCCCCGGTCGTTTCTCTGATATGTAATGACATAAATAACCCCACACCATCCATTTTCTTTCCTGAAATCTTATTAAATTGTGAGATAGGTGTTTCATCATCCGAAATGCTTTGCTTTGCGATCGACTCTGCCCCATATGAATGTATAATCATAGGTTGGATGGGATATTTTCACCCATATTTGCGGGTAATAATGCGTGATCAGTAGAGTAGTCGAAGATGCCACGAAGGTTTTCAAATTCGAGTATTCGTATTAATTTACCCGGGGGCACAGGGTTCCGATCCATTTTCCAAGCTCAAACTCGGCATGGGGAGCAATCCAACCTTAAGCTGATAATTGGATTGTTCAACCCCACAAAGGGTGTCTAGCAGCTCGTTCCTCGTCCTCGTGCAATGAACTCATATGGTTTCACCCTTTGTTTTGTAATAATAATCCAATCAGGTTCTCCTAGGGGTGTATCGTTGCAGAAATATTAGCTGCGGTCATTTGTTGCAAATATTGATTTTTGGCCGAGTTCCATGTGACACGGGTTCGATGTCTTGTTTATCTGTGTCACCTTCGTCGCGGATGGATACCGAACCATCTGAATCCAAAATTGTTAGCATATAATAGAAGATATATGTGTGTATATATGTACGAGGAGAAGTTTGAAGCTTCGTCTTCTTCCCTGATCTTAGCACTTACCTCAATTCGATCAAAGTCGAAAAAACACTCGCACCAAGGACAGAAAGGGAAACCCATCGTCTTCTGAAACGCTTCCTCCCCAAAGTAAAAAAAGGGTGTCAAATTAACTTTCCAAATCAGATATCCAAATTCAAACCCCATTCTCCTAAAAGCAACTTCCACAGAGAGATAGAAGACGAAAGAAAACTAGCAAATGAAGGCCTCTCCGATCGCCTGTTGTTTCCTACTCCTGCCTCTTCTCTTGTCTCAGGCACAAGGTATGGAACATGCTTTCATTTCTCTGGCCGTGTGTCTGTTAATCGACGAGATGGCATCGTCAAACGAAGAAATTTCGGACAACCCTGGTACGGTTTTCTTCTTATAACGTGCCAGTTTTTTCTTGGCCGACATCTTGTAGGAAGTAGTAGGAAGCTCGCAGCCATGGCTGCCACACCATCTCCATCCTCAGCTCCAAAGGTATGCTGCCCTGCCCATAAAACTGTTAATAACGTTGTTTTGAACCGAAAACGGGTCGCATCAGATTAATTAAGGTCCAAACGAGGGTTTACATATGTAACATTTTTAGTCCATTGGAAGCTCAATTTCTTGGTAAGGTAAAGCTTCTTCATTTTTTTTTGGTCAATGCAGAATGAGAAGATCAATAGGGGAGGAAACATCCCCAATTCCATCTTCGACGCAAAGATCACCAGAAGCATAAGGACCGTGGGGAAGAGAGGAGAGAAGGAAGCAAGCTATCGAGTGAAATTGGGGGAGCAGAGAGGGTCCGACAAGTCCTACCCCAATGTGCTCGACATAGCGGAGATGGACTACTCTCCCGCAAAGAGGGAGCCGCCTATACACAACTGAATTGAGGTTGATCAAAGACTTCATGTGATGATAACAGTAGAGAAATGAGTTTTTATTATATATATATATATATAAGGAAGAAGAAGGTCGAAAATGAAAATATATAATATATTATGTTTTTACTTTTAAGAAGACAGAGAGTTTATGCCCCGTCAGACACCGAAAATCCGGTTATTTTGTCTCTAAGGGCCGCTTTTTCGACCTCTTTATATCAAGTTACTTAGGGTACTCCATAAGATTTCTCATCAACCTTTTTCCTTCGCAACATAACTCTTTATTTTGAAGGATTTGCTCTTTGAAATTTAAAATAATATGTGAATGCATGAAAGGAGAAAATGAATAATGATTTAATTGTATTTTGCCAACAACATAAAAATAATAACAAATCAACCTAAAATTATTAACTTATTCTGCTAAACACACGTGGCTAAACATTTGCTACAAGTTTTAAAAAATGTTTTAAACTGTTGAATTTATTTATTTCAATGGTGAATTTTCGCAAATAATTTTTTATAAGTCTTTGTGCTTGGAAATATATATATTTTTTAGAAATATAAATTTATAACATGAAATCAATTTTATTATTATTTTTACGTTGTTATTCGATAAATTTGAAAATAAATTAATGAAATAATAAAATTTCATTTAATTAATGAAATAAGATAATAAATACCATTAGAATCAATGAACTATTATTATTTAATATTCAAAACACGTGTCAGATTGATTTTGAAGTTGCGATTTTTTTCCTCTAAAAGTTTTTATAGAAAATTGAACACCCCTAACCTCACTTCTCAAATTCTTTTGAATTTGGGGTGGTGGCTGCTCTTATTGGTGTTGTGTTTTTCTGGAGAGGTTGACTAAAAAAGTCCGATTGCTATGTGTTTGGGTTTTTTTTTTGGAATTCTATGTATGGTGGAGTCAGATTTTATGTGTGTATGTGTGGTGGTGGGATGCTGTCGCCCCGCTTAGTTGTTGTGGATTGAATTTTGGGTTTCTCGTTTGGGCAGTGATTGGATGAGCTGCCTGGCAGACAGACGAACTCAATAATTAGATTGTATCTTTTATGATTAGGGCTTGTGAATACCGATTTGATTTGCTTTGGCGATGCAAGCTTTTCCAAGGAAAAGCAGGGCTTTAGAAAATTAAAAGACTGTTGCCGAGTATTGTATTGAGGGTCTGGGGTTCGGAGAGTTTTTCTTTTCCAGTACTGATTAACCGCCCATTTCTCAACCAGGTTCGTCTTGTCGTTTTTTGTCCCCCCACGAGAAATGGGTAGTTATGGCACGATCGATGAAGCTGGAGGTTCCGAAGGCACCATTGAGATAAAGATTAAGACATTGGATTCACGATCTTACTCATTGAGAGTGAACAAACAGGTTTTTTAGCTTGACATCGGTATTACTCATATCAAATCTGCTAGTAATTATTCTACTGAGGCCTGAGCTAATTTGCACCAAGTTACTGACCTTTGACACTAGTGCTCGAGGTCTTCTTTTGGAACAAAAAGAAATCTTGATGATATTGGATTTTCTATTGTTATTGTTTGAATTTGGAGATTCTACCATAATCAAAGGATGAATCATGGGTGTCATTTTGGAAATGCTTTGGCTTTTGTTTGTTTCCCAGATGCCTGTCCCTGCTTTGAAAGAACAGATAGCTTCTCTTACGGGTGTATTGACCGAACAACAACGCTTAATATGCCGAGGAAAGGTGTTGAAGGATGATCAGCTACTGTCTGCTTACCGTATCCTTATATCTCCGGCCTTTGAAGCTGTCTGCTCTCATATGTTTTGATACCGTACTTTTTGTAAGTTTACATCTGAATTGTTACCGGGCTTGGATTTGAATTCTCTTGTGAGATGTCTGTTCATGCAGCCCCACACCCTCTCACTTATCTCCCATGAATCATGGTTATACCCACATTTTATTTCGAAAATAAAATTAATTCCAGTTGTGTTTACGTAGTTATTGTTTATAATAATTGTTATCGTGTCTCAAGCATGCAAAATTTTGATGCGGAAGTCAAGGGTCACATGACTTGTGACTTCTAGTAGTGGGTATGCTCGGATTTCAATGTGTATAAGCTTAGGGATGCAGAAAAGTGGTTGGCATTTGAATAAAAAATGGTGTTGCTACAAGGGTTATGTTGCAGGGTTTTATGTTATTTAAACACTTGTCTGCTTTATAGTTGTGCTTATTTGCTTAAATGGTTGGTTGGATGTGAATGGATGTGTGCTCTTAACTTGGCTGTAGATGTCGAAGACGGTCATACATTGCATCTAGTGGTGAGGCAGCCTTCTGATGGATCACACAGTTATGCAGGTTTGGATTGAGTAAAGACTTCTTTGATATTGACATGACTTGCAATCTTGCTGCTGTAATGACACTTGCTACTTGTATTGTGTTCTAATTCATTTTTAACCTTTTCTTATTGGTACCTTTTGTTTTTGGAATACCATCTATATCACTTAGTGAAGTGGTGCTACGACTAAACACAACAAGCGCCTGAGTGAATTGTGGAATTCCTTTGTTTTCTATATAGCAGCTGATCCTTCAACTGTGAGCCAGGGGAACAGTAGCCGTGTTGGCCCGAGGGTTGTTATTGAGACTCTTAACATACCAGACCAAGGTGAAGGGCTTCCCCCAGAGATTAGCCAGGTGAGTCTTCATTTTGGAGATGAATACCTTTGGACGGGTTAAGGAGTTACTTGATTAGAATCTGAAGCATATTCTCTGTGCAGATAGTTTCTGCTGTTCTAGGTTCCTTTGGATTATCTGGTGCAGGGATTAGCAGGGAGGGGGTATGTGCCTGTGAGCTATCACGATGTTCAAGCTTGCAACAGATGTGATAAATTGCCTATTTTAATGCAGGGAAATGAGAGAATATCAAGTGCAACAAACATAAGTCGTATGCAGTCTGAAGATTCTAGTTTAAGGGGTCATTCTGGCGGACTTGCTGGTGCTTTTGGTATTCCTGCTGCAACCAGTCAACCTCCTGTGAGTGGATGACTGGCTTTTGCTTTGTATTGGCAGTTTCTGTGCGAATTAGTCATGCATCTTTTTTGGTCATGTAGGTGATACCTGATTCTTTGACAACCATGTCACGGTTCCTGAATTTAATGACGAGCGAGTTTGCCAACATAGGTGAGTGGATATGCAATGGAATACACTATTTTATTGTAATCATTCCAAGGGAAAGCTCATTAAAAGTAAATATTGCTAAAAGGCAGAGGGAGTGAAAACCTGGAAGAAGTATCACAGCGCTCTGGTTTAGGAGATGCACCTCCGTCAACACATTCGGGGACTGTACAAGCTGGCCTGCCAACTCCTGAATCTTTGGCCAACATTTTGTCATCTACAAGACAGTTTCTCATCCAACAGGTTGCGGGATATCTACAGGTTTGTCCCATATCTTTTGAAGGGTTCTACGTCTAACATGAATTGAGTAGCACTATTCCATTTTGTCGTCATAATATTGCTCGCTGGCGGCGTTACATAAAATTGCATATTTCTTGGGCTTATTTTATACGGACATTGAACTACCCATTTTTCAAATGTGCCATTTGTTCAGCTGTCCTTTCGCTAAAATTAAATGTTTCTGAGCAGTATTGGATGTTATTATTTCTAGAGAGAGATTGGCGAGTTTGCACGGAGTAAGCCCTGTGTAGTGGCTGATAGGGTAGGATGGAGAATATGACCCTTAATCTAACACACATGCAAACTCTGGTTGTTTTCACGCCTTGAACATCCTATAGGATGAATGATTCATCAAAAGAGCATAGCAAATTCTTCTTAAGAATTATGGAGAGGGTTAGGTGCTTGGATTCTTTCAACGGTTTCAATATCATGCATTTTAACTACAAATCACTCTTGAATACCAAAAAGAAAAAAACTACAAATCACTCTTCACAGTGAAGGTATGCCTTTTTCTTTTTTTTTTTGGGGGGGGGGGGGATAGAATGCAATAGATAGAGGTCAATAAAAAGTTTTTAAATATAGGCATGGCCTTATCTTTTCCTACTAGAGTGTGTCCAAAATATTTTTCTACATGGACTAAAATTCTGATTGAACCACAGGAAATTCAGCACGTGTGCATTCTGGACGTTGCTTTGAAACTTTCAGCACGATTATTATTTCCTTTTTGAGCATATATCAGAATATGGATAGTTTATCTTTGGATGACGTGCAACATAATTCTTTGTTTTATGGATGGCACACCCCTCAAATGCTTTTCACCGTGATCTTGGCAATGATCATCCCCATCAAGACCAAACTCACTCCTGTACTAGTAACCTAGTGTGTCCAAAATATTTTTCTACATGGACTAAAATTCTGATTGAACCACAGGAAATTCAGCACGTGTGCATTCTGGACGTTGCTTTGAAACTTTCAGCACGATTATTATTTCCTTTTTGAGCATATATCAGAATATGGATAGTTTATCTTTGGATGACGTGCAACATAATTCTTTGTTTTATGGATGGCACACCCCTCAAATGCTTTTCACCGTGATCTTGGCAATGATCATCCCCATCAAGACCAAACTCACTCCTGTACTAGTAACCTGGTGTTAGTTATTGGCACTCGACAAAGTGGGAAGAGCTTCAGAGAATTTTTTGCTCTGAGTGCTATTAAAATTTCATCATTATGACCCTTCTTGTGATTTCTTCTGCTCGTGGAGTATCAGATCAGAACATAAGGCGTACTTAGTGAAACAGCAAAGTTGTTCAATGTGCGAATGCAACCTCGTTGTGATTGATTTGCGAGTTAAGGTTGTGCATACACCGACTTTTGCTAGTCAGAGAGCCGCTTTCTGCAATGAGAACATAACTGATTGATTGATATACAGAAGTTTGGGTATAACATTAAATTACAATGCTCTTCTGAATCATTAGGGGGCACTCTTCCCAACTGAGAGGTCCAATCTTGGGCCTCATTATATTCCTTTATCAAGTGAATAGATGTTTGGACATGAATGCTTCGATAAAAGTGCAGGCTTTTGCCAATCAACTGGAAAACCAAGGAAGCATTACCGACTCTTCAGTGCGGCTGAACTCTCAACATAGTGCCATCAGAATGGGAGCAGTGTTGCACCATTTAGGTGCTTTCATACTTGAGCTTGGTCGAACTGTGATGACCTTAAGATTGGGTACATCTACGGTGGGTCGTTATAAAGGAGATTTCCACTCTACAATTTTCTTAGAACATTTTATGGATACAGCTGATCTTTGGGTTAAACTTGTAGGCTGAAGCTGTTGTAAACGCCGGACCAGCAGTTTTCATATCACCTACTGGACCAAATCCTTTGATGGTTCAGGCAGTATTCATAGACTCACTTATAAGATCTTTGACGATTTTGCACTTTCTTTTAGGTGTGATCTCTCTATTTATATTCTTTGATAAAGATCTTCTTCTTCAGCCTCTATCATTCCAGACGGGATCCAGCCTTGGTGGCATTCAGGTTGCCAATTGGCCATCTGGCTCAAGTTGGGGTAGTAGCTATGGTTCAGGATTCCATCCTAGACGTATAGACATTCAAATTCGAAGAGGTTCTTGTTTGTGATTTTATTTCCTAAACTGTTTGATTTCAAAATGATAGGTAGCCAACATGCCTATCGTTTTTATCCTCATCTTTTCTCATTTCTTCCTTATGTACACCACAGCATCAAACGGGGGAAGTGATAGAGCAGAAAACCAACCACCATCAGCACAAGCAAATCCTTCTGAAAATTCTGGTGGTGAAAACAACGCAGACTCCTCTGCTTCAATAAATCCTGGTACTGAAGAAGCAGGTGTGAGGGCAATGCCATTTCGAACGATGGTTGCAGCTGTCCCTCCCTCATTTAACCAAGTGGGATCTGATTCGCGAGGACATCCGTTAGGAATCTATTATCCTGTTGTTGGAAGATTGCAGCCGGTGGCTTCTTCCGAAAATGTGTTCAGCGAAAGGCCTACCCATACATCTTATGAGCAACATTTAGCTGGTGGGGGATCTGGGCAGACATCTGTTTCAAATTCCATCCCTCAGCAGCACAATACTGTTGAAAACCCTGAAAGAGACGGTAAGACTTTGGTTTGTGTCACATGTGCTTGTGTGAAAGATAGTCAATCTTTTTAAAGGATACAAGTTTAAGAATCTCAGTGGCATTGCTGTTAATGTTAAATATTTTTGGGAGTAGAAGTAGAGCAAAAAATATACACTACCTAGGTTGGGCGTGGTACGTGAAAGCTAAAACTGCTGTTCAATGGCAATACCAAGAGATATTTGCCAAACTGCAATGTTGTCCCTGCGGCTTTAGGCATAAAATTTTGTCACTTCTCTGTTTGGAGTCTTGAACTTTGAGGATGGATCTAATGAGACCTGCGAATGCATGGTGAGGGAAAAGTTGCTAGTGAGGGACAAGGTACGTTGGGATCTGAATTGAGACACATCATTGAGATTCCAGAGCTTAGTGTATCAACTCCGTGTTTTTTACTGCTTATCTGCATGGAGATGCTGCTGAAGCAATTTGCATTGCTTATGTGCATGGTTCCCTTCAGGCTCCCCTACTGAAGCTAGGAACTGGGAGCCTACCTCTAGAGGGGTGAATATTAACATTGTGTCCTCGAGCACAGCACGCCACAACCAGCAAACAGTGAGAGAGATCTCTGGCAGTGTGGTCGAGTTCTTACAGACCCTCTTTCCTGGTGGTGATGTTAATAATGAAGAGGCAAGTATAAATGGAGTGCCTGTTGGTGAACCCCGACAAGATGCCGGGATAGCAAGTGCTGAGCCAAGTGTTTCAGAAGTAGGAACAGGAGCTAGTGATGATGGGATACTTCTATCCAATTTGCTACGTCAGATCATGCCATACATTTCTCAGCATGCTCTTTCTGGCTCGTCCAATGCCGAAAATGTGACAAGGGGAAGAGTTGAAGAAGATTCGTCCTCCCTACCCAACGTGAGTATATATCACTCGTAGTTGCATTCTATGAGTTTTCCTTGGTGAATGTATCATTTCCACTTGCGCCTGTCCAAAATCACGTCACTTAAATTTTCACATCTTTTGTATATTATATCGTTAAGAGTTAACATGCCTGCACGGCTGTCAAACTGAGACATTTTGTTCTGGATAAAAGCTTCGAGAAATTTGCTTGTCTCAGGCCGAGGAAACTGAGGCTGGGACATCCAGGAGACATCGCAATTCTGACTCTGCCGCTTCGTCCACCAAACGCCAAAAGGTAAATGACCTGGTATGGCCTGTCAAGCAGACCATTATTTTAAGGAGCGGGAATCTTACGAAATAAATCACCGTATTGCAGACCGACTGAGAGTTCTGCCGAAGACGTTGGGAAAGGCAACCGCGAGATGGTTGTGGCTCCTTGGAAGCAATCCCTGTTATTTTCGTCCCTAGTGGCTGCTCCGATAACTAGTGGTGCTATTAATCTCCAGGAGAGCAGATGATTTACTGGCGTGCATGCTCCTGGAGGGTATTCTTTTGCCACAGACTACTGCGTGGTTGGTTATTCTGGTTGCACACCATTTGGACATGTTTATTTTGTCTCAGTTACCGCACTATAAATTTGTTATCGAGAGAGGTATGCGACCGAAGGTGGAGAAGGTACGATGGGATGCACAAGCGAAGATCCTGTTTGGTGTATTCCTTTTATTGTGTGGTGCATTAGGTGTTTTACATCTCAGGTAATATTAATGTTTTAATTTAATTTTAGTGGTTAAAATTTGATAAATAATGTCTTGTACTCGGAGTTTAAAAAGTTAAGTTTGGTTCTTCAATCTTCTTTCGGTCGATTTATCTAAAAATCGAAGTTGATTTTTTAAACATTAATTTTTAAGATATTATTTATCTAATTTTAAAAGTTACCGTTTTATTTAGTGGAAACATATCGAAGTTATGTATATAATTTGAGTTTTGTTTCAAAATGATATTATCTGAGGGCACATGAGAAGCGAATGCTGATTACTGGTCTGGTTATGTATGAACAGCGATAAGGGAGATTAAAAAAGAAGGGGGAGGGGGGGACAGAGAGATTCGTCAACCATCTCCTTCGTCGTAATTTCCGAACAGCGATGATTTCATCCTTCACGCCATCGTCTCATCGTTTTTTCTGTAAGGAGTCTTGCGATATCTTCTTCATTGACGCCGTTTTTTAAAAAAATACGAGGATGTAAGTGAGAGAGGAAAGAAATTCCCCCTCCCCCCTACAGAGTCGTTTGTTTTACTGTCAACTTCGTCCTGTCAGGCCTTTCCTCTTGAAACGTTTTGATGTTTGGGGTTAGGTGGTCAGATGCACCATCTTCTACTTCTTCTTCTTCATCCTTTTCTCCACGCTTTCCCAATCTTCGTCTCCGGGATTAGTAGCACCAAGTGATTATTCCATGGGTTCGAGCAATAGCAAGCCGGTTCCGGGTTCGGGTTCGGTCGATCGGAAAGTCGTCGGCAGCATCGATGGCCGCGAGAGGTCGAGACCCGGCAAGCTCTCCTCCGTCTTCTGCGGCTGCTCCTCCTCTTCTCGAAACCCTCCCGCTGAGGTTGTTAAATTTCTTTTATTCGTTTTGGGGGTTGGCTCGTGTTTGATTTTGGGTCTGGGTTTGTGATGGGGGTTGATTTGTTGGTTTTGTCGGGGGGGGGGGGGGGGGGTTGTCTGATTGATGGGTTTTGTTTGATGGCCTTGTTGTTGTTACTTCTCCGTTCTTCAATGAGTTTGTGATTAGTTTTGAGGGAGATAAAGAGGCGATCCCAGAATGATTCTCCCCAAACTGTTCTCGTTGTAGGGCAGGTCGAAAAGTGATGCATATTAATATAGCAGGCGGGGAACAAGGTTATCGGCCGTTGCATTTCGAAGGAGAAGGGAGCTGGGCTGCTGGAATGGGGGAATGCTGGGTTGAGAACGAGAAGAAAGGAGGATGGGCCGAGAACGCGTGCTGGGTCGAGAACACGAAGGAAGGAGGATGGGCCGAGAATGCGAAGGATGGAAGAGACTCGGGGGAGCAGACCGAACACATGAGAAGAATTAAAGGACAGCCAGGAGAGGAAATAAAGAAGGAGGAGCAAGAAGAAAAGGAGAGGAAGTTGCAACAGAATGGGGGCGCGGAGATTATGACAGAGGAGGCCGCGCTGCTGACAGGGAATTCGGTTGGAGGGGAAGAAGGAATGTAATGTGAGAGGATAAGAAAAAGGGGTGTAGGAGGAAGGAGAGAAATGGGGTGCTGAAGGAATTGTTGGGGTTTATTATCGCTGTGACTATCTTTCTGTATTTTCTCCGGGAAGATTCAGCTATGAAATCCGTTTAGTTGCATCATCTGGTATCAGAGCGGCAATAGCTCGATCTTTCCGAGTGGAATGCCTGTGGCAGACGGCACCAGAGCGAGGATGGCGCAAACGGAAGCAGATTCGGTGAAGGAAGTGTTACAGGAACTCGTGCGGAAGATAGAAGGCATGGATGCCCGCATAGCGGGCCTGGAGGATCGCGAAGGAAGGAAGGAACAAATCGCAGTGGGAGAACGGAGTGAACTGACCTCTAGACGGGACGAACGACCAGGATGGGGGGAAAACAGGGTGACCCGTCAAACCAGAGTAGAGTTTCCTGAGTTTGATGGCACCAATGTGCAGGAATGGATCTTCCGCAGCGAAAGATTCTTTGAGTTGGATGAAACGCCAGCAGATCTTAAGGTAAGTGTCGCTTCTGTGCACTTGTTTGGTCCAGCCATTGAATGGCACTACGCATTCTTGCGAGGCAGAGAACTAGGTGGACCTGTGAGCTGGAGTGAATATGCGGCGGCAATGATGGTGCGATTTGGGCCGAACGAACTAACGCGACCTATTGTATTATTGAAAGAGTTGAAGGAGAAAACTAATCTGTCAGAGTACGTGGAGGAGTTCATCTCCTTGGTTACTAAGGTGGAGCTCTCTAATGAGGATCAAGTAGCTCTGTTTGTTGGGGGGTTAAAGAAGGAGACCAGGAAAATTGTTACAGTGCTGAACCCACGTACGTTACAACAAGCTATCGCTTTTGCGAAAACACTGGGTACGGACGAAGAGCATTTGGCTCACAGGGGGAGGGAAGTAATGAGCAGAGGAGGCAGGACAGAGACTTGGAATGGGTACAGAGGACTAGCTGCTGGGTCAGCAAACAGACACCCTGCGAGGCTGTTAAATGGACGAGGAGTGGATATAAGAGGTGTGGGACTATCTGGAGCGAGATCTTCGCCATATCAACCACCTCACAAAAGACTTACGACGGCAGAGATGGAAGAAAAGCGACAAAAGGGTTTGTGTTTCTGGTGCGACGAGAAATATTCCTTTAATCACAAGTGCAGCAACAAACGTCTTTACTCAATCACTTTGGAGCCTGAGGAATTTGCGGCTGATCAGGACCAAGAGAATATGGAAGAGGAAATCGCAAGGGAAGAAGACTCCCCGGTTGTCTCTCTTCATGCCTTGTATGGAATGGCTATTTCTTTCAAAAACCAGACTATGAAGGTGGTGGGGTTCTACAAGAAGCGAAGGTTGACCATTTTGGTGGATTCGGGAAGTACCCATAACTTCCTAGATGTGGGAGTAGCGAAACAGCTGGGATGTTCGATCCAAAAGGTGGGAGAGAGGGGAGTATTGGTGGCTAATGGGGAGAGAATATCATGCACTTCAACAGTTAAGAATTTCCGGTGGGAGTTGCAGGGAGAAATTTACAGTGCGGACGTTCTACTTATGCCAATTAAAGGGTGTGAAATGATCCTCGGCATTGAATGGTTGACTTCTTTAGGCCAGGTATTATGGGACTTCCCTAAACTTACTATGCAATTCTGGAAGGATGGAAAGGTGGTACGACTTACAGCGGGCAGCGGGGAATTTGCTTCGGTCTCAGCTGGGGTTTTCTCTCTGGATAGTAGGGATATGGGGTTGATGATAATACCCGGAAAACAGGAAGACCACAAGGAAGGTTCTGATGCTGCAATTCCAGCTGACGTGCAGCGACTAATCTCCAAATTTGGGAAGGTCTTTGAGGAGCCTACTGGGCTGCCTCCAAGAAGGAAGTACGATCATGCAATTGTGCTGGAACAGGGAGTCAGGGGGCTCAGTTTACGACCATACAGGCATACTAGCTCTCAAAAAGATATTATAGAGAAGTTAGTGGAGGAAATGCTTCAGTCAGGTGTGATTAGGCCAAGTTGCAGTCCCTTCTCATCCCCTGTGGTGTTAGTCAAGAAAAAAGATGGCACTTGGAGACTTTGTATAGATTATCGGGAGTTAAACAAAAAGACTGTCAAGGACAAGTTCCCGATACCTATCATAGAAGAATTACTTGATGAATTACAGGGAGCAAGCTGGTTTACGAAGCTGGACTTGAGGTCAGGTTATCACCAAATTAGGGTGAGGGATGAAGACATTCCAAAGACAGCCTTCAAAACCCACGATGGCCATTATGAATTTTTAGTTATGCCCTTCGGCCTAACTAACGCACCTTCTACATTCCAATCTTTAATGAATGACATCTTCAAGCCCTACCTTCGGAAGAGTGTGCTGGTTTTTTTTGATGACATCTTAGTTTATAGTTCCAGCCTACAGACACATCTGATCCATCTATCGCAAGTGTTACAAGTGTTACTGCAGAATTGCTTGGTAGCCAAATTCAGCAAATGTTCATTTGCAGCGAGGAGGATTGAGTATCTGGGGCATTTTATCGACGAGACTGGAGTTTCCACAGACCCCAAGAAGATAGAGGCGGTTTGGAATTGGCCGGTGCCAACTAACATTAAACAGCTTCGGGGGTTCCTCGGACTAACAGGGTATTACCGGCGTTTTGTCCGGGGATATGGCACAATTAGCAAACCGCTGACCCAATTGCTCAAGAAGGATGCTTTCCAGTGGACACCTCAAGCTCAAGCCACATTCGTGCAGCTCAAAGAAGCTATGACCACGGCGCCCACACTGGCGCTACCCGACTTCTCTAAAACATTCATAGTGGAAACGGATGCAAGTTCTCAGGGTATTGGGGCTGTTTTGATGCAGGATGGCCACCCAATAGCATTCATTAGCAAGGCATTGGCCCCCCGACATCTGGGATTGTCAGTTTACGAGAAGGAATTATTGTCGTTGGTGTATGCCATTGATAAGTGGAAGCATTATTTAATGTGCAATCATTTTGTAGTGAAGACTGATCATCAAAGTCTGAAGTTCCTTTTGGAGCAGCGGCTACACAATGATATGCAGTTCCGTTGGTTATCGAAGTTGGTTGGCTACGATTTCGAGATCAGTTATAAGAGGGGAAAAGACAACATAGCGGCGGACGCTCTATCTCGTATATCTAGTCCTGAACTACTGGCTACTGCACTAGAATTGCAGCAGAGTACATTATTAGATGAAATTATACAGAGCTGGAAGGATGATGACTCTCTTAAAACGATTTTACAGCAGCTGGCAACAGGACCAGTTCTGCACTATTCATTCCAACAGGGCTTACTAAGAAGGAAGGGGAAATTGGTTGTGGGCAGTAATCCTCAGCTCCGTGAAACCATCATTCGTATTTTTCATTCTTCCGCAGCAGGTGGACACTCAGGAATCAATGCTACCACTAAAAGGGTTTCTAGCTTCTGTTTCTGGAAGGGCCTCGATGATGATGTTAAGCAATTCGTGAATAGTTGCGAGATTTGTCAAAGATGTAAGTATGACACGGCTGCTTATCCAGGGTTACTGCAGCCCTTACCGATTCCCACCTCGATCTGGTCAGATGTCAGCATGGACTTCATCACGGGCTTACCAAAGTCTTTTGGCAAAGAGGTCATTATGGTGGTGGTTGATAGGCTAACGAAATTTGCTCACTTTATCGCCTTGAAGCATCCCTTCTCAGCCATGACAGTAGCCACTGCGTTTATGGATCATATCTTCAAGCTTCATGGCCTCCCTCAAACCATCATTAGTGACCGGGACCCGGTATTTCTGAGCGACTTCTGGAGAAACCTCTTCGAATTGCAAGGAGTGGAGTTACGTTTCTCATCTGCATACCATCCTCAGACAGACGGCCAAACGGAGGTGGTAAATAGGTGTGTGGAGACATACCTTCGCTGTATGTGTGCTGACTGTCCCGCGACATGGTGTAAATGGCTTTCCCTGGCGGAATGGTGGTATAACACCACCCATCACTCCTCTATACACATGTCTCCCTTTCAAGCTCTTTATGGCTATGAACCACCAATCCATCTGCCCTACATTCAAGGTACTGCTGCTAACATTTCGGTGGACAAAACTTTGACAGACAAGGAAGCTATCATACAGCTTCTCAGGTTTCATATCCACCGAGCTCAAAATAGGATGACTCAATTGGCGAATCGCCACCGCACTGATCGGAATTTCCAAGTGGGTGAGCTGGTTTTTGTTAAATTACAGCAGTACAGACAATCTTCAGTCACTGGGGGACAGCACAGCAAGCTTGCTTATTTATATTATGGTCCCTATAAAATATGTGAGAAGATTGGGGCAGTGGCTTATAGATTGGATCTGCCTTCGGGATCACACATCCATCCAGTCTTTCACGTTTCTAGGCTGAAGAAGTTTCTGGGGCGTACCGATCGTTATGCTGCGACAGGATCCAATCCACCTACACCGCTGCCAGAACGAATTCTGCAACGGAAAATGGTGCGTCGAGGCCACACAGCAGCAACACAAGTGTTAGTTAAATGGCACCAGCGTCAGGAAGATGAAGCTACTTGGGAGTTCCTCGATGATTTATTGCACAGGTTTCCTCATCTCACCCTTGGGGACAAGGGTGAATTCAAGGAGGGGGTATTGATGCATATTAATATAGCAGGCGGGGAACAAGGTTATCGGCCGTTGCATTTCGAAGGAGAAGGGAGCTGGGCTGCTGGAATGGGGGAATGCTGGGTTGAGAACGAGAAGAAAGGAGGATGGGCCGAGAACGCGTGCTGGGTCGAGAACACGAAGGAAGGAGGATGGGCCGAGAATGCGAAGGATGGAAGAGACTCGGGGGAGCAGACCGAACACATGAGAAGAATTAAAGGACAGCCAGGAGAGGAAATAAAGAAGGAGGAGCAAGAAGAAAAGGAGAGGAAGTTGCAACAGAATGGGGGCGCGGAGATTATGACAGAGGAGGCCGCGCTGCTGACAGGGAATTCGGTTGGAGGGGAAGAAGGAATGTAATGTGAGAGGATAAGAAAAAGGGGTGTAGGAGGAAGGAGAGAAATGGGGTGCTGAAGGAATTGTTGGGGTTTATTATCGCTGTGACTATCTTTCTGTATTTTCTCCGGGAAGATTCAGCTATGAAATCCGTTTAGTTGCATCAAAAAGTTTTGCGAAAAACCAAGGTCTTTCCTTTTGATACCGTGGTCGATGGCGATCCATTCGTCTCGTCTCTTCGCCCTTTAAGAAGGCACCCACGAGTGCAAGGTTTAACCATTTTCTTCTCAGTCAAAAGGAGGTCCTTGGATTACAGGGTTTTCCTTGTGACTTCCGTCTGCTGCTGTCCTTAATTTGCTATTGGGTCCAAAAATATTCATGAAGATTGTGACTGTTGTATTTTGTTTCCTTCTTCCATCTATGTCATCGTTACAACAGCATTCAAGCCTTAATCGCACCAGGCAGGTTTGGCTGTATGGATGTTTGTTTGTTATTGCATTCTATTTGTGTTTGCATTCTCACTAATCTCTATGTTGTAGTCATGGAAGAATGTTTTCCGTCCTTGTTTCAGTGGCGATTGCAGTAAGTTGTTCGATCATAGTGTTGTTAATGAGGTTGCCTTGATCTTCCTGCAGATGGGATTCCCCCAACCTGAGCATTCAGATAACTCTGTGGAGCTTTCTCGTCTAACTGTTGCAAAGACAGAGGAGCCCCATGAAGATATGCCTATGGAACCAAATTGTGAAAGTAATTCAGAGGTCTCTGTTTCTGAAATTAAAGATTCATCTGAAAGCAGTGATGACAATCATGAGGAAACACTGGATGAGATAAGCAGGGTGGAGGATGAATTAAATATTGGAGGAAGTCACGTATTAGAGGGCAGGGATTATACTCTGGTAAGTCAACCCACTGTTGATGATTACTATAGGGAGAAAACTTGTTCTACCTCTGGTACTTCTTTCCTACATCAACAATATTCAGGCTCAGCCCTTGTAAATATTACTTCTAACGAGGATGTAGCGGCTGGTCTTTCCAGTACAGAGATTCATGGTGCACCTGGGATCACTCATGAGGTTGCTCTGGATAGTGTGTTATCTCCGGAAGTGCTGGGAGTTGGACATCCCCATATACTGTCCAGGGTGACTGAAGCGATTGATGGCCACTCCTCTGGTTCCGGCACAATTTCACCTGATTCTGGCTCTTTATTTTTAGACTCTGATGAAGTACAGGCAGATGTGTCTCCTTCAGAAGGGTTGCCTCCTGGTTTAGAATTGCTTTGGTCTAGCAGGGAACAGAGCCAGCAAACTGATGGTGTAGTCCAGGTTGATATTGTTGCGGTCTCATCTGACTTGGCTTCTGATACCAGCAGTGACACAAGTGGCTGGGAATCTAGAAGGAGAGGTAGAAGAATGTTTTGGGATGTCATATCAAGACATGGTTCTAGGGGTCAAGGTGATTCGTCCACTGTTATATTTGCTACCGAAGATTCTAGTTACCTCGAAAGCCACGACAGATGGCCTTTCGATTCTAATGATGATATGCCTGATTGGGTCGAGGAAAGACATTTCCGAAGTAGATTCCACCGATCTCAACGTCGTCGCCGGCCACGATCTGAGGTGATTTCTGTCATGTCCTGTTGAGCTGTCTTGCTTTATACTGGTGCTTGGGCACAGGCATGTATTAATATTCCTGAGTGGATGCATTGCCTGGAGAAAATTTTGCCAAGTTATAATCACTGTAGGACCTTGTCAATGAAATCATTCTAACTTAGTGGTCTTGGCAGGCGTGCATGGCTGAGAATGTAGCACTTAAAAACTTTGTTTCTCCAGTTCATATTCTGTTTTTTATGTTTTTTTTCAAGTTTGGTCTGATGAGATTTCTTGGCAGATATGGGATAGACTTCGATTTGGTCTGGAAGCGAGCAGCTCAAGATGTACTTCTTGTCCATCTGGACTCTACCCAGATGGCATGTGCTCGTGTGATTCGATCTTGTCATCAGAAGAATCAAGCAGCCGCACAAGCATTTCACGCATAGTCTTGCTCGCTGAGGCTCTATTCGAGGTGTTTGCTGATTTACTCTTTCTTTTTTATGTGCTTATCTTATTCCGCATCTCTGCTTCCTATTCTGTTTTGCATTTTGGGGAAGGTGTCATCTGTTTGAATTGAAATCTAACCATGCTACTGTTGACGTTGCAGGTACTGGATGAACTTCATCGGCAACCTATCTTCCCTCTCCTCTCTCCTGTCTCTCTTCCAGCACCTGGACCTGTCGTGGATTCCTTTCCACTTAAAAGTCACCAAAAGAAGAGCTCAGCTGAGAACGAAGAAAATGATGAACAGTGAGTACTTCGTCATTACAATAATTTACACCAGGTTATATTTTTGAATGTTCAGTATATTCAAAGTTGAACACAAACATAGGAGTTGGTAAATGAACTGTTTTTTTTTTATTTCTTTTATTTTTCTTGGCACGCCATTGTAATTGCTCCATGGGCAGGTGCTATATTTGTTTGGTGGAATATGAGGAAGGCGACCAGATTCGAGTACTTCCTTGCAAGCATGAGTACCACATGCACTGCGTGGACAAATGGCTGAAGGAGATACACGGGTATGATCACGAACTCTGGTCAAGAAATTGCATGCATAAGTTGTAGTCGTTCTTTTGATGCTTGTGTAGCGTGCGGATCTTCTTGATAATTTAATGGATGTTTGATTCTGATCCTTTGTTATTGGTCACTACTTAGGATTTGCCCGTTATGTCGGGGCGATGTATGGGATGGTAGCACATATCACAACACAGCCTCCGACCCAGAAATACCGGCTGCTTGAGTAAATATGTGTAATATGCACTTGTGTATACACTGTCAACACTGCGGGTAGAATGGCTTGGACCTTGTTCTTGTATACGAAGAGATATTTTCCAATATTGTCACGTTACAGTATGCGAGATTATTATCATTGGAATAGCTAAAGTTTAAGCTTTTTAAATCTCGTGGGTGGGAGTCCCGGGATTCATTTTTTTTGTTGTTGTTGGTAGGAATGAAATTTCGTAAAGTTTGACACAAAAGTCTTAATATACGAAATTTTGATGCACAATATTTAAGCAATAGTACAATATGAATATTACGTCCAAGATTAACGTACATCTTTTTCGTAAAATAATATCATGTTTCATTGTTTATAAAAAAATTCGTACAAATTAAACATTTTACGAAAAAATACTGAAAGCTTGTCCACGTGTGCTTGTCCACGTGTCACAAAAGTTTCGTAATCTTTTTTTTTTTGTTAGAGAAATCTTTTTTGTCTTCATGTAAAATGTTGAAAAAACGTCTAACTTTACGAATTTATAATTTATATCTAAATTTGTGCTATATAGAATTTCATAAAAGCTGATAAGTAAGTCGTTTACAGACAACAGATTCGTACACGAAATATCCACCAATCAAATATTTCGTAGATACTAATATTTCCTTCATCTTTACGAATTCATTGTATTAGTTTTTGGATGTCGGCAATTTGCAAATATTTCGAGCAAACAAATAGTACTTTTGGAAAACACGTGTATTTTTCATTGGAACAATATATTCGTACTTTTAAACATAAAATACGTAAACTGAACAATGTCAATATGGTACAATTTGATTGCTTTAAAATATTTCGTAGATCTAAATATTTGCTTAGCTTTATGAATTTGTTGCTATAGACTCCAAAATTTTCAATAATAAAAATTAAGTAGATAATTTTTTGGTAACA
This sequence comes from Melastoma candidum, assembly GCA_023653495.1. Taxonomy (NCBI): domain Eukaryota; kingdom Viridiplantae; phylum Streptophyta; class Magnoliopsida; order Myrtales; family Melastomataceae; genus Melastoma; species Melastoma candidum. The sequence continues at coordinate 12,323,370 of CM042882.1, read as the reverse complement.
GAAACAGCAACAAATACATATATTTAGGCATTTATTTCTGATAAACGAATAAAATGTTTTGTTCTCCATAAAATTTGTCAAGCACTAGATGCAATAATTATGGATATATGAACAACTATTTAGTGTCGCAAAAAAATACAAATTTTTTACTTGTCTTTAGGAAAATTTTGTTTAATTATATTTCGCATTTATATTCAAAAGATTCGCTCGGCGTAATTTTTGTTGAATGTTTTCATAAAATTAAGCAAAAAAGTTTTGTAATACGAAAAATTCACCGCAACTCGTCAAATCCAAAGTCATGTCATTCATTGTACAAATATTTGGTTAAAAGATTTGGTGAGATTTTTTATGATATATATTTTTTTAATTAGTAAATTTTGTGATTTCTTTTTTTTACGAAATAGTTGTTGTTTATCGGTAATACGTTATTTTTAGGATTACCGAATTATGGTGAAATGTGACAATCCTGTTATTTACTGGATTACCGGTATTTGCCCATTAAAACTTTTAATTTTGAAACCATACACCTGACTTTGTCGTCTCTTTTGCTCGCCCGTCCGACACCCCCCTCCCCACATATCCTTCCGTCTTTCCCGATCCGACCCCGCCGCTTATCGACATCCCGCCTGTCTTCGGAGCCATCGACACCCCGTTCACCCACGCCCACAAGAAACACTCTCTCTCCAGGGGACCCGCTATCACCAACAGTACAACAATGAATCTCGGTCGTCATAAGGGCAGAGGTAAGAAGTCTGCCGCTTCTTCTAGTTCAGGAGTTGGTCAGGGTTGTGACCAGGTAGTTGGTAGTGAGGATAGATTGTATGAAGGCGTCAGATGGACTCACGCTCGGGAGGAAATATATAAGCGACAAATCGAGATAGGTAGAATAGTTGATGTGGATTTTTTGGAACGGGAAACAATTTTCTAGTGATGAACATGCTTGATAACCTGAATATGCGTGGACTACTTGAATTTTCATTGGAAGAGCGTAGAATTTACTACGACCAGGTTAAGTAGTTCTACTGTTAATTGGAGGAAATTCCCTGCGGTTCACTTCGTACGTATGTTAATGGAAGAGTGTTCTCCTTTAACGGACGTTTGGTGGAGACTGCTTTGAGGATAGGCGACAAAGGAAAGATAGTAAGGGCTGATTATAATAGGAGTCATGCCATTAAAGTGTTGCATATTAATAGATTGAAGGCCTCCGAATTGGATGTAAATATGCGTATACTACATACAATCATCAACTTCAATATTAACCCGGTTGGTGGGCATCACGACCCTATAACTGAAGATCATTTGCAGTTACTGTATTATTTACACCAAGGCATACATCCGTCTATTGGTGAGTGGATCGTCTGAATCATGATTGATAACTCTATGAAAGTAGGGTTATTTCGTATCTCTAATGATGCTTTATGTGGTTAGTCGTACGAGTATTGATAGGAATTTGGTAGGATTTGAGTACTTTTTAGTTTAGTTTTAGTTTAAGTTGATTTTTATTATTTTCGTAGTTTTTTAATCTATTTTGATTTGAATCTTTTATTTGGTTGATGCATCTTGGTTTGTCATGTTTTAATGTAGGAAAATGAAGGAGATTTTGAAGCTGGAACGAAGTGAAGTGCATATGAGCAGGAATTGGACATAGAGCAGAAGGACGCGTCCTTCAGTTATATGGATTTTGGCGAATAACTGACGAACCTACTCCCAAATCGTTCGAGGAGTCTTCAAATCTTCCTGATGCCACATTATGAAGACATAGAGGATCAATTAGGCATTTATTTTGGTAGTTTAGGTTATTTTATTTTATTCTCTCTAGACATATTATTTAGATTTGGAGAATATTAGGAAATCTTTCTAGAGGGGAAACAAGATATTCTGTTTTAGAGGACCTTTAGGAGGATTTATTCAGAGGGGAGGAAAGAACATTCGACATTCGACTTAGGAACGGAGAAAGAGGTGACGGCTAGGGTTGAAGCGGAGATCGGGACGAGGCTACTACTTCTTGGATCGGAAGATCGGGAGGGCGTTTCTCTTTTCTTTTCCCCGTTGATTTCTATGTCGTTATTGTTTTCTCCTGAACTTGGGATGAATTTCTTTTACGCTATGAACTACTTTCGTTTTCTAGGACTTCAATGGAACTTAACGATTTTATTTAACGAGTGAATTCCTTTTCTCCGTGTTATTCGAATTCGTATTGTTACTTATTCAAATCTTGATCTTAACGCGGTTAATTGCCTGATCACCAATTAATTTGAACTGGACACCTATTCGGGCTTGGAAAAGTTGTTTAGGTTAAGCCATGGATTGAATAGCCTAAGTTAGCGTCTCGTTGGAAAACGGAGCTAATTAGCGAAAGGGACATGAATATACCGAATCGCCTTAGGTAGCCATTTAGGGTTGTTGCATAATGGGTTCCCATTAGTTAATTGCCTAGGAATAGAGTGATTAGCTCGATACAGGGAATACGTCCTTAGAGCTTTCGGAAGAGGCGTAAGGAGATAATTGAACCCTAGGTTAGTAACTTGAGAATTTGATAACTGGAGAAAGGAAGGAACGAGTTAGATAATTCGTTAGGGGAAGTTGATAGTCCTAGGCTTTTAATATTTGATTGAACTACCGTTTATTTGCATTTTATTTCTCTCTTTTATTATCATTCATCTTGTTGACTTGACCTCGATATCGTAAACGTGTGACCGTTAGGAATTTCTTTCTCTGTTGATTCTCTGTGGGATCGACCTCTACTTACCCTATCTACAAGTTAGTTAGGTTTGCTAGAGTATTTAATTTGCCGCCTTCGACAAGCGTGATCAAATTTTGGCGCCGTTGCCGGGGAATCAATTCTGAGAAATTTTATTTTCTACTGTTATCACGTTTATCTATTTGACGTTCAAGTTATTTAATTTTCGTTACTCTTTTCTGTTGATTTCAGGTGGATGCGACGAACTCGAAGCACAGGAACTCTCCCTTTTGATCCTGAAATCGAGAGGACTTTCCATAGACTGGTTCGTGAGAAAGCTAGTGCACAACAGAGCAACATGACGGAAACCTAATTCCAGCTCAACAGAACGAGAGACAACAAGACATTGATAACAGGCCGATGGTGGAATTCACTTCAGCAAAACCTCACATTAATCGGTTCTGCATCGTTGCGCCTGCGATTCAAGCTCGGGACTATGAGATAAAGACATCGGTGATTCAGATGATTCAGAATTCAATGATGTTTCGAGGATCCACATGAGCATTTGAGCAAGTTCTTAAGCATATGCGACAGTTTCAGGCAAAACGGAGTGCCACAGGATGCAATTCGATTGAAGTTATTTCCCTTCTCCTTGAAGGATAGAGCATGGAGTTGGCAGAACTCGCTACCGGCTGGATCAATTAGTACTTGGGAACAGATGGAAGAAGCATTCTTAGATCAATATTTCCCACCATCCAAGATATTCCAGATGAGGAATGAAATCAGCACATTCCAGCAACATGAGACAGAAACTTTCGTGGAGGCTTGGGAGCGTTTCAAAAATTTATTAATTCAATGCCCATATCATGATTTACCTGGATGGCGACAACTGGAAGCTTTTTACAATGGGTTGACGGAATCATCGCGCAAGGACCTCAACTTAGCATCGAATGGATCATTCCTACGAAAATCATATGTGGAAGGAAGAGAGCTTCTGGAGACTATGAGGAGGACTTGTGTACCAAGTCAATCGTTTGATCGAGTTAATGGTAAAAAGACCAAGGGTGTTCATGAACTCGATGCACTCACATCTATTCAAGCACAGATATCGGCGTTGGCTAAGAAGTTCGAGACGGTGAATGTACAGTCCATCCAAGGTACAACTAGAGGATGTGGTATCTGCGGTGGTGGACATATAACAGATCAATGTTCTGCAAGCATGGAAGAGGCTAATTTTATTGGAAATCAAAGGAACAATCCCTATTCCAACACGTATAATCCGGGATGGAGGAACCATCCTAACTTCTCTTGGAAAGGACAACAAACGGTGGATCATCGAGCAACACAACCTCCGGGATTTCAGCAACCCAAAGCCCCAGAACTAGAAAAGAAGACGAATTTTGAGGATTTGATGATGAAGTACATGGCGAATCAAGATGCCATAATAAAGAATCAAACAGCATCAATAAGGAACTTGGAAAATCAAGTCAGTCAGCTCGCTCAAGCCTTGAACTCGCGTCAACAAGGAGGGTTGCCAAGTGATATTGAGGTCAATCCACGAGAATATGTTAAAGCAGTAACTTTAAGAAACGGCCGGGCACTTGAAGAAGTACCACCAAAGATTCGGTCGAGTGACAATAAAAAGTCAAGTGAGATTAGTGATCTTCCACGAGAGCCAATCGATGAGGAGGCGAACACATCCAAGCTGAACAAAGGACGAGATAAAGAATTTATGAATTTTCACAGAAACGAGAAGGACGTGTCCTCCGGATCTGAAAGACGCGTCTCTGGACATTCTGTGGAAGAAGCAGCACAGAAGGACGAGACCCTGCCATCTGAAGGACGTGTCCTTCCCCCAACTGAACAACCACATCGTCCCACTTGGATAATACCCAACATGGGGAAGATAGAACGACCACCACTTCCATTCCCTCAAAGAGCTAAGAAGCATGATGAAGCCCAATTCCGTAAGTCTCTCGACGTGTTTAAGAAACTCCATATTAACATTCCTTTTGCAGAAGCTCTTGAGCAGATGCCGAGTTACGTCAAGTTCATGAAGGACATTCTATCGAAGAAAAGAAGGTTAGGTGAGTTTGAAACCGTTGCACTAACGGAAGAATGCAGTGCCATATTGCAACGAAAACTTCCTCCTAAACTATAAGATCCAGGTAGTTTCACTATCCCTTGTACTATTGGCTCACAATTTCATGGTAAGGCTTTGTGTGATCTTGGTGCGAGTATCAATCTTATGCCTTTATCTGTATACCATGAGTTAGGTTTGGGGGAAGTGAAACCTACGTCTGTGACATTGCAATTAGCTGAAAGATCAATAACATATCCTAGAGGTATTGTTGAAGATGTGCTTGTTAAAGTGGATAAGTTTATCTTTCCAGCGGATTTCGTAGTTTTAGATTTTGAGGAAGATAAGAATATCCCCATCATCTTAGGGAGGCCATTCTTGGCAACAGGTAGAGCACTCATTGATGTTCAAAAGGGTGAATTGACCATTCGGGTTAATGATCAGGAGGTAACCTTTAATGTTTTAAAATTGATGAAATGCCCGAGTGAACCTGATGAATGCTTTCTTATTGATGTTTTGAATAGGTACGCTACCGATATGCCCTATGATGATCCACTTGAAATTGCGATGAATTCAATGGCATCCGACAATGAAGAAGTACAAGAAGTGACAAAATCAATAGATGCAATACCACACATGTTAAGGGGAGCACATTTTGAAGCTCTGGAGAGGCCGCATAATCCGATGAAACCATCGATTGAAGAACCACCCCACCTGGAGTTAAAACCATTACTTGAACACCTGAGGTATGCATATCTTGGAAGTAATGAAACTCTACCCATTATTATTTCATCGGAATTAACAGTGACACAGGAAGAAAAATTACTTCGAGCCTTGAGGGAATATAAACGAGCATTAGGGTGGACAATTGCTGATATTCGAGGTATCAGTCCGTCAATTTGTATGCACAAGATTTTGCTAGAAGAAAATCATAAGGTTTCGGTGGAGAATCAACGACGACTCAACCCGAACATGAAAGAAGTAGTCAAGAAGGAAATCATCAAATGGCTTGATGCAGGTATAATATATCCGATTTCTGACAGTTCTTGGGTGAGTCCTGTGCAGTGTGTACCTAAGAAAGGTGGGATGACCGTTGTCTCCAACGACAAGAATGAGCTCATTCCCACACGTACGGTGACTGGTTGGCGAGTTTGCATGGATTATAGGAAGTTGAATAAAGCCACAAGAAAGGATCACTTCCCACTTCCGTTTATAGATCAAATGTTGGATCGCCTGGCAGGTAAAGGATTTTACTGTTTTCTAGATGGTTATTCTGGATATAACCAAATTGCCATAGTAGCAGAAGATCAAGAAAAGACTACTTTTACATGCCCGTATGGTACGTTTGCTTTTCGTCGAATGCCTTTTGGTCTATGTAATGCCCCAGCTACGTTTCAGAGATGCATGATGTCTATTTTTACTGATATGGTTGAGCAGTACCTTGAAGTTTTTATGGACGTTTTTTCCATCTTTGGGATGTCTTTTGATGATTGCTTGACAAATTTAGCTCGTGTGCTGAAACGTTGTGAAGAAACAAACCTTATTTTAAATTGGGAAAAATGCCATTTTATGGTTCGAGAGGGTATTGTTCTTGGACACAGGATATCAAACAAGGGGATTGAAGTGGATCGAGCAAAGATAGAAACGATCGAGAAGTTGCCGCCACCAACATCAGTCAAAGCAATCCGGAGTTTTCTTGGACATGCAGGATTTTACAGAAGATTTATCAAGGACTTTTCCAAAATTTCCAAGCCACTTTGCAATCTCTTAGAAAAGGATAGGTCCTTTATTTTCGATGATGACTGCCTTAGTGCCTTCAACGAGCTCAAGCAAAAGTTAATTTCTGCCCCTATAGTTATTGCACCTGATTGGCATTTACCATTTGAACTAATGTGCGATGCAAGCGATTACGCGGTTGGAGCCGTTCTAGGACAAAGAGTGAACAAGGTATTTCATGTCATTTACTATGCGAGTCGAACACTTGATGATGCTCAGGTAAATTATACTACCACAGAAAAAGAATTACTTGCGATTGTCTATGCCTTTGATAAATTTCGGAGTTATCTTGTCGGTACGAAAGTTATTGTGTTCACTGACCATTCTGCCATCAAGTACTTGATATCAAAGAAGGAGGCAAAGCCGCGACTTATCAGGTGGGTTCTTCTTTTGCAAGAGTTTGACCTTGAAATCAGGGACAGAAAGGGTTCGGAGAACCAGGTTGCTGATCATTTATCGAGGTTAGAAAATGTGACGTCATCTCATAATTATGCGGCAATTAATGAATCATTTCCTGATGAACAATTGTTTGCTATGAACGATTTGTCGTGCCCTTGGTATGCCGACTTTGTGAATTATATTGTTTCTAACCATATTCCCTCTGACTTGACTCCTCAACAAAAGAAGAAATTTTTGCATGACGTACGCTATTACATGTGGGATGAACCGTTTCTCTTTAAGCATTGTGCTGATCAAGTTATCAGGAGATGTGTTCCAGAGGAAGAAATCAAAGGCATCCTTGAACATTGCCACTCATCACTCTATGGCGGACACTTTGGAGGAGACCGAACAGCAACTAAAGTTTTGCAATCAGGATTCTATTGGCCGACTCTTTTCAAAGATTCATATAACTTTGTTGCGTCTTGTGACAGGTGTCAACACGTAGGAAACATCACCAGGAAACACGAGATGCCGTTGCCAAGCATCCTTGAAGTTGAGCTCTTCGATGTGTGGGGTATCGATTTTATGGGTCCCTTTATTTCATCTTTCAATAATAAGTATATCCTTATGGCTGTTGATTATGTTTCCAAGTGGGTGGAAGCAGTAGCGCTGCCTTCTAATGATTCTAAAGTCGTGTGCAAGTTTTTGAAAAAACAGATTTTTACCCGATTTGGCACACCACGGGCTATCATAAGCGACGAAGGGACGCACTTCTGCAACCGCTATTTTGATCAACTCTTGAAAAAGTATGGTATCAAGCACAAGATAGCTACAGCGTATCACCCACAGACGAGCGGGCAAGTCGAAGTCTCTAATCGGGAAATCAAGCGTATTTTAGAGAAAACGGTATGTCCAACGAGGAAGGATTGGTCAACGAAGTTAGATGATGCATTGTGGGCATACAGGACAGCATACAAAAATCCAATTGGGATGTCACCATACAGAATGGTTTTTGGCAAGGCATGTCATCTTCCGGTGGAACTCGAGCACAATGCGTATTGGGCTCTAAAAAAATTGAACCTAAATCTCGAGGAAGCAGGTGAAAGAAGATTACTTCAATTGAATGAGCTTGATGAACTTCGGTTGCAAGCATATGACAGTGCGAGAGTGTACAAGGACAAGACAAAGAAATGGCACGATGGTAAGATCATACCCAGACACTTCGAGACAGGCCAACTGGTATTGCTGTTCAACTCCCGACTCAAATTATTCCCCGGGAAACTAAAATCGAGATGGTCGGGTCCTTTCCGAGTTGTTGAAGTATTCCCATATGGAGCAATTGAAGTATAAGAAGAGAGTTCGGGGAGGATATTCAAAGTAAATGGACAACGGCTAAAACATTATCAGGGAAGCTTTGAACGGGAAACATCCTCGATTAACTTGAAAGAGCCTTGAAAACGAGAAGAGAGTCAAGCCGATGACTATAAATCAAGCGCTTCTCGGGAGGCAACCCGAGTTTACTTTTATTTTCATGGTTATTTTTGCATAAGTTTATCTTTTTATTTTACTTTTTATTGACAATTTTGGTTTTATTTTGTAGAAAATTCAAGGATGCGTCCCTCACAGCCAAGGACGCGACCTCGGGCATTCTGCAATTTTACAGAACCATGGAGGACGCATCCTCCATTTTGAAGGACGCGTCCCTTCGGAAAAAAAAACAAAAAAAAAAATATGAAATAGTTATAATTTCTTTTAAGTGACAACCCTAACCCATTTTTTTTCTTGTGTAGCTGCCTCACTCCCCTTTTCCAGAAGGAGGAGGAGCTTGGTTCGGATAATGACAACTCCCAAGACCTTGAGGACGAAAATGATGCTGATGACGGTGACGACTAGCTCACCCCAGGGGAGTATTTCGTTCCCTTAATCTCTTACTATTCATATTTACATCGGGGCGATGTCTAGTCTAGGTTTGGGGGTGTTGTTTGTGCTGCAAGTATGCTTATCTACGTTGTTTGGGTTGATTGTCATTTCTATTTTATTGCTTGCTAGTAGTGTTTTGATTTTTAGTTTTGATTTTTTAAGTCATTTTTAGAGTAAATCTAGGTGTGTCTAACTCTTCAGTAGACTTGACGATATCTTTGATGAGCTGACCCTTGTTCGATGATGACTTATTACGCACATGCTTACGACTTATGGAAGAGTGAAAATTGAGCTTAATTGAGTGATTAAACTGTTTTTTTTAGTGGATAATAATTCATCGGTATGGATTAGTAGTGAGTGAAAACAATTCTCGAAATCTAATAACGCATAGTAGTTGGTGTTGAGTGGGGGCTGGCTAGGCATTGATTTGAAACAAGTTCTTAAGAAGTAAAAAAAAAAAGTGAAAAGTAAAAGAAAAAAAAAGGGTTACCAAGGCTCTGAGTACCAATGTTTAGGCGTGTGAAAAAAAAAGAAATAAAAGTGATTGAAATTTGATTGGCGCCTAAATATGTACTTGTGGTATGAGTCCTTTTGATGTACTCGAGAATGAGATCCGAGGGGTGCTTCATCGCCTAATGCCTTGGTCCAACTGGACCGGGAGTCATTGATCAAATACTCGTTACATGGGTACGCTAGAATGTGATGAAACATTTAGAGTCGTGTAGCTGAAATGAAAGTTGTGTGAAAAAAAAAATGGTTGAGAATCCAGATGACGAGTGGATGATTAGTGTTTGGTTGGTTTCCTACAAAGTGCCGGTCTAATATGTTTTATTGGAAGTCTTTAATTATTGATTTCACTACATGACATACCGAGGTTTCGAACATTACGTGAAGTTTGATCAAATTGAATTGTTTTTCTTGACAAATGACTCGACCAGCGGAAGTGAGCATGTGCAGTGCTGAGAATAGAGAGAGGGTTGCTCAGATTGGATTGAGTTGGGTTTTGTTGAAGAGTTATCTTTGTGTTTATTTTTCTATTTGCTCGAGGACTAGCAAATTGTAGGTTTGGGGGTGTGATAACTCTATGAAAGTAGGGTTATTTCGTATCTCTAATGATGCTTTATGTGGTTAGTCGTACGAGTATTGATAGGAATTTAGTAGGATTTGAGTACTTTTTAGTTTAGTTTTAGTTTAAGTTGATTTTTATTATTTTCGTAGTTTTTTAATCTATTTTGATTTGAATCTTTTATTTGGTTGATGCATCTTGGTTTGTCATGTTTTAATGTAGGAAAATGAAGGAGATTTTGAAGCTGGAACGAAGTGAAGTGCATATGAGCAGGAATTGGACAGAGAGCAGAAGGACGCGCCCTTCAGTTCTCAGGGACGCGTCCTTGAAGGTTCTGTGGATTTTGGCGAATAACTGACGAACTTACTCCCAAATCGTTCGAGGAGTCTTCAAATCTTCCTGATGCCACATTATGAAGACATAGAGGATCAATTAGGCATTTATTTTGGTAGTTTAGGTTATTTTATTTTATTCTCCCTAGAGATATTATTTAGATTTGGAGAATATTAGGAAATCTTTCTAGAGGGGAAACAAGATATTCTGTTTTAGAGGACCTTTAGGAGGATTTATTCAGAGGGGAGGAAAGAACATTCGACATTCGACATTCGACTTAGGAACGGAGAAAGAGGTGACGGCTAGGGTTGAAGCGGAGATCGGGACGAGGCTACTACTTCTTGGATCGGAAGATCGGGAGGGCGTTTCTCTTTTCTTTTCCCCGTTGATTTCTATGTCGTTATAGTTTTCTCCTGAACTTGGGATGAATTTCTTTTATGCTATGAACTAATTTCGTTTTCTAGGACTTCAATGGAACTTAACGATTTTATTTAACGAGTGAATTCCTTTTCTCCGTGTTATTCGAATTCGTATTGTTACTTATTCAAATCTTGATCTTAACGCGGTTAATTGCCTGATCACCAATTAATTTGAACTGGAGACCTATTCGGGCTTGGAAGTTGTTTAGGTTAAGCCATGGATTGAATAGCCTAAGTTAGCGTCTCGTTGGAAAACGGAGCTAATTAGCGAAAGGGATAGGAATATACCGAATCGCCTTAGGTAGCCATTTAGGGTTGTTGCATAATGGGTTCCCACTAGTTAATTGCCTAGGAATAGAGTGATTAGCTCGATACAGGGAATACGTCCTTAGAGCTTTCGGAAGAGGCGTAAGGAGATAATTGAACCCTAGGTTAGTAACTTGAGAATTTGATAACTGGAGAAAGGAAGGAACGAGTTAGATAATTCGTTAGGGAAAGTTGATAGTCCTAGGCTTTTAATATTTGATTGAACTACCGTTTATTTGCATTTTATTTCTCTCTTTTATTATCATTCATCTTGTTGACTTGACCTCGATATCGTAAACGTGTGACCGTTAGGAATTTCTTTCTCTGTTGATTCTCTGTGGGATCGACCTCTACTTACCCTATCTACAAGTTAGTTAGGTTTGCTAGAGTATTTAATTTGCCGCCTTCGACAAGCGTGATCAATGATGAACTCAAAAAGGAACAAGCAGAAAAATCTTCCTTACGGAATGTGTTGAGGTGTTTTGATGATGAGCAATGACCTTCTACAAAGCAGAAGTCAACCCTCTACACGACAGAAGCTAATCCTGACAGAACCTTCTGTAAGGAAATATTTTTGTAATTAATAATTAATTACGAAATTAAGTGGGAATATTCCTTTGGAATTATCCAATATGATCAGGTTAATTATCTGATCGAAATCATTGCCAAAGAAATAAAATAGAATAATATATTTCCATTGGAGGAAATATAATCTTCTATTTATGGTAACATTCTACAAGGTTGTTTCAACCTTCTGTGAATCCATCCGATCACCAAGACCCGTTATCTAGGATGTTTATCCACGTCATCTGTCTAGATACATTCACTTAAGTATCTTGAACAGAATGAATCGAATTAAACCATTAAGGAAGTTAATCTTTGATTATTTCCGTTTGTAGAAGGCTGTCGACAAACCAGAACCTTCTGTAATGCAATATTCGTGGAAACAATCATCAAATTATTATTAATTTGATTTGATACGTTTACCTAAAGAATATATGCCTAGTGTGACGTATTTGTAAATTAAATATTGTATTATATTCTAACCTTTTACTTTCCTTGTTCTGCAGAAGGCTGATTCGTCAGATTACCTTCTACACTTAGCGTTTTTGTCTTTGTGTATAAATAGGACATTAGTTCATGCTTTCAGATATATAGAAAATAGACAGAAAACAGAGGAACGAATCCTTCTTGTATTCTGATAGCGTAAGGTTTTAGATTCGAGTTTTGTTAGTCACGCACGAGGGACGCTACCTGCAGAAGGCTGCATCGTTGGTGAAGTCTTCTGGGAGAGTGACTCGGGGGCCACGAGGGACTCGGTTGGAAGCTGCAGGAGACGTTGGTGGATAGCACGGCTGGGTGTCGTGTGCCAACGTGCGGTGGGCCGGAGAGAAGGGCAGATACCCCGGGAGCACAGAAGGTGAGGGACTAACCAGCTTCTGTAGTGTAACGTTCTGTGTGTGCAGGTACCTAGGACGGAGGTTGCCGTCTGCTTGCGTGGGGTTTGCCATGTGCTTGCGCAGGGTCTGCTGCGTGCTTGCGTAGGGTATGCTACGTGCTTGTGTGGGGTACGCCACATAGTCGCTATCTCGAGGAGATCGTGCAGGTCGTGTGGAGCCGCCGGAGTGAAAATCCATCCTTGGACAGGGGTCGCTGTCTGCTTGCGTAGGGTCCGCTACGTGCTCGCGTGGGGTACGCCACGAAGTCGTTGTCCTTGAGAGGATTGCGCATTGGTTACTTTGTTAGTCACACCAACGTGTGCATTGAGTTACTATAGTGCAGAACCTTCGGGTCTGTACAACCTACTGTAGTGCAGAACCTTCGGGTCTGTGAATCTACTTCAGTGCAGAACCTTACGGTCTGTACTTATCAAGTCACTTCCTACATAGAACCTTCTGGTCTATAGTGGATTGACATTTACAACACAGAACCTTCTGGTCTGTGATCTTTCACTCAGAGTTCTACGGTACAGAACCTTCTGGTCTGTGCTGTGTAACAAGTTCTACGGTACAGAACCTTCTGGTCTGTGCTCTGCCACTCAGACTTCTACAGTGAAGAACTTTCTGATCAGCTCTATTTGCTATCGATTGTGTAATCTGTATTGAGATAAAATTGAGTGGAAACCATCCAAGTTTCTGGGTGAAAAGTGGAGTAGGCGATTTGCCGAACCACTATAAAAGTCTTGCGTACTTCAAACAAATCGCAATCACAATCCAACGTTCTGTTTTACAGAAACCTATCTCTAAGGTTCTGTGGCACAGAAGCTTTCTTCCGCTGCGGGGTTAATCGAAAAGGAGTTAAATATCCTTAATTGGACTTTAACACTAATTCACCCCCCCTCTTAGTGTAACAATTGGTATCAGAGCGGGTTCCAACAGAAGCTTAACCGCTTGTTGTAGATCCACAGAAGCTCGTGCCAGCTACACACTCTACGCTGCAGAAGCCTCTGACTCTGCGATTATCATCTAAACAGATCAAAATTTGTTTCTGTTTGGATTGCTCTGTTCGGTACTCTTGTTCTGACTATCTAGAACTTGATTATCAAAGGAATCAGATTTACTTCCACAGAAGCTTTAAGTTCTGTGAAAAGTTATCCGTCTCTACTCTGTAGAAGCCTACGCTCTATCAGAATTATATTTCAACAGAAGCTTACACTCTGTTAAAATACAAAAATTGATATAAGAGTTCTGGTCAAACAGAGGCTAATTGTCCTGCTGTGATCTTACAAAGACTCTACCACTTAAATACTCTTTTGCGATTTGCATCTTGGTTCTGTTCTGCAGAAGCCTATTGCTCTGCGAGAATTTGACATCTGCTATCGAAGAAGACAATTCAGATTTGTCATATTGACATTCATTCTCTAATTACTAGAGACCTTACGGTCGGTTTGATAACTGTCTTCTACCCAACAGAAGCTTTCAGCTTGTTGAGGTTCTACGCAGTAATCGTCAACGTTCTGTTCTATAGAAGTCTGATACTCTATACGAATTGAACTAATGGCTGATAACTATCATATACCAAAACCACATGTTGGGAATCCTCCCATATTTGATGGTAAGAATTTTGCCTATTGGAAAATTCGAATGAGTGCATTCGTTGATGCTATTGACGACGACTTATGATCCTATATAGAAGATGGTCCACCTTCTATACCAGAGAACCAACAAAATGATCGAGATGGTCGTCCTACACGGGAATACCTCATGATCAAACGACTCACTAAGACGGCAAAGTATCTAATGTTTAGTGCTATGTCTGAAAGTGAATTCGTGAAAGTTTCTACTTGCACTTCGGGCAAGGAAATCTGGGATAAGCTTGTCACCATGTATGTTGGGACAGACCAGATTAGAGAAACTAAGATGAATTTTCTAATTCATCAATATGAAAATTTTACTATGAAGGCTGATGAATCTGTAGAACAGATGTTCCAGAGACTCAACCTCCTAGTTGATGCCTTAACACATTTAGGCAAAATCTATACAAATTCTGAGATAGTTCGAAAGGTTCTGCGTACTCTACCCAAATCTTGGGAAGCTAAGAAAACAGCTATAGAGGAAGCTAAAGATCTTTCTACTCTTCGACTAGTTCAGTTGATGAGCTCCTTAATATCATATGAGATGGAAAGATCCTCTCAATATGATACAAAGAGAGCAATAGCTTTTAGAGCATCGGAAGAACCTACAGAAGGTTCTGATGATGAAGCAGAAGCTGACTCGGATGATGAACTCGCAATGATAGCTAAACGTCTTCTGCGGTTCGCCACCAAGAAACGCTTCAATAAAAGAAGCCAAAATCGTGAAAAGCAATTTGATCCAAGATTGGTCACTTGCTTTGAATGTAAAAAGAAAGGACACTATAAGATAGAATGTCCTTTACTTAAAGAGAAGGAAAAACCTTCTACACAATCTAAGTCCAGGAAAGCAATTGCTGCTTGGGCAGATCTTGATGATTCTGATGTTGAGGATGAAGAAGCACTAATGTGTCTCACCGCTCACACAGAAACTCAAAATGAAATGCATACCTGCTTTCAAACAGAAGCTGTTGAAAGTGAATGGTATCTGGATAGCGGATGCTCCAGGCATATGACCGGAGATCCTTCAAAATTTTCACAATTGACTCTACATAATGGAGGGTCTGTGAAATTTGGTGACAATAGCAAAGGCTCTGTCATTGGAAAAGGTACCATTGGAAGTCCTGACTCCATGGTCATAGATGAGGTTCTGTTGGTCACAGAACTCAAGCATAATTTGCTGAGCATTAGCCAGCTTTGTGACAAAGGTTATAAAATAACTTTTGATCAAGACAAGTGTTCCGGAATCCTGAACAATGAAGTTCGCTTCATTGGGACTCGTAAGAGGAACATCTATACCTTGACACAGGAGAGCTTCTGTATTACAGAAAACTGCCTTCTGTCCGTTAAAGATGAGAGCCATCTATGGCATAGAAGGTTGGGACATTCCAACTTCAAATTGTTATCCAAGCTTGTGAAAAAGGATTTGGTTAAGGGATTACCCAATATCCGTTTTGAGCATGACAGCTTCTGTGAAGCATGTTCACTTGGAAAACAAACCAAATCTTCATTTAAGTCTAAGAATGAAGTCTCTACTACACAGCCACTTGAACTTCTACATATGGATCTTTTCGGACCTACTAGAGTTCAAAGTATTGGCGGTAAAAGATACTGTCTAGTTGTGGTCGATGACTACTCTAGATACACGTGGGTTAAATTTCTAACTCACAAAAGTGATGCTTTTGAAACTTTCATTAAGCTAGCTAAGAAATTACAGAATGAAACTGGATCTTCTGTAAAAGCTATAAGAACGGATCATGGTACTGAGTTTGAAAACCATGACTTCGCTACTTTCTGTGACGAACAAGGTATCGATCACAATTTTTCTGCACCATATACTCCTCAACAGAATGGAGTAGCGGAAAGGAAAAATCGGACGCTTATAGACATGGCTAGAACCATGATATGTGAGAGCAACGCTCCACAGAACCTATGGGCAGAAGCTGTTAATACAGCCTGCTACATATCAAACAGGGTTCTACTTAGACCCATACTTGAGAAAACTCCCTATCAACTATACAGGGGGAGAAAACCGAACATCTCCTATTTCTACTCCTTTGGAAGTCCTTGTTTTATCTTGAGACCTTCTAAGGACAATTTAGGAAAGTTCGAAGCTAAGACAGATGAGGGCATCTTTCTCGGATACTCTTTGTCTAGCAAAGCTTATAGAGTTCTAAACAAAAGAACTTCTACTATAGAGGAGTCTATTAATGTAAAAATTAATGACCTTCCTACTATTATTACAAGAGATGTTATATCTCAAGAACCCACAGAAGATGCTGTAGAACCTCTACCCTCTACGAAAGAGAAGGGTGAACCTTCTGTTCATGAATCTAAAAATGATCTTGAACAAACAAATGATAATTATGAAGAACATTCTCATAATAATCAACAAAGTGATATTAGAGCACCTGCTCTTTATCAAAGACGTCATCCTATAGACCAAGTCATAGGAAATCTTAACAGAGGCATACAGACTAGAAGTTCTGTAAATGCCTTCTATGAACACTCGGCTTTTCTATCACAGAAAGAGCCAGAGAATATTGATGAAGCTCTAAATGATCCAGATTGGATACTTGCTATGCAAGAGGAGCTTAATCAATTTGAAAGGAGCAAAGTGTGGTCACTTGTTCCTAAACCTGACAACCGTTCCATCATTGGAACTAAATGGGTTTTCAGGAACAAACTAAATGAGTCTGGCATTGTTGTGAGGAACAAGGCTCGACTCGTTGCAAAAGGGTACTCTCAAGAAGAGGGTATAGACTTTGATGAGACGTTTGCTCCTGTAGCACGTCTAGAGGCAATAAGACTCTTATTAGCTTATGCTTGCTACAACAATTTTAAGTTGTATCAAATGGACGTAAAAAGTGCATTCCTCAATGGAGAAATCAAAGAAGAGGTATACGTAAGTCAACCTCCTGGTTTCGAGGATCTGCAACACAGAGACTACGTCTATAAACTCTCCAAAGCTCTGTATGGCCTTAAACAGGCTCCTAGGGCATGGTATGAAAGGCTTAGCTCCTTCCTTGTTGAAAAGGGCTACAAAAGAGGAAGAGTAGATACCACTCTCTTTCTCAAACACAGAAGCAATCATCTCATTGTTGTTCAAATTTATGTCGATGACATTATCTTTGGATCAACTGATGAAACGCTCTGTAACGAATTCTCCAAACTCATGACAAGTGAGTTTGAGATGAGCATGATGGGAGAACTCACGTTCTTCCTTGGTTTACAAATTCAGCAGACTGCAGAAGGTACATTCTTGCATCAAGAAAAGTACACTAAGCAGCTCCTGAAGAAATTTGGCCTAGAAGGCACAAAACCTTTGTCTACTCCAATGGGTACAAATACCCAAATAGACAAGGATGAAAACGGGAAAGAAGTGGATAGTAAGCTCTACAGAAGCATGATAGGTTCCCTTCTGTATCTTACAGCTTCTAGACCTGACATATTCTTCAGTGTATGTCTCTGTGCTAGATTTCAATCAGCACCTAAAGAGTCTCACATGACAGCAGTCAAGAGAATCTTTAGATATTTACAGGGTTCTATGAACCTAGGCATTTGGTATCCAAAAGGATCAAACTTTGATCTCATTGGATATTCCGATGCAGACTTCGCAGGATGTAAGGTTGACAGAAAAAGTACTAGTGGTACATGTCAGCTTATGGGAAACATGTTGATTTCATGGTTCTCTAAGAAGCAGACTTCTGTTGCCCTCTCCACTGCAGAAGCCGAGTACATAGCAGCCGCAAGCTGTTGTGCTCAACTTCTATGGATGAGACAACAACTTGAGAACTACGGTCACTCATTTACAAAAATTCCGATCAATTGTGATAATACTAGTGCGATAAGCCTAGCTAAGAATCCAGTGTATCACTCTAGATCGAAGCACATTGAACTCAGACATCATTTTCTGAGAGACAATGTACAACAGGGTTCTGTTAGTGTAGAATACATTAACACAGAACATCAATTGGCTGACATTTTCACCAAGCCTCTGGATAAAGAAAAGTTTTTCTTTTTTAGAAGCGAATTGGGAATCTGCCATCCCCTATAACGTCTTACAAAAGACAAGGAAAAGTCATGTAAGTACTTTATATAATATAGAAACTTACAACAGAAGGTAGAATACTTAGTATGCTACACTATAGAAGGTACATCCTTCTACGCTACAGAAGGTATAGCAAGAGTATACCTTAATAAACACAACTCGAATTAAAAATTTCCAAAAATAAAATTGGAAGTTTAAAGCAGAAGATATATTGTGAAAATATATCTGCAAAATGATTCGAGCAAAAATTAGCTTTCCAGAATCGAAAGCATCTACAGAAGGAATCCTTCTGTCAAGCAGAAGCCACCCAAAGTGCGGACCTTCTGCAGTTCGTTAAACAAAATCTTGGAGATTAAAACCAATTACGTGTGAAAATCTCCAAAGAGATATTGTTTCTGAATATCTTAGGTGGAACAAGATTTTCCATCCTAAAGAAATCATTCATGAAATATTTATAAAGGAAGAAAATAATTTCTTTCCAATACATTGAATTTTAGGAAATAAAAAATATCTTTCCTAATTTCACTAAGAAGCTTTACTTACTTAAACTCAATCGGAGGTCTCTGTTTCGTCTTCACCAGAAGAAAACACGAAACCCTAGCATTCCATTCTCCGATTCTCTCAACACCAATGGCACCCAAGACGAAATTTCTCCGGAAAAAGTCTCTTGCTGCCGCCACACCCTCTTCATCGGAGAAACCTCCATCTCCCCTGAAGGAAACACCTACTGCCATCGTTGCTGAACACTCAGCCGATGAGGACACCATCTCCGAGGATCTAGGGCTTCCTACAGTCCAGCTCCAAGAGGATTTGGAAGACACGGATGCAATTCCACCCACTGCGACAGAGGAACCTCCTGTCGTCCTGCCCTCTGTTGAGGAAACCCCTGCTGTTGGAGACGATGATTCGCCCAACGATGATGATGTCGAGAATGCTGTTTCTGACAAGGAAAAGCAACCATCTACCGATGATGAGGCTGATGATGAGATTCTTGAGGTTGAGCCCATCTCTCAAGTACTCTTCATGCCGGATCGCAAGCAGAAGGGCAAAGCCTCTGCATCTCAGGCGTCTCTTATACAGACGACTTCTCCAAAGGCCAAACTTCTCCATGACGCTATGAAGCCAGGAGCTATTGCTTCTCGCACTCGGCAGAAAAGGAAAGTTCCTGAGACCGTGAGCTCATCAATGACAAAGATCGACGTGAAGAAACCTAAGTCACCGGCAAAGGTCTCTCCCACGGACGTTTCTACCATCGAGGTCATCAAAGGCTTCACTCCTTCGGTAACATCTCTTGTCTCACAAAAGGAGATTGATGATGTTCTTGCTGACACTAGGCTGCCTAGTTATGATGCTATGGGTAGGCAGATTGCTACCTTCAAGCGTATTGATTTCAATTGGTTTGCCGCTAATGATCTCGATATAGCTCCTCTCTTTGAGAAACTTGGATTGAAATCCTTCTGCGAAACGTATGCTGAGTTGCCCGTAGTGAAATTGAGAGAATTCTACGCCAACATCACGTTTCATGAGGATGGTCCACTTGTGAAGTTCATCAAGACGGTTGTGGACGGGATCACTCTTGTCTTCTCCGCTCACGATGTAAACCAAATGTTTGGATGTGAGGAGCACGACCCACTGTCTGAGCTTGGCCGGACTGCTTCTTATAGCATCATCCTTGGAAAGAAGGCACAAGTGCCGAGGTATCTTGAGTCCACGAGGCTGGACATCAAATGCAGAATTCTACACAGGGCTGTGCTATTCTGCCTTCTACCGCGTAGTGGGAGCATTGACACCATTACTCCAAATGATGCATTGGTCATGGCGCACATTCTGAAAGGGATCCCCTTCAACCTTGGACTTCTAGTCTTTCAGCACATGAAAAGGTGCTGCAACACCACCGGGAAAGCTCTCCCGTACGGCCAGGTAATTGCCGGCCTCTTGAAACTTGCTGGAATTTCTTCTAATGCATCTGCTATGCAAGAGAAGTGGAAGGTTGGAACCTTCGGGAACCAAATCATCACCAGCATGCACTATGTGAAGTCGGGTTCGACTTGGACTCTCAAAGGGAAGTCTACAGAATCATCCCCTGCTGCTGAGGAGAAACCTCCAGCCCCCAGAGCTGTGAAGAAGGTTGCTACTGCAACACCTTCTACTGCTTCAGCCTCTGCTGCACAGAAAGCAGCTGGAACATCTGAGGACGTCTTACTTCCCTCGGATCTCCGCTCACTCCTCAATGATCTCAAGCAGCAAGCTGTGGAGAATGGGGAAGATATTCGCGTGCTCCAGCGTATGGTGCTAGACCTTACTCGCACAGTGGAATGCCAGGACAAGCTTCTGCGCGATAACCTTGCTGATGCACCTTCTGTGGATGAAGCATAATGCACTTCTTTTGTTGCTTTGCTTTATCAGTACCTTTGGCCAAAAACTGATTCTCTTGGCCTCATGGTTTGATGTAATAAGTGCCATCTATGGACACACATTTCGCATTTGAGTTTGAATAATTCATCTGCAGCTTATGCTTCTTCATTATAACATTATGTTCTCCTTATTTCTTTTTGATGTGACAAAAAGGGGGAGAAATTATGTTGAGGGGGAGTACATAGAACTAAGTACTTTGTGTACTTCGCTCTGTATTAAGGTTGTAGAAAAATCATGGATTTTCTATAACTATGGGTGTAGAAGGCTATGGGTATCAAAGCTCATATTCATCCTTCTGCTGGGAAGGCGAATAGTGATCTTGTATAGTCACCTTTGCTGGGAGTGCAAAAGTGAAAACTCATCATTTTTGTCGGGCTAAATACAGAAGCTTCATGCTCTGTACATTATAGAAGCTTTGTGCTCTATGAATAGCTTTTTCTATAACAGAAGCTTCTATGCTCTGTTCGACAGAAACCACATGGTTCTGTGAAATGCAAGACTCGTACTCGCACATATTTAGGGGGAGTCAGGGGGAGTTACTTGCAAAAATATTTCCCTCAACGATGAATGTTTTGTCATCATCAAAAAGGGGGAGATTGTTGAGGTGTTTTGATGATGAGCAATGACCTTCTACAAAGCAGAAGTCAACCCTCTACACGACAAAAGCTAATCCTGACAGAACCTTCTGTAAGGAAATATTTTTGTAATTAATAATTAATTACGAAATTAAGTGGGAATATTCCTTTGGAATTATCCAATATGATCAGGTTAATTATCTGATCGAAATCATTGCCAAAGAAATAAAATAGAATAATATATTTCCATTGGAGGAAATATAATCTTCTATTTATGGTAACATTCTACAAGGTTGTTTCAACCTTCTGTGAATCCATCCGATCACCAAGACCCGTTATCTAGGATGTTTATCCACGTCATCTGTCTAGATACATTCACTTAAGTATCTTGAACAGAATGAATCGAATTAAACCATTAAGGAAGTTAATCTTTGATTATTTCCGTTTGTAGAAGGCTGTCGACAAACCAGAACCTTCTGTAATGCAATATTCGTGGAAACAATCATCAAATTATTATTAATTTGATTTGATACGTTTACCTAAAGAATATATGCCTAGTGTGACGTATTTGTAAATTAAATATTGTATTATATTCTAACCTTTTACTTTCCTTGTTCTGCAGAAGGCTGATTCGTCAGATTACCTTCTACACTTAGCGTTTTTGTCTTTGTGTATAAATAGGACATTAGTTCATGCTTTCAGATATATAGAAAATAGACAGAAAACAGAGGAACGAATCCTTCTTGTATTCTGATAGCGTAAGGTTTTAGATTCGAGTTTTGTTAGTCACGCACGAGGGACGCTACCTGCAGAAGGCTGCATCGTTGGTGAAGTCTTCTGGGAGAGTGACTCGGGGGCCACGAGGGACTCGGTTGGAAGCTGCAGGAGACGTTGGTGGATAGCACGGCTGGGTGTCGTGTGCCAACGTGCGGTGGGCCGGAGAGAAGGGCAGATACCCCGGGAGCACAGAAGGTGAGGGACTAACCAGCTTCTGTAGTGTAACGTTCTGTGTGTGCAGGTACCTAGGACGGAGGTTGCCGTCTGCTTGCGTGGGGTTTGCCACGTGCTTGCGCAGGGTCTGCTGCGTGCTTGCGTAGGGTATGCTACGTGCTTGTGTGGGGTACGCCACATAGTCGCTATCTCGAGGAGATCGTGCAGGTCGTGTGGAGCCGCCGGAGTGAAAATCCATCCTTGGACAGGGGTCGCTGTCTGCTTGCGTAGGGTCCGCTACGTGCTCGCGTGGGGTACGCCACGAAGTCGTTGTCCTTGAGAGGATTGCGCATTGGTTACTTTGTTAGTCACACCAACGTGTGCATTGAGTTACTATAGTGCAGAACCTTCGGGTCTGTACAACCTACTGTAGTGCAGAACCTTCGGGTCTGTGAATCTACTTCAGTGCAGAACCTTACGGTCTGTACTTATCAAGTCACTTCCTACATAGAACCTTCTGGTCTATAGTGGATTGACATTTACAACACAGAACCTTCTGGTCTGTGATCTTTCACTCAGAGTTCTACGGTACAGAACCTTCTGGTCTGTGCTGTGTAACAAGTTCTACGGTACAGAACCTTCTGGTCTGTGCTCTGCCACTCAGACTTCTACAGTGAAGAACTTTCTGATCAGCTCTATTTGCTATCGATTGTGTAATCTGTATTGAGATAAAATTGAGTGGAAACCATCCAAGTTTCTGGGTGAAAAGTGGAGTAGGCGATTTGCCGAACCACTATAAAAGTCTTGCGTACTTCAAACAAATCGCAATCACAATCCAACGTTCTGTTTTACAGAAACCTATCTCTAAGGTTCTGTGGCACAGAAGCTTTCTTCCGCTGCGGGGTTAATCGAAAAGGAGTTAAATATCCTTAATTGGACTTTAACACTAATTCACCCCCCTCTTAGTGTAACAGAATGCTTCTTACGAAGTTGTTTATTTTTCATGCAATATCCTTAAAAGGTAGAGATTGGGTTCCTCTTCCTCCTGCTACTATTATTAGCGGCTCTATTTCCTTGATGATAATTCATCGTGATCCAGACAATGATGATAGATGGGTGTCCAAGGGTAGAGGCGGAAGATGGTCGTCTGGGGTTGTTCTGCCTGGTACTGATGTGGAGGACCAGGAAATGCAAGATGTTTCAGATGAGGAGATGAATGTGTCCTAGTCGATGGATGCACTTTCTAATCAACTACATGAACTTTCTTGTGAATTTTCCGGTTTAAGAGAGGACAATGACATGAGGCAGAATGAAACATTAGCGACATTAGGAATTTTGAAGTCCTCTACACAAGAAGAATTGATATCTCTAAGGAGTGAGCTCTCTGGATTGAGAGCCTATGTCGATGATGTGCGTAGAGAGTAGAATCACACTACTGACTTGTTATCTAATATTTTGGATTTGTTTTGGAAAGCGTAAGTTTTGCTGTTGTAATGACTTGTATTGTAGCTTTGGATTAAAATGTAAATTTCTTTCCTTATTCCCTCGGGTTGCTCCAACCCTGGTTATTCTCCCCTATGGACTTTGTGCTATTTAGTTAGGTTTTGACGTGTGAGCTGATTCCGAGATGCTGTATTTAAAATGTTGGTTGCATAAGAAACAAAACACGAATTTCAAATGCAAATGTCCCAATTAGCAGATTTCAAGGACCGTTGACATTACATTCACCCAATGTACTTCCGACGCCACAATTTTGTAAGATGCGCCTTATACTCGGCCGCTGTCATACTTCATTTAGGCTTCTGCAGAGTACGATTATCTCTGGGCATTTGACGAGTAAATCTGGGCTTTTGCAGCTGCCGAGTACCTCTGGGTGCCTGCGGTTGCCGAGTACCTTTGGGTGCCTGCGGTCGACAAGTGCATCTGGGTGCCGCTCTCCCGGCATCGGACGAAAGAAAAACATTTGGTACTTTTCCAACGAACTCTCCGATGTCTCGTCGAAATCCCTTTAAATTATCAACTAGCCCGCCGTTGATTACCTCGGTGGTAAAAAAAACCATCGTCCCGACATCCTCAACTAGACCGCAGATTAAACCTGAGGCGTGGAGTACTTCCATCATACCTGAAGGGTGGATGCATGCTATGGGCTGTGGTTGCGGTTCTTCTACCTCATCATCATCAATTAAAGTCGTACCATCTTCATTAGTAAGTTTCTCCATACCAGTGGAAGTAATGGTGGCGAAGAATTTAGATGAAAAGGGAAGAATGTTGTCTTTTGCCTACTGCGGCGAAGCCCTAACACTGTGTCATGTAAGAAGGAAGGGAAGAATAAGGAATCCCTGCATCATCTTCAAGGCATCTTCTACAGATACCAAGCTAATGCATCCCCGTCTTCCAAATGACAATAACCTCTCATCCCATTAACTCTGACAAGTTCGCAGCTGAAACTTGATACTATATCCGTCTATGACCATCATGTTAGAATATTAGATCGGCCCATATGTCGAGCCCGGTATACAAGTCCAGCGGGGTTCTTCTCTAAAACCAATTGGCTGTAGAGGGAGTAACCCGCTAAGCTATATATACTAGGTCGGACTTATTTCTCTATCCGATGTGGGATTGGGTTTGCTATATAGCAATCCTTTCAACACATCACCCTAGGGATCAAAACACGAAATGATGTGTTGCAATAGCTCATGCTTTACTCCAATCGAATTAATCTCCAGTAACCCCTCCAAAACCAAGATCCTTGATCGCGTCTTTTTTCTCTTCATTCAAGGAACGGAGGAGTTTCAGCATGCTTCTTGGACTGCATCTTGTCTCCACATATGGCTGCAAAAGATGGAGATTAATTAGTACTCTAATTCAGGAACATAGACCGTATGTATATGAGCAAATCCAATCAATACAAGCTTACAACATTGCCTTTTCCCCCAAGGCTTGTCTTCTCTGACCCGAGAGGGTTTAACACATTGTATTTCTCTTTGTCTTCTTTCGAAAGTTCGGCCCATCGCTTGTTTATCCACTCGTGTTTCTAAAAGCATTTTACAGATTTCATTAGAACACAATGTACATTAAATTATTACTAAGTTAATGACATCTTCTTACGGTTAAAGGCCCTTCCAATAACTCAGGCCTCCTAAAAAGTTCATCACATTGTTCCTTACTAAAAAACTACAGAAATAGGTTAGTTCCCGTCACCAATTCAAACAAACAAAACAATTTCACTTTTATATGTAACAAACTTACCAAAAACGTACATATGGTGGTCCTATATGAAAAGTAGTAACACCATACTCCAAGTTACTTGTTTGTTCCATTTCACACTGCACAAAAACACATTATAAACTCTTAAATCTCTAAAGACATGGGCTTAACCTGCAGTAATGGCACAATGTGCTCCACCTCACCCACCA
This sequence comes from Melastoma candidum, assembly GCA_023653495.1. Lineage (NCBI taxonomy): Eukaryota > Viridiplantae > Streptophyta > Magnoliopsida > Myrtales > Melastomataceae > Melastoma > Melastoma candidum. The sequence goes on along the minus strand of CM042882.1, from coordinate 12,297,952 downwards.
TAGCCTTCCAACCAAATGAATATTGGAGGTGGTCAATATCATCACTACATAGTTTAATAGCAAAACGATGAGCAAATTGGGACTCCATCGCTAATGGTGCAATCTAAGTTCACTGCTACATAATACATATAGACTATTACTGACCACGTACAACCTCGGTTACATCCATCCAGACATGACATCAACACCCAAAACACAAAATAGATAACTCCCGGCTACACCCGACCAAACAAGCAAACATCAACAGAACGACCCCAAAGCACAAAATAGATAACTGCCGAAGGTACGAGAGGCGTGTAGGGTGACAATGGATTTCAGCGAAGGAAGTTGAGATGGCTTTACCTGGGTTTGGATATGGGTGGGGAGCCAGACGAGGCAACGGAAGAGTAGGACGTCAACGGAGGACGGATTGTAGTCGGGCGACACAACGGAGAAGGAGCACTTGCGTGGCGACCTATGGAGTAGGAGGAGCAGGCTTGTCGGGCGACGCAACGGAGGAGGACGAAGACGACGGCTTGGCTTGGCGAGCAACGAAGGAGGAAGATGACTGCTCGTCGGACAACGGAAGAGGGACACAGGCGCTTGCCGGGAAGCAAAGGAGATAGAAAGCTTGCAGGAGGACGCGTGGAAGAAATCAAAGTGCGAAGAAGGGGGCTGGTGTTTTTAACAATTTTGCCTAGGATTTAAATCCGGTAATCCTTCAAGTACCGGATTGCCGAGTAATAAAACCCCATAACACCCCTCATGAGTTGTCTAATCACCACAAAAAACTTTATCCTAAAACTGAACTCTACAAAAAAAAGGCGTCACGAAAACAAGATTTACAAAAAAAGCTTTCAACAAAAAATAAAGTGATCCCACGATACTCCCACGCACGTGGTTTAAAACCTTCCCGATTATAACGTTTCAGCAAAAAATCCTTTGATTCCTTTTATGGTAGCATCAAGTTCTTTTATATTTCTCTGCTTAAAATTTAGTGGATTGATCGTGTTGGTCCTTTCTAGTCCCTTCAATTTCACTCTTCTGAATTGCCATGGAGGCGCGGCGGACATATTTAAAGTCTCGGCGCTCCGTTTCAAAACCTTACAGAGCAAAAATATAGAGATATGATGAAAAACGGATAGTCCTACTATTCTAACGTTATTGAAAAATGGAAAAGCTTAAGTATCGGCATCAGGCTGTATACAAGTCGAAGGCCTGAGATTTGAGACTGCAAGTTGTCCGTCCTTGTCTTTGATGGTGTAGGATGAGAGCTTCGACATCTTGCTCGAAGGTAACTTAGGGCCAAAGCGATCTGAGAATGACATCTAGGTTGATAAGATTGAGTCATTCTTATATATAAATTATCAAGAGAATAATTCGATTTAACGCATTCTGTATGCACTTATTCATCTAAGACGGGTTAGGACAGCTACTTTGTTTTCTGTTTTAGCTTTCCTGTAATGTTTAGTGTTGGAGCATTTGCATGCCCGGCACCATCTCGAAAAAATGAAATCAATAACACAAGATGATATCAGAACAACGAAAAAACTGTTTTGTCATCACATGAAAGCAACAAAAGGGATGGAAGAACCAAAGGTTTTTCTCGTTCTCATTCATGGAGCGACAATTTTTACGCTGAGGATACTACTATTGTGTTTGGAATGCTTCCTTTCGAATGTCTTGGAGCTTTCAAGCCATTCGTAAATGAGAGCAGAATCCATCTGTCGAAATGTTATGGATATAAAAGAAACATACCTTTAAGAGTCTCCTTGTGCTGATAGCATCACTAGGAAGTTTTTGAACTATTACTTCCCATAAAAAAATATGGAGATGTTAGATGGTGTTGGGGTTGTTTGGAAAGCGGTGCTTTGCTGTATCACAGGAAGGGTTTTGCGGAACTGCTGCGACACAGCGATGTGTTTCTGGAAATAAGGAACAAGGAATTTTGATACGAAATTTTTGGGTAACTACCGACCCTTTTACTCTTCTTACACCTTCTTCTCTCTCTTCTCTCTTTCTTTTCACTCTTTCTTCCTCCTTACAACATTTAGACAATGCTTCTCCTTATATAGTGTCCTAGAGAAGGCATTTACTCTACCATAAATCCTAGGTCATTAACTCCACCCCACTAACTCACACTTAATGGTACTAAATGAGATTACAAATTATTGTCATTTAATCATGACATTTAACACCCCCTCTTAATTTGTAATCTTCAGAAACTTCTTGAACAACTCGAGCTTCTCTAAATTCACGGCCTTTGTTAGAACATCAGCGGGCTGGTCCTGTGTGTGAATAAACTCCATAATTATCTCTTTCTTCATCACCATTTCTCTGATAAAGTGGTGGCGTAACTCAATATGCTTTGACCTTGCATGAAACACGGGGTTCTTCGTCATAGCAATGGCTGACTGATTATCACAAAATACTGTTGTTGGATAAGCAACCTTCTGCTGTAACTCCAGCAATAACCTTCTTAACCATACTGCTTCACGAATTGCTTCATTTGCTGCAATGTATTCTGCTTCAGCTGATGATAACGCTACAGTAGCTTGCTTCTTCGAACTCCAGGAGATGGGTTTTGTTCCAAGACAGAAAAGATATCCTGACGTACTTCTTCGATCATCAACACTTCCTGCCCAGTCACTATCAACATATCCAACAAGGTTGTTGTCTTCTTCTTTTGTGTACTTCAAACCAACATTCTTTGTTCCTTGAAGATAACGTAAGACACGCTTCGCTGCTGCAAAATGAGTCTTGGTGGGATTGTTCATGAATCTTGATAGCATACTTACACTTTGAACGATATCTACCCTTGTGTGTGTTAGGTAGATCAACGAACCAACTAGGCTTCTGTAAATCTTCGAGTCAAACTTTTCAGCACCATCATCCTGTTGCAGCTTCTCATTAAATGCCATTGGAGTTGCTACAGCTTTGGCGTTCTCCATGCGAAATTTCTTCAATATGTCAGCAACGTACTTCTCTTGAGAAATAATGATCTCTCCTTTGCTCTGCTTTACCTGCAAACCTAGAAAATACTTCATTAATCCAAGATCCGTCATCTCGAATTCATCCATCATTGCCTTTTTGAACTTCTCCAGTAACAACTTGCTGGTGCTCGTGTAGATGAGATCATCCACATAGAGACAGGCTACTAGAAAATCAGCATCGCGCTTCTGCACATAGAGAGACGGTTCTACCAAACTTCTTTCAAATCCATTCTTCTGCAAGTAGGAATCTATCCTGAAATTCCATGCTCTCGGTGCTTGTTTCAGTCCATAGAGAGCTTTGTGAAGTCGATACACTTTGTCTTCTTGTCCTTTAACAGCGAACCCTTGCGGTTGTTGAGCATACACTTCCTCTTCTAGTACTCCATTGAGAAAGGCTGACTTCACATCAAGTTGGAACACTTCAAGCTCCATTTGTGCGGCAAGTGCTAGCACACTTCTAATAGTCTCCATTCTAGCTACAGGGGAGAAAGTCTCAGTGAAATCAATTCCGGGCTGTTGTGAGTAACCCTTTGCTACGAGACGAGCTTTGTGCTTCTGTATGCTTCCATCTTCATTGAACTTTGTTTTGAATACCCATTTCAAGCCAATTGCTTCTTTTCCTTTGGGAAGGTCTACTAGGGACCAAGTATCATTCTTCTCAATACTAAACATCTCTTCTTTCATTGCATTTCTCCATTTTTCTTCTTTTGCGGCCTCTTCGAAATTCTGCGGCTCAAACGTAGCAAGTGCAAAGTTAGCTTGCTCGTAAACTTCTGTTAATAAACGATACCTTCTTGGTGTCATATCATCAGCATAATCTTCATTCTCTGAATTTACTCTTGAGGAACTAGCTGCTGCTGTATCAGTGAGATTTGAGGAAGGCACTACTGCTGGTGCTTCTGGATAAGAAAACATTGGCTGAGTCTGAGAGGATTCGTTCTCCCACTTCCATGCTGCATTCTCATCGAAAATAACATCTCTTGAAATCACAAGATTGTTAGTATTTGGGTCAAACAAACGATAACCTTTAGATTCTTCACTATAACCAATAAAGATTAATTTCTCACTCTTCTCATCAAACTTCTCCTTCTTCTTCGTCAAGAGAGCATATGCTACACATCCAAATACTTTCAAATGATCGACCATGGGTTTCCTCTTATGCCATGCTTCATAAGGTGTCTTGTTTTGTACAGCTTTCGTCGGTGATCGATTGAGGATGTAAGCTGTTGTATTCACAGCTTCGGCCCACAATGAATTCGGAAGACCCTTGCCTTTAAGCATACTCCGTGCCATCTCAACAATAGTCCTGTTCTTCCTCTCAGCAACGCCATTCTGCTGAGGTGAGTACTTCACAGTAAGCTGTCGCTGTATGCCTTGCTGCTTGCAATAATCTAGAAACGGCTTGTAAATGAATTCTCCTCCACGATCTGTCCTCAAGGTCTTTATTTGATATCCACTCTGCTTCTCTGCATTAGCTTTAAAACTCAAGAAGGTAGTGAAAGCCTCTGATTTCTTTTCAAGAAAATATACCCATATCATACGAGTATAATCATCGACAAATAAGAGAAAGTATCTCCTGTTACCGATCGTTGGAGTTTGGGTTGGACCACAGATGTCAGCATGCACCAACTCAAGAGGGTTTTTAGCTCTCCAAGAGGTATTGGGAAAAGGAAGACGATGTTGCTTTCCATACACACATCCTTCACAGACGCATGTTGCTGTTGGCTGAATTTTTGGAAGACCTATGACCATATTCCTCTCTCTCAACAACGTTAGCCCTTTGTGATTCAAATGTCCATATCGCAGATGCCATAACTGAGCTTCATCAGTAACTTCACTCTTTAATGCTACATTCAAGGACGAATTCACCTTCAGCGGAAACAAGTTATTCGCCGTCATCTTCACTACAGCGATCATCTTCTCATTTTTGTCAATGATCTCACATTGACCATCAGCAAAGGTAACCTTATAACCTCTCTTTATCATTTGTCCCACGCTCAAAAGATTTTGAGCAATGCTTGGAGAATAAAACACATCATTAATCCGCTTTTCTTCACCATTTGCTGCTCTTACAGCAACGATTCCCTTTCCTTCAATCTTTATCTTTTTGCTGTCTCCAAGCTCTAACAGCGAGTTGTAGCTGTTGTCGATCTCCACAAAGTTTTCCTTATTTCCTGTCACATGATTGCTACAGCCACTATCCAAAAACCACACTTCATTCATATCTTGCATTGCATTGAAACAAGAATAAAATGCTTGCTTCGATTCTTCTTCTTTTGAAAAATTTACCGAATTTTGAGAAACATGTTGCTGCGGCTGCTGCTGCTGCTGCTGCTTGTCTTTAAAATAACAATCTCGTTCTGCATGATTTGGAAATCGGCATCTCTTGCACCTGAAATAGCAATCCTTTGACTCATGTCCAGCTTTTTTACAAATATAGCAACTACCTTCTGAATTTCCAGATCTACTCCAGGAATGGTCTTCTCTACTGCGGAACTGGCTTGCTGTACGTCCTCTGCTTCTTCCTCGAGAACGGCCTCCACGTCCACGACCATAAAACTCTCTGCTATTATTCACAGTACGTTCCTTCTGTTCTGACTTCTTTTCTGAAACATTTAACTTCATTTGAAAAGCTTGTTCAACAGGAGTTGAGTACTTACTTACTCTTTTTTCGTGAGCTTCAAGCGAACCCATTAGCTCATATACGGAAATTTCTCCCAGATTCTTCGTTTCCTCAATCACAGCAACAACGTGCTCAAATTTCTGCGGCAGGCTTCTCAACACTTTCTCCACAACCTTCTTGTCGGGAACTTCATCACCGCTACATTTGATTTGATTCATGATTTCAACAACTCTCGAAGAGAAATCTTTTACCGTTTCGGACTCCTTCATGGCCAAGTTGTCAAAATCCCTCCACAAGCCTTGAAGCTTGATGGAAATCACTTTCTCCGAGCCTTGAAATTCTTTCTTTAATACGCTCCATGCTTCTTTCGCCTTCTTGAGACCATAAAGTCTCGGATAAATCGACTTACTTACGGATTGTTGCAAGATCCGCAATGCCATCGCATTCTTCATCACATTTTCTTTAACCTTCTTTTCTTGTTCTCCAGCACCTTCTTCCTCATTTAACGAGTCTTCATTTTCTTCAAAGCCTTCATCAACAATTTTCCACAGATCTTGTGAGAGAAAGATAGCCTCCATTTGCGAACTCCAATAATCATAGTGCTCTCCATCAAAGATCGGGATTTGGTTGGGTGAATAGGAAAAGAACATGCTGCTGGATGACGTAGCCATGATCTGCTGCGCTCTGATACCAAAATTTGTTGGGGTTGTTTGGAAAGCAGTGCTTTGCTGTATCACAGGAAGGGTTTTGCGGAACTGCTGCGACACAGCGATGTGTTTCTGGAAATAAGGAACAAGGAATTTTGATACGAAATTTTTGGGTAACTACCGACCCTTTTACTCTTCTTACACCTTCTTCTCTCTCTTCTATCTTTCTTTTCACTCTTTCTTCCTCCTTACAACATTTAGACAATGCTTCTCCTTATATAGTGTCCTAGAGAAGGCATTTACTCTACCATAAATCCTAGGTCATTAACTCCACCCCACTAACTCACATTAACTCCACCCCACTAACTCACACTTAATGGTACTAAATGAGATTACAAATTATTGTCATTTAATCATGACATTTAACAGATGGAAGGGGCAAAATGTTACAGATGATATTACGTATGGCCTTCTTACGACGCTTTAGCCGTCTTACTCGTCATTGTCATCTTCGGCATGCCCTTAGGGGCCATCCCTAACACCACAATGCTGAAATAGCCGTTGCGGTGATGAAATCGACCCCTTGACCTTTGAGAAGGACGCTATCGACAGAGTTATCGTCAGATTGATTAGGTAAACCCAAAATAAGGCAAGCTATAGGGATAAGATGAGGGAACCGGGCATCAATACAAGAAGAAAGTCGGGCTATGGGCATGCAAATTGCAATCGACAACTTGCTAGGTTTGATTGTCGCACTTGCTAAGAGGTTGCCGACCCCAAGATTATTCAAGATGTGGCATTACTAGTTCGGCTAGGATTCAACTACAAGATTGTTACCTTAGATGTCGTTCTTTGAAGAGCACTAGATTTTGAATCTTGAGGCCAATATCAACAATTTCTCTTGTCTTTAAGTTATGCTTGTAATAATAAATACAACCTGACTATTTCTGACATGCTACTTGACATCTGATACCATGGAAGCCTCCTTGAAGAATCTCCTCCACATCCTCTGGTCTGACGAAGCTGCGGGTGACATCTCCCAAGTGTCCTCATGGAGTCAGTACGTACTTCCATATCCATACGTGTCCTTAGTCTCGAACAACCACCAGTCGTGGTCGAATTCTCCTGGCTAGTTCCTCTTCAACATTGTCCAATTATACCACCATTTTCGGGTGGCAGCGCCCCACTCATGAAATTCATGTACAACTCTTTGAAACTGGGACATAAACCACTATCCATTTGTTCATCTACAAACCAGTGAAAGAGAAGGCGCTGGGCTTGAAAATCATCTCCAGTGGGAGCTAGAAAAATAAGGTAAGTTGAGCCAAACTGTGTTTATTTTAATTTTTTATTAATTAACCTAATTTATTTTATATTTTTTCAAAATCCGGGTTGGGGGGGGGGGGCGGGGGGCATGGCCCCCTTCTGTCCGCCACTGATCATCGCCGTTATCGGATAATCTTCGGTCGCGCTGCCTAAGATTATAATTCAAGACTGCCCATCACGGTGACGAGTGCGCCTGCATGGAGTGGAGCAACTGCATAGATGAAGAGTTGGGGCAAGTAAACCCACTTTCGTACCATGGATATCCTATCCAAGTTCATTGGTCTTGACTCAGCCGTTGGAGCCATGAGAGCCCGGAGTAGCGGCCGTTTGACGTCCGCGATGCGTGAACTTAACAGATTCCGCCCTCTTTCCATCCAAATCACATGCTAACGCCCAAAAATGATGGAGCCCTTGATAGCCCGACCCGATGATTTGAACCAAATTATTTTTGTTTGTTCATTCGCCAATATCAGATTATTCCAGTGTTTGGGCTGTTGAAGTCTTCCGAGTGTAGACACTTGAGAGCCGATGGTGCTCTCCACTCATTCTCAATTATTGTGATTTGTTGGGAAAATTGGTAGATTGCATTTGCACGCACGCTTATCGATACGTGTTAGAAGAATTGTTTGATCAGTAGATTATATTATTTTATATAAAATTTTAAAGTCTATATCAGACAATATCGCTCAACAAATTATATATTAATGCATCACGCAAGAAGAAACCTTGGGTCGAATAAAACGTAATAAAGTTATTATTAATGTTTATCTTAATATATCATCAATTTTAGGTTGTTATATGCTTAAGTTGTTACCCCAATTTCTAATATAAAGTTAAGTAATATCTAAATTTATTTCTACCTCATTTGATCTTCGCTATGAGTATCAAAGTTTTTTTTTTTTTTTTTTTTTTTGCTAGTTTCGTATGATCCAAGGGCATACTTTCCCGTTCTCGTTCGTCTTATGGTAGGTTATACTTAGGAAATTGCATACGCCGGATGTTCTATTCTAGTTTGGTATTTTCCCATAGTCGACATGTGCGCTACCCATATCTAGATCGGAGACATCGGACCCCTACATTCGGCTGGGTATCGATATACGCGATGGGACATATGCTTCCTCGTAGGTTCCCTTAGATATGGAGTACATATGATTTTATTGTTTTTGAAGGTTAGGTGGATGCGTCCATTATCTGTGGATGGAGCGCAGCAAGAGAAGAATATTAGAGCAATCGATAAACTCTAAAATCACTTGCGACAATCATTATGACATCCTTGGACTAGTATAAATTGATTTACTTGTCAATTATTACCGTTGCCTATATAAAATATATGTAGCTACTTCATATATTTGCATAATAATTTTGTTCAGAATGTTTTGATTGCTATAAAAAAATATTAGTCAATAAAAAATTTTCAATTATTCTTTTTTTATTTCTTATAAATTGTTTCCATTTCCTCGAGTAGGGTTAGTGTTGGTCGTTTATTCTTATCTTCAACCGCTGAAAGTAATTTGTGATTTCATGGTATTGGAGCATTGAAAGCACCTACTTAATGGAGCATTGAAGTCATGAAGGATGATTAAATAAGTTGTTAAATATATGTCTTTAAATAGGATCATAATGTTTTGAGTCTTTTGAATTTTCAATTCATCCAAGGAGGATAATTCGGTTTAATGCATTCTGTATGCACTTAATCATCTCCGACGGGTCAGGACAACTACTTTCTTCTCTGTTTTAGCTATCCTGTAATGTTTAGCGTTGGACCATTAGCATGCTCGGCACCATCTCGAAAAAAATGAATTCAATAAACACAAGATCATATCAGAGACATGAAAAAATCCGATTCGTCATCACATAAAAGTAACAAAAGGGATGGCAAAACCAAAGGTTTTTCTCGTTCTCCATCCATGGAGCGGCAACTTTTAGGCCGAGGATACTAATCTTGTGTTTGGAACTTATGTCTTCCCTTCGAATGTTTTGGAGCTTTCAAGCCATCCTTAACCGAGAGCAGAAACCATCTGCCGAAATGTTATAGATATAAAAGAAACATATCTTAAGAGTCTCCTTGTGCCTACAACATTCTTAGGCAGTTTTTGAACTATTACTTCTCATAACAAATATGGAGATGTTGGATAGGAGGGGCGACATGCTGCAGATGACATTAGGTATGGCCTTCTCACAGCTTGCTTTAGCTGTCTTACTCGTCATTGTCTTCTTCGGCATGACCATAGGGGCCATCCCTAACACCACAATGCTGAATTATCGTTGCGGTGCTGAAATCGACCCCTTGTCCTTGGAGTGGGATGCGATCAACACAGTTATTGTTAGATTGATCAGGCAAACCCAGTATAAGCCAAGCTATAAGTACAACACGCGGGAACCGGTCAGCAATACGTTAAGGAAGTCGTGCTATGGGCATGCAAAGTGCAGTAGACAACTCCCTAGGGTTGACTGTCTCACTTGCTTGGAGGCTGCCGATACCAAAATTATTCAAGAATGCGGAATGGCTCGTTCGGCTAGGATGCAATTACAAGATTGTTACCTTCGATTCTCATTGTCGTACTTTGAAGAGCACTAGATCTTGAATCTCGAGTCCAATATCAACGTTTTCTCTTGTCCAGTAAGTTATGCTTGTAATAATGAATACAACCGGTTTATTTCTGACATGCTGAACAAATTACCCGAGGATGTCCTAAAGATTTCCTAGAGATTTTACCCTGAGACAAAAGTGTCTGAATATGTGTGGGTTGATGTGTGTTTTATGGTCTTGCCTTCAATCTATTTATACATAATCATGATTGACGATTATGCTTCATTCTTCAACTTTCCTTATGCACGTTACTAAATATATTCTTCAAGTCTTGATTTTTCTCCTGTGTTAGATTTTATATATCAACTTATTAGATTTTTCCGGTCGACTGATTTGTCTCCATCGACTGGATTAGATTTATCTCCATCGACTGATTTGCGATTCGTTGATAAGATTTTTGTAGTAGTTGAAAAATTACATTTTACTTCGATCAACTTACTTTTTATATTCTTCGATTCTATTATGCTCAAATCACAATAGCTTGTCAGAAATTATCTAGTGTAAACATCCCCCACGACAATTAATGAGGAGATTTTCTCATAATTAATTGACTTCTTCTTTTTTCACTCAAATATCGTTTTCGATTGACTATTTAATTTTTCTTAGTCGATTATTTTCCTGAAAAGATGAACATGCGACCTTTAGATTCTTGACTAGTGAGGGATTTTTGGGAAATATTTTGTCCTGAGATCGACTAGAAAGATTTTCCTTCACCTTTCTCCTTCAAATTAGGAAAGATTATGTCTCTAATCAATCGACTAGCTCAATTTTTTTTCTCCTCCTAATCGGGAAATATTTGAACATCAATCAATCGATTCTCTTTTATTACAACAGCCTTTCAAAAAGGGAAATATTCACAATGATAAATTAAAAAATAATGTAGGTGGTCCAAAACCACTACCTGAGATTATTGTCCCTTGTAGTTAAACCAAATTGTCATACGCTAATTCATAATCAATTTTTCCGAATAGCGTAATGATTTTAATTGATTGAATTTTCGAAGCGTCGCACATTAGTTGATCACCCTTAACAATCATTTCTGGAAGTTTGCTAGGAACATGCGTTTTTACGCTTTTAAATGGCATGACGAATTCACTCGACTGTAATTTTTGATTACTTTCTCTCGTTAGAGCATCATGCACTAGTTGATCATTCATGACCATTTGTAAGGATTTTGTAAAAACATGCATCTGAATGTGACACAAATTTTCTAAGTCCCCAGACAGTTTTCCAAGGCACTTCGTTAAACGTTGGAAGACATTTCTTATAGATATTCGCGCATCCGACTCTCGGAAGGCAATTTTCAAAGCCTCATTTGAATCTTCGTTGGTCGATCGAACAAACTTTCCAACAAATCTTTCATTCGCGTTGCAAACGATCCACGCTCACCGCACCAAAAACGTGTTTGCGATCAATATCGAAACATGTCGCGATCAAATCGTAGCGAACCCATTGGGTTCAAGAATAAAAAGAAAAAGAAGAAAGGAGAATTTCCTAGAGATTCTACCCTAAAACTAAGACAAAAGTGGCTGGATATGTCTGTGTGTTTTCAGGTCTTGCCTTCAGTTTATGGAGAATCTGGTCTTGTCTTCAATTCTATTTATAGAGAATCCTGATTACTGTTATGCTTGATTCTTCAATCTTCATTTAGCAGGTTTTCCTCGTGATCTTCTACCTACAATATCTTATCTTCAAGATCTATCCACAAAATGTCTCGGTCGATTGATTGGTCTTAAGTGTTAGTTTTTCTTTATAGATTATCCCAGTCGATTGATTTTTCTCCAATTGTTAGATTTTATCCATCTCCTAGATCGATTGAATCAAGTTTAAGATTTTTGTAGTCGTTTGATTTGTCAAATTAGATTTTCCTTCAATCCACTTACTTTTTATATTCGTCGATTGTATTCTACTCAAATCACAATCGACTGCAAAAAATTATCTAGTATAAACACTTTCGTGCATCTACGAAACAGTGCCCACATATCTTGAAACTGAAAGAGAAGTCGAGCTATAAAATTTGCCTAAGATTATAATTCCAGACGGTCCATGTGATCTAACTGTAAAGACAATGATTATGTACATATTACAGTAACGAGGGCCTACATGGAGATGGATTAAGAGTTGGGGCAAGTAAATCCACTTGTAGTCGCACCATGAATACCCTCTCATCGGTCATGACCAAGCTGTCGGAACCAGGAGAGGCGGACATAGCGGCCACTTGACGTCCACGATGCGCGAACTTAACGGATTCCTCCTCCCTATTTCCATCCAAATCACATGCTAACCCCCAAAATTGGTGGAGCCCTTGATAGCCCGACCAGATATTTCGAACCAAATTATATTAGTCTGTTCCATCACCAATAACAGATTATTCCAGTGATTGGGCGGTTGAAGCCTTCGAGTGTCGACACTGGATGGTGATCTCTACTCAGTGACTGTGATTGGTTGAATATTGATAGATTACTTTTGCACGCACGCTTATGGACACGTGTTAGAAGAATTGTTTGATTAGTAGATTCGATTATATTATATAAAACTTTAATGTCAGCACACCACACAACTGGTTCTAATAATAGTTAAACAGCCCCCTTAAAAATATCGCTGAACAAATTATATATTAATGCATTACACAACGTCGCGGGTGGTTTCTGGTCTTGGTCCATCTAAAATGGAAAGACATCTAAAATCGACCATAAATTTTCGGATTTTGAAAATGTGTCGGAGTCGTCACTAAAAGAAGCCGTAGAAATTCGTTTATGTTCGGAAATTAGGGACTTCTCGCATCATATATTATAAAGAAAAGGGAGATGTTAGGTTCTTTAGAGTATTTTTTAGTTTGCCATCTTCGACGAGCTTAATCAAGATACAATAGATTGAAATCTTGTTTTCAACAATATTCATGTAGATTGTGACTGTTGTATTTTGTTTCCTTCTTTCATCTATGTCATCGTTACAACAGCGTTCAAGGCTTAATCGCACCAGGCAGGTTTGGCTGTATGGATGTTTGTTTGTTATTGCATTCTATTTGTGATTGCATTCTCACTAATCTCTATGTTGTAGTCATGGAAGCATGTTTTCCGTCCTTGTTTCAGTGGCTATTGCAGTAAGTTGTTCGATCATAGTGTTGTTAATGAGGTTGCCTTGATCTTCCTGCAGATGGGATTCCCCCAACCTGAGCATTCAGATAACTCTGTGGAGCTTTCTCGTCTAACTGTTGCAAAGACAGCGAAGCCCCATGAAGATATGCCTATGGAACCAAATTGCGAAAGTAATTCAGAGTTCTCTGTTTCTGAAATTAAAGATTCATCTGAAAGCAGTGATGACAATCATGAGGAAACACTGAATGAGATATGCAGGGTGGAGGATGAATTAAATATTGGAGGAAGTCATGTATTAGAGGGCAGGGATTATGCTCTGGTAAGTCAACCCACTGTTGATGATTACTATAGGGAGAAAACTTGTTCTACCTCTGGCACTTCTTTCCTACATCAACAATTTTTAGGCTCGGCCCTTGTAAATACTACTTCTAACGTGGATGTAGCGGCTGGTCTTTCCAGTACAGAGATTCATGGTGCACCTGGGATCACTCATGAGGTTGCTCTGCATAGTGTGTTATCTCCGGAAGTGCTGGGAGATGGACATCCCCATTTTCTGTCCAGGGTGACTGAAGCGATTGATGGCCACTCCTCTGGTTCCGGCACAATTTCACCTGATTCTGGCTCTTTATTTTTAGACTCTGATGAAGTACAGGCAGATGTGTCTCCTTCAGAAGGGTTGCCTCCTGGTTTAGAATTGCTTTGGTCTAGCAGGGAACAGAGCCAGCAAACTGATGGTGTAGTCCAGGTTGATATTGTTGCGGTCTCATCTGACTTGGCTTCTGATATCAGCAGTGACACAAGTAGCTGGGAATCTAGAAGGAGAGGTAGAAGAATGTTTTGGGATGTCATATCAAGACATGGTTCTAGGGGTCAAGGTGATTTGTTCACTAGTATATTTGCTACCGAAGATTCTAGTTACCTCGAAAGCCACGACAGATGGCCTTTCGATTCTAATGATGATATGCCTGATTGGGTCGAGGAAAGACATTTCCGAAGTAGATTCCACCGATCTCAACGTCGTCGCCGGCCACGATCTGAGGTGATTTCTGTCATGTCCTGTTGAGCTGTCTTGCTTTATACTGGTGCTTGGGCACAGGCATGTATTAATATTCCTGAATGGATGCATTGCCTGGAGAAAATTTTGCCAAGTTATAATTACTGTAGGACCTTACTTGTCAATGAAATCATTCTAACTTAGTGGTCTTGGCAGGCGTGCATGGCTGAGAATGTAGCACTTAAAAACTTTGTTTCTCCAGTTCATATTCTGTTTTTTATGTTTTTTTACAAGTTTGGTCTGATGAGATTTCTTGGTAGATATGGGATAGACTTCGATTTGGTCTGGAAGCGAGCAGCTCAAGATGTACTTCTTGTCCATCTGGACTCTACCCAGATGGTATGTGCTCGTGTGATTCGATCTTGTCATCAGAAGAATCAAGCAGCCGCACAAGCATTTCACGCATAGTCTTGCTCGCTGAGGCTCTATTCGAGGTGTTTGCTGATTTACTCTTTCTTTTTTATGTGCTTATCTTATTCCGCATCTCTGCTTCCTATTCTGTTTTGCATTTTGGGGAAGGTGTCATCTCTTTGAATTGAAATCTAACCATGCTACTGTTGACGTTGCAGGTACTGGATGAACTTCATCGGCAACCTATCTTCCCTCTCCTCTCTCCTGTCTCTCTTCCAGCACCTGGACCTGTCGTGGACTCCTTTCCACTTAAAAGTCACCAAAAGAAGAGCTCAGCTGAGAACGAAGAAAATGATGAACAGTGAGTACTTCGTCATTACAATAATTTACACCAGGTTATATTTTTGAATGTTCAGTATATTCAAAGTTGAACACAAACATAGGAGTTGGTAAATGAACTGTTTTTTTTTTTAATTTCTTTTAGCGTCCTTGGCACGCCATTGTAATTGCTCCATGGGCAGGTGCTATATTTGTTTGGTACTTCCTTGCAAGCATGAGTACCACATGCACTGCGTGGACCGATGGCTGAAGGAGATACACGGGTATGATCACGAACTCCGGTCAAGAAATTGCATGCATAAGTTGTAGTGGTTCTTTTGATGCTTGTGTAGCGTGCGGATCTTCTTGATGATTTAATGGATGTTTGATTCTGATCATTTGTTATTGGTCATTACTTAGGATTTGCCGGTTATGTCGGGGCGATGTATGCAAAGGTAGCACCTAATACAACACAGCCTCCGACCCAGAAATGCCGCCGCGTCTGCTTGAGTAAATTGTGTAATATACACTTGTATATACAATGTCAACGCAATACATAAAACTGATCTCACTTTCCGTATCTTATCTAAATAACATTGCGGGTAGAATGGCTTGGACCTTGTTCTTGTATAAGAAGAGATATTTTCCAGTACTTTGTCACGTTACAGTATGCGAGGTTATTATCATTGGAGAAGCTAAAGTTTAAGCCTATATAAATTCCGTGGGTTTTTTTTTTGGATAGAAATTTCGTATAATTTGATACAAAAGTCGTAATATACAAAATATTTGATGCACGGTACTTAAACAAGGTAAACGTACCGTATGAATATTATGTCCAAGATCATGGCACATTTTTTTAGTAAAGCAGAATGAATAAATCGTAAAAAAGTATCAAGTTTCTACATGCAGTTTTTATGCAATCACTGTTTATAAAAAAAATTCGTACAAACCAAACATTTTGCGAAAAATACAGAAAGCTTGTCTATATTTTTTCGTACTTACAAAGTAATTGTTCGTGAATATTGACAATAACTTTGCAACCGTAAAATATGAATTAAATGTTACACGTGTCACAAAAATTCAAAAGTCTTATTTTCTTGTTAGAGTAATCTTTTTTGTCTTTACTTAAGTGAAATGCTATAAAAATGCCAACTTTACGAATTTCTAATTTATATTCATATTTTGTGTTATATAAATTTCATAAAAGCAACGACGAATTTTATATGCAAAATATTCACAAAACAAATATTTTGTAGATACTACTATTTCCTTTAACTTTACGAATTCATTTTTCTAGTGTTTGGGTATTCGCAATTTGCAAATATTTCATACAAAGAAAGAGTTCTTTTGGAAAACATGATTACTTTGTATTTTTCATTAGAACAATATATTCTTTCTTTTAACATAAAATACGTAAATTGAACAATGTCAACAGGGTATGATTTGATTGCTTTAAAATATTTATTTTGTAGAACTAAATATTTGCTTAGCTTTATGAATTTGTTGCTATAGACTACAAATTTTCAATAATAAAGATTAGTAGATAATTTTTTGGTAACAGAAACCACAACAAATACGTATATTTAAGCATTTATTAGAGGAAATATAATATAAACAAATAAAATGCCTTGTTCTCCGTAATATTTGGATGCAATATGGATATATGAACAGCTATTTAGTGTTGTCGTAAAAAAATACGATTCTTTTACTTGTTGTTTATTTATATTTCGCATTTAGATTCAGAGAATTCATTCCGTACATAATTTTTTTTCATAAAGTTAAGGATGTGCAATACAAAAAATTTGCTGCAACTCCGTTAAATCCAAAGTGATGTCATTCATTGTCCAAATTTTAATTAAAAAATTTAGTAAGATTTGACGAGATTTTGTGTTATGTTTTTTATTTTAATTTGTAGATTCTATGTGATTTTTTTTTACATTGTTTACCTGTAATCCATTATATTTAGGATTACCGAATTGTGGTAAAATTTGACAATCTTGTTACTTACCGGATTGTCGGTATTTATTTGCCCATTAAAACTTTTAATTTTGAAACCCTACATCCGACTTTGTCGTCTCTTTTGCTCGCCTGTCCGACAACCCCCTCCCCACATATCCTCCCATCTCTCTCGTTCCGACCTCGCCGCTTATCGACATCTCGCCTATCTTCGGAGCCATCCAACATCCCGCTCACCCACGCCCACAAGAAATACTCTCTCTCCCGGGAACCCGCCATCACCAACAGTACAACAGTGAATCTCGATCGTCGTAAGGGCAGAGGTAAGAAGTCTGCCGCTTCTTCTAGTTTAGGAGTTGGTCAGGGTTGTGACCTGGTAGTTGGTAGTGAGGATAGATGGTATGAAGGCTGCAGATGGACTCACGCTCGGGAGGAAATATATAAGCGACAAATCGAGACAGGTAGAATTGTTGATGTGGATTTTTTTGGAACGAGAACAATTTTCTAGTGATGAGCATGCTTGATGAGCTGAATATGTGTGGACTAGTTGAATTTGTATAGGAAGAGCGTAGAATTTACTACAACGAGGTTAAGCAGTTCTACTGTTACTTGGAGGAAATTCCCTGCGATGCACTTCGTACATATGTTAATGGAAGAGTGTTCTCCTTTAACGGACGTTCTGTGGAGACTGCTTTAAGGATAGGCGGCAAATAAAAGATAGTAAAGGCTGATTATAATAGGAGTGAGGCCATTAAAGTGTTGCGTATTAAAGTATAGAGAGCATGTTGAGAGTTTGTAATATTTGCGTTTGAGATTTGTTAGTCACACACGAGAGATGCTAGCTGTAGAAGGCTGTATTATTGGTGAAAGTCTTATGGAAAAGTGACTTGGGGGCCATGAGAGACTCTTAGTTAGAGGCTGCAGAAGACGTTGATGGAGGCGTGCAACAGGTTGCTGGCGTGGCCAACATGTAGTGGGCCGGAGAAAAGGGCAGATACCCAGGAGCACAGAAGGTGATAGACTAAAGAGCTTCTGTGGTATAACGTTTTGTGTGTGCATGATAACCTTGGGCAGGGGTTTTGTATCTGCTTAGCCGTAGTCTCGAGGGACCACGCAGGATAACCCTGGGCAGGGGTTTTGTGTTTGCTTAGTCGGTGTTTTCCGGGATTGCACAAGAGAAGTCGCAGCAGATTGTTGTGCAGGTGGGGACGCCGTCTAAGTGAAAAGTCCTTTGGAAGTCGCAGCGAGCTACTGTGTAGGTGGAGACGCCGCCGGAGAGAAAAGTCTCAAAGTAAGTCACAGCGGGTTCCTATGCAGGAGAGGAAGTCGCATGAGAGAAACGTCCGACAACCAGTTACCTTTGTTAGTCACGTTAACACGTACATCAAGTCACTGTGGTATAGAACCTTTCGGTATGTGCTGTGAAACTAAGTCACTGTGGTACAGAACCTTTCGGTCTACGTTGTGAAATTCAGTCACCTGTACCGAACCTTCTGGTCTGTGCTGTAGAGGGTTGACACATTTGGTACATAACCTTCTGTTCTGTGTTGTGCAACTCAGTCATCTGTAGTGCAGAACCTTATGGTTTGTGCTATAAAAGGTTGATCACGTATCACCTTCTATAATCGTTACAACGTTACGTCTGAGTAATAATCATCCAAATCCTGGGTGAAGAATGAATATAGGCAAGTTGTCCAACCATTATAAAAGTCTTGCGTCCATCAAACAAATCGCAATCACTTTCGTACGTTCTGTCTTACAGAAACCTGTTTCTACGGTTTTGTTTTACAATAGTTTTCTTTCGTTGTGGGATTTGTCAAAAAGGCGTTAAAAAATCTAACATTAATTCACTCCCTAATAAGTCTGCGAGTGTAGACATTGAATGGTGATCTCTACTCCTCAGTAGTTGTGATTGGTTGGGTATTGATAGATTACTTTTGTACGCACGCTTATCAACACGTGTTAGAAGAATTGTTTGATTAGTAGATTAGATTATATTATATAAAATTTTAATATCCACGCACCACACAACCGGTTCTAATAATAGTTAAACACCCCCAAAAAAAATATCGCTGAACAAATTATATATTAATGCATTATACAACGTCACGGGTGGATTCCGGTCTTGGTTCATCTAAAATGGAAAGACATGATTGAACGTTCGACGATAGAGCTTCGAATTTTGAAAACGTGTAGGAGTCGTCATTAAGAAAAGCGGTAGAAATTCATTTAGGTTTGAAAATTAGAGATTACTAAGTCGCATGTATATTACAAAGAAAATGAAAATGTTAAAAATAGAGAAACTAGGTTCTTTACCTTATTTTAATTTGCCGTCTTCGACAAGCGTGACCAAGATACAATAAATTGAAATCTTATTTACAAAAGATATGAAGACCGTCTCATTGGAAGGGATTTTACCGTAAATTAATTCCGAACTAGTGACTAAAAAAGTCAGTCGATTCTCCACTTTTTTTTATATTTTTAAAATATATTAAAATTATAAAATCACATTAATAATTATATGTTTATTATTTATATCTGTTAACGAGTGTTGCAACGGTGTCGCTTAACAAACCCTACTTTTTATTGGACCATTAATTGCGTCGGCATGTGATTTGGATGGAAATATGGAGGAATCCGTTAAGTTCACGGATGTCAAGCGGCAACTATGTCAACCACGATACGTCTGGGGAACTCTTGGGGGATTACTCTAACTACACCCTACACATCCCGCCTAAGACTGGCTTTGGTCACGACCGTTGAACACGGAGAGGACATGACATTCATCGAGCGACTGTTGATCCACTGGAAGCAGACATTCATAGGCAGTGACATGGACACGAGCGATCTGAGTGGATTCAGTTTGATCAAATGAGCAGTTGTGAATTTATAATCTTAGGCAAATTTGATAGCGGGATTGACGATTATCTGATGAATTCGACACCTTGGCAGATTAAACGAAGATGAAGTCAGGGATTTCATGAGTGTGGGCTGCTGCAACCTGGAAAAGATGGCAATAAGATGCCAATGATGAAGAGGAGGGGAATTCAACCACCATTGGTAGTTGTTCATACGGACATGGAAATGCAAACTGGCCTCAGGAGGACACTCGAGCTATCTAGGAATGTTTCCTGTTGTCGAAAGGTGTCATTCACAGCTTCACCAGTGTAATACCTCAAATCTTTCTCGGGACATAACTAACCCGATTGAGCTCAACAAAGGCAGCCAACATTTCATCTCAGGAAATGCCTTCTTTAATTCTCGACTGTAAAGAATCCGGCCTAGTACAAACTTATAATTGCATTTTCTTACAAAGCCACAATCAAACAGTACAATAACGGTCAACCTCAGTGGAACAACTACCGCTATAATCAGAAACCTCTCTGTTACATCACCCTAAGATACAGCCGCAACGACATTAACAAGAAGAAGCTGCAGCCATGGCACCCCAACATGATGGTTCGAAGTTGCCTGCCACCGAGTCCCCGCCATCTCCTGCTTTTGCAATGTCTTTCACCAACATAATGGCTTCTGATACGGCTGCAGCTGCTATCGTGCAAAATGCCCAGCAGAAGAGGAATGCCCAAGTTCCTCACGACGACAACGGCAACAGCCAGCAATAGAAGTGTCTACTGTAATCACCTTGGTGCTTATGTCACCACTACAGCTGAGACAGCCCACAAAGTTTGCCAAAGCCAAATTCAAAAGCCAACCCACAAAATCCAAGACAACTCTTAGCCTAAATCCAAGCTCGATGGCCTAATGCCATCAACAAGCCCACAACACAACAAAACCAAGCCCAAAGTAAAACAAGAATCGAAGCTCACCTTTGCTCCCGACAAGATCCTGCCAAACAGGATTCCAGTACATCCGTGCTCCCCTCTGACAATCGCAGGCTGCCACCTCCCACGCATCCTCAGCGTCCATCCTCAGGAAAATCACCTGGTCGACGTCCTGGAGCGATCTTGTCTCCTAACGGTCTGGTTTCCCAACTAGAGACGAGCCAGAAGCCAACTGAGTGGAAACCAGGTTCTGGGGAAGAAAGAAACAGAGGAGGAGAGGCAGAAGGAACGAGATGGGAGAAGAAGAAACCAGATGGAACGAGGGGCAAGCGAATATAAAAGAAGAACTCACCGTTCTTCGAGAGAGGGGGGGAGGGGGGAATTCCAAAGAATTCTTACCAATCTTCTAGGGGGGGATGTTCTTCATTTTCTGGGAGGAAAGGGGAGGGTTCTTCGAGCTCTTCCCAATTCAGCAAAACCTGGGGCTGAACCTCCATCTTCTCTTGGGCAACCAGCCATCTCCATCGTAAGGACCTTCCAGCGTCTACTAGCAGGTTCACAGCTTGAAGACGGTGACGCTCTGTTCTCCCTGACTGCATCAGCTCCCCGCAGCGAACCTCCTCCCCAAGCATCAATCCACCGCGATCAAGCCTTCTCCTGATACTCTGGACAAGCCCGATGCTCCCGGCATCTCCGGCGATCATGCCTTTCCCGGCCTTCTCCAACTCCAGCACTCTTCGATCGGTGACAGTCCGCAGCGGCATACTCGCCAGCAGCCAACAGAAGCAGTAACCGCTTCCCTCCGGAGTCCTCCCTCGACATCAACCTTCCCCTTTACGTCCGCGAGTTCCACAGTGGCAAGCCCACTCCTTTTGGCGTGTCTAAGCCCTCCGACAGCAACTCCCGTCCGCCTCAGCTCCCTGGCACCCACTGAACCAGAAGCAGACCCTCCTTCCCTTCAGGAGCCCCTGGACAGAACTCCACCCGGCTCCAGCGTTCCCAGCGATCGTGCCTTTCCCGGAAGCAACTCCCCGCCTCTTCCAAGCGCTCCTAGAGCCAGCGACGGCGAGACCACCTCCTCCGGCGGCGTTCAGCAATCCTCTTCTTCAATGATCATCAATCAACCTAACAACGACGACCACAGCCTCGCCATCCCGAGGCTGGGTTCAAACAGAGCCGGCCTCCCCTTGGAGCTCTCGACATGTTCCCGCTCCAAATCCGCCAAGGATGTCCTGTCACGTGGCTGGACCTGCTTCCCGACAACGGTGCCACCGAATCTGACGACCCCTGACCGCTGCAGCCTCGGATCCAGAGCTCCTCGGCGCCTCCCCACAGCAGCAACTGCGCCCTTGGTGTCTTACGAACCAGCAACCGTGAACGCGTCCCTCGATGTTCCCGGATTCAGCGACGGTGATGGACCTGCGACCCCCCCCCTCCCTGGCTTCCTCCCTCTTCCTCATCTTCAACCCCGGCGCTCCCTGTATCAGCCGCGGCAAATCGCGGCCTTCTTCGGTGTCCCCATCTCCGCGGCAGCCCCAAGGCGGCTCCCGTCTCTCCATCCTCCCCGGCGCCATCCATCCTCCCCCAGAGCTCATGGTGGCAGGACCACTCCCCCCCGGCATCAGCCTTGCTCCGACGCCTCCTACGACGGCAAGCCTACCTCCACAGCCCGTCCCCGGTGTCCAGCTCCACGGCGCCAGCAAACCCCGCCAGGATCGACAACGGCAGCGATGGTCGGCTCTTCCCCAGGCGTCCCCACGCCCGACGGTTGTAGATCCCTCTCTCTCCGGCGTCCCCGCACCCGCCAGCTGCAGATCCCTCTCTCTTCGGCGTCCCCGCACCCGTCAGCAACAACTTCCTCCCGATGTTCAGAACCGACAACGGAATCTCAACCCTCCAGCGACAACGTTTCCTCCGGCAACGGGTTCCTCCCCGGCGATCCTCCCAGTGACGATGACGTTGTCCCCTGCCTTCGAACCCCTCTCCAAATTAACCACTGGGCCACGGAACCAGCTCCGATTGATGCTCCTACTGCTGGTCATCAGCCGAGACTCAGATCTGGTTTTGAATCTTCCGTCGCTCGTGGGTTGAGGATCCCCCAGACACTGGCTGCTCATCCGTTGCTTTGAGGTCGAAAGAGATCTGACCAAGCTATGAACCCACAGAAAGGTAACAAGTCTTCCCCTTCAGTGAGTTTTATTTTAATTTTATATAAATTGACAGTATTTGCCACAAGTTAGTTTACTTTAAATTATTATTCGCATTTTAACTCTTATAGTAATCGTTAGAAAAATGCTATTAAGATATGTCTTTTATGTTCATTATTATTGCCAGAAGCTTTAAACGTTTTTTTTAAGAATTCATATGACTTTATTCTTTCAGGCCTATTTATATTTTTGAACTATTAGCTTCATTTCATTGTTTTGACGTATATTATCATCATCTTCCGCTTTCTTTTTATTTCGCAAGTGAAACATGGAAAACTTTGCAATTATTTTTTTTAATAATATATGTCATTTGAGCATTTCCGATTAGAACAGTAAGACATGTCTTACTTTACTTAATTTAATCGAACTTCACTAAGAATTTGACGATGCTAACCACTCTTATATTTTCTTCGCATGTACACTGAGCATGTAACTTCGGAAGACCAAATTCAAACTTTCGAAGATCACACGAAGACGCGTGTATCAAACCGCGTGGTTCTACCCCGGCCTAAAAACCGCGGGCTTGAAGACAAAGCGGCCCCAACCTTCATCAAAGGTACAAAAGGGGAAGTGCGGGCTTCCCCGAATTTCATTTTAAAAGCCCACTTGTAACGGATTGCGGGCCCAAGTGCATAGGCTCGCAATCACCGCCCCTTCCCCGCCCTTTTGATCTAAATAATTGCTTGTGTTTGCGCGATTGTTTAGGCTTTAGGATTGAACGTCGCATGTGAGGTTTTAATTCAACCAACTTAAATTCGGGTCCAAAGCCCGTTAAAACGTTGATAAGAGTCCGGCCCACTCCCGGATCGGGTCCAACACCCGTCAATCAAAAGTAACCTTTTTTGGACAAATCGCCACCCTTTTCGCATGTGGTAGAATACTAAGGTTAGTAAATAGGAATCCCCGGATCCAGAACTCTGATTTTTCCGACTTAAAATCATATTTTTCAAAACTAAGTCGGTGGCGACTCCGAACAAAGTTTTCCAAAGCTAAAACTAAACCCAACACCCTTTTTCGGAGCCATTTGGGGTGAGGTGACGGCAACTCGAGCCGCTCCTCGGGCCCTCCCCGAAATTCACGAGCGAGGCCTTAACGCAGCCTTTCGCTCGCCACCTTCAGGTGGTTGGCGAAACGCCCCGCAGACCCGTTCGCGAATCAAGGGAAGGCCCGACCCTGAGCCTCCCTTCCGCAGCGTCCGACGTTCGAGCCGGAACGCCGACCGGAATGGGCTTTCAGGGGAGCGGGCCCGGATCCTCGGGTTACCCGAACCGCATCGCGCGCGCCCAAGGCACGTGGACCCGCCTGCGCGCGTGCGTACATCCCGGATGGCGACATGAAAATCCCAAGGAGGTTACAACTCACCAGCTAATCGCAGTCAACATCAGAGCTAATGATAAGCCCATATCCACAGACATGCTCAGATCAGACACGCTTGGAACATCATGCCCCTAATTATCAATCGCCACAACTTCGGCACCAATAGAAACATCATTCCAAACATGGGCAATTCCCCAGCTTACAACTCAACAACACAATCCAGCATAAGAGGCAAACCCCATCATTCACAACGGCATCGCGAGATCAAGACAGCTGCGAGCAATCAACCCCTAAATACGAACACTTCATTCAACCTCATCGTTTCTCCGACAACAAGAACTTGATGAATGCCGGATCCACAGCATCCCAACGGCAAAAACATGAACATTGACCAGATTCTTCAAGCGACGGCGAACACATAGTGCAACTGGTACAAGATGACTCGTCTGGGGCTCACACAACAGCTTATCAATGCCAAAGAGCATGATGTCTACCAAACGACGACGCATACTTCGACTGGTGCAGTTCCTTTTGAATTCCCTATGGCACCCAAGCGGTCATCCCGATAGTAGTCAACCACCAACTCTCACCAAAGAAAAGAGGAGAAGATCAGTCACAGCATCACTCATTAACGAAAAACAGGCACCTCGGCCCACTACATGAGTGGCCAATCCCCACCCAAGCCCACCGCATGGCTCTATCAACTTTGCACATTCACGACATTAAACCGAAGATCAATCATCTTAACGGAGAGAACTGCCATAAGCAATCGATGTAGGCGTTCTTCGACGTTACAATCACATGAAAGCAAACTGTAATACCTCAAATCTTTCTCGGGACATAACTAACCCGATTGAGCTCAACAAAGGCAGCCAACATTTCATCTCAGGAAATGCCTTCTTTAATTCTCGACTGTAAAGAATCCGGCCTAGTACAAACTTATAATTGCATTTTCTTACAAAGCCACAATCAAACAGTACAATAACGGTCAACCTCAGTGGAACAACTACCGCTATAATCAGAAACCTCTCTGTTACATCACCCTAAGATACAGCCGCAACGACATTAACAAGAAGAAGCTGCAGCCATGGCACCCCAACATGATGGTTCGAAGTTGCCTGCCACCGAGTCCCCGCCATCTCCTGCTTTTGCAATGTCTTTCACCAACATAATGGCTTCTGATACGGCTGCAGCTGCTATCGTGCAAAATGCCCAGCAGAAGAGGAATGCCCAAGTTCCTCACGACGACAACGGCAACAGCCAGCAATAGAAGTGTCTACTGTAATCACCTTGGTGCTTATGTCACCACTACAGCTGAGACAGCCCACAAAGTTTGCCAAAGCCAAATTCAAAAGCCAACCCACAAAATCCAAGACAACTCTTAGCCTAAATCCAAGCTCGATGGCCTAATGCCATCAACAAGCCCACAACACAACAAAACCAAGCCCAAAGTAAAACAAGAATCGAAGCTCACCTTTGCTCTCGACAAGATCCTGCCAAACAGGATTCCAGTACATCCGTGCTCCCCTCTGACAATCGCAGGCTGCCACCTCCCACGCATCCTCAGCGTCCATCCTCAGGAAAATCACCTGGTCGACGTCCTGGAGCGATCTTGTCTCCTAACGGTCTGGTTTCCCAACTAGAGACGAGCCAGAAGCCAACTGAGTGGAAACCAGGTTCTGGGGAAGAAAGAAACAGAGGAGGAGAGGCAGAAGGAACGAGATGGGAGAAGAAGAAACCAGATGGAACGAGGGGCAAGCGAATATAAAAGAAGAACTCACCGTTCTTCGAGAGAGGGGGGGAGGGGGGAATTCCAAAGAATTCTTACCAATCTTCTAGGGGGGGATGTTCTTCATTTTCTGGGAGGAAAGGGGAGGGTTCTTCGAGCTCTTCCCAATTCAGCAAAACCTGGGGCTGAACCTCCATCTTCTCTTGGGCAACCAGCCATCTCCATCGTAAGGACCTTCCAGCGTCTACTAGCAGGTTCACAGCTTGAAGACGGTGACGCTCTGTTCTCCCTGACTGCATCAGCTCCCCGCAGCGAACCTCCTCCCCACGCATCAATCCACCGCGATCAAGCCTTCTCCTGATACTCTGGACAAGCCCGATGCTCCCGGCATCTCCGGCGATCATGCCTTTCCCGGCTTTCTCCAACTCCAGCTCTCTTCGACCGGTGACAGTCCGCAGCGGCATACTCGCCAGCAGCCAACAGAAGCAGTAACCGCTTCCCTCCGGAGTCCTCCCTCGACATCAACCTTCCCCTTTACGTCCGCGAGTTCCACAGTGGCAAGCCCACTCCTTTTGGCGTGTCCAAGCCCTCCGACAGCAACTCCCGTCCGCCTCAGCTCCCTGGCACCCACTGAACCAGAAGCAGACCCTCCTTCCCTTCAGGAGCCCCTGGACAGAACTCCACCCGGCTCCAGCGTTCCCAGCGATCGTGCCTTTCCCGGAAGCAACTCCCCGCCTCTTCCAAGCGCTCCTAAAGCCAGCGACGGCGAGACCACCTCCTCCGGCGGCGTTCAGCAATCCTCTTCTTCAATGATCATCAATCAACCTAACAACGACGACCACAGCCTCGCCATCCCGAGGCTGGGTTCAAACAGAGCCGGCCTCCCCTTGGAGCTCTCGACATGTTCCGGCTCCAAATCCGCCAAGGATGTCCTGTCACGTGGCTGGACCTGCTTCCCGACAACGGTGCCACCGAATCTGACGACCCCTGACCGCTGCAGCCTCGGATCCAGAGCTCCTCGGCGCCTCCCCACAGCGGCAACTGCGCCCTTGGTGTCTTACGAACCAGCAACCGTGAACGCGTCCCTCGATGTTCCCGGATTCAGCGACGGTGATGGACCTGCGACCCCCCCCCCCCCTCCCTGGCTTCCTCCCTCTTCCTCATCTTCAACCCCGGCGCTCCCTGTATCAGCCGCGGCAAATCGCGGCCTTCTTCGGTGTCCCCATCTCCGCGGCAGCCCCAAGGCGGCTCCCGTCTCTCCATCCTCCCCGGCGCCATCCATCCTCCCCCAGAGCTCATGGTGGCAGGACCACTCCCCCCCGGCATCAGCCTTGCTCCGACGCCTCCTACGACGGCAAGCCTACCTCCACAGCCCGTCCCCGGTGTCCAGCTCCACGGCGCCAGCAAACCCCGCCAGGATCGACAACGGCAGCGATGGTCGGCTCTTCCCCAAGCGTCCCCACGCCCGACGGTTGTAGATCTCTCTCTCTCCGGCGTCCCCGCACCCGCCAGCTGCAGATCCCTCTCTCTTCGGCGTCCCCGCACCCGTCAGCAACAGCTTCCTCCCGATGTTCAGAACCGACAACGGAATCTCAACCCTCCAGCGACAACGTTTCCTCCGGCAACGGGTTCCTCCCCGGCGAGCCTCCTTCCCCGGCGATCCTCCCAGTGACGATGACGTTGTCCCCTGCCTTCGAACCCCTCTCCAAATTAACCACTGGGCCACAGAACCAGCTCCGATTGATGCTCCTACTGCTGGTCATCAGCCGAGACTCAGATCTGGTTTTGAATCTTCCGTCGCTCGTGGGTTGAGGATCCCCCAGACACTGGCTGCTCATCCGTTGCTTTGAGGTCGAAAGAGATCAGACCAAGCTATGAACCCACAGAAAGGTAACAAGTCTTCCCCTTCAGTGAGTTTTATTTTAATTTTATATAAATTGACAGTATTTGCCACAAGTTAGTTTACTTTAAATTATTATTCGCATTTTAACTCTTATAGTAATCGTTAGAAAAATGCTATTAAGATATGTCTTTTATGTTCATTATTATTGCCAGAAGCTTTAAACGTTTTTTTTTAAGAATTCATATGACTTTATTCTTTCAGGCCTATTTATATTTTTGAACTATTAGCTTCATTTCATTGTTTTGACGTATATTATCATCATCTTCCGCTTTCTTTTTATTTCGCAAGTGAAACATGGAAAACTTTGCAATTATTTTTTTTAATAATATATGTCATTTGAGCATTTCCGATTAGAACAGTAAGACATGTCTTACTTTACTTAATTTAATCGAACTTCACTAAGAATTTGACGATGCTAACCACTCTTATATTTTCTTCGCATGTACACTGAGCATGTAACTTCGGAAGACCAAATTCAAACTTTCGAAGATCACACGAAGACGCGTGTATCAAACCGCGTGGTTCTACCCCGGCCTAAAAATCGCGGGCTTGAAGACAAAGCGGCCCCAACCTTCATCAAAGGTACAAAAGGGGAAGTGCGGGCTTCCCCGAATTTCATTTTAAAAGCCCACTTGTAACGGATTGCGGGCCCAAGTGCATAGGCTCGCAATCACCGCCCCTTCCCCGCCCTTTTGATCTAAATAATTGCTTGTGTTTGCGCGATTGTTTAGGCTTTAGGATTGAACGTCGCATGTGAGGTTTTAATTCAACCAACTTAAATTCGGGTCCAAAGCCCGTTAAAACGTTGATAAGAGTCCGGCCCACTCCCGGATCGGGTCCAACACCCGTCAATCAAAAGTAACCCTTTTTGGACAAATCGCCACCCTTTTCGCATGTGGTAGAATACTAAGGTTAGTAAATAGGAATCCCCGGATCCAGAACTCTGATTTTTCCGACTTAAAATCATATTTTTCAAAACTAAGTCGGTGGCGACTCCGAACAAAGTTTTCCAAAGCTAAAACTAAACCCAACACCCTTTTTCGGAGTCATTTGGGGTGAGGTGACGGCAACTCGAGCCGCTCCTCGGGCCCTCCCCGAAATTCACGAGCGAGGCCTTAACGCAGCATTTCGCTCGCCACCTTCAGGTGGTTGGCGAAACGCCCCGAAGACCCGTTCGCGAATCAAGGGAAGGCCCGACCCTGAGCCTCCCTTCCGCAGCGTCCGGCGTTCGAGCCGGAACGCCGACCGGAATGGGCTTTCAGGGGAGCGGGCCCGGATCCTCGGGTTACCCGAACCGCATCGCGCGCGCCCAAGGCACGTGGACCCGCCTGCGCGCGTGCGTACATCCCGGATGGCGACATGAAAATCCCAAGGAGGTTACAACTCACCAGCTAATCGCAGTCAACATCAGAGCTAATGATAAGCCCATATCCACAGACATGCTCAGATCAGACACGCTTGGAACATCATGCCCCTAATTATCAATCGCCACAACTTCGGCACCAACAGAAACATCATTCCAAACATGGGCAATTCCCCAGCTTACAACTCAACAACACAATCCAGCATAAGAGGCAAACCCCATCATTCACAACGGCATCGCGAGATCAAGACAGCTGCGAGCAATCAACCCCTAAATACGAACACTTCATTCAACCTCATCGTTTCTCCGACAACAAGAACTTGATGAATGCCGGATCCACAGCATCCCAACGGCAAAAACATGAACATTGACCAGATTCTTCAAGCGACGGCGAACACATAGTGCAACTGGTACAAGATGACTCGTCTGGGGCTCACACAACAGCTTATCAATGCCAAAGAGCATGATGTCTACCAAACGACGACGCATACTTCGACTGGTGCAGTTCCTTTTGAATTCCCTATGGCACCCAAGCGGTCATCCCGATAGTAGTCAACCACCAACTCTCACCAAAGAAAAGAGGAGAAGATCAGTCACAGCATCACTCATTAACGAAAAACAGGCACCTCGGCCCACTACATGAGTGGCCAATCCCCACCCAAGCCCACCGCATGGCTCTATCAACTTTGCACATTCACGACATTAAACCGAAGATCAATCATCTTAACGGAGAGAACTGCCATAAGCAATCGATGTAGGCGTTCTTCGACGTTACAATCACATGAAAGCAAACTGTAATACCTCAAATCTTTCTCGGGACATAACTAACCCGATTGAGCTCAACAAAGGCAGCCAACATTTCATCTCAGGAAATGCCTTCTTTAATTCTCGACTGTAAAGAATCCGGCCTAGTACAAACTTATAATTGCATTTTCTTACAAAGCCACAATCAAACAGTACAATAACGGTCAACCTCAGTGGAACAACTACCGCTATAATCAGAAACCTCTCTGTTACATCACCCTAAGATACAGCCGCAACGACATTAACAAGAAGAAGCTGCAGCCATGGCACCCCAACATGATGGTTCGAAGTTGCCTGCCACCGAGTCCCCGCCATCTCCTGCTTTTGCAATGTCTTTCACCAACATAATGGCTTCTGATACGGCTGCAGCTGCTATCGTGCAAAATGCCCAGCAGAAGAGGAATGCCCAAGTTCCTCACGACGACAACGGCAACAGCCAGCAATAGAAGTGTCTACTGTAATCACCTTGGTGCTTATGTCACCACTACAGCTGAGACAGCCCACAAAGTTTGCCAAAGCCAAATTCAAAAGCCAACCCACAAAATCCAAGACAACTCTTAGCCTAAATCCAAGCTCGATGGCCTAATGCCATCAACAAGCCCACAACACAACAAAACCAAGCCCAAAGTAAAACAAGAATCGAAGCTCACCTTTGCTCCCGACAAGATCCTGCCAAACAGGATTCCAGTACATCCGTGCTCCCCTCTGACAATCGCAGGCTGCCACCTCCCACGCATCCTCAGCGTCCATCCTCAGGAAAATCACCTGGTCGACGTCCTGGAGCGATCTTGTCTCCTAACGGTCTGGTTTCCCAACTAGAGACGAGCCAGAAGCCAACTGAGTGGAAACCAGGTTCTGGGGAAGAAAGAAACAGAGGAGGAGAGGCAGAAGGAACGAGATGGGAGAAGAAGAAACCAGATGGAACGAGGGGCAAGCGAATATAAAAGAAGAACTCACCGTTCTTCGAGAGAGGGGGGGAGGGGGGAATTCCAAAGAATTCTTACCAATCTTCTAGGGGTGGATGTTCTTCATTTTCTTGGAGGAAAGGGGAGGGTTCTTCGAGCTCTTCCCAATTCAGCAAAACCTGGGGCTGAACCTCCATCTTCTCTTGGGCAACCAGCCATCTCCATCGTAAGGACCTTCCAGCGTCTACTAGCAGGTTCACAGCTTGAAGACGGTGACGCTCTGTTCTCCCTGACTGCATCAGCTCCCCGCAGCGAACCTCCTCCCCACGCATCAATCCACCGCGATCAAGCCTTCTCCTGATACTCTGGACAAGCCCGATGCTCCCGGCATCTTCGGCGATCATGCCTTTCCCGGCCTTCTCCAACTCCAGCTCTCTTCGACCGGTGACAGTCCGCAGCGGCATACTCGCCAGCAGCCAACAGAAGCAGTAATCGCTACCCTCCGGAGTCCTCCCTCGACATCAACCTTCCCCTTTACGTCCGTGAGTTCCACAGTGGCAAGCCCACTCCTTTTGGCGTGTCCAAGCCCTCCGACAGCAACTCCCGTCCGCCTCAGCTCCCTGGCACCCACTGAACCAGAAGCAGACCCTCCTTCCCTTCAGGAGCCCCTGGACAGAACTCCACCCGGCTCCAGCGTTCCCAGCGATCGTGCCTTTCCCGGAAGCAACTCCCCGCCTCTTCCAAGCGCTCCTAGAGCCAGCGACGGCGAGACCACCTCCTCCGGCGGCGTTCAGCAATCCTCTTCTTCAATGATCATCAATCAACCTAACAACGACGACCACAGCCTCGCCATCCTGAGGCTGGGTTCAAACAGAGCCGGCCTCCCCTTGGAGCTCTCGACATGTTCCGGCTCCAAATCCGCCAAGGATGTCCTGTCACGTGGCTGGACCTGCTTCCCGACAACGGTGCCACCGAATCTGACGACCCCTGACCGCTGCAGCCTCGGATCCAGAGCTC
The DNA here is from genome assembly GCA_023653495.1 of Melastoma candidum. Classification (NCBI taxonomy): domain Eukaryota; kingdom Viridiplantae; phylum Streptophyta; class Magnoliopsida; order Myrtales; family Melastomataceae; genus Melastoma; species Melastoma candidum. Next base: position 12,265,990 of record CM042882.1, on the reverse strand, counting down.
CTCGGCGCCTCCCCACAGCGGCAACTGCGCCCTTGGTGTCTTACGAACCAGCAACCGTGAACGCGTCCCTCGATGTTCCCGGATTCAGCGACGGTGATGGACCTGCGACCCCCCCCCCTCCCTAGCTTCCTCCCTCTTCCTCATCTTCAACCCCGGCGCTCCCTGTATCAGCCGCGGCAAATCGCGGCCTTCTTCGGTGTCCCCATCTCCGCGGCAGCCCCAAGGCGGCTCCCGTCTCTCCATCCTCCCCGGCGCCATCCATCCTCCCCCAGAGCTCATGGTGGCAGGACTACTCCCCCCCGGCATCAGCCTTGCTCCGACGCCTCCTACGACGGCAAGCCTACCTCCACAGCCCGTCCCCGGTGTCCAGCTCCACGGCGCCAGCAAACCCCGCCAGGATCGACAACGGCAGCGATGGTCGGCTCTTCCCCAGGCGTCCCCACGCCCGACGGTTGTAGATCCCTCTCTCTCCAGCGTCCCCGCACCCGCCAGCTGCAGATCCCTCTCTCTTCGGCGTCCCCGCACCCGTCAGCAACAGCTTCCTCCCGATGTTCAGAACCGACAACGGAATCTCAACCCTCCAGCGACAACGTTTCCTCCGGCAACGGGTTCCTCCCCGGCGAGCCTCCTTCCCCGGCGATCCTCCCAGTGACGATGACGTTGTCCCCTGCCTTCGAACCCCTCTCCAAATTAACCACTGGGCCACGGAACCAGCTCCGATTGATGCTCCTACTGCTGGTCATCAGCCGAGACTCAGATCTGGTTTTGAATCTTCCGTCGCTCGTGGGTTGAGGATCCCCCAGACACTGGCTGCTCATCCGTTGCTTTGAGGTCGAAAGAGATCTGACCAAGCTATGAACCCACAGAAAGGTAATAAGTCTTCCCCTTCAGTGAGTTTTATTTTAATTTTATATAAATTGACAGTATTTACTTTAAATTATTATTCGCATTTTAACTCTTATAGTAATCGTTAGAAAAATGCTATTAAGATATGTCTTTTATGTTCATTATTATTGCCAGAAGCTTTAAACGTTTTTTTTAAGAATTCATATGACTTTATTCTTTCAGGCCTATTTATATTTTTGAACTATTAGCTTCATTTCATTGTTTTGACGTATATTATCATCATCTTCCGCTTTCTTTTTATTTCGCAAGTGAAACATGGAAAACTTTGCAATTATTTTTTTTAATAATATATGTCATTTGAGCATTTCCGATTAGAACAGTAAGACATGTCTTACTTTACTTAATTTAATCGAACTTCACTAAGAATTTGACGATGCTAACCACTCTTATATTTTCTTCGCATGTACACTGAGCATGTAACTTCGGAAGACCAAATTCAAACTTTCGAAGATCACACGAAGACGCGTGTATCAAACCGCGTGGTTCTACCCCGGCCTAAAAACCGCGGGCTTGAAGACAAAGCGGCCCCAACCTTCATCAAAGGTACAAAAGGGGAAGTGCGGGCTTCCCCGAATTTCATTTTAAAAGCCCACTTGTAACGGATTGCGGGCCCAAGTGCATAGGCTCGCAATCACCGCCCCTTCCCCGCCCTTTTGATCTAAATAATTGCTTGTGTTTGCGCGATTGTTTAGGCTTTAGGATTGAACGTCGCATGTGAGGTTTTAATTCAACCAACTTAAATTCGGGTCCAAAGCCCGTTAAAACGTTGATAAGAGTCCGGCCCACTCCCGGATCGGGTCCAACACCCGTCAATCAAAAGTAACCTTTTTTGGACAAATCGCCACCCTTTTCGCATGTGGTAGAATACTAAGGTTAGTAAATAGGAATCCCCGGATCCAGAACTCTGATTTTTCCGACTTAAAATCATATTTTTCAAAACTAAGTCGGTGGCGACTCCGAACAAAGTTTTCCAAAGCTAAAACTAAACCCAACACCCTTTTTCGGAGCCATTTGGGGTGAGGTGACGGCAACTCGAGCCGCTCCTCGGGCCCTCCCCGAAATTCACGAGCGAGGCCTTAACGCAGCCTTTCGCTCGCCACCTTCAGGTGGTTGGCGAAACGCCCCGCAGACCCGTTCGCGAATCAAGGGAAGGTCCGACCCTGAGCCTCCCTTCCGCAGCGTCCGGCGTTCGAGCCGGAACGCCGACCGGAATGGGCTTTCAGGGGAGCGGGCCCGGATCCTCGGGTTACCCGAACCGCATCGCGCGCGCCCAAGGCACGTGGACCCGCCTGCGCGCGTGCGTACAACCAGACCAGAGCATGTCGAGTGGCATTTGATCATGTGTAGTAACATAAATTGCTGTTGACCGGTCAGCACAGCGGACAGCCACAACTGTCTGCCCTCACCCGTGAATGTCTCCGTTTCAACACACCAATTTTTCCGTGCCACGTGTCTTCTTCATCTTCCTTGAGCTGCAAAACTGATTGGGGTTTCCCTGCAACGGTCAGCGATAATGCTGAGTACGTATCCCCCATGTATACAAGAAAGATCGTGCGACCTGTAACTATCCTATCTTGCATCTCTAAAATAGTTTAATAAATAATTTAATAAACAGAAAAATAGAATTACAATGCGATTATCTTATTTCACCGTCACTCACGTATCAACACTTCATAAGGTGCTAGGACCACCGCAATTCGTCCCTTCCCATTCCTCCGGGAGCGCCCGGGAATCGGAGCAGACGACCGATGCGAGTGGCGTCATCTTCCCGCACTCCTCTGACATCACAGCCGGGAATCATTCCTCAACAACATGCGTAAACAACCGAACAATTCGCAAGACAATTCCACATTCAACTGCAGCAGGGAAGACAACTAATCTAAGAGATGCAAGGTCATCAGCAGGTTGATCGTAGACAAAAATCGCACTACTCAATTTCAATCCCGTTGACTTCTTAGACACTTCCCCGGGATATCGTTGCCACACAAAAGTCCAACTGCAGAGGGGCAGCCATCAATTGAACATCAGGTTACCAGGCCTCTTTTGTGGCCTTGAATTCACAGGAGCAAGGCGTCATTAATCCCACTAGCACAAATCAATTTTTCAATCGTTCAACCATCATTCTTCTGTGGAAAAGGAATTGTGGACTTTCACGTACGGAACGGGCGGTTGGGACCATGGGCATCGCTCGAACCGTTCGGGAAACAACCAATGGCCGTCTCACCACGACCGCTACCGGCGAATCTCGGAGGATTCAATCACTGTCGCCATCACTTCCAACCGCCAGTGACAGCCACGAAACGAATCACCGGATACCACTATCGGCCAGAATAGAGCCACCTCGACGGAGCGAGCGGCTTCATCGCACTGGGCGGAACCCGACTACCATCCGAGCCGCCACAAGCCCCGAACTCCACAGACACCACAGCCAAACACAACCCCACAGCAACCTCGACGCAAGCTTCCGTAAATTTTCCAGCGCCAAAACCATCCACAGACATCAAAACGCAGGGGACCGACAAACCCATAGATGATTCCCAATGACAAACAGTAACGGGGACTTCACAGCTCAACAAGGGCAGGGACGACGGAGAACACAGGAAAGTGAGGGCAAGACGAGCAACGATTTAAGGGCCAACCACCACAGAAGCAGACAAGGAGCAAGGGCATGAGACGTACAGCTCAGCGCCGAATCACTCTAGCCGCGCCTTTCTCCCTTTGGTGTTCTCCCCTCGGCCTCGAGTCTCCTCCTCCGGATGATTGCGCCCACTCTCCACGCAGCGACGATGGAATTCGGAATACGTAGCCTCGGGTCGAGTCGAAAACGGATCACGTCGGAAATATTTGACAATGATAATCACAGAGTTTGTAGATATGGTAGACAGTAAGTAAATGAAATAGATTGAATTGAATATGCAAAGTCTTATAACAAGGAAATTGTGCTTACAGCCATAAAAATAAAACAAGGACGGCGGTGCGACGTCGTAAACTTGCTTCTGAGCGTTGTAGATTAAGAGGCGAGGTCGTAGACTTGCTACTGAATGCTGCAGTCTTGTGACTCTGGACGGTGAGGACGTCGTAGACTTGGCGTTGGGCACTGTGTACTTGAGAATCCGGGCAACGACATCGTAGACTGAATAACAGAGCGCTGTAGAGTTGCGCTCTCTAGATGGCGAAAACTTGGTTGCTGGGCTTGGTGGATAGGAATGTGGTCGGATGTTGAGGCGGAAGCGGATACCAAGGCTACGGTTGCTCACCATGGTAGCGGAGTCGAAGGCGGAATCGTGTACCGGGACTATGGTGGCTCGTCCTGGCGTTGGAGTGCTGGCGGTGATTTGTTACCGGAGCTACGGTTGCTCACTCTGATGGTAGAAGTGATGGCGGAGTTTGACTGCCGGAGCTACGGTTGCTCACTCTGACGGTGAAGGTGAAGACCAATGAAACCTTAAAGGTTTCGCTCAGGTCGGGGAATCCTAACAATCTAAGGGGTGACGAGCAAGATAAGCTTTTGTTGGCTGATTTGATCGTGATTTTTTCAAGGGAGATCTCCTCCCTTTTATACCCGGTCTGTTACGACCTCTGAAGATCCTCTAATCTTAACCACCCTCGAGGATTTCGGAGTCAATAAACTGTCCTCTAAGACGTGCCATTTGTGTGGACGTGGGTTATAGACTCCATTGACTTCGGAGTTAATAAACCGTCCTTTAAGACGGACAAACCAAGCGGACGTGGGTCGTAGACTCCCATTAATCTCGGGGCACTAGTCCATCGTGTAGTCTAATGTAGGTTAAAGCTATAGGCCTGGTGCGAACGTCCCATCCTTTCTCTCATAGGCACCGCGTCTTATTGTGGGCTTTGTCAAATAATGAGCCCAAAATAATCCATCGTGTCAACTGAGGGAAAATTTTCCCCTTCTTCTTATCCCCGTTTCGGATAAGTAACGTGTGGTGGGAAGAGATTGAAAATCCCCGTCCCCCTTATTGTCGGCCAATTTACATTTCTTCGTTTCTTTCTCCCTAATCATTCTACGACAGGAGAATGGGTGTTTTGGTTATCATCCTTTTTGTCATTACTAATTTTATCAGAAATCCTGGTTACTGTTAGGTAGTTTAATTAAAATTATTTCGAGGTAAGTACAAGTATTATCGCTACTCGTACTCGATTACGTTTAGCTCAAGGCGTTTCTTTTCTCGCATAACGTAGTCACATGTAATCGAATCCGAAGTCTCGAAAATGTCCGCTAATAACGTCAGTCAACTACGAGAATATTACACTCTCGTATTCACGTCGGATTTTGACACAATTAAACCGTTCGATCCGTCTAAAATTGTTATTTCTAAACAATTATTTATATAATTATATAGTGTAAATTTTCGGGTTTCTTACAGAAATAGACCCGTTTGGATTCATTACTACAAGCATAACTTACTGGACAAGAGGAAACTTTGGTATTGGCCTTGTGATTCAAGATCTAGTGCTCTTCAAAGTACGACAACGAGAATATGAGGTAACAATCTTGTAGTTTAATCCTAACCGAAACAGCAAAGCCGCATCCTTGAATAATCTTGGTGTCGGGGACCTCCAAGCAAGGGAGACAGTCAAACCTAGCAATTTCTCGATTGCAATTTGCGTGCCCATAGATAGCACTTCTTCCTTACCCTATCGCTGACCCGTTCCTGTGTGTTGTACCTATAGCTTGGCTTATTCTTGGTTTGCTTGAGCAATCTCATGATAACTAATTCGATCGAATCCCTCTCTAAGGACAAGGGCTCGATTTGAGCACCGCAACGAATATTCAGCATTGTGGTGTTAGGGACGGCCCCAGAGGTCATGCTAAAGAAGACAATGACGAGTAAGACAGCTGAAGCGAGCCGTAGAAAGGTCATACCAAACGCCATCCGCAGCATGTCGCCCCCTCTATCCACCGTCTTTATATTTGTTATGGGAAGAAATAGTTTGAAAACTGTCCTGGGGATGCTATTGGCACAACGAGTCTCATTGGATATGTTCCATTTATATCCTTAAACGTTTCGGCAGATGGATTCTGCTCTCGGTTAAGGATGGCTCAGAAGTTCAGAGACATTCAAAGGGAAGATATCCATTCCAAATACAAGAGTAGCATCCATCAGCCTAAAAACTGCCGCTCCACCATGATTCGGGAACAAGAAAACCCTTGGTTCTGCCCTCCCTTCGTTACTCTCATGTGATGACTGGCTTATTAATTTCATTTTTTCGAGATGCTGTCGAAGATGAAAAATGTTTCAACGTTAGTTACATGAAAGCTAAAACAGAAAAAGAAGTAGCTGTCCTCCCACGCATTATTCGTGTGGACAAGGACGACTGAATTGGGGGTTTAAGTTGTCATGTGGTTGCATACAGTAGATTTTAAACCCGAGACTTCCTTAAACGAATATAAGCTCTTGATCACTTGAACCAACTATGTTGGTGTATTATCCGTTATTTTAAGAGCACTAAATCTTGATTCCCATGGCCCATACCAACGTTTTCTCTTGCCCTTTAAGTTATGCCCGTCACATTGAATACAATCGGTCTATATCTATATTACTTACTACATATGATCAAATGCTACTTTTGTTCATATGTTTTGTGCTCAAGTCCTTATGTATATATTTATACCCTTACAAGCAAGTTTGTCGAGGCTAAGCTAGGGCTCTCTAGCTGCTCCTCCAAGCTTCTCGTCTTCCAATCTCAGTACCCACCCCCATGCGAAAACTCCCTCTTCGGAGGTCCCTTGCGAAACCATTACACAAAGAATGTGGAGTGCCTACCCAGCGAAGTATCTCTTCCTCTGTATCCTCTTGTTTGGCGAAGCTCTTTACCTATATTTATCGGAAAAAAGACCAACAGGGGGACGTGGTTAGGTACTTCTCGTCTCCTTCAGCTGGTCTCCATGGGGCTGAAACCCCCATGATATTACGGATAGCATAGGAGGAATTTTTGCTATCAATGTTAGCCAAAGTATTTTTTAGGCCTATCTGATGGTTGGAAGATCACTAAATAATAAGAATCACCACATGTTTGAAATATACATAAAAAGAAAATCGTCCTTGTGTCGATTCGGATTGACTGCAACTTGCCTGTATAGTAAGATTATTTAACAGCATATGCTCCATGGAAATGCAAATCATTCTACCAACTTTCGCAAGAACGGTGCGTGCTGGTAGACTTTCCCTAGGATCATGTCACGGTAGTGAGAGTCGATGCAGAGAAAGACAACCACTCCGAGGAAGCCAATGACAAAGGACCCTGCGAAACTCTGTCCGAACCAATCCCAAGGAAAGGGGCTCCCTTGTCCATGTTCTGGTGGCGGGGTCGCTTGCTCAGTCCAATTACAGCTCCGTAATGGTGGTCCACAGAGGAAAGGATTTCCTTCATAGCTCGATTCCCCAAAGGTACCAAACTGATTCTTCATCTCTGGTATCCTCCCGGACAAGTTGTTGTGAGCCACGCTGAAGACCGACATCCGATAGAGCCCCACTAACTGCGGTGGAATGGGCCCGTCCAACCTGTTGTGGGACAAATCCAAGCTCTCTACACTCGTCAGGCCAGTGAATGTTTCTGGGATATGTCCTATCAACCGATTGTGCGAAAGGTTAAGGGCGAGTGCTTTGCTCAAATGGCCCAGCTCGGGAGGAATGGTGCCGGTCAGTTTGTTACATGACAGATCCATTCCCGACATGAAATCCAAGATAGAGCCCGTGTAAGATTCCTGCCTCTTTTTGGACACGAAGCTTACTTCCATCAGGTGGCTTGAGAAACTATAGTCGTTGCTCTCAAACAGGGAGAGCCCTATGGAGTAGTTAAGAGGATATGCTCCCAAGACATATGGGAAGAAAAAGGAGGACCCCTGTAAGGGCAATAATGCAAAGTACGCATCCGTCAAGTCATGGAGGCATGATGGAATTACGCCGGAGAGATTATTGTAGGATAGATCCATGATGCTGACCTCACTCAAGCGGCACAACTGTCTGGGAATTGAGCCCTCGAGTCGATTCCCCTTCAACAGCAAAAGCTTCATATTCCCAAGCGAGCCAATCCAAGGGGGGATTTCCCCTGACAATGCATTGTTTGTCAGGTCCAGCATTATCAGGGATGAATACTGGGAGATGGACTCCGGTAGGGGACCTACTAACCCAGTGTTCTGAAGGTGCAAGTGTTGTAACATGAACATGTTGGAACAGAATGACATTCGTGGACCCATATTGTTATGAGAGAGGTCCAAATACTGCAAACCTGATAATCTGCAGAAGCTTGGGGGCAAGGGGCCTTGGATGGAATTGTTCGACAGGATGATATATCCAAGATCAAGATCACCCATCCAGTTGGGTATGGTCCCTCGGAGAAAATTATTACTCGCGTCGAGGTAAACCAAGTTGGGAAAGCTCAGTAATCCCGGTGAAATCACTCCCTCAAACTGGTTTCCGCCTAGATACAAGTATCCAAAACTTCTCGAGATTTTCACTTTTGAAAGCAGTTCTCCGCGAAGATTGTTGTTCGACAACTTCAGCATCCAAAGAGAAATGCCGACCAATGACTCTGGGAACTCTCCCGATAGTTCATTATTCGATAAATCTAGGACATGCAATTCCATCATGTCCCTGAAAGAAGAAGGTATGATGCCTACCAGTTGGTTCCCAGCCATGTGGAACACACTTAGATTCGAGAAGACACAACCGATGTGCAATGGGAGACTGCCCTTGATAAGATTGTTGGACGCACTGAACACTCTCATATGTGTCATATTTAGGGAGACAGGCAAATCGAAGGAACCTGAAATGTTATTGCCTGATATGTCGAGGCTCTCGAGGTTCGTGTTGTTCTCCAGCAGCCAAATTGGTAACGATCCTCTCATGCCATTTCCATCGAGACGAACTGACAGCAGCTCGTTCTGATTTAGTAGGAAGCTAGGAATGGCACCCCCTGATTCTTCATTCAATATACAACCTGATAGCTGAAACACCTTTAGCTGAAATGGAGGGGACCAGGTGGGCTTCTCCGTCTCGATCTTCAAGGGGAAATGGTTCCCGACAAGTCCGAATACCTCTAGTCTCGAGTTATTGGCGAGAGAGGACAAAAGAAACTCTCCATCGAACATATTATTCGAGAGATTAATGTATTCCAGAGACTTGAGGTTACTGAACAAAGATGGAGGAATGTTCCCCCTGAAGAGGTTTGATCCCACGTCGAGGGCCCGGATTGAAGTCATGTTGAAGAAACATTGGGGTATTTCACCATCGAACTTGTTCTGTGCTATGTTCAACTCTTCAAGGCTTCCCAATTCGCACAATCCTATCCAAGCAAAGCCAACACGAGTGAGATCGTTTTGGTTATGGAAAAAGAGAACTTAAGAGGAAATCAAATGTCTTTTACCGGTGAGGAAGTTTTGGGAGCTTAACTCCTTGTTGAGAGCTAAGGACAGGCTCTTGAGGGATTTCATTCGCAGGATCGGCATCAAGGCTCTGTCCAATAGAAGACAATTCTCCAAATTCAACGTTTCCAATCCCGTCCCTGCCACATTCCGAGCGAGGAGATCAAGATGTTACTTATACCCCTTTCGAGTTAGAGCTTCGGGGTTGAGTCTGAGCATACATTTGAGATTGGAGAGCTCTTTGGTGATTCCGTTGCTCATATCCAATGCCCTCAGGGATGGCAGGTCGCCCAAGGAAGGGATTTTCTTCAACTGGTTACGACCCAAATTCAGTGTCCGAAGACTCTTTAAACTCAGTCTACCATTAATATCTGGGAGAAAGAAAAGAAAAGAAGAGGTGGCGATCAGTATGTCAAATGGCGCAGGACAACCACATGACGACTGGGGGTAAGATAAGGATCACCGGACAGATCATTTTGATTCAGATCGAGCATCTTGAGCCCCTGGAATGGGAGGAATAGAGACGCGTTCAGGATCTTATCAGTCCCTGAGGAAGAGAACGTTGATTACCCGAAAACAGGCCATCATAACATTGGATGTGTTGAAAAACTACGATGATGTAAGAAGAAAGCACCTCACCTCTTCCGATGTAAAGCCAGTGAAAGTCGAGACTATCCACCTGAAGTGTGGAGTTATCGCACCCGACACGTTCCCAGTCGCAGCAGTTAAGACTCTGTTCGCTCCATGATGGGAAGGTAGCTCCATCGGGGTCACTGAAGAAGGCGGCTTTGATAGTGAGCAAGGCATCCCTCTCCTCTAACGGGCACCCTATCCCCCGCGTCACCAGGAAAGCAAACGTCGTGAACCAGTTTATCAACTTCATCATCTCCCTACCTCCTTCCATGGTTGTAGTGTAGTATTATGCACATGGGGGCTTATAAATGCTCCTCAAAAAGCACCGAATTTGGGACAAGTCTTGCACGGCGACAAATGTCAACTGCCGTGGAACACACGCCTAATCATCGCACCAATCACGCAGGAAAGGGAAGTCGTAAAAAATCAATCCATGTGCAGTTGTTTTATTCCATGACGATTTCCAAGGATGATTATTGTAATCCGTACGAGGTGGGCATATCTGGTGCACTGACTGTTCCTCTCGAGTTTGATGGGCAAATACTCCTTTGAAAAAGGGCTTTACATACATTAATGTAATTGTACATAGATAGGCATAGGCTTTTTCCAACTCCACAAGCTTTACCTTAGCAATCAAACAAGATCACATTAGAATACTGTTTCTGTATGAATTCCCGTGTAATTGTTGACATGATGAATTGTTTTGGGCCTATTCTCTGACAAAGCTCACAATAAGAGTAGAGTGTGAGAAAAGACGCGGCGCTCACGCTAGGCCTAAAGCCCTAATCTGCACACGACTGATTAGTGACCCCGAGATCAGTGGGAGTCTACGGCCCACGTCTGCACAGGTCACACGTTTCAAAAGATGGATTATCTCCGAAGTCAATGGAGTCTACAACCCACATCATCTCGGGTTGCACGTCTTAAAGGATAGTTTATTAACTCCGAAATCAGTGGAGTCTACAACCCACGTCCGCACGAGTAGCACGTCTTAGAGGACAGTTTGTTGACTCCAAGATCCACGGGGGTGGTTTAGATTAGATGATCTTCAGAGGTCGTAACAAATCGGGTATAAAAGGAGGAGATCTTCCTTGGAAAAAATCACGATCAAATCTGCTAGCAGAAGCTTATCTTGCTCGTCACCCATTAGATTGTTAGGATTCCCTGACTGGGTGAAACCCTTAAGGTTTCATTGGTCTTCACTTCCACCGTCAGAGTGAGCAACCGTAGCTCCGACAGTCAAACTCCAGCATCACTTCCACCATCAGAGTGAGCAACCGTAGCTCTGGTACCCAAACTCCGCCTTCACTTTCACCATCAGAGTGAACAACCTAGCTCTGGTAACAAGTCCCCGCTAGTACTCCAACGCCAGGACGAGCCACCGTAGTCCCGGTACACGATTCCGCCTTCGACTCCGCAACCAGGGTGAGCAATCGTAGCCTTGGTATCCACGTCCGCCTCAACATTCGACCACATTCCCGTCCACCAAGCTCAGCAACCAAGTTTTCGCCATCCAGGGAGCGCAAGTCTACAGCGCTCTGTTATCCAGTCTACGACGTCGTTGCCTGGATTCTCAAGTCCACAGCACGCAGCGCCAAGTCTACGACGTCCTCACCGTCCAGAGTCCCAAGACTGCAACATTCAGCAACAAGTCTACGACCTCGCCTCTTAGTCTACAACGCCCAGAAGCAAGTCTACGACGTCGCATCGCCGTCCTTGTTTTATTTTTATGGCTGTAAGCACCATTTCCTTATTGTAAGACTTTGCATATTCAATTTAATCTATTTCATTTACTTACAGGCGACCACATCTACAAACCATGTGAGTAATATTGCCAAATATTTCCAATGTGATCCATTTTCGACGAGAACAGTAATTGTAGATACCCAAATCGCGAATTATTAAATCTCAGCATATAAATTGATTCGCTGGCCTTTAACACATATGAAGTGCATTTTGGCTATGTACTGCAGCTTGTCCGGTAATGTTTTGGCCGAAGCCGCCCTGCGGTCAGATACCATCTCATGACGGATTGCTATCGATCTTTCATGGGTTCACAAGGCAAAGTCCAAGGACAGGGAGATAGAGTTGAGTAGTCGTTGTCGTCGTCAAATTTACATGGCAGAATCGGGTTATAGTGGAAAGCTCCGTGTTCTAGTAGTTCATCCTAGATTCACTGAGATAAGGGGTGTTCGATGTTGCTTTCTAGATTGAGTCCCCGGTCTGTGGATGCCGATGACAGGGATGCATATGGCTTTGCCATTAGGCCTTAGCATGTGGCAAAATACAAAGAATATGCGAATATCTACAAGGTGTATAATTCCATTGAATCCTCGTTGCTCAGGAAGAAGAGGAAGAGAGATCAGAGAGGTGGGGTCGCTTTCTACAACATCAAGTAGAATCAGCTGAGCTGCCTATAAATGGGCTCGACTCAGAGTTAGACCGCGGCATATTGTCATCCGAAAATGACCATTCGAGGGGTGGCAAGGAAGGAGGGGAGTCACCTCATCGAGATCCTTACCTCACCGATCATGTCGAACATGTGTCCAAGGAACAATCAACCGTCGAGAATGTGCCTGGCCCCATCATATCCAAATATGAACAGAGATTCGACCATCTCTACAAATTATTGAAGATATGATGAGTGTCCGTATAAAGAAAAATAGCAGCAACTCTTTTGTAGATATTCTGCTGGGGGATGAGGCATGGAGCAACCCCACATGGGAACTCAGTCCTTTACGATGGAAGAAGTAGCCATCTGAGATGTGAGGAACTCTCGCCTTTGGATCCCTGTCAAAACAACCCAAAAATAATGACCGAGAGTAGTTGATTACAGAATATGGATTCCTTACTGCTGTACTTATAAGTGCAGAGATGATCTGGGGTGTTGATGAAGTGAAGCGAGGGCAACCAAAGATACCGGGATTTCACCCTGTCCGCCCATATGCAAAGGCTCGTGAAGTTCTCACCTATGTGCCTGGGCAGCAGCCTCACGACCGCGTCCGATGCAGGCTTGCTCTGCTGCGACTGAGCAATCTTGCACACAGCATAGTGGCCGTCACAACCCTAGCTGTGAGCCCCCAGAAAGAACAGGAAACAGAACGCCGCCACAAGCGCCGGCAACTTTAGACTCGTCATCTCGTTAACCTATATGCCTTCCTACGTGCAAGGAACGGATTCTTTATAGAGCCAAGAAAAAGAAAAGGCACCAATATGAAGGTCTCAGGAACACCATCTTCATCTTTGCAAGTTGTCCCATCTACATTAGAACAGAGTGGGGTTTTTTTGTCCTGTTTTATCATCAAATCATGGATTTTCTATGGACCTTTAGTCCTCTTAGATTTCTCTTCCGGAGAAGTATCCCCGTAGCAGTCCTTTTATATCTCAGCCTACATGTAACAAGGGACAATACCCTTTGAGAGGCGCTCATGGGGCTGAGATGCTACAGGTTGCTGCACCTGAATATTCTCAAAATGATAAGGCTTCCTGGCAAACCGATTCATTGGATGGGCTTTATGATTTCCCTCTGGAATGGATAAATCAGCTAATAAGGGATGACACAACTTGGAGTGATTTTCTTTGTGACCCCAGCAAATTAGAACATATCCTATGACCCATGATCTCTCACCTGGCAAAAGTTCACCCACGTTCAGCGGACAACCTCTTCCCCACGAGAATCCCAACGTCTCCGAGATTTTGGGGAGCACCAGAAACTACTTCCGAGGAATTCTTCTAAAATATAAGATCATTTCGGAGACATACAGATGGGGGGGACAGCTTCGACCAGGAAAACAGAAAAAACAAAGAAAAAACATACAAGCCTCATCACTCACCTTCGGAGAAGTTACTTCTGCCAGAAGAACAACGAGTTCCTGCTCCTTCCCGACCGCATCCCCATCATTCTCCAACCAAGGTAGGTCCATGCCAAACACATGAGGAACCCGTTCAGCCAACCCACACCAGAGTGCTTGCTCAATCAGCTCGCTGAAATGTACACGATCGGGAGGACGTCATCAGAGCCTTCGAGTCACTCCACTCACCCACTGTCTCCAGCGTCTATCTCTGGTCATGAAATAGAGAACCACAAACTGGCAGACTAGTGGCTTCGCAAGAAGCCTCCTTTCTGTTTGATGCGTTTATTTGTTTGTGCAGGTCCACGGAGCAATCGGCTATGCCCCTAACAGCGACAGTTCAAACACACTGCGACAGCTTGTTTCCATTCTCCAACTTCGAACGTGACAGCCATCCTCCCCAACCACGGAGGTCTTCCCCAAGCACACCACCTCGCCTTCGGGGAACCAGCCGCTACTGATGTCGTCACACAACCTGCAGCTCGGGACCATCATTAGCACTAAGAGACGGAGACAACCCCGTCCTCCTCAGAGCTCTGCCTCCACCACTCTACCCGTCTCTCTGACGAGCCAAGGACACCCTCTTAAAACTCACCAGGAGCCAAGGTCTCCCCAAAGACAACTCCTCTGTGTTCCCGACCAAATCTCGAGGACAAATGGGACGCCACCTCCCCCCTTCCAGCGTCGCCAAGCCCGGCAGCAGCGAACCCGCCTTCTCTGGCGTCCTCAGAACTGCAACGGCAACGACCACGCCCTCCCCGACGTCTTTCGATTCAACAGTGGCAGACCCCTGTCCTTTTGACGCCTCTAGCAGTGGCGGATCCCTGCCTTCCAACGTCTCCTGACCCTCAAATCCGCGTTGCTGAATCCCAGCTCTCTGACGATCAAATCGGTATCCTCAACCTCCTATCGATGACATATGGTCTCCCCACGAACAGCCCACATCCAGTTGCGCCCTAACCCACGCGGAGATGCCCAAAGTCCAGGCTTCGAGAGACAGAGAAGAGGATGTGGAGATCTGAAGGTTCAGACAGCCGACGAGAAAAACTCCTCCTCCATTTCTTTCATCCCATACCACCACTCAACAATCCCAATAACCCAGAACAACAGAAAAACAACCTCTACACAGTCTGTCCGAGTACAGTGAATCATTTTAACAAAACTAACAGACTCGGCTATTACTAATTTACCCTCCATGATAAATGTCTTACACATGAGGCCTTCTAGCCCAACTATCATTATGGCTCTTGCTACGCAGGCTTTCATTCCACTGCATGAAGGCCCGTTCGTGTCTTCTCTTTTTCTCTTGGTTCACTCTTCTGCTCATTCTTCATCCTTGTATTGCACCCGCTAAACTTCATGACTGCCCACACTCCCCCTCAAGATGTGAATTATGTATATCCATCATTCCCATCTTGTTTAGGAGTTCATTCTGTCTTCCAGGCTGTAATGCCTTCGTGAAGACATCTGCCAGCTGCTCATATGTCTTAAGATGCAAGACATTGATCACTCCCTGCTCAAGTTTTTCTCTGACAAAATGCAGGTCCAACTCCAGGTGCTTCGTACGCTCATGGAAGACCGGATTTTTACTGATATATATCGCAGACTTGTTGTCACAGTGAAGGGGTACCGGCAACTCTGCATTCAACCCAAAATCCTTCAGTAAAGCAACTAACCATAGGATCTCAGCTGTCGCGGTGGCTATAGCTCTGTACTCAGCTTCTGTCGAACTTCTTGACACGGTTGTTTGCTTCTTTGATTTCCAGCTCACCAATGAAGATCCCAGAAAGATTGCCAAACCAGTGGTCGACTTGCGAGTGTCTATACAACCACCCCAGTCGCTGTCTGAGTATGCTTCAAGCTTAGGCAGCTCCCTGCTCGAGAAGAATAAACCTTTCCCTGGGGTATTCTTTAAATATCTGAGAACCAAGTTGGCAGCATCCCAATGCTTCTTCGATGGTTTGTCCATAAACTGAGCCAATGTATGGACTGAAAAAGCTAAATCTGGCCTCGTGATTCCCAGGTAGATTAATCTTCCTACCATCCTTCTATAAGCACTCTCCTCTACAATTTCTTCCTCCTCTGTTCGCCCCAACTTTACATTAGGTAACATAGGGATATTGCTTGGTTTTGCTGCCAGTTTGCCCATATCTTCTAATAGCCGAAGAGCATAGCTTCTTTGAGAAATAAAAATTCCCTCCTTGCTCCTTGCTATTTCCAACCCCAGAAAATACCTTAAGACTCCCAAGTCTCTCACTTTAAAATGTTGTGACATGTATAGCTTCAGCCCATCAATCAGACTATCAGAAGAGGCCGCCACAGCCATATCATCCACATACACCAAAATTGCTATAAAGCCTTCTTGTCCTTGTTTAGTAAACAAGGTGTAGTCAGATTTAGACTGACTGAAACCTCCAGCCAACAGACATGCGGACAGCTTCTCATTCCATTGTCTGGAAGCCTGTTTTAGGCCATATAAGGCCTTGTTGAGCTTACAAACTGGTCTTCCATTAGGGTTCTCCCCCTGAATGTCCAAACCGTCTGGTAAGTCCATATATACTTCTTCTAATAAATCTCCATGCAAAAATGCATTGTGGATATCAAATTGCCGTAAACTCCAATTATGCATTGAGGCCAGAGCAAGAAAGAGACGAATAGTAGTGTGCTTGGCAACCGGGCTAAAGGTTTCTTGAAAATCAAACCCTTCCTTCTGAGTATAACCCTTTGCAACTAACCTTGCTTTGTGTCTTTCCACTGTTCCATCCGCCCTGAGCTTGGTTTTATACACCCACTTGCAGCCAATAGCGCGATGACCTGAGGGTAGTGGAACAATCTCCCATGTCTTATTGTCTTGGAGAGCTTGCAGCTCAGCAGCCATTGCTTCTTGCCAATGAGGAAATTGGACAGCCTCTCTATAGCCACAAGGTTCAGGATGTTGATCCAAGGATAATAGGTAAGTTTTGTAAGGTTTGGACAGTCTAGAATAGGAAATGTATGGCTCAATCGGGTAAGTTATAGAAATAGTAGAAGAGGAAGGAGCTTGAGTTAAGTGTGTGGACCTGGAAGGCAATTCAGATGAGTCAGGACTTGCTTCCTGTGAAGAGAGGGTATGATAGTAATCGTGGAGATAACTGGGAACTTTTCTGGATCTTGTACTTCTTCTCAAGTGTAAATCTGTATGCATGGAATCAGATGAAATGGATGTATGTGATGATTGGTCAGAAAGAGAATTTTGCGGTGGAGCATATGTGGACTCTGTATGTGATGCAGACGATGGAATTGAATTGACTGGACTATAACCATGCTGCATGTTATGATCATGTAAAGATGAATGTGATGTAGACTGTGCTGGAAAAGATGGCAGAACCAAAGAGTTGTTTACTGGTTGAGTATGATGTTGTAACCTAAAAGGAAAAATCGATTCATGGAAGATCACATCCCGAGATATAAACACAGTGTGCTGATTAAGATCATATAGATAATAACCTTTTGTACCAAGTGGATAACCCAGAAATATACATGTTCGAGTCCTCTTGTCTAATTTCTTCCTATCATGCACACATGTACAAGCAAAGCACAGTGACCCAAAAACTCTTAGGTGTTGATAGTGTGGAGGTTTGAGAAAAAGTTTTTCATAAGGTGACTTATATTGTAGAACTTTGCTGGGCAACCTGTTGATAACATGAGTGGCAGCTAATAAAGCATAGCCCCAGAAATAGAGAGGTAAATTTGCCTGAAAAAGTTGTGCTCTAGTGACCTCTAACAAATGTTGGTGTTTGCGCTCAGCAACACCATTTTGCTGTGGTGTTTCGATGCAAGAAGTTTGATGAAGGATGCCGTGCTTCTTATAAAACTCTGTCATTAAAAATTCTGACCCATTATCACTTCGAATTGCTTTTATCCTTGTGTGAAATTGTGTTTCTACAAAGCTATGAAAATCCTGTATTAATTTCCTAACTTCAGCCTTTGTTTGCATCAAAAACACCCAGGTAACTCTTGTATAGTCATCAACAATAGTTAGGAAGAATCTATATCCTCCTAATGCTGTGACAGAACATGGTCCCCATATATCACAGTGCAATAAATCAAAGGATGCCACACTGTGTATTTGGCTTACTGGAAAAACCAACCTTTTTTGTTTGGATTGATAACAAGCAGTACATGCATTCTTCTGCTGCATGGAAATGTTTGGTTCTAACTGTCTCAGAAAAGATAGTTTGCTATATGCAACATGCCCTAATCTCAAATGCCAAAGATCAAAGTTGTCTAGACTAGTGCATTGACTAATTATGTTAAAAGCATGTAATGTGTCTGAGGGATGTAGCTGTGTATGATGCTGTAGCCTGCATATATTTAACTCCTTTTGGTTGTCTCCAGTTATCTCCCCGATTACATATAAGCCTCCTCTTCTCTTAGCAAGTCCAATCGTCATCCAATTGCGCAAGTCCTGAATAAAACAACATTCATGTGATAAAACAAGGCATATATAAGGCTGTTTGGTGAGTTTACTAGCTGAAATTAGGTTGAAATGGAAATCTGGAACAAAAAGGACATCTTCCAGAAAGAAAGTTGGTGAGAGCTGAACTTTTCCTATATGAGTGGCTTGAACAAAGCTGTTATTTGGAAGATGTATTTGTAAAGGTTTTTGCAATTCTTTATAGTCAGTAAAACAAGCTAAGGTAGAAGCAACATGATCCGTAGCACCTGTGTCTAGAATCCAGGTGTGAAGGTTTGCCCGAATGGCTTTGTTATGAAAAGAAAAAGTTGAGACTATACCTGAGAAAGGGACAGAAGGAACAGAAGATTCACCAGGATGATTGTATGAAACTTGGGCACTAGATTGGCCTTTTTCTTCCTCATTCAGCAATGACAACAACCGCTGAACTTGCGTCTCTGAAAGATTTAAGTGGGAGAAATTCTGCATAGTAGAGTTTCCTGCTCCAGTGTTGGCTGAATTGACCATCCTTCTGGTCTCCACACCCTGGAAACGCATCACACCTCGACCACGGGTCCTACCTCCTCTGCTGTTGGGAGGAAACCCCACCAGGAAATAGCATTCTCTCTTAATGTGACCTTTCTTGCCACAATTATCACAGACAATATCAGGGTTAAACTTTCTCCTCCCAACAAAATTCACTAGAGCTGTCTCCTTCACCTTGTTCGCATCATACCCTGATTTTGCAACAGCTGTAGCTGTCACTGGATGAGTGACCAACAAGCTGTCCTCATTTTTAAAAATCCTCTGTAATTCTTCTCTTTGAACTATATTGTAAGCTTCTCCTAACGTGGGGAGTGGTTTCCTTAACAGAATTTGTGTCCTCAGCCCTTCAAACTCTCGATTTAATCCGTTCAAAAACTTGAATAGCATATCTTTCTGCAGCTGGTTTACATAGTTTTGTTCCCATTTGCAGTCGCATTTTCTACATTCGCAGCAAGGAATTGGGCGATATATCCTCAACTCTCTCAGAATGGAGAGCATCTCATTATAAAAGGTCGAAACAGTTTTAGTTCCCTGAACTAACGCAAAATATTGTTGCTGCAATTGACATACCTTCGAATCATCCGGCTCCCCATATCTTTCTTTCAATTCTTCCCAGATTTCTCTCGCCGAGTTGAAATAGAAGATTGTTGACGCTATCGGAGCAGAAACAGACTTCTGCAGCCAGGCCTTCACCAGGTTGTCACAGCGTACCCAAGCCGGAAAGATGTGACTGTTCGCTGCTGGCTTCTCTATGGTCCCATCAACAAAACCCAGTTTGTTTTTGATCGACAACGCAAGCTCTACGGATCTCTTCCATGACGGGTAGTTCCCCTCCGTCAGCTCAGGTGTGACGATACTCACCACCTGAAGATCTGTAGAGTTGATGAAAAAAGGTGACTGCGGACTATCTACTGCCTCCAGTGCCATCTCGTCGTCACTGCTTCACCTCCGGCGACTGGCCGCGCTCTGATACCATGAAGGTTCAGACAGCCGACGAGAAAAACTCCTCCTCCATTTCTTTCATCCCATACCACCACTCAACAATCCCAATAACCCAGAACAACAGAAAAACAACCTCTACACAGTCTGTCCGAGTACAGTGAATCATTTTAACAAAACTAACAGACTCGGCTATTACTAATTTACCCTCCATGATAAATGTCTTACACATGAGGCCTTCTAGCCCAACTATCATTATGGCTCTTGCTACGCAGGCTTTCATTCCACTGCATGAAGGCCCGTTCGTGTCTTCTCTTTTTCTCTTGGTTCACTCTTCTGCTCATTCTTCATCCTTGTATTGCACCCGCTAAACTTCATGACTGCCCACAAGATCAGGCGAATTCGAGCTCGACAAACCCACGCCAAAAGAGAAGGAACTGGTTTGCAGCAAGGCGACGGTGTCTCTGATCTCTTCCTCACGATACCCCTTTACCCAACCCACGGCGAATTGCAAGAGTGTCTTCAAGCATGACGAGACGACACACTTCAATTAAAAAGATGAAGAAGGCGCACCTTCAGAAAGGTATGGTAATTTCTTTCCTCATTATTATTATTATTGTTTACTTCTATAAAATATTGATAACGTAAACTTAGCTAACATAACTTTAAACAGTAGGAATTATTTCAGTTAAATGTCAATTTTTATGAATGTCTTTAATTAATGACCATAATTTGTTCAAATAATAGTTACATGAACTTAATTATTTGATTGCGTCGTGTTTTCTTTGTGTACGTCTCTTTAAGCAATTTTCATTCTTTTACATGAGAAACATGAAATGCGTGATAAAACTCATCTTTAAGTTAATTTTAATTATCGATCTATCTCATTTAAGAATTTTCTAACAAATTTCTTAGTTTATTTTGCATGGAAAACTAAACGAGAATTTCGAGGTAATTAGCAAAGAGGATCTCGAAGACTACGCCGTGTTCGATAATGGTGAAAAGCTTCACTAGAGCGCCGCCTCCGACCAACAATTTTCAGCTGACGAGGAATGCGAGAATCCAAAAAAACGGAGGCCAAAGACCGAAGTCTACTTGAAGGCGCGTGTATCAAACCGTGTGGATCTTTCTGCGTGTGTAAAAGCCGCGATGTCAAGATTATAAAGCGGCCCCAACCCTCATTTCATGTATATGAGGGAGGTGCGGACCTTCCGAAGTTTTGTTATTTCCACATGTAACGGGTCGTGGGGCCCAGGTGCATAGGCCCACGATCACCACCCTTCCCCGCTCCCTTTGATCTAAATACTTGATCTGTGGTTGTTGTGCATGCTGTTAGGCTTTTAGGATTTTATCGTCACATGTTGTTTGCCAAACCAATACACATGAGTTCGGGCCCAAAAAGCCCGAATCGGGTCCAACGCCCGTAAAACATTGACATGAGTCCAGAGTCATGCCCGGATCAGGTCCAACACCCGTTAACCAAAAGCAAACTTTTGGAGCAAACGCCACCCTTTTCGCATGTTCAATGTAAGAGTTAGTAATTAAGAATCCCCGAACCAACTGTTTTTCCGACTTAACAGTTTTAAAATAAAAGTTGGTGGCGACTCCGTAATTGTTTACCTAGGTTAAACAACAACACATTTTTACAAACGGAGCCATTTTTGGATGGGTGACGGCAACTCGAGCCGCTCCTTGAATCCTCCCCGAATTTCCCAAGCGAGGTCTCACACAGCCTTTCGCCCGTCGCCTTCAAGGACTGGAGGCGGTTGGCGAAACGCCCTGCAGATCCGTTCGGGAACCAAGGGAGGGATCAACCCGGTGTCCTTCCACAGCATCCGACGCTCGAGTCGTGATGCCGACTGGATTGGGCCTCGGAGAGCGGGCTCGGATCCTCTTGTTGCTGGAGCCGCCGCGCTCGTGCTAGGCCGGAAGGCGCGCGTACAGTAATCATGGGGCTAACGGAACTGGCGTCCTGCAGCAGGGGCAGTGGGACTTGGGACACGATCTAGGGCGTCAGGCATGCCACGTGGAACCGGTGGGAATAAGGGAGATGCACCAAAGGGCTCCCTGTTCTGAAATCTCTCCAGGCAGATGGCGCAGTCTGCTCGGTCGACTGTCGATTCCCAGGCCGGCAGCCACCACCTGATCAGCCTCACGCTGGCACCGCAACAGCTACAACCCTTCTCATTAATGCTGTAGTGGTCAAAAGAGTTGCATCTCTCGTTCATACACAGATCAAGTTAAGACGTGATCGACCCCCAAGAGATTTTTACCAGATCCGTCCCAGCCACAGTCAGAAACAAAAAGCCTAATAACCTCGGGATAGCAGGTTTCCCCGTGAGGATGAGGACCTCAGCTTCTCGTCGAGTCTCAGCTTGGCCTCTCTCACCACTCCTCCAAGTTTCTCGTCTTCCTGTCCTTGTTCCCACCCCATTCCAAAAAACAATCCTCCTCAGAGGTCCCCTTGTAGTAGGTATTATTACATGATAGGAGGTCGAATACCTGATATCTCGGGAACCCGGACGAATCTCCTCCTTCTCCTCCACCGCCAGTATGGCAAAGCCGTGTCCGTCGCCTCCTGCCACAAAAAAAAGAGATTGATTGATAATGATGACTGACTATTGGGATTCGATTTTAGTGGCAGGCAAAAAATGACTAGCGGAATCGATTATGACTTGTCACCCAAAGAAATGGCTTCCACTGGTGTAGGCGCTTAACCAAAGATACTATTTGTTGCAGTCCGACTGAAAATTTTGACGCTCATAACTAACTGTTTGTAACAATACCAACTATGAGGTTGAAAATAATTAGGGTTATGGTAGATTTGAGAGAAATTTTGAGAAGACGACAGGGGAGGGTGGCAGTAAGGGCGTCAACGCCAAATAGAACGATGCGCAATTTCGAGGGAGGCGAGGGATGCTTGACGCGGTTCTCCTTTAACATGCCAGATTACGTACTGATGTCCCTCCTGCAGGATGATCTCGCAGTATAAGCGGGATTACCATGAGGGACACATCAACCTCTTCAGGGGTTTCTTCAGACCGGACTACTATCCCATCTACTAGACGTGCTCAAGTTCAACGACTCCTCACGCCAAGGAAGGGAAGATCGTTTACGAGGAAGACATATCATCAATGGCATAGATAAGGGGTGCCCGGTTGTGCTTTCAGACTCCTGGGCCACAACATCGGGAAGCACTCGCGAGCCTTGACTGTGTTCGTGCCAGATGAGCAGGACGCCTCCGAGCCCATGTCTAAACCGTTTTCTTCAACCCTATCATCCCCCCTTTAGAATTAAACAAACAAATAAATTCTTGCAACGCTAATGTAACATACGCCTTCTGTCATTTATATAGATCCCCCAAATTGGCTATAATTTTTAAGCATTTCTTTTGATTTAACTTTGATTTCGGATGAAACCGAAAACCACTTTAAAATCTAAGGACTGATTTGTGATTTTCCCAAGTTTTCATTTAAGTGTGTAGCAATTTGCATAGCCTAATCAAAACTAGGGACTCAATTGGTAATTTTCGAAATCACTAGATAAAATTGGACAACGATAAATTGGGGGTCTCGACCTTCGCAGCCCCCATCGATGACGGCAACAGTAGACAAACCACCCCCAAGTCCCTCGAATAATAGACCAAAATATGACAATAACCAAAGGGGGTTTGATGGTAACATGGGAAGCAATTGTCCAATGGTTTGTTTACATACTTTGGCACATGGATCCAAGGATAAGGGCTGCCATCCAGAATCTAGCGTACTTCTTCCAGTCTGGATGCCCAAAAAAGGTCTCCTTCAAAAAATAAGAGAAAGGGGGGGACAGGAGAAAAAACTCACGTTTCTCTTCTCCCACATACAAACAGATTCCAACTCACGATTATCTCTTCCCACAGACAAGTTCCTC
This sequence comes from Melastoma candidum, assembly GCA_023653495.1. Taxonomy (NCBI): domain Eukaryota; kingdom Viridiplantae; phylum Streptophyta; class Magnoliopsida; order Myrtales; family Melastomataceae; genus Melastoma; species Melastoma candidum. The sequence goes on along the minus strand of CM042882.1, from coordinate 12,242,382 downwards.
TTCAACTCCTCTACTACACACACGAACGAGCCTCCTCCCTCCAAGCGTCCTTCGAGCCTCTCCCTTTCCTCCTGACGAGCTTCTCGACCAAGGTAAGCTCACGAAAGAATGGAAGCTCCCCACCAGCCAACCTAACCAGGAAGAACTCGCTGCCGCCACACAAGTCGATGGTCGCGGCAAGAAAGAATGATAGAAGCCCCGAACAACCTTCGGCGTCCTCCCCTCGTCATCCTCAACGACTGAGCAGCCCCTCCTTTGCGTCCCCAACCTGTCTCTTCTTGTCCAAAGATAGGGAAGGCTCGACCGACACCTCCCGCAGCCTCATGGCTTTGCATAAGGGCTCTTTTTGCTTTGATGACTTCTTGTTTGTGCAAGCGCAAAGTTGGGACAGCCAAGAGTCGACTTCCAGAGATGTTCCAGAGTTACACCAGTAGTCCAAGACTCTCGCATTCCCTTTCTTTCACAAGTCGCAGCATGGTGGGACGTGTTACAAACCCCCAATCGAGTCACAACAACTCGGTAGGTCCAAGTATGTCACGGATCTGCCTTTGCGACATTCGGTTTTTGCTGCATATCTTTCTGTATACTTATCAGAATCGAGCAAAACCACTTGTATTTTATTTCTAACTTAAATACGGTTCTAAAGACACCAACCAAGCTCAATTTGAGTTCGTACCCTTGGAGTTTCGAATAAAACATTATACTGGTTGCAAATAATCGAGTTTCGCACTTTTGGATATGTTCGTTGACATTTTCGCCATGCGTCGAACTTCAAATATGCTCTAGACATGTACACTAGTTATATATGATGTTTCATACACAGTTTTAATGGTTTTAAAATGACATGGCATTTACACCCGAATGGAGTGTTTTCGAAGAACCCAAACATCCATAGGTTCGGATCTACATGACGACAGTTCACTCTTTCAATCATAACTTTCTGTCTTGAACTCTTATTGATCTAAAACGTATGCCATTAGATCCCTGACTTAAAAGATTTGTTTTGAGTATAAGTAGGCTCATTTTCATGGACTGAACTAAAAGTTATATACATTTTTCTGAGAGGCAACAAAGTTGTCGAAGGTTCAGATCTGCATGTTGGTCCCTTACTCCTTCACTCATAACCTTCTGTGTGGAACTCGTATTGACCTAAAACATACGCCATTAGATTTATGACACAAAGAGCTTTGTTTTGAGTTTAAGTATGCTCATTCTCATGAACTAAAGTTTAGTTACGTTTTTTTGAGAGGCATCAAAACTGTCGAAGGTTCAGATCTGCATGTTGGTCCCTCACTCTTTCATTCATAACTTACGTTCCAAACCTTGTATCGACATGAAACTTATACTATTGGATTCCGGGCTTGAAGATGTTTCTTTCTAGTATAAATTGGCTCATTTTCATTATCGAAGCCGAAAGTTACACACGATTTTCTGAAAGGCAACAAAACTGCCGCGATCGAGAATCGTTCGATTACGCGCATTGTTTACTGTCATGTCTTGAATTTGCTTATTCGCTGTCGTTAACATATTTCTAAGTTTGGGATCTCAGCTTTAAGTATGCGTATATCATTGTCTACTGTCCATTTTTCTATCCCGACGTTTTCGCATGTGAAAATACAAACCCATCAATACGGGTGATATTCAGGATGTATTCGAGGTCAACGGGCTCAAACGCCTCACGTAAGTCGCTCTTTCGAACTTTATTGCTTCATGAAGTTTTTGCGCTTTCTTGCTTAGAACATGTCTGAGCACGTCTCATCCTTTTTATGCGTAAATCACATGAGGAATGCGCATACAAGCAAAACTTCGATGACTGACGAGGAACAGACGGATCGTACGGTTCCATCTCCAGCTTCAAGATGACGCATAATGCTCTAGACGACCCGAACCGACAAACCAGAGGTACAAAGGGGAGGTGCGGGCCTCCCAGAATTACTAATTTTCACGTGCAACGAGCTGCGAGCCCAAGTGTATAGGCCGCAGTCACCACCTTTCCCCGCTCCCTTTGATCTAAGTTACTGTTTGTGAGTGTAATGGTGCATGCTATTAGGCTCTTAGGATTTTTGTCGCATGTGATTGTTAAACATATTCACCTGAGTTCGGGTCCAACGCCCCTAAAACAGTAACATGAGTTCGGAGTCATGCCCGGATCGGATCCAACGCCCGTTAACCAAAAACAAACTTTTGGAGAAAACGCCACCTCTTTTCATGTCTAAAGTGTAAGAGCAAGTAAATAGGAATCCCCGAACCAACTATTTTTCCGACTTAAACAGTTTTAAAAAATAAGTCGGTGGCGACTTCGTAATAGCTTACCTAGGTTAAGTAATAACAACCATTTTTACAGAGACATTTTGGATGGGTTATAGTAACACGAGCCGCTCCCTGATTCCTCCCTAAAATTCTCAGGTGAGGCCTTACGCAGCCTTTCGCCCAATGTCTTCAAGGACTGGAGACGTTTGGAGAAATGTCTCGCAGCCCCACTTGGGAATCAAGGGAAGGTTCAACCCGATTCTCTTCCGCAGCGTCCGATGCTCGAGTCGTGATCTCGACCGGATTGGGCATCGGGGGAGCAGGTCCGAATCCTCGTGTCGCTCGAACCGCAGCGCGTGTGCTAGGCCGGAGGGCACGCGTACAATTTCAACGAAAACATATAACATTTTTTTGTTTTCGAGTCAAATCGAATACGATTAAACTTAAGGAATATTAACACAAACCGAACCAAAATAAGATATAACAACAGCCTCAGAAGAAAAAGTATTTGGCAATAACGTGGCATAATATCTAAACATATCGATTAAGTAGTCGCTTAAATGTCTACATCTATCATTGAAAAAGTAAACGCATACGTGAATAATATTGATTATAAGATGTATGATGGGACCATTTTTCTATATGCTAGAAATTGTTTTCTAGCACAAAGGGGTGTAACTTGCCAAACCATCTACTTGGGAATGGGGCTTGAAATTAAATTGCAGGTTGGCACATTTACCGAATTTTTGTGTAATTGATCAACATCTCAATATAAATATGTTACGTTATTTCTTGAACAAATGATGAACCTTGACCTTCTGTGAAACAGAAGCCAAATATCTACGCTACAGAAGTTACTCACGTTGAGAACGTTCTGTATGAAATATTTTTATAATTATTTAGTAATTAAAATGATTGCGTAAATAAAATGATTTGATGAAGATATTAATCTGATCAAATCAACAGATTACGTTTTCAAATAATTACAATATGAATTATATTTTCCATGGAATGAAATATATCACCTATTTATGATAAGGTTCTACAAGGTTGTCTCCAACATTCTACGGATCGATCCGATTAAACCGTTATTTAGGATGTTTATCCACTTCATCTATCTAAATTCATTCAATTATATGTCTTGCAGAGAATGATATCGGTTTTGATGATTATGGAAGTTAATCTTAGATTATTTCCATTCGCAGAAGGTTGCTGACCAGATTCAGCCAGAACTTTCTGTATCGCAGTATTCATGAGAATATTGTCAAATCTTAATCTCATTGATATGATTTATCACCCGAATATCTGCCTGAGAGTGACGTTTTGTAAATATAAAATTGTGATATTGTCTAATATTTATTTTCCTTTATGCATAGAGGGCTAATTATCCAAAGAGCGTGATGAAAGCGCGTAAACTTTTTTATTGAGTTTTGTTTGTCACACACGAGGGATGCTAGCTGTAGAAGGTTGTATCGTTGGTGAAGTCTTCTGGGAGAGAGACCTGGGAGCCACGAGGGACTCTGTTGGAAGCTGTAGGAGATGTTGGTGGAGGCGTGTGGCTGGAGGCTGGCTTGGCCAACGTGCAATGGGCCGGAGAGAAGGGTAGATACCCCAAGAGCACAGTAGGTGAGGATCTTACCAGCTTCTATGGTGTAACGTTCTGTGTGTGCAGAAATATATGACAGAGGTTGTTGTCTGCTGGCGTGGCATTTGTTGCGTGCTTGCATAGAGTTTGCTACGTGTTTGCGTAGGACTTGCTATGTACTTGCGTGGAGTTCGCCACGTAGTCGCTATCTCGAGGAGGTCGTGCAAGTCGTGTGAAGCCGTTGGAGGCAAAATCCATCATTGGATAGAGGTCGCTGTCTGCTTGCGTAGGGTTCGCTACGTGCTCGCGTGGGGTACGCCGTGAAGTCGTTGTCCCGATAGAATTGCGCTTGGTTACCTTTGTCAGCCACGTTAACACGTACACCGAGTCACTGTGGTACAGAACCTTTCGATCTGTGTTGTGAAACTAAGTCACTATAGTACATAACCTTCTACAGAAGGTTGACACATTTGATACAAAACCTTCCCGTATAAGCGGAGCAACTCAGTCACTCTAGTACAGAATCTTCTTATCTGTGTTGTACAACGAGTCACCTTTGGTACAGAACCTTCTGGTATGTGCTGTAGAAGGTCGATCTCATATCACTTTATGTAGTCACTACTACAATGAGTTTGAGTGACAACCATCCAAATTCTGAGTGAAGAGTGGATGTAGGCAAGTTGCCAAACCACTATAAAAGTCTTGCATGCATTAAACAAATTGCAATCACATTCCTACGTTCTGTCTTATATAAACCTACCTCTACGGTTATGATTTTCATATGCTTTCTTCCGCAGCGGGATTTTTCGAAAAGGAGTTAAAAATCCTTAATTGAATTTTAAGACTAATTCACCCCCTCTTAATGTAAAAGTCCTTCAAGCAACACGATTCCAAGGAAGTTCTTCTTTTAATAATGAAAAATATCTGTCGTGATCGTCTTCGCTACCCTTCTCCTTCCTTCCGTGGTCCTCTCTTTTGGAATTCTCCGTCTATAGTACGGTCATGCTGCCGAACAATACCATCTTGCCCAGTACTGTGGCTGTCGCGATGACAGGAATATCCAACGGAGAGGTCGTTAGGTTCTCCATGACCCGGTCCTTCAACCCGTTACCCTCCATCCCGAACAGGCTAGCCGCTTTTTCCTTTTATTATTCTCACCTCGTGGTTCCTGTCGATATTGAATGATGAATGAATTCTCTTTCGCCTGACTGCGTGGATTCTTCTTGTATGGCAGGAACGGGACATTGTACAATAACAATACCAGTCCCATGCTTTTAGTGTGGGATTGAAGTTCCAGATCTATGTCTCGAAGTAATGTTGGATTAAAAAGCTCCTCCAGCTACTTGTCTCGAACACCCCGACTCGAAAGAAAGTATTTAGGAGGAATTGGATAAGGCAACCAAGGAGAGAGAGGAGATCAATCTCTCGATTGGATTTGGTTGGATTGGTAATGGTCTGAGCTTAACCCCATCCTGTAATACCACCCTAAATCGCAATCCCAAACCATCGTACCAATCATCAAATTAAGATATTATCAACACAAATTAGCACTCGATGATACAAGTAGAGATCAGGATAACGGTGAAAGTTAATATATAATGGGTCTTAAGCCCAAATCTTCAGCGCCATGCGGATATCGGGCTTGGCCCAGTTTCTGAAAAATTGATTATGGGCCTATGATAAGATGACGGGCCCAACAATTGTCAGGCCACGAGATACTTTTATTGTCGAAATATTCATTTGGATCCTATTTATGTAACATGGAGTACTTTTAATTAATAAAAATTAAAACATATAATTGATTGCGTCATTGAATTTTTATCTTTCTTCTGATAAAAGTAATTTATTTTTCAGCACCAAGATAAAATAATAATAATATTTAATAGGAAAAGAAAACACAGCTGCGCTGATTTCTTCCTTCACTCGATCCAAAATCTTCTCAACTAATTCTTTCTGTTTAGGTTGCAAATGGAGGCACCAACAAACCATCGATCCCTAAAGCAGAAGCTCAAGTCCCGTCCCTTCCACTGCCTTCCTCCACCTACCACCATTCCCTCCGCTTTGGTGAGGCCGCTCGAAGACTATATCAAGGACAAGTGCATGCGCCACCTGGCGTCCTGCGTAGGATACCGGGCTGCGAGGAGCGTCCCTTGTTCAGCGGGTTTCCGTTACGACGCGCTCAGCTATAAGCTGAACTTTGACGAGAGCATCCCCGACGGGCGTTCGCCGTCAAGAGACTTCGTGTCACGGCTTCCTCCCTCACCTTCCACCCCACCAACGCCGACGACGACCAGAAGAAGCGAATCTCTGGGGATCCCTGTGTCCAATTGATCAAGTCAAGGGTAGGGCATGGCCAGCGTCCCTCTTGGGCGACGGAAGTAAGTGTTTGTTTGAACTTTCTTTCCTAACATAAAGCTCGCATGATCGTCTTTCATTCCGAGATGTTTAATGAAAGGCGGTTTGGGTTAGTTCACTTGTGTTGTGACTTATGATCGTCGTAAGATGTTGCGTTCCGAACATTTGTTTGTTCGAAAGAACTAAAACTAGAGCTCATCGCGAACTTCTTGCTTGAAACTTTCTTCCTCAGTTTACCAAGTTCATCTGTACGACATGTTTCTTCGACTCTTATGTAATAGGGAAAGAACAAATTAATAGAACATTTAAGCAGCCTGACTATGATAAGATGATCAAAAGGGGAGGAAACAAAGAATTTTTAAGGCAGGGTGGGAGTTAGAGTAGGCTTGGACACCTTGAGCTCCCCGCAATCGCTTATGAACACCGTCTTGAGCGGTCTGTTCCATGTGGCTCTCGCGTTCTGTGCCCTCTCGTCTCCCAGGAACTCTGCCAGGTTGTTCAGCTGTCTTATCCTTTCCTGCGGCTGGTAAGTCGGAATGGTAGCTATGGCCGTGACAATGTCCAATCCTGCCAGGGCACACATCATACGATCAGATGAATCTACTGGAAACCCAAATCGATCATCGTCCTGAACTGGAATACGGTGTGGTCTGCCGGTTGTTACCTTCGAGCACTGTGCCAAAGACAATGTTCTGGCTGTCCAACTGCGGACACGGGCCAGGCCCCGTCGTGATGAGGAACTCGACGTTTCGGTACTCAGGGTTGAGCTTGATCTCATCCTCGTCATCATTCTCGGACAACGACAGCGAGACGAGCCCCGCCTTCGAGTGCCTGAGCCCAAAGGCGCGGGGGTCCACCGTCTCGGTGTTGAGGGCCAAGTCTGGGGGGACTCGGACCTCCCCCTTCTCGCGGCGGCCCTGATGACCGGCAAGGAAGTACTGCCCCGGGAAAATCTTGTTGACCAAGGTGTTCTTATAGGACAAGGTAGGATGGGTGCAGACGGACTTGAAGTTGGAGACGGTAAGGGGCACGAGACGGCCGTAGAGGCCGAGGACGAGACGGCCAAGGGGGAGGGATTCGGCACAAAGCGAGGAGAAGTCGTCGGAGAGGGTGCGGTCGGGGCGGGGGTAGTTTGGACAGATGGAGAAGTCCATGTAGACGCGATCGGTGATGGTGGTGTCAGGGGAAGGGAGGGGAGTGGAGGGGGAGGAAACAAGGGAGAGGGAGGGGGCGGTGGTGAGAAGGAGGGATCGTCGGGTGAGGGTGAGAGGCAGGCGGTGGAGGGGAGGCGGTGATGGGAGGAGGGCGGCAGCCACTGCGGTTGGTGGTGGTTGGATCATAAGAACTAGAAGGCCTCCCCCTTCCTTGGTGGATGGTGAAGAGATAACGGTTCTACCAAGAATGGTTTGGTTGGCTCTTGGCAAAGGAGCCTGAGGAGATGTGGGGCCTTCTATTCCTTTTCATTCATTATCCGTTCCATTTATGAAGCCATAACATGTCGGAAGCGCCTATTCTCACATGGTGACTTCCGTAAGGCGGAGGTTTTCGTACTTATCTCGTATATTCATACAGACTCTCTTCGTAACGTACGACGGATAGTGCGTATAAATATACGAGCTCAGTGCAAAACTAATTAATACATTTATAAAATCATTTGGTAATTTACGAAACTGCAATTCAAAAGGGTACTATTTCGTACGGACGAAATTTCTCGTTTGCGTGAGAATAACAACTTACATTCAATAACAGAAAGAATAATAACAAATATTAAGCAGAATTCATATTGAATTTGATTCATCGCCTCAGTTACAATTGAAACAAATGATAAAATGAAAAAAAAAAAAAACATTACAATAAGGGGAACGTGGTCAGAATCAAATAAACTAGGGGAGGTGGACATTTCATCTTTCATTTTCTTCTTTGCAAATCCATGCAAGTATCAATTATTACTCCAACCGAGAATTGGACAAACCAAAAAAAAAGGTGTTGGGTGGAGGGGGAGTCGAATCCAAACCTTTTGAAAGATCAAAATGGAAAGAACCGAAACACCCAAATCAATTCTCCCCGAAGCAGCCCTCCTTCTCAAAGTCCATCGACCCGATCCGAGACCTCCTTAGTTGCGCGTTCCCCGCAGCAGGCGATGAGGACGGCGAACCTGCCTGATGGGGTCCCGCCGCCGCCGCGGCAGCGGACAGGGCCAGGGTCCCCTCGCTCCACGATCTCCTGATCGGGTACGACACCTTTTTCCTCCGGCCATCCACGTGTGAACAGCTCCCCTGCGATTTGTGCAGGGCACAGCCGCAGTTCTTGTGGTAGGGCCTCCTCACGACCTCCCAGTCGCCACCGCCTATGCAACCGTCGTAGACGTTGCGCATGAACATACCATCCGAAGCACCGGTCGCCATTTCGGGTGTCCTAGCAACAGCCCCAGCTGCTGCCACGGCCTCCACCTCGCGGGAGTTTTTCAATGAAGGGGCATAAGAGAGGAGGGCGGAGAACCTTTGGAAATGCAATGGCCTTTTAATAGGTAGCCAAAAATAGCCGGATGTCTTTCAGGTTGTGACAATGTGAGATGACCCGGTTTTTGTGGGCGATCAATCAGGTCAAACATTACAAACAACACCATTTTATCTGTTTATTTTATTTTCAATGTTAACTCATAGAACTCATTAGTTTCACGGTTACGTCGTATCTAGAAAGGCGAAAGGCTTGCCGCCGTTATTATGACTATGTAAATTAGCCTCCCAAGAATGATGAATTTATCTATCATAAACTTTTATTATTATTTAATAGAGACGTTCATGATTATTCTAATTTAATTATTTATGGGTATTTCTGCAAAAAATTTCATGGGTAAATTTAATTTAGATAAGTTTTTTTCCGAATGTGTTATTCCAAGTATTTTGAATTAACAAAATACTGACATTATAATAATTAGTTTTAAATGAATAATAACTTAAACAAATTATCCGCCTGCCAGAGATATACTAAATAATTCTCATTGTAAGCCTTATGAATTTTCAGAAATTTATCAAAATCACTTAACAAACTGATATTTTTTAATTTTTAGAATTTTCCATTTACAAAGAATGAGAAAAAAATATCTTAAGTCTGTCAATTTTTTTTTTTCTTATATAAACTCCACCGATTCCTTTGAGTGAAATGATTATATAATACCAAAAATATGGTAGGATATTTATATATGTCAAACATATCAAAGTAAATTCATTTGAATGTATTGCATTAAAATTTAGTGTAGTAAAAAAAAAATCTAAGTAACTTTTTTTTTATTTATATCATCCCTCTCTAGAAAAACTAGTAATTTAATAAATGTAATATTTCTACTTACATAAATAAAAGTAGGTAATGCAAATTACTACAGTAACTAAATAAACATAACATCTTTTTAGTAAGAAAAATTAAATAATATGTATAAGATAAAGGCCATGAATTTTTTTTTCCACTATTTCCTTTAATTTAGAAAAAAAATCGTACTTATATAACATAATTAATTACAAAGAAGGAAGTGGTCATTAGTACAGAGTAGTTATTGTGAATTGAGAAAACAAACACGAGAAATAATGAATTGACCAAATAAGAATTCTTTTTTAGGCCAAATGATCAATTCTACCTTAAAGTTTGGCTGTTTTTTTCGATCTATCCTTAGCTTTTTAAAATATCATCACGCATCCTAATTTTGGCTGTTATATCAATTTTAACCACCATTAATCGAAGGGGATGACAGAATCCTGCGTGGCACCCGGATGGCAAATAACGTTGTCTGTCCACCGTTAAAGTGTTGACGTGTCACTTTTAAAGGCCAGAAGATTAAGACAGGGGTAGAATGGAGAAACCTTGAAGACGAGGGACTTGCTGATCCTTCCGACGGGATGGTTTGTGGCGTAGACCTCCTTTGTCTGGTTCCGAGCCCTTGTGAGGGTGACGGCGACCGTATCCCCAAAAACCATCTGAATGGCGACGGAGGTGACAGGTAGGGGTGACAGTTTAAGGTAAATAGAAAAAATGGTAAATTTTGGGATAGAATTGATCATTTGACATTTTTTGTGCCACACATCCATTTAACGAAATACGGCGCAGATCAGGCCCAGGACCAGGCCCATTAGTTTGGGCCATGGATTAATAGCCCATATTATAAACGAATATCCCAATCGGGAGGAATCTCCCTCCCATCGACCGTCCACGTGCCAACTCTTGTCTTCATCCAACGAACCAGGTACAACCCAACAAATCCTTGGAGCGCACGGGATCACTGCCCTTGCCCCACCCCCCCTCCCCTGGAGCCTCCTTCCTGTTTCTTTCTTCGACTCCATCGTCGGGGAGGACTCAATCGACGGAAGCGGATCAGCTTGGTTGATCAGTTCGGGGATCGATGGGGGGACGGAACAATCGTAGATCTTCTGGCAAGGGAATGGACAACAGTGGCAGTAGGAATAATAGCAGGGGAAGAGGAGGAGGAGGAAGAGGAGGAGGAGGAAGAGGAAGGGGAAGAGGAGGAGGAGGAAGAGGAAGGGGAAGAGGCGGCGTTTCTCTCGCTATTAGGGAGGGACTCTTCGTCGACGGCGGGGTCTTGTCCGATTGGCAGCTCGACACTCCTTCCCCTCCACAGCCCTTTTCTCGAGGTTATGTCTTCCTCCTGTTCTTAATTGTTTTAACAAATTGTTTAGCTCAAAGGTAGATGAAATGAAGTGAATTTGGTTATGGGTTTTATAATTTTTTGTATTTGGGAAAAATGCAGGGGGGCGGAGGACTTCGGGCGGGTCTAAAGGTGGAAGCTTTGAGGGACATAGAGGGCGGCGAGTTTCAGAGATTATGTGGAGGGAGACGACTGGAGGAAGTAATAGAACTGTGAATTCATTGAAAATTGGAAACTTGGATGGCGGCGTATCTTCTGGGTCGAAATGGGTCCAGAAGAAAGGTCGCGCAAGGGCCTACGGGTATCAATATCCTTCAATTGAACTTCAGGTACGTCACTTTGGATCTTTTCTATTTTACCTGAACTGAAAGCAACCGCTTGTTGTCACAGGATTTGGCCCATGTAATCCGTATTCATTAGTATGGCTAAGTTGTGATCTAGGTTGCTCGGGATGTGCATATGCTTGTTGCCCATGACTCACACGTGTTTTGAAGTACTTAGTTGGGAAGGGGTAATCCTTAGTTTTGGGATTCATCGAGATGACTTCTCAAGGATCCTTTAGTTCCCTTAACCCAATTCAACAATAGCAAATGTACTTGCTTCATGAATGTTTGGTAAAGCTAGTTAATGTGATGGCTCTTACATTTGGCCCAATGGAATTTGGGATATTTCCTAGTTTGTACTGATGTCTCCTTTTGTTGATGTTATGCTAGGACTGGAGTTTACAGTTGTGTTGGCTGGACTGGTCTATTTATTTCAGCTGCAAACTCTTGTCTCACTTACCATAATGCATATATCTTAAATTTTAACAGGGAGGATCGCTTCAAGAACCTTCCACTGAAGTCAGTGGAGGTGACATGGGTGATTCTCAGGATTTTAGCTTACGTGGTTCAGAAGAAACCACAATCATTGCTTATGAGGATGAGATACCCTCATCTGTTTCTCCTTTACCATGTGTTACTTATGATTGCAGTTACGATTTTATTATGGGTGATAGCTCTCATAGAGGTCTGGGTTATGAAGAGGATGTTGTTGTTGGTGAAGCTTCTTCGGAACAGATGAAACTTACAGAGGAGAGTAAAAATGATTTGTCTGCCTCTGACACTCCAAAGGACATTCGTGAGGGCTCTGGCAGTGGTTGCAGCTTGAAGATGGAAAAATCTCTTCCAAAGAGGTTGTCATCAAGGAATGATCCAGCATTCTTGTCAATAGGGGGGATTAAATTATACACGCAAGACATTTCTCATTACGAAGATGATGATGAGGATAATGAGTGTTCCAGTGAAGAAAGCTTAGAGTCAGAGATGTCAAGTGGGGAAGAATCAGTTCAATCTTCTGAAAGTGACGGCTCCGAGGACGAATTTGATAGTGGTTCCTCTGTCGATGATGATGTTGTCGCGGATTACTTGGAAGGGGTCGGTGGTTGTGACACTTTACTGGATGGAGCCAATTGGTTGGTTGAAGAAATTCCCGATGATTCAGATGATTCTTCTAGTGACGATATTACAGATGCAATGGAAAAGTTGGGTGGAATAGCTCTTCAAGAGGCATCCATGGAATATGGCTTACAAAAGAATTTTCACTCTAGCCATAAATCTGTTGTTTCTGGTAGAGATTATTGGTCTTCAGCTATGGATGCTTATGTGTCAGTGAAGGATCCAAGGGCTCTTATTTCCAAGAAGGGTCGGGTCAGCCAGTTCCCGCAGTCTTGGCCCTCGAAGTCCCAGAGTAAAACGCTGAAAAATTACCCTGGTATTGATTGAGCTTTTCCTGCATCATCTTGGTTTATTGAGTTAGGTGCAGAAGGTAAGGCTGTGTGGTTATATGCCATTAACCTTTCCCCTGCACTATCATGCTCCGGTGTCTGCAGCAGGTCTTGTTGTCTGTTGTTACATGTTAACATATTTATATTGCAACTGACCGGAAAGAACTTTGCAGAACATAATTAATCAAGATAAATCCACCAAACTTCAATTCCAAATAAATACATTAAAAGCGATATGGCAGTTTTTATGTAGCTTATTGACCTCTGTTAGTAATATCAATTCTCCCTTTGACAAGACATTCATTGTGCATGTGATATTTTTAGTATAACATATTAAATTGAGCTTCATTCTGCTCTTCTATGGTTATCATATGGGCCCAAAGGCACCATCAAGCACATAGTAATTGATGTTGGATAGTACTTGTGACAGAACTAACCACGAAATCTGGAACCATTTTCGGGTGTTGTTACATCTGTTATTCAGCTTTTATTTTATCCACTTGCTTATCATTCCCGACTTATATTTTTTTTTAATCATCGCATTTTTAGGTGCCAAAAAGTGGGTCCGGAAAGAAGCAATCGCTGCTAAACGTAGGAATCGAATGATGCTACGAGGAGTTGATCTTGAGCAAATAAATACGGTAAAAGATTTTATCTTTTAGCTGTAATAATTAAATTTGTACTGATGTTGTAACCATGAATCACCCCATTTTCTTTCTTCAATTGTGTGAGCCATTTTGTTTTGCTAACTATGTTGCACATCCCTTCTAGTTTACATGCCCATATCCAAAACTTTAAGATATGCACACTTTTTGTAGTTGTCTTGGAATTGAACCTTTTTTCTTTATAAAACCCTTAGCCAGCACGTTTTGAGGACGTGTCCTGCACTATAAGGATGTCCTTTCCCGAGCAGTGTTGTGAAAAAGCACACAGGCGCCCGCCTGAGGCGCCCAGGCAGCGCGAGCCGAGGCCTCGGCGCCTAAGCCCGGCCTGGGCGAGCGCTATTCATGAAGTGCTGCTGGGCGAGCGCCTTGGGCCGGGGCCCCAGGGCGCCGGGGCGCAAAAAGGGCGCCCTCCCAATAACCCTAAACAGTCCGCTCTCTCCCTCTTCTGCAGCCTTTGCCTTTTCTGCTACCTTCTGACATCAGGCGCTGGGGCTCTCAATCTCGTCCCTCCCTGCCTCCTTCCCCATCGACTTCATCTCTCCTTCTCTCCTTCTGATCCTCCCTCCCTCTGATTTTCTCTTTTTTTTCTTTATCTCTCCCGATTTCTCTTTGTTAATTTGTATTTTTTCCTCCTGATTTGTTGCCATAAATTATGTGAAGGAGGGATATCTTTTACTGTGGACACGTCTCTGTGTTGATATCTTTTAATAAAGCATCTGTAAAAATTCACGCTGTGTTTTTTATCCTTCCTAAGACAGGATTATGTATGGACTAGTATTTTGATAATTGCAGGGTCTTGTGATTGTGTCCATGCAACATAGGTTGTGCCAATCTTTGATGTTTTAGGCACTATAACTTGTTGTGTTGTGTACTTAGTGACACTTATTTGCTTGTATAGAAGAAGTTATACTTCAAGGCTGTGCCGATCCTTAATGTTTTAGGCACTATAACTTGTTGTGTTGTGTACTGAGTGACACTTATTTGCTTGTATAGAAGAAGTTATACTTCAAGGCTGTGCCGATCCTTAATGTTTTAGGCACTATATCATGTTGTGGACTCAGTGACACTTATTTGCTTGAAGAGAAGAAGTTGTACTTCAAGAAGTTATGCATTCTTAAATATCATCCTCATGGGAGTGGTTTACTTCAAGAAGTTATATCATTCTTAAATTTCTCTTGATTGGTTTACAATTGTAGAAACTGGAGCAGATTGTTTTGGATGGAGTTGACATGTATTCTTTCCAACCAATGCATCCTCGGGACTGCTCGCAGGTATCTTTTTTCCATGTTATCATATTTATTATCTGAGCATACTTAAATCAGACTGAAGGATATCACATGCCTTGCATATGTGCGGCATATCATCTTAGTTGCTTCACTCATTGCTCCCTCTTGGAGTTTTTATCATTAGATTTGCAAACTTTTGTCAGTACTGATATCTTTTACATGTTTTGATGCATCATTTTTGTCTTTCACTGGACCCCTTTTGGAAATACTCAGTGTCTCGTTACTTGGTGTTAGCAGGAATGTTGACATCTTTCTTTCTTTTTTATTTTTTATTTTTTAATTTGCTTAGATTCAAAGGCTTGCTGCAATATACCGCCTCCGAAGCAGCTCCCAAGGTTCTGGGAAGAAAAGGTTAGCCATTGCATTTTCATATCTTGTTGGTCGAGATCAAAGCCCCTCAACTCTGCTCCTCCCTGTCTAATTGCATTGGTTGTTTCATACAGATTTGTAACCGTTGCGCGCTCACAGCATACCTCCATGCCTTCTTCAAGTGATAAAGTTCGGCTGGAGAAGGTGGTTTCAATTTTAACGCTGATTATACATCCCTTATTGGTTTCAATTTGCTGCTAGATCAATTAGCCAGGCGTCTATTATATCGCATATTCCAAACGTGATTGTTACCCACTTTGTGCCAGCTTATTGGACTGGGAGATGATGCGGATTATCCCATGGTCGACGTTGAGCCTTTGAGATCAGGCGGTGGGAGAAAATCAACCAAGGGAACCCCGACAGGAAGCAATCCAAGGCCACAAGGAATCACTCCAGGAAGCAGAAGAAAATCTTCCTGGAGCTCAGCAAACAGATCGGGTGGCGGTGAAACAGGCATAGGACGGGGCAAGAAGAAGGGCCCCTTGACCAATCTTTCGGTGCGGTTTGTATCAAGCGGAGTGATGCAGTCAGAAACCACGACAGACCTGGTAACTCCGCCAGTGAACAGGGAAGGCAAGAACGTGAATAAAGAGGTGCGGAGGTCGTTGGTACACGATACGAAGGAGTTTGGGGCCTTTGAGGTGCACACGAAGGGTTTCGGGTCGAAAATGATGGCGAAGATGGGATTCGTGGAGGGACAAGGACTGGGAAGGGACGGCGGGGGGATGGCCGCTCCCATCCAGGTGGTCCAGCGACCCAGGTCTCTCGGCCTGGGAATGAACTTCTGATCAAATACAGCTTCAAGCGGTAGCGGAAGAAGCATCATCAGGTAAAGTTGGATACTGCCTTCCCCGAATAAAAAAGTTTATATATATATATTTCTACTCTTTTATGAAGTCATCAGATACTACTGAATGAATGTAAACGTTTCAGCGAATTCGACACAGACATACTTCTTAATCACATGAATCCCAACTGGTTGCACCTCATATTCCCCAAGAATGCCATCATCGTATCATTATTATTATTATTATCCGATGACATCGTAAATTGCTGCGTCCTCACATGTTTAAGAATGCATGATGATCCCCCGCCCCTCAAATATCCTTTAAAATTCCACTTAAACAACAAGAACACGCAGGAGGTAAGAGTAATAGCAGGATTTAGATGGAAAGATACTCGTGGTGGTGGTGGGTGTGCTCAAAATGGGAGGGAACACTGCCTGCTTGCTATATTTGTACTTCTAGCCTGCGTTGGGTAATCCACCAAACTTACTAAAACCAAGCGCCAAGCCAAGCCGGCTGTGCTTGGAAATCCCGACAAGGACAAAAAGATTAGCCACGAAAAAAATGAGGACTTGTTTTTTATTTTTATTTTTTTTGTCTTGTCTGTATTTTCTTCTCCTGTGTGGAAGTGAAAGAACGTAAAAGAAAAATGAAGAGGACAGACAAAGGGATTAATTAATTAATAAAATCAAAAGAACCCTTTTTTTTTATTTGATTTCTATTGGGTGGATGCTGTTGCTTACCCCACCAACCCACTCTAAATAATACCAACTAAATACTAAAACGACTAAATGTAACCTCATGCTTTCGTCACGTATGTTTCGGAATGAATACATAGGGGAATAAAAATTACACCATCCCTCCCTCCCCTCCCTCCCTAGGCCTCATTCCTCCATTCCCGTGCAGCTGCTTGCTTTCCCCCTTGTTTTGTTGTCGCTACATCTCCACTCCAAAGAAACCAACAAGGAGAGGAAGCCAGTGAGAAACACGCGCACGTCTCATGGCGGGGGGCGGTTCCTACGGTCCCACAGGTCAGTACCGTGGGAGGGTCACTCCCTACGTGATCGTCACATGCGCGGTTGCCGCCGTCGGAGGTTCGATCTTCGGCTACGACATCGGAATCTCAGGTCAGACATAGTCCTTGTTATGTTTCGGCGATTCAGATGGGCTTCGATTGTTATTTTTCAGGTAGTTTGTGTGGGGGAGATGATTTATGTTGTTGCTGCTGTTGTTGTTGTTGCAGGAGGAGTGACTTCAATGGATGGATTCCTGGAGAAGTTCTTCCCGGACGTGTATAGAAACAAGCAGTTGGCCCATGAGAACAACTACTGCAAGTACAACAATCAGATCCTCGCCTCCTTCACCTCTTCCCTTTACCTCGCTGGCCTTGTCGCCTCCCTTGTTGCTTCCCCTGTTACCCGGAATTACGGTCGCAGGGCTAGCATTGTCTGCGGCGGTAGCAGCTTCCTTATTGGCGCAACCATAAATGCCGCGGCGTCTAACCTCGCGATGCTCCTCATGGGACGTATCATGCTCGGGGTCGGGATAGGGTTCGGAAACCAGGTATCCCTGCCTCGTTCAGTGTCTTGGGTACACCCGCATCGGTCGGTCAGTGCTGATCGGTTCTATTCCCTATTTCCCGTTTTAGGCCGTTCCACTTTACTTGTCCGAGATGGCCCCATTCCATCTCAGGGGAGCCCTCAACATGATGTTTCAGCTGGCTACCACACTCGGCATTTTCACCGCTAACATGATCAATTATGGGACCGAGAAGCTCCAGCCTTGGGGATGGAGGGTCTCCCTTGGGTTGGCTGCTGTTCCGGCGCTGTTGATGACGATCGGAGGGCTGTTACTGCCTGAGACGCCCAATAGCTTAGTCGAAAGGGGACAGAACGAAAAGGGAAGGGCTGTCCTGGAGAAGATACGAGGCACGAGCGATGTCGATGCAGAGTATCAAGACATCGTGGACGCCAGCGAGTTTGCCAACTCTATCAGGCACCCGTTTCGCAATGTTCTCGAGAAAAGGAACAGGCCGCAGTTTATCATGTCTATATTCATGCCGACGTTTCAAATACTTACGGGAATAAACTCGATCCTGTTTTACGCGCCTATACTGTTTCAGAGCATGGGATTCAAAGGGAGTGCGGCGCTGTATTCCTCAGCTCTGACAGGAGCTGTCTTGGCATCGTCGACGCTGATTTCAATTGCCACAGTCGATCGATGGGGAAGAAGGGCGTTGCTCATCAGCGGCGGGATTCAGATGATCGTATGCCAGGTAATCAATCATCTGGAAATTCTGTTTGGATTATCACGCGATTTCAAACTTGTTTACAAACTGATAACCTTGTTATGGCGAGCAGTGTATAGTCTCGCTAATCTTGGGATTGAAGTTCGGCGAGAACCAGGTTCTGACCAAGGGCTTCTCCATCTTGGTCGTCACCGTGATATGCCTCTTTGTTTTGGCATTCGGGTGGTCATGGGGTCCGCTGGGATGGACTGTGCCGAGCGAGATATTCCCATTGGAAACAAGATCTGCCGGACAGAGCATCACCGTTGCCGTGAACCTATTCTTCACGTTCGTGATAGGGCAGTCCTTTCTGGCGGTCCTCTGTGCATTCAAGTTTGGTATCTTCCTCTTCTTCGCTGGGTGGATCACGGTCATGACCGTCTTCGTGTATGTATTTCTGCCTGAAACAAAAGGAGTGCCAATTGAGGAGATGATACTTCTGTGGAGGAAGCATTGGTTTTGGAAGAGGATCATGCCGCCTCAACCGGAGATCAGCGAAACCAACGCCATGACCGCTGCACACATGACAACTTTATTTGCCACTTCCTAGCGATGTTACTCTTATAGATGTTTGGTTTAAGGATTCGACTTTGGAATAGAATGAAATAATAATTTTTTTTTTAATCTTTTTTATTCTATTTCTTACATTTTTATTCCATCTCATTTTTTTACTTTTGAAGAGAAATGGGATGAACATAAATTCATTCCATCCTAATAGAGAATGTTCATTCTATTGTCCATCACATTCTCTTCTTCTCTTCTTTTTCTTTGACTATACACCCATTTTTTAAAACAAATTCCTTCCAAATCACTATATTTTTCTTCTTTCCCATTCCATTCGAGAAATCAAACTAGCTAAAATTGTTATAGCATGTAAGTATGAAGTGTTGTCTTTGACCGGGTAAATTAGGAATTTAATTTGTCCACTCCCCCTCCTTACTTAGTTCTTTTCCCGGACCGTGATTTTGGTGCAATTCCTATACATAAGTTCTTTTCATATATGATGTTGTTATCTGATCGGACATTATCAATAAATAACAATGATAAATTGTATTTATCCACCAAAAGTAACAAAACCCTTTTTTTTGTATAACATTGCTTTCCACCAAATGCAGGCGTAGGCCTTCCATTCAAGTAGAATACCACAAAAACAATTCAGAAAGCATACACAACGTACGCATCATGTATTTACCAGTTTGGGAAGTTATTGTAGAGCTCCGTTGTACATGTCCTCGTCCTCATTGCTATCAATCGTCGTGGCTGAATAAGCGTTTCAAAATACGGTTAGTTTGCAAAATAATATTATCGATTATGATAATTAATTTCAGAATTTTCCGAGCTACGGAATTAAAAGAAGTCGTTGTTACGAACAGCGATTTTATGCGTAAAATTATAACAAAAAAAGAGGATGTAACTTTGATGATAAAGCGCTTATTTAGCATTCAAAAGGTACGGTGTTCGATTCCTTGTGCATGCTACGCATTACACTCCACCATTTAAGCTTCACGTACCTCCCGCATGCTAAATAAGCTCTCTACCATAAGAATTAAGTCCCCTTGGTTTGTTTTAATTTTTAGGAACTCGTTATTTATAAAAACGACTTTCAAGTCTTTAGAAAAGTTATCATTTTTACAAACATCGACTTCATGGCATTCATTATGTATTACCAGCGACTTTTAAATACTAGAAAGGAAGTCGTTACAAATAACGAGAATTTTAAAACTAATTACCATAAACGATAAATTATTTTACGAATTAACAATATTTCGAAAGAAGCATCGTCCACAGAGAAAAGCTTTTTTGAATTTTTTTTTCTTATTCTTTTTGAAGTCATCGTGTGCCAATGAATGTAAACGTTCCAGTGAATTGGACACGTACGTATTTTTAAATCCCCATGAATCCCAACTTGTTGCACCTCCTCTTTATTTTTTTTATATCCCCCAAGAATGCCGTCATCGTGCAGACCTCTGTTCCGTTCATATTTTTATAACACTCTTTTTTTTTTCTTTAAACGAATAAAAATTGATTATTGAGTTAAAACTTTATCATTTTATTTAAAGGCTTAAGAAATAAAACCTTGAACTAAAAGTTTAAACTCAAATTTTATAGTTTATTTTATACTTTAACATCCCTTTCCGAGTCACATCCCTGACTCAGTCAGACCTACCCACATAAAGAAAAACTCATGTTGAATATGTCATTTTGACGAGACGATCAGGAAGGAAATTCTAGTAACAATTTCTTAATGGACTGAAATTGAAATGTCGTGGATGAATCAGAGCAACAGATAAACAGAAACACTTGAGACGAAAAAAACAAAAAAATAATAATAAATAAAAGAAAATATATTTAGTTCGTCTAATAACGTGGGATGCAAAATATCACTCCACACACCTTTTGACCAATCCACTCCTTAAAAAACTGGGGTAGACACGTCATATTATTACAAGACGACGACCTCATACTTAGAAATGCCTTTTAAAATTCCAATTAAGCAACTGACAACCACCTTATTATTACATTAGAGATTTAGAATTACAACAACATGTAAGAAGGAGGTAAGAGTAAGAGCAGTGCATGTGAAGGAACAGTACTAATAATAATAATAATAATAATAATAATATGATAATTGCCTCTGTTTTTTGTGCCCTGATTTTCCTCCTTGATATAATATGATTAAAGAAAATAAAAAAATAGGATAATCTAAATTCACTTGAATAGGGCAGCAAGTTGGGTGTTTCTCCGAGTGTTGTTTGACTTCCAAAACCCAGACATTAAATGCTGTTGAGATTTCTTACAACATTCGCCACCCTTACAAGCCAAAGCAGAAAGAGGTCCCCCCCACTATTTGAAATGGAAAATAATTAAGGGTTTTCTTATTTAATTGCAAGTGGGGGTAATCATGGATTACCTTCTTTTAATAACATACAGGGTTTAGATACGGTTCCCGGTGATGAAAATGGCCCGGGTGTTATTTGTATGCTATTCGAAATGTACATAGAAATAAGTCTTCACGTGTCAAAGTCTCGAAGAGCAGCAATATAAAAAGGAGTTAAATGAAGGACGTAAATGAAAAATAAGTCTAAATTTCAGAAGTGACGTTATTTATCATTCAAATGTCATATTCACTATCTCTTTTGCGGAGATAAATACATGTTTTCATATAATTAAAGCACCGAGTCTATTGAAAGGACTACAACTTTCGTATAAATAATATATCTTTGATCGTTATCTTAATTCAGTTAATACCTAACTGTTGGTTAAGGATTACTTATGGAGCATTTTAGGTTAGCTTATTTGCATGCTCAAATCGTATAAAGCATGACAAGAAATCGTCTGGTTGTTGCTCTCATTTGAAAGCTTAGTGTGAAAAACTCAAGCTTAGAACCAAGGATGAGTGAAAATTGTCGAGAGCTTTATACAAGTCTTTGTATCTTCATCGGTCTAAAAGCTTGAGACCATATACTGTTATTCATCTAGTCAATCACCTCTTTGAGTGAGGGACCTTCTTTTATAATTGCAAACTGTTCATTTTGCAGTCTTGTCCATTTTATTCTAGGTTGTTAGTCATACGAGAAGTCGTAGGACATTGAGATCTTACGTAGATGATGTGATAGTCGCGAGAGTGAAAGCAATGAAACGAGCTACGTGAGGGAGTATGCGCGGAAATCACGAAGATGGGAGTCTTTATGTAAGTAGTGTGGTAGTCGTATAAGTGAAAGTCATGGGTGTAGTGAATAATTGTGTGGAACAGTTGGCATTGCGTAGGATTATTAGTCACAGGATTATTTATTAGGGTAAAATGATGAGAGAAATGACATATACATTACTTATCGAACCATTATAAATCTTATGTATATCTATTCATTCTTTAAATTGAGCATATACACACATAAGCACTATCAGATGATCTTTGGGGTACTCAAACTAAGTATTCAGTATTATGATAAACGATGTCTTTCCGCAATACATACGGAAAGGCTCAAAATGAGAACACGAAAACTGCTTGCTAATTTTGCACTTCTGCCGCGTTGGTTAATGAGGAGGAATACTAAAATCCAGCGCCAAGCCAACCAACCAACCAATCAATTTATTTCATCCGGGTGTGCTTGGAAACCCACGATGAGAAAAAAAAAAGACAAAAAGGAAAAAAACCAATTAATGGAGGGGAATTAATTGGATCGTGGAGTTTTTTGTTGTTTTTCTTTTCTTTATCTCGTGCTATTATTGACCAGACAAACGTAAAAAGAACGTAGTGGACGAAAAGCAAAAAAAAAAAAAAAAAGAAAGAAAAGAAAAAGAAAAAGTTGACACAAAAGGGATTAATTAATTAATTAATCAACACCCACAAAACACTTGTTGATTTGATCTCGATTGGGTGGACGCTTTTGCCTACTCCACCGCTAAATACATAAGAGGTTTGGAATTTAACAACGCAGTACTAAAAACGACTTTTTAGGACACTAAACCGAAAGATGTAAATGTCATTGCTTTCGAATACAAGACACACCATCAAGTCGATCCTATCTCATCATGCGTCCTCACCCCCGAACCACAAGTCAACCAAATCCATTTAAAACTGAGGGAGATTTTATAAATATGGGTGGGGGGGAAGACTCTTCATCCCCATCCAGTTGCTTGCTTCCCCTTTGCTTCGTTGTCGCCAGATCTCCACTCCAAAGTAAGAAGAAGGAGAAGAAGCGAGTGAATACACGCGCCCACGTATCATGGCAGGGGGTTCCTACGGTCCCACTGGAGTCGCCAAGGAGCGTGCCGGCCAGTACCGCGGGAGGGTCACCCCCTACGTGATTGTTGCATGCGTGGTTGCCGCCATCGGAGGTTCGATCTTCGGCTACGACATCGGAATCTCAGGTCAGACATAGTCCGTGTTATGTTTCGGGGATTCAGATGGGCTTCGATTGTTATTTTTCAGGTAGTTTGTGTGGGGGAGATGATTTATGTTGTCGCTGCTGTTGTTGTTGTTGCAGGAGGAGTGACTTCAATGGATGGATTCCTGGAGAAGTTCTTCCCGGACGTGTATAGAAACAAGCAGTTGGCCCATGAGAACAACTACTGCAAGTACAACAATCAGATCCTCGCCTCCTTCACCTCTTCCCTTTACCTCGCTGGCCTTGTCTCCTCCCTTGTTGCTTCCCCTGTTACCCGGAATTACGGTCGCAGGGCTAGCATTGTCTGTGGCGGTATCAGCTTCCTTATTGGCGCAACCCTAAATGCCGCGGCGTCTAACCTCGCGATGCTCCTCGTGGGACGTATCATGCTCGGGGTCGGGATAGGGTTCGGAAACCAGGTATCCCTGCCTCGTTCAGTGTCTTGGGTACACCCGCATCGGTCAGTCGGTGCTGATCGGTTCTATTCCCTTTTTCCCGTTTCAGGCCGTTCCACTTTACTTGTCCGAGATGGCCCCATTCCATCTCAGGGGAGCCCTCAACATGATGTTTCAGCTGGCTACCACACTCGGCATTTTCACCGCTAACATGATCAATTATGGGACCGAGAAGCTCCGGCCTTCGGGATGGAGGGTCTCCCTTGGGTTGGCTGCTGTTCCGGCGCTGTTGATGACGATCGGAGGGCTGTTACTGCCTGAGACGCCCAATAGTTTAGTCGAAAGGGGACAGAACGAAAAGGGTAGGGCTGTCCTGGAGAAGATACGAGGCACGAGTGATGTCGATGCGGAGTATCAAGACATCGTGGACGCCAGCGAGTTTGCCAACTCTATCAGGCACCCGTTTCGCAATGTTCTCGAGAAAAGGAACAGGCCGCAGTTTATCATGTCTATATTCATGCCGACGTTTCAAATACTTACGGGAATAAACTCGATCCTGTTTTACGCGCCTATACTGTTTCAGAGCATGGGATTCAAAGGGAGTGCGGCGCTGTATTCCTCAGCTCTGACAGGAGCTGTCTTGGCATCGTCGACGCTGATTTCAATTGCCACAGTCGATCGATGGGGAAGAAGGGCGTTGCTCATCAGCGGCGGGATTCAGATGATCATATGCCAGGTAATCAATCATCTGGAAATTCTGTTTGGATTATCACGTGATTTCAAACTTGTTTACAAACTGATAACCTTGTTATTGCGAGCAGTGTATAGTCTCGCTAATCTTGGGATTGAAGCTCGGCGAGAACCAGGTTCTGACCAAGGGCTTCTCCATCTTGGTCGTCACCGTGATATGCCTCTTTGTTTTGGCATTCGGGTGGTCATGGGGTCCGCTGGGATGGACTGTGCCGAGCGAGATATTCCCATTGGAAACAAGATCTGCCGGACAGAGCATCACCGTCGCCGTGAACCTATTCTTCACATTCGTGATAGGGCAGTCCTTTCTGTCGCTCCTCTGTGCATTCAAGTATGGCATCTTCCTCTTCTTCGCTGGGTGGATCGCGGTCATGACCGTCTTCGTGTATGTATTTCTGCCTGAAACAAAAGGAGTGCCAATTGAGGAGATGATACTGCTGTGGAGGAAGCATTGGTTTTGGAAGAGGATCATGCCGCCTCCACCAGAGATCAGCGAAAGCAACACCATGACGGCTGCGTAACTACAATTGTCTGATTTCTCGTAGACTTACCTTAGTTTTATTAGCCACATTCAGGCGATGTTACTGTACTGTTGTGGTTAAGTTTCGATGTACAAGGGTGCAGAAAGTACAAAGAGCAGTTTATGCAGGAATTAGATCGGTGCCCGAACACCACATTACACTAAACTCGAAATTTATTCCACCAGCAGAAGCAAACATCTAAACCTCCCTGCGAAATCCGCAGGAGGTTGAGATTACATAGAGAAGATCAAATATCCACTACGGACTAAAATCATCTATCTCCGAAGATCACTTTCCTCCAGAAGATGAATAGAAACCAAACCTAGACAGATTGGGATGACCCCAAATCTGCAACTTTCACTTCAACATTGATAAAAATCTCCCTTTACTGCTAATACCATCTTCCTAATCCTAATGCAATCCTATTACAGTACCCAATTCTTCATTCTTCTTGAGCCAACCGCACAGTCGTTGTATCCAGAATCCATCAAATCGTTACACCGTTCTATGAAGTCTTTCCATTCATTCCTCCTCGTTTTGCCAGTACGGCGGCGAGCAATCCGTAAGAGCCTCTTCCTCTTGAAAGAAAATAAAGGAAACACTGAGATCATCTTCCGGTCCCTCCAACCGAATCACCGGGACATCACAAACACGACCACCGTCATCATCAAGCCAGGCCGATCCCCAGCAGCCTTCTCAGGCCGTGGGTAGCGATCTCAGCCCCTCCCCTGGCGGCCCCGCTCAGGAACCCAGGCACGGGAACCAAGCTGGGATGCGGCGACGTGACGCCCGTGGCGTACGCCTTCCCTGGAATAGCAACCGGCAATTCCTCCTTAACCGTCTCGGGATCGGGTCCAATCCTATTGGTAGAACCCAACGAGAGGTCCTCCCTGGCCGATCTCGTGGGGGAGGTCCCGGGATCTTTCTGGGGACAAGGATCGGGTCTTTTGGGGAGGAAGGGGGTCAGGGGCTCCCCGCGCTTGAGGATCCTGACGTTCTCCATGAGAGGGGTCGCTTGAGGCCGAGGATGGGCAGAGGAACGGCGGCGAGGGCGGCTGGTAGGGTTTGGGATGGCGGTTGTCGGACGGTGGATCGTCGTGGGCATCTTGATTGATTGATTGATAGGGTTATGAATTTGTGGGGAGGGAATAATAATAATAAATAGAATTTTATTTTTATGGGGATATTTTTAAAACATATTTCAGATACAATAGAATTAGATAATCTAAAATGGAAAATAAATGATATTTTGATTTTGGGATGGTGGTGGATCTTCAAATGCGGACGCTCCACGCCTTGTACGCTGCAAAATTAATTGAAAAACAACGTCGTCAAGATCGAATAAATGCTGTTGTCATAGCTGACGGGAGAAAGAGTGTGTGTGTGTATCTTACCTTGGGTTGATATTTGCCAATGGCTGTTGTCATAGCTGAGGGCCCAGAAGAAGTACCCCCGCAGCCTCATCCCTTTGGCCAGCCCCACCTTCACCCCCGTCGACCCCGCGTCGTCGTACCCCACCCACGACGTCCCTGAGAATGCGTATGCGGACACGGTCACCGGGTCGTACTTTTTCGTCGCGTTGTTATCCTTGCTAAATGTCTCGACTTGCCTGTAGAACAGGACGCCGTTCCCCGGCCCAACCCCGACCGCAGGTGCCCCGACCCCGTTCACGTTGGGGTCCTTTAGCTTCCACGTCCTCCCGTAGAGCGGAAGGCCCATCACTATCTTGTGGCCCGGGAGCCCCGCGCGCAGCCACGTCCCCAGCCCGTAGCTCGAGCTTATGTTGCTTTTGGGGTCGAAGAAGGCGGCCTGGGCGCCGGTGGCAGAGGTGTCCCAAGATCCACGGTAGTCGTAGCACATAGCGTTGATCCAGTCCAGGTTACTCCTTATGGAATCGATCGGGTATGCGCGAGGCGTACCCGAGAGGAAGAACTCTGCCGCGAAGTACACCGCGGCCGTGAGTATAAGCGGGGGCCTCCTGGTGACCCGGGCCTCGTGGCTTATCGCAGCCCGCCAGTCCTGGAACAACAGGGCCAGGTCCTGCATCTCCTTCGGGTTCCGGGGGAACTCCCAGTCGAGGTCAAGCCCGTCGAACCCGTAATCCCTGGCGACCTTGATGGTGGAGTCTATGAAAGCCTTCCTCGAGGAGGGGGTTGAAGCCATGGCTGCAAACAGGGCAGGGCCATCGCTGGCGCCCCCGATAGAGATGAGGGTCTTGACGGAGGGGGACTTGGAGCGGATACCGGAGACGAATGACGAGAGGAGGGCGGGGTTGTCGACGAGGAGGGCGAAGGTGGAATTGGACGGCGAGAGGAAGGCGTAGTAGATGTGGGTGAAGAGGGAAGTCCGGATGGAGGATGGTGGGAAAGTGGCGGACACCCATGAAGGGTAGTAAGCTCCCCTCACCACCCCGACATCGACATGGCGACGAGGATTAGCTTCGATGCCATGCGAGGACGATACCGTTGAGATCAACAGCAGCAGTGCTACTCCCAGGTGGAACATGATTGGATGCTTCTTCTCCTGCATCTAAAAGTGGGAAATGAGGGTTGGTTTGGTGTAAATGTCGGACATGGACAATTCCCAATCACTTATTATTTATAATCAAATGAGGAAAATGTAAATTCAAAGAAATGTTTGTTGGGCATCATAGTGCCAGTGCCAAACAACAACAACCGTTTAATTTGACGTTGCTGATTTGATCTCGTGTTCTCTTTTTCAAATAGTAAAAATATTGCAGTATTTTAGTTTATTATCAAATAATGCTTTAATATAGTCTAATTCTTGTCTTATAATAGTATAGTTGAAAAATCTCATTTATTCATCTCATAATTCATTTTACTCATAATAGGTGCTTCATCGATTTTGCGTATTTTTTATAGCATTAACAATTATCGTTCAACTCCGACTTATAATTTAATTCATCTTATCATTACATTTTTAAAATAAAATAGCATGTTAGAGATGATTTAATAATATTTTTTATTTTTATTTTTTCGTCAATGAAAACAATTCATGAAGGCATGTTAATAATAATAAAATTATATAATAAATAAAGGGAAGAAATACCCCTTTCTAATGGCCGCATTTCATTGACCTTGGCCAAGGTGGTCCAAGCCTCCCCACTTCCCCTTCAAACTATTATTTTATTTGATCGGATCAAAATGGAACACAACGCATGGATCTTGGATTTTATTTACACATGGGTTTTTTTTTTAAAGCCTTTCAAAGCTTTGACCAATCATTGATTGATTGAATCAGATACCAAATAGTAGTGTGTGCGGGGGGGTTGGAAAAGGATATCAGACCATTTCTTGGTGATGCACTCATTCAATCACTCCTCATCGTGTCCAGAAAAAAAATATGACTTCTTTTGGGATCGTGGTCCACTTGGTTATGCGCGTGCCTAAGGCATGATCGATATCGTATTATCATGGCAACCCCTACCCACGTTTGTGATGGTATTTATCTTTCGAGTTATTGGGAGAATCTGGGCATATGATTCTTTTTCTTTTTATTCGACTTTTGTGGACATCGTCGAGTAAAAGGATAAGGAATGAGTCCATTCCATCTTCGGATCAACCACTAGTTTCTAGAATCGTTTCTTTTAAGGAGTCAAAGGAAACAAAAAGTCCGTTACGCTGACAATCATCCAAAAGGTCAGAAAGATTTGTATAGCATTTTATAGAAACCGATGACCTGCCGATGCCGCATGTTTGACGGAGGCAAACCCCCCTCCCCAAAACATTCAATGTCCCTGCCATGCCATCTTACCATTCTAGAAGGTGAGCATGAAATCAAAATGAACGTCTCGAATCACGACGGCAAGGATGGACCTGATTTACGCGTCCTGAGGTGATGGCGGCGGAACCCTCGCGACCCGGTTATTCTAATGTAGTAGGCGGCATCGAGAGCAAATTACTACGCAAATAAGCATTAGATGGATGATGCGGAGGAATTTGTTCCGTTATCTAGCATGAGAGACTGTTAGACGACCTGAGTTTGGGCACGCATGAACGGAAGAAAAGAAGAGAGGAAAGGGAGACAACCAAAATATCCTAATTTGGGTACAAGTGATTGTCGTTTTCTTATTACATACAAACTATTACTATTTATAAGAAAGTCTAATTTTACCTACTAATAACTACCATTATCCGCTTAGTTCCATGTGCTTGAATTCCATAGGGAACCATTACAACCATTACAGGCAACTGATCTTCATTCTTTGACTGACTTCTGTAGATAGCCGACTTGCTTTTATAGAGGCACGATCGGCGGGTTTCTGTAGGCACAATTAACTGGCTTTTGTAAAACAACTGTCTTCTGTAGGCATTATTGATCGGCAACTGTAGTCAAAGTCGACTGGCTTCTCGGTCGACTGACTCCTGTAAACTTCGTCGACTAGCCTCTGTGTGGCACAGTCGATTGGTTTATGTTTTCTCGTCGATTGTGTACTATCCGAATAAGCACCACAATTAACGATCAAGAATTATCTCGTGCAAACGGAGAGTAGCGATGGATATGGTGGGGACCGCTTCCCCCTTGAATAGATATGTTGTCCTGGCTTAAGGAAGAGGAAGCTCATGAACCTTCGAATACGCAGGAAGGGCCTGCGGACTAATATTTAGGCTCGTGTCTTTGCAAACATTTGAGACAAGCATCTTTCCACCGTCATCGGTGGGAACAGAGGGTCAGAGCCGGCCTTGTCATTGAGCGGCAAATGAAACGCGGATCTGCTGAACAAATGTTGAAGGAGAGCGGCATGAGCAAGATTGGGAGAGTCCGGTATTACTTTCTCTGAAAGTTTCGTTATTACTAATTTAGTTACGTAAGTCCGATTATACATAGAAATGCTTGAACTCCACGAGCTGATATCATTCACTGTGGTGGAACATATCATAATCTCTTCATCCTTGGGATCGCCTGGAGATGAAGGCCCCCATCCATATGAAGAGTGAACATCACCTTGTAAGTCACAGGCCCCGCTCCATCAACCAGCCTGAAGCGGAAGAATCGGAGAAGAGCCATCGAGATTATCTTCATCTGTCGGTAAGCAAAGTCCTTCCCAAGGCAAATGCGGGGACCGGCCTAAAATCAACAGTTTCAGAACGTGAAAGTTTTCTTCCCGAGATGTGAAACTAGTATAATGACGACGGATAATAATTCGTACATTGAATGCCGTGAACTTGAAGGGCGACTCGGATTGAAAAGTTCCATCCTTTAACCATCTTTCTGGCTTGAAATCCTCTGCATCTTCTCCCCAGAGATTCCGCATTCTACCCATCGCGTATGTAAGATAGTATACGTTATCCCCCTTCTTGACGCGATACCCGTCTGGAAGCACATCGTCCTTCTCCGCACATCTCCCATCCTATGCAAAGGCCAACAGACAACAGTGGCTGAACCTTTGGAGGATATTAAGCGAAACTCAAATAGTATACTCACGGCTGGAACAGCTGGATAAAGCCTCATTGTCTCTGAGAGGGCAGCATGGAGGTAGTGCATTCGATCTAGCACCCCATCCGTCATCTTCTCGGTGAACTCTTCCAAGTTTGTTCCTCCTTGTTCATCTCCAATGACATGCTCGATTTCTCGAACAATCCTTTCTTGAATGGAAGGGTTCACGCAGAGCATGTACAGGAACCAGGACAAGGTATTTGCAGTCGTATCCTTCCCGGCTATCATGAAATTTAGTATAATGTCGCGTAGGTACTTGTCGTTCATCTTTCTGGAATCCATTTCACTCTCCATCAAGAATCTCGATAGGATGTCCTCCTTTTCAATCTTTGGAGGGACCGTGAAGAAATATCATACCATAACTTCAACAAGAAAAATGCAATAAATATATAAACGAAGAGATTTGTGTTCACGTACGGAATCTGACTTTGTGGCGAGCTGTTGTCTTCGGATTTTGATCAGTCGAAGCACGAACAAGTCGATGGCCTTGATGCTTTCCTTAAGACGAGCTTCGCATCCTATGTTTAAAAGCCTCTTGAGCTTCCAAAACACATCGACGAATCGCCAGTAGACAAGAGCATTGGCTTCGTCAAATGCTTTCATGAACGCGATCCCTTCTTTGCTCGACCCTTCTAAACAATTCAATTCTACTCCAAACCCCACTTTGAAAATGGAGTCTAGGGTGCACCTCATTAGCATATCCTGTAAAATTTACAGATAGGAGTTGCATAACTAAAAGTTCCTCAATTTTAAACTCAAGGGCGAACGTAAAAATCTCCACAATGAGAGATCACGACCCGCTATGTATGTTCGAAGCGAAGGTACCTGCATATTGAACCTCGTCCTGCCAGCTGACAAGTCCCAAATGACTCTAACAAGCTTGGCCGCATATTTTCGGAACGACTGGCAACTATAATCTCTTAGAACCCTCGTCGAGAACTCATAGCTCGCGAGCTTCCTCTGATGCTTCCACTTCTCTCCATCAACTGCGAAGA
The DNA here is from genome assembly GCA_023653495.1 of Melastoma candidum. Lineage (NCBI taxonomy): Eukaryota > Viridiplantae > Streptophyta > Magnoliopsida > Myrtales > Melastomataceae > Melastoma > Melastoma candidum. Next base: position 12,211,374 of record CM042882.1, on the reverse strand, counting down.
TCCCCTCTCCAAGCAAGTCTACGACATTGTCTATGTTGTACTCCCCTTTGGTATAACCATCGAAGTTCGTCTTCAACACGTGCTCCACGTTCAATGGGTTGGTCGTGTGATATGCGCATTGGTTCGGGGCTAGGAGGCGGTACGTTGAGAATCTTCTGGAGACCTCGGTCTGGTGGTCATACAATCGGTCGAAGTAGGAGATCTGATGGAAGATGGTTCCCTTCACCGGGGGGTAATTCGGGTCACCAATTGATTTTCCAAGGTAGGTCTTGAGGGCTAGTAGAAGAAGCGCCGCGAGGGGAGATAACGAGATCAAAACCAAGAAAAGGGGCATGGTAGAGATGGTAGCCATGATACTGGAATTCAAAGCTTACCCTTCAATCATATTTATCCTGTATCCCAGCAGAAATTGATAATTACAAAGCCACTGTTCGATATCTTACATGGAGATTAACAGACAAATCTGGATAAATGACAATGAAACTTCCTAGGATTGACACAGATCACAGTTTTACAATTGGAAGCATCACAAAACTATACTGCCAAAACCAAAGTTTCACATCATTGCCAGATATCCAGAGTAGTTAGAAAGGCCGACTAATCCGAACAAAATCTGTTTCAAGTTAATATCATTACGACTAGAGCGATGCCAATGACAGCGAAGTTTGGTCCGTCTTTTGTATATGAAGACACTTAGGTTTCTTTATCCCGGTTTGTTCTCACGGTAAACATTTACATGTCTTGTAATCACCTAATAAGCATAACTTGTTAATGACGCTGTACATAATGAGCCCCCCGAGAATACGAGTTGATCCGTTATGTACAGTGTCTCGACGATCATGGCAACAAATGCAACAAGTTGATGTGCCCATCGATCCGAACCTGCTCAGATGATCCTCTCCATGAAAGAGAATCCCCAAGAAGAATGAGAGTCATCAGTCATGAACTGCACCGTTGAACCAAGCAATATGGGTTCCGTCCTCGGGATCACCCGGAGAAGAAGGCCCTGTCATGTGAAGGATGAACATTATTAACTTGTAAATTAAGGGAGCCGTTCCGTCAACCAGCTTAAAACGGAAGAATCGAAGAAGAGCTATTGATACTATCTTGATCTGTCGATATGCAAAGTCATTCCCAAGGCAAATGCCAGGTCCTACCTAAAAGGCTTGGATTCTCAGTATAGAACAATTCTCAAAAAATTCAGAAAAAGAAGAAAGGCTAGGAAGAAACTTCTTTGGAGGATGTTAAGCTAGCTGGAACAGTGGAGGAAAGGGAAAATTCGTTACGTACATTACAACATGTTATCCCCCTTCTTGATATCTGTCGGGAAGCACTCCTACTGAAACCCATCTAACAAATGGATAGTTTTCCGAGTCAAGCAAACGTCGAGTACATGGTCGTTAGACGACTTACGGTGGGAACTGCCGGATAAAGCCTCAATGTTCAGAGAGGGCAGCATGAAGTTAACGCATTTGATCGAGTACTCCATCAGTTATTTTCTCGACGAACTCTTCTAGGTTTATTCTCATTCGCTCATCTCCCATGATTGCCTGAACGATTCTTTCCTGAACGAAAGGGTTCACGCAGAGAATGTAGAGGAACCAGGTCGGCGGGCATATCTTTTCCGGCTATCATGAAGTCAAGTATTATGTCTGGTACGTACTTGTCATTCATTTTTCCCAGCATCCATTTCGATTTCCACCAAGAATGAATATCGAAGACATAAGCAAGGCGAATCACATCAAATCTTTGATAATATTGACGTAGAGAAAACAGGGGCAGTCTTCGCTTTTACTAAACCGATCCTCATTCTAAGGAGGCTGGCTTCGCATCCGATGTTTAAGAACATCTTTAGTTTCCAAAGTATATCGATTGAATAATCAATTCGCCAGTTGCTCTCATGAATTTGATCCCTTCTTCGTTGGATGGAGCCTCCCAAGCAATTCAACTCCGAACCCCCACTTTAAAGATTGGGAGTCTTTAAAGCATGTCATCATCATCATCTCCTGCAAATATGCCATTATCACTAATCTCTCTTTAGTTATATTACAAATTTGTTTCCAAACCACTGTATATCTGTCCCAACTCAAACCTGATTTTTTTTTTTATTTTCTTTTCAAGTCGTTCTAGCCCTTAACAAATAGGCCTCCCATCCCACCATGATCATCCCCCCCCGGCATGTACTTGTGAATCATTTCTATACATGCAAAATGAAGTTATGCTGCTGGATGATGAATATTCAAGGCTTCAAGCGACCTCTTCATTACCCGACATTAATTGCAAGATATTGGACAGTATACGGACAGAAGAAGAGGAAGAAATCCCCCACACTCATTTTAGAATCGCCCAAAAGAAATAAAATTCGTGGCATTTACTTTGTATAATCAAATTGCTGTTATGTTACTACCATTAAAAAAAAAGGGTGGGTTTGAAAGGAAAAGGAAGAGAAAAACCTCTGAGTTTGGGCATTACACCTTAGTCTTCTTTGTCGTCTTTCTGACTTTAAACCCCACCACTAATCAAATCATTCGGGTTCAAGTAAGTAACAATGTCTTGATATAAAAACACTAGAAAGGTTGCAATCAAAACTGGTATAAACTAAAAAATTTAACCTCGAGAAATGGAAATTAGTCCACGTAATATACAAGTTTAGCGGAATATCCTTTTATCATTAATTAATTTTAGAATGAAAATTCATGTATATTTTTGAACTTATGATTTGTGCCGATTCGATATTACTAACCTTTGAGTATCTCAAGAAAAATGAGGCAGTGGAAAGAAGGTGAGGAATGATAAATTAAGTAGAGAAATTTGAGGAAAGCATGCACGACAGGGCCCTGACGGCGAATGGACGGTGGAGATGGTGGGATCGGAGCGGGAGGAGAAGGGGCGCCTAAGATCGACGGTTGTCCTTTTCAGAAAAAGTTGCTTACTTTCTTTTATTTTTAATTAAGACAGAGCCCAAACATCTAAAAAGGAAGTTAAGAAAAAGGGGAAAAAGTGGCAAATATTAGGTGGTAATTAAGATTTTTTTGTTTTTGAAAAAAGTAGTTAAGTAAAAAAAAAAGGAGGGAGGGTACGGAATCGATTTCTAATTTGGTATGAAAAGATTTATCTCTATTTAATTAAATTCATCATTTATTATTGTTATTTACATTCTGCTTCTAATGTTGTCCTAAAACAACTTGTTACTTCCACCCAACCAACCCCAATCACCACCCTTTGTCGTCTTCTCCTTCTTCCTTCGTCGTCCTCCCTTTAATTTCTTTCCTTCCGGGGGAGACAAAATCTCGGTTTTTTGGCATCTGGGTTTTGCTCGGGGAATCCGAGTGTTTTTTGGTCGTCTGTTCGGGTGGAGTGAAGTCGGCATCTTGCTGCTTGCGTTTGACTTTTTTGGTGTTGGTGGTGGTGGTGGGGGTGCTAACCGGACATAAAGATGACTGTTGAAGGAAATGGAAGGGGAGGAGTGGGGATGAGGGATGAAGGGGGCAGGGACAAGTTCCCTACCGGAATGAGGGTCCTCGCCGTGGACGACGACTCCACTTTCCTCAAGGTCCTGGAGAAGATGCTCAGGGATTGCAAGTACCATGGTAGAGATTCCCCTTGTTTTCTGAATCTCGGGTTACTTTTTTTTTTTTTTTTGTGATGGCCGAGCAGTTACCATTGGTTCTCTTCTCTTTACTTCTTGTTTGTGTAGCAGAATTCATTTGGAACTCTGTTTTTCATTGCAAAGCCGGAATCTTTGGAGTCCCTGTTGTGTAATTCCGATGAAAGGGTTCCCCAATTACCATAGTCTTAATTGTTTTCTGACGTGGTTCGAGAATATATGGGTGCGTTGGGGCTTCTGTATTGTTTTCCCCTCCTCTGATTGTATGAGCGTAGTGCTGGGCTATAGCAAGTGCCTCTAATTGCTTTCAGACATGCCCTTGTTCTGAGGATGCGTTCGCTTTATGCAGTTACGACCACAAATGACGGGGCCACGGCATTGAGATTGTTGAGGGAGAACAGAAAGAGTTTTGACTTGGTCATGAGCGATGTGCAAATGCCCGAGATTGATGGTTTCAAGCTCCTGGAGACTGTCGTTTTCGAGATGGATCTTCCTGTAATTAGTAAGTTTCTGTCGTCGTCTTATCTAATGGTGGGGTGGATTCAAGAACCCGTTAACGTATCTATGGCAACGAATGAATTTCGCAAATTTTATTGATATAATGTTCTTGTTTCGATCTTTTCGTAGTGTTGTCTAGCTATGGTGACACTAAACTGGTGATGAGGGGAGTTTACCATGGCGCATCTGACTATTTGGTGAAACCTGTGAGGATGGAGGAGCTAAAGAACATTTGGCAACATGTGATTAGGAAGAATTTCAATTCAAAGTTGAAGAACGATTGCCCCAATTTGGATAAGGTGAATGATAGGGAAGTCGGGGTGGTTGGCAACATGGCGGCCAGTGGCGATCTGCCTGGGAAGCTCACCAAGAGAAGGAAAGAACAGAATGAGGATGATGAAGACGAAGACAGCGAGGATGGCGGACAAGAGAACGAGGAGCCGTCTTCTCAGAAGAAGCCCAGAGTTGTTTGGTCGGTTGAACTGCATCAGAAGTTTATTAATGCTGTAAACCAACTGGGCCTTGAAAGTGAGCATTTATCCTCTGTCCTAAGCTTTCTTAAGTTTCTCCTTCTTTCAATTTATTTTCATTCGCTGTTGGTTTACATCCTCACCCTTGAGTATTTTCAATGAAGAGGCTGTCCCAAAAAAGATCCTGGACATTATGAACGTTGAAGGTATTACCAGAGAAAATGTGGCTAGTCATTTGCAGGTACAATTTTTTCTGTCCCATTTCAGTTAAGTTACGACTCCGTTTTAAACAATGCACGATTAGTATTGAATTAATTGCTTTTTTGTATTTTGCTGCTTCGGAGTAAATTGTGAAGAAATATTTCCTGAGCCTTCAGTACTTTGTAAGAGTATATTTCCACCTACTTTGTCGATGATCATAGGCGAAAACTTTTATCAGTCTAAAATGAAAATAAGCAACACTGCACGCCTAGTTGGCAAGCATTACAATATAAAATAGCAAAAAACTACTTTTGTTATCGGTCAATTTGCTTTGCTACGAGGCATGATAATTGTGTAACTGTTTCATCTTTGAGCTTGATGTATTTTCGGGGTGGAAACTGTTTATGGGAATTGGAATCTGAAACGGATTTATTCTGAATTCAGAAATATCGGATGTACCTGAAAAAGGCACGAGGATTTGCCTCTGAAAGCAAGGATCCCTCCTACATTCGCCTTGCTTCACTCGACAAATACGGGGAGTTTCAGACCTTAACTGGATCAGGAAGGCTTTCTAGCAATTCATCCCTTCCATCATACTCTGCGATCGGCATGCTTGGCACATTCAATCCCCCTTCGTACTTGGGGTTGCAAGGCAATGCATCTTCTGGGGTGAGCTCGCCAAATTATTTGCAGACATTGAATAGCTCGTTCACTAAAGCTGGGAAGCTTCAGGAGGTCAGTTTACCTGCTAATCAAGGTTCGAGCATTTTCCAAGGAGTTCCTACAACATTGAACTTCAATAACATCATAAACTCCAGTATTAAAGTCACTGGGAACAACTTGGACATGGGAAGCTCACCGAATGGTTTGCAGAACTCTGTCTACAGCGGGATGAGCAGCCATGTATTTACACAAGGAAGCCAATTGCAACCACAAAATGCATCTTCTGTCGAAGTCACCGCGAGTGCTTCCTGGCAGGGAGTAACACGGTATTCCAATTTCCCTTCTGCCACTCTGAATCAGCACACTTCGACCAATTTAAGGGGCAATTTCAACTTGACGAGCCCCGACACCTGTGACAATCTGATCGACTTTTCCTCCACTGGTGCTATCTCTGGAACTCTGGAGGATTCTAGACGAGATATTGAATGTGACGGAGGCTTGATTGACAATGTGGTCCGTCATGTCAATTATGGGCTGAGCCAGCACGGTAAGGACCGGCACAGAAATTACAAGCAGATCTCCAGCTCTACCAGTGCCTTAGTTCCAGCCAATGGTGCTTCCGGTTCTGTCTCCCAAAGGATGACCCAAAATGGTACTGCCGTCTACAGTGGTGTCCCGGATGTTTCTGTAATACCTGAACAGAGCAATTTGTCCGGGGTTCACCACCATAGCAGCGTGGAAGTGTCATATATTGACCATATGACAAAATGCAACGACTTGTCATCCTTGGAGCATATGAAGCCGCAGGGAAGCATCTACAATGCTAATTATGAATCCTTCGACGAGCTAATGAATGCCGTGATCAAAAGGGTAACCTCCTGAGAAGTTGAGACTCATCTTGCTTTACTTGTGTGCGATACGATGCTCCAAAGTTGAAAGTTATCATTGGTAGATAATTGAACGTAGTTTGTTATCTGGATGACCTCAATATTGGTTGAATCTGCTCAATCCCGCATTTTTCAACTGATGAACACAAACTTCCGTTTCTGCAGGATCATAACCGCGAAACGATGTTGATGGATGGAGACATGTTATTCGACGCCAGCCAACTGGGTTCTTGTATATAAAAGGACTTGTTAGAAAAAGAAAACTAGTTTCTATCATCTGTAATTTTTAATCCCTTTGCTGTCTCTGTTCTGCTAAGATTTTGCTTCCCTTTCTGTTCGGTCGGGAGAAGAGGTCTTTGCCATGACAGTGCTCGAGACATTGTATGTTAAGCATTCTTTTCTCCCTCCGCATGCCTGATGAGAACTTGGTCGCTTCGCCTTGTTTTGTGGAAACATGTTCATTTCTTCCGCCGAGACTCCATCTCAGGCACTCTTTAAGGAGCTCTCCCGATAACTGTTTCGGGCCTTGTTTAAGCTTCTGTTGGGTCTATTTTGTTGCGGGCACGCTCGTCTTGAGTGCTCCTAAACCAGCATGGCATTCCCGGCTCCAGGCAATCAAATACACACGATGGGACAAATAATGCGTAATTTAAAAAAAAAAAATCTACTAGAGACCAGAATGTTGTTAAAAGAAAAAGATTACAGATGCTGACTGATATATGCCATCTACATTGAAGATATCCCCATTAGAGGCCAAGCATGTTTGTCAATTCTAGGATCATCATAAGAGCATAATTCCTAAGGATAAGTTTTCTTTAAACCCAAGGAAGAACAAAAACAAAAGTCGGTTGATAGTGGAGAATGGTATTTATTCTTCTTCTATAAAGCACAAGAAAAGAATAATAATGATCATGGGTATAAATCCCTTCACCCTGATTTGTAAGTTAAATGCAAAGTAACTTCTGCAACTCCCACTACTACTCCTCAAGCTAGACTCAGGCAGACCAAGAATGGGAACGATTACGTCTAAATTGGGAGAGAGAACTCCAGTGAAGACCTTTCCATCCGAGGAAAAGTGGAAGGAGTACTTTGAGTCCTCTAAATCGTCGGACAAGCTGGTAAAATCTCATATAATCTCTAGCTACCCCCCCCCCCCCTTTCCCCTCAGGGAGTTCTTAACCATACTGGTAAACATTCTACATCACCTCAATTTCGGAGTTTCTTTCTTGGGGACCCGAGTGTAGCTTGTGGTCGATTTCCATGCCAAGTGGTGCCCACCGTGCCAGTACATAGCGCCCAAGTTTAAGGAGCTGGCTGCACAACATAAAGATGTGGATTTTGTGAAGATCGATGTGGATGCGTTCAAGGTAAGAACAATTAATACCTCAAACTTGTGACACGACATATTACGGGAAGGATAAAGAAGTTTGCTACTGAACCTACAAATGACGAACAGGACGTGGCAGAGGGATTCCAGGTGACGGCCATGCCAACCTTCATTTTCTTCAAAGGGGGAAAGGAACTCGACAGGCTCCTGGGAGCGGACGAGGATGAGCTGAAGAAGAAGATTGACCAACTCAAGAAAAAGTAATACCGAAGCACTAAGTAAAATAATATGTCAATTAAACAAAGCTTTACTACTTCTGCCGCTGCTTGATTATCGCTTTCCGTTTCATATTGAATAGTAGTGACTGTAACCCACGCCAAGCAGTTACCTTACTCAAGCACATATGAACAAATAATAATAACTGCTACTAAAACAAATGAGCTTCACCGAACCCAGCTGCATAATGTGCCAAACCATCTTCAGCTGATGAACAAGGATCAGTCAAAGATCAAACTAAGTCACGGCAGCATCTGGAAAAGCAAAGTTAGGGAGCATAAAAGCAAGCAGAAACAGGGCATCCGGTGCGCACCAAAAGGAATCAGTCCCAAAGAATACAAAGACCATTGGAGAAATAAGTTAGCTTAAATCAAACGCGACACAAATTTCAGCGATTCCAGAATACCGGAAGCAAATTCTTTAAGGCTCATTCAAAACAAAAAAAGGGGCTTGTTTTCAAAAAATGAGGCTCAGATTTCTAGGGTTTTAGGGGATCAGGCAACTGAAATTGGAACCCCGCCATGGCTGCGACCCTCAATCGTCCGCCCCGCCAAGATACGGCCAGTTCTCTGATGCCTGCCCATCTCCGACGCATTTTCCTCACAATCAGAACATCACCGCCTCTTCCTTACTAGTTCCTTTTTTTTTCCTTTTTTCCTCGGCACCGAGTGACATCGAAGGCGACGACGCCGACAACGGCTGTTGCAGTCGGACATACATACATACAGACAGACAGACAGACAGTTTCGACATGGACGAAACAGAATCGACGAAAGAATCCGCCGTCTCGTCGCCGTAGTCTGTATCGTTGATGATGATGATGACGACGACGGTGGTGATGGTGTTTTTGTTGTTTTTGCTCTGGTGTGTTTGGTTTACACTGTCGTCTCCCGATATACGAAGGCGTCGCTTCCAACCGAAGGAGGACGAAGACAGCCGGCTTGCATGCCGACAGGTCGACCCTTAACCGGGAGCAACGCCTCGCCGGAGATGACTGGTGCTTTCTCGTCCCTTGGCATATATGATATACATATAGGGCAGAGTGTACACCGGCTGACGACCAAGGAGGGTTGTTGGATTTTTCATGTTCCGGTTTTGCCCCTGGACGATTTGATAGACGATTTCCCAAATTGGGCCACTCCACAAAATCACCTTTTCTTCTACTAAAGATAGAGGCTTCAGACTAGGATGAGCATATCATCACGTCCATTCTCATAAATTCATGTCTTGGCAAATGACAGTCACCGAGATAGAAGTTAAGCCAAAAAAGAAAACAACAAGATGAATCACAATTTAAGGTTTTTTGCTCAGAAATTTGGAAGGAGCCAGGCCGTCCCTGCAACTTTATCCAACCAGTTGTCCTGCCAAGTCACAAGCTAGTTTCACGTGCCTGCCGTTCCTTATGTCCGCCGCCCTCTACAATGTCCGCCCTTGTACAAGGACCTCGTAGTAGTTCAAAGAAAATGAGGAACGGAATATGGCCACAGGTTTTTGCCCGCCAAAAATTCCATCATAGACGACACACAACCCAGCTTCTGCCATACAACTACTGAAAAATATACTAAAAAGCAAATAGAAAACTAAAGGGAAAACTCATCAATCTGTCAGAATAGAAAAATATGGGTTTGGTAACAATGATAAGAATAGGGATGAAACAGGAAAAATGCCTTTCTGGAGTGGCTAGTTTGGTAACTAAAATAGGTTATGTTTGGTTAGAGAAGAAATGCATCCCTGTGGCAAGCAACAGAAAACTAAGAAGCACATGAGTGCCCGGTAGCCTCTTCACCAAGAGCAAAGCTGTGTTACAAGCAAACGGACAGATGGACAGTGTGCCAGTAATCTGCTCATAGAAAAACTGTTGCAGAGAGATAAAATCACCGGCTTTCACAGCCAAGGAACACCATCTGCTACTGGTCTAAAGCCTCATTCTTAAACTGCTTTCAGCAGAGTACAATCTTCCAACAATAGTAAGTTAAGGAAACAGGGAAGTATAGAACAATCTTCTAACAACAGTGAAGGTTCGTATTAGGGTATTAGATGAGGCAATTAAGAAGAAACTCACCACGGCTGCAACATCTCAGATTTGTCGTCCCGCCAAAATAGAGGCAATCCCCAAATGTTCCCCTTCCTGATTGTTCCTCTCTCGTCATTTTTATACCAGCATCTCAGGGTCAAGACAGCCCCACGGCAATACCAATATTCATGAAACAGATTTTGACTCTTCTTCACCTCAGCCCAAATGCTTCTGCTGCTGTTATTGAAGTAAGGGAAAAGCGTTTTCACGAGGCAAATCCACAACATTGCTAGGAATCATAAAAGGAGAATCACCATATCACAGAGTTGGGGAGAAAAGTCATATAATTATGCTGGGAACAAACCACAGATGTATAATGTCAGGAGAAGTTAGTTAGAACTAGGTCATATGTGATCTCCCAAACAAGTCTTGAGAACAAAGGGGATATTCTTTCTTTTTCATTACATAAGTCCAAACCTCATCCCATATACCCAGAGGACCTCAACACACCACTGACAAGAATGTCTGTTCACCTGGGGTGATGCTTGTATCGCAGTGTTCGCCTGGGACTAAGTGAAGGCCCACGTGGGTGCCGGGCCGCAGAGCGTGGTGAGATTGATATGTGGAAAAGTAGTCTCACATCGATATGTGGATTATACAAGGCCCCTGAGTACTCCAAACCCCTTTTAGGTTGGGTTCCAAATGACAACTAGTCAACACATATCCAAGTAGTAGTTCGTATGCATGTGTTCGGTCCATCACAATCGTATGCAGGCAGGAGATGAAATTACCAGACCAGCGAACACCACAGGAACCAATGGCGAGAACCCCCTCCTCATCTGTTGCATTACCCTTAACAATCAGTCAAACTACAGCAAGTTGACTCAAATTCTTGTCAAGTGTTAAGGCATTTCCCAAAGGAAACTCTCAAATAGATGTATCAGAAGATGCGAAATTACATTTGATCCTTGCTGCTCTGACTGTTATCTACATTTCCAAAATCTTGGCATCCAGGTCGTTACTTCTCACTTTGGAGTACAAAGCCACAGTACAATTGTTCAATCTAAGATTCAAGTAGACCTAAGAGAGTCCTGAAACGGAACCATCTTATGGATATGGCTGATTCTCTGTTCCAGAGGATCATATCAACATTTTTTCCCTACTGGACAAATCATCACCTCCTCTCCTTGTTTCATAACTGTTCCTACCATGGAGAACAACAACCGTAATCACAACCACACCAACAGATAAACTTCAAATGACCAAGAGAAAAAGATGACTACACTATCCATTCTCTTTAGCAAAAACATTTTCTGTGAACGAGATCCACCACAGTCATTTCTCCTAGTAATTCAACCTTATCCTCATCATCACTGTTTCCAATAGTCCATGGGAAGTTTTTAATATGTAAGTCGTCAGCTCCACTATCAACAAAAGAGGAGGACAACTCTGCTATATAAAAATTAACCACCATTCCATGTACAGAAACCCAATCCCAAATTGACTACACAAAGTAGCTGAAATATTCTTTGGACTAAAAGCCAACAAGTTATAACAAGAAGAGAAACAGCTGAAACATTCTTGTCAGGAAGAATCTGAAACAAACATTTCCTTTGCTCCTTAATTAGCCATCAAAAAAATATAAATCCAAAATTTCTCTTCCGACCTGAGCACCAGAAGGCAAAATAAATAAATAAATATAGCATAGCGAATGGAAACCAAAAGTAACCAACAGTAACAATAACAGAAAAGGCAAAACAACATAAGGAGAAAAGTGAGGCTCAGATTCGCCTTTAATCAAGCAACTGAAATGGAAATGCCTACGGCTGCAACTCCCAAGGTCGCCTTGCCAAGATAAGGCAGATTCCCTAAGCCTGTGGAATCAACACTACAAATCATCACCGCCTCTCCTCATTTCATTTCCATCTCTACTCCGGAGAACAACAGTTGCAATCACAATCAAACCAGCAAAGGAACTTCAAGCAACCACCAGAACATAGTGGATACATTTCCTGTGTCCCATCGTGTTCCAAATCAGAGCAGACATTTCTACAAACCAAACACAACGTAGAAATTCAATCTCATCCCTCCATCATATTACGTAACCTTGAGGACATCCCAGCAGCCACAGAAAGAGCCAGTGGGAACCATTGGCTCCGCAATCGACTGAAGAGGAACCACTGGCGCGTAAAAATCAACTGCCCCTCCAGGAGCAGTTGATGTTCAAACAATAACTGTGATTATGTGATGCCGTGCTGCTTAAGTATAGTAATTTGTTAGCAGACATCAGCTATTTCCACAAGCAATTACAGCTTCACATTTTCTTCCCCCTCTTTTCTTCCAAGTAGTTCAGGAAGGTTATCCCAAAAAATGGAGAACTGTGATTATACTCATCAGCTCTACTAACAACCAGAGAGGGACAACCGCCACCTGAGAAATACCCTCCCTGGGAGCAGCACCTCTTTTACACATTAGCCTCCATTCCATAGAGACAAGAGGAATTTAGGAAGATGGCAAGGAAAGACCATTATTACTCTCCCTTTAGAAATTGCAGTGAAGCATGTTTAATGTCCAAAAACCACAAGGCTCAGATGCACATTTAATCACCCGGGATGAACCTTGCCATGGCGGCGATGCAAGTCTCTCCATCGCCTTGCCAGGATATGGTCGACCCACCAGAGTATCCGGAACTGTGAATAATCATCGCCTTAATTTTTCTTTTCAACTACGGATAATAATAATGATAATGAATAATAATAATAATAATAATAATAATAATAATAATAATAATAATAATAAAATTTTTAGCAGGCATCAGATATTTCCACGAGCAATTACAGCTGCTCATCGTCTTCCTCTTCTTTTCTTCCAAGTAATTCCTGATGGTTTTCCCAAAAATGGAGGAACTGTGATTGATAATCATCAGTACTGCTAACAACAAGAGAGGGGCAACCACCACCTTAGAAATCCTCTCTCTGGGAGAGGAACCTCCTTTTCACATTAGCCTCCCTGCCATGGAGGCAGTCGAATTTACCATTGCAGCAAAGAACAGCTTAGATAAAATAACAAGGCCAGATGATAACAGATGAAAGGAGCATGTCAATCTCATTGCCTCTGAATTGGAGGGACTTCATTGTCTCTTTGCACAAATCCTCATTCTTAAATGCAAGTAGAAAAACAGGGTAAACCTCGAAGATTACTCATATGGATAAGTCTTCCAGGCGGTTTGGCACGACTTATCCATGCTTGAGCTCATGGATACGATCATTTACCCTAGCCAACAAAGCAAAGACGGCGTAATCACTGGCTCAAGACTCGGAGAGGAGCAACCGCCAGAGACACCCAATGCCTCTCCAGTAGTCCAATGAACCTCATACTTCAACTACTTAGAACAGAGCAAAAATTGCCCTGAAAAAGGTTCCATGCTATGTCAAACAAAAGGGTCGAGGCTCAGCTAATGCGATTTCTTCCTTCCCAGTAGCCATCATAGCCTCAATAATCAGTAACAAGATTTTATCAAATTCCTCAAAAGAGTTGAAGAGAACAATATAACTTCGCTGATGTCACTGGGAGAAGGGGCAATAGCAGGCTCTGTCTGCCAAAGCCATCAATCCTCCAGGAGCAAAGTCATTGAAATGTCCAAAAACTCCATGTGACAGCTCAGACATGAAGGCGTTTAATTAAAAACAAAAAACACTTTAGGCTTCCACACATTAACCGTTCCATGAAAAAAACAGAAGGCCCAGATTAAACAAACAAACAGGATTCCACTAGGACTGTGAGCATCTCTTAGTCGTGATGCCCACAAATGGTCAGTTCTCCCTTGAACATTTCCCTTATTTACTGGCAAAATCATCACAGCCTTAATATTAACCAACCTGGTGATAATAATGATGATGAGGGATGACGATCTCAAATTGAATCCCCCATCACAGCATCACTAAAGAATCACCATTTCGGTGGCAATAGCATATTTGTGGCATGAAATGGAGAGGAACTCAATGAAAAGTACAAGCAAAAACATGATCACTGCAATACTAATACCCACACACAGCATGAAGGCATCGAGGCTCATATCATGCTCCTATCTGGTTCACCAAATAAACAGAAGGCCAAACCACAGCAGCAGGTACAACCAGATAGACTCAGAGAGGACAAAAGTTGCCGGACCGACCACAAGATACGAACAGCATCCAGTTTTCTCAATTTTATTTTGATTTACTTCATCAATCCATTCAATTCTTAAAATCATTGCCTCAGCAAATATAAGCCCTAGAAAGCAGTATCTTGAGATGGAAAAGATCACAGCTCCCAAGATATATTATATATATATATATATATATAGAGAGAGAGAGAGAGAGAGAGAGAACAACATGCGGGCGCACGCGAGCACACACAAATAATTGCTGAACGAGCTAAGATGACCGTGACTTCGCTTACTCCAACCGGAGAAAGGCAGATTGGCGACTCTCTTCGACAAACTGCCAGTGATTCTCCAGGAACAAAGCTGCCATTGTTGTCAATCTCGTCATTCTGGATATGAAAATTCCAGCAACATGTTTGGTAAGCAAGGAATATATCGTGCTGCAAGCAGCTGGACAAAGAAGAACCCATGAGTGCAGGGTAGCTTCTTTACCAGGAGCAAAGCATTAGCACAGATGGACAAAATGACCGGCTTCACTAACAACCAGAGTGGGGCAATCCCAGCACCGTCCTCTCTGGGAGTAAAGCCTGATTCTCCCTCTACTTTGCACAAGATACAATCTTTCGACAATAACAGTCTGGACAAACGTTTTACAGGTTGCCACAACTTGAGACAACAAAAAAAAAAAAAACAACAGGGTGCATAATCAGCATTATGAGGAAGCAGATCTGGAAACATGCAGTGTCAAGAAGATGAGGCTCAGATTCGCACTTTTGATCAAGCAACTGAAAATTGGAACCCCGCCATGGCTGCGACCCTCGATCGCCCTGCCAAGATACGGACGGTTCTCCGAGGCCTGAAGAAAATATATCTCAACGGAATCATCACCACCTCGATACAAGAGATGAGCCAGAGGACGACCCGTACAACAAGAAACGGGGATCGATGGCGATGATGAAAAAAAGGAGGAAGAAGAAGAACAAGAGGGACGCAGAGGCGGAGTGACATTCAATGAGACTCCAACCAGATCCCATTCCATACCAGAGTTCCCCATCAAAACCTCTCTCTCTCTTTCTCTCTCTGCGATCTTACCGGAGATTTCTTTCTTCTTTTTTGCTTTTCTTCTTCTTTGTTTGGTGGGTAATGCGGCGAGGGTTTGATCCAAAAGAAAGGGAAAGTAAGAAATCATCGGCTTCCCACTTCACAAACCGGAGAGGGAGGCAACGCCGCCGCCGAGACCCTTCCGGGAGCACAAGCCTCATTCTTAAAAATAATCGCCGATGAACAGAACCCCCCTGCAAACCCCAAACCCTAAGCCACACACCCATCCAACAATGGCGTACGCCAAAGTTGCGGTTTGGCAGAGCGACCGCCGCAAGAGTTTTGTTCCATTATAACGTTTGTCAATCGGCTTCCTACTTCACAAACCGGAGAGGGAGGCAACGGCGACGGCAACCGCCACCGCCGCCGCTCGACCCTTCCGGGAGCACAAGCCGCATTCTTAGAAATAATCGCTGATGATATATATAGATATACGTTTTCCGCCGGTCCGGTCCAGCCCAGCCAAGCCCATTTACATAGAAATATGAATCACCATAGCCCAAATATCATAATATCTCCGGACATCATCCTGTCAAGAATAAAAAAAGAAAAATCGTGAAATAAGATACGAAATTTAAAAATACTCGAAATATCGTCCTTAAATCACGGTTTAAAATCGCGACTTTTGTTTTATAAAACCAACTTTTATTTGAAAGTAGAACCTTGATTTTGGTCCAGAAACCACGACTCCTTTCGCTCTAAATTTTTACTAAATCTTTCTTAAATCGCAATTTTAAATCGCGACTTTTATTTAAAAGTCAGAGTTTCAAACTCCGACTTTAATTCAGACATTATTACCTCATTTTTTTTAAATTTTTTATAAAGTCTTCTTAAGTCGCGATTTAAAATAGCAACTTTGACAAATACTCTTAAAGTCGCGGTTTGAAATCGCAACTTTTTTGTAAAATAAAAGTCATAATTTTATATCGTGACTTAAGGGCGTTATTTATAGTATTTTCGAAACAGAAAATCTATTTCACAAATCTTTTTATGAATCAACGATAGTTAAGTACTAACCTCCTTGAATTTAAACAAGGTTCAAGTGAGTTGCGTTTATTTACGTTAAATTAAAATAAGGTTTGCTTATTTAACATATTTATTTATTTATCGAGGATAATTATTAAAATAGAGGGAGAGGGAGTGCGTGTGAAAATAATTTCTAGAGAAGACGACGGTGGTGCGAAACCCAAAACCCAGGAGCCAAGCGGCGGTTTCCAAATTGGACATCATCAAATCAAATCAAATCAATCCCTTCTTGGGGGGTCGTCGCACTCGTTCAGACATGGCCGGCGTGAAATCCAAGAAGGTACCGCCATACTCCGCTTCTTCCTCCCTCCATCTTTTCTATAAAGTCGAAGAATCCCGGGGTTTTTGGTTTTTGGGTGATCGGAAAGACGACTCCTTTCTTCTTGTTGTGTGGACGATTCCATGGATGGACAGGTGTTGGATTTGGGAGAAGATTTGGAACCCCTGTTCGACTACTCCCGCGTCCAGCCCAACATCATTTGCCTCGACGGTATCGAATTCCCGTTCCGCGATCCAGGATTTTGAAATTTGGATTTTTGGGCATTGGATTTTCCCATTTCCCGGAAGTTTTATCGTTCTCTGTCTGTAGATGATGATTATGGCCATGGCGATGGCGATTCTTCGGATGGAATGGCGTTTTTCTCCCTCGATGGGAAGAAGAAGAAGAAGGAGAAGAAGAAGAATACCCACATAGTTGTAAGTGGGGGAATGACTGGAGGGCTGTTTTCGTTTGTAGAGTTTGTTTATGTTGTCCTCTTAATTGTAATTTAATATGTTCTTCCCTCCCATATGATTGGTGGAAGGAAGGGAAGAGGGAGCATGTCGGGGACAAGAAAGACGAGGAGGATGAGGATGATTGGTTGCTGCCTCCCCCACCCAAACCTACTGTGGATGCTATGACGAAGAGGAAGCTCGAGGACGATCCCACCATTAAGGAACTTAGGTATGTGAATTCTCGCATGTAATTCCTTTTTGCTTTTGCTTTCGAGTAACAGTGACATTTATGGAGTAACAAAGTGGAATAGGATTAATTACAGAAAAACTAGGAGAAAATGACTATGATGAAGGAACGATAGGAGAATTCTAGGATTTATAAAAACCTCGAGAAATTCTTAAAATCAGGAAATAAGCTAAATGTTGTCCTCGGGTTGGAAAAGTTAACTCCAATCTGGCTGCTTATCAATTCTTGTGCACTTATCGTATCCGCTGCTCTTGGCCATGAATTTGTCGTCACCAGGAGATCCTGTAATTTTCCTCCCAAGTATAGCCAACTCTTTGATGTCTTTTCTTAGAGGATGGAAGGTGTATTTCTTGCTCTCTTCATAGGGCTTGAGATAAGTCTCCACTAATAGTGCATCCGTGAAGGTAACAATGAGCTTTCACAATGGGCTATAACATCAGAAACTTCACTTTCACAAGTGTTGATACTTATGCCTATGTCAATCTTCAATGTACACATTAGCAATTGACATGACTCTTTCGATGATAACTGAGTCCACTTTGATTGGATATACATCAATATTTTCGTCCTCATCATAATATTTATCAGACTTTATTTCTTCACCAAAACTCTTATTTTGCTTTCAGTCTCGATATTAATCGACGTGCATCTTATCGCTAAAGTATGCAAATCCAATTACCACCATCGTTGAGATCTAGGGCATATTTCTCTTCCAATCTACCCCCACATCCTCTAGGGCTGGCTTCATGACAAGGATTGACTTCGATTTCTTCTCATCAATTCATCATTTGTACTGCCTTTCGATATGTCTAAGGATTGTGGTTGCCTTCTGGAATCTCCATTCAGGCTACTACGTGTTCCTATTGCAACTGCATTTAGACAGTTTGCGATAGATCTTCAATCATACTTTGCATCTCTCATCAAGTTCCGTCGATTGGTGTTGAACCCCTCTCCTATGGCTTCTATTACGATTAGCCATCATGAAATCCTAAACTCTAACCCTCAAGTAGAACTCAGGCTCTGATGCCAATTGATGGAGTAGCAAAGTAGAAATAGGAGAAATCACAGAAAAATTAGAAGAAAACAACTGAAGGGAAGATAGGAGAATTTTAGGGTTTGTGGGTAAACCTCTAGAATTTATTAAAATTAGGAAATAGGATAAAAATAACATTGTTATCTCTTGCAAAAGCCAAAGGCCTTACTAACAGTAGAAGAGAGATCTAAAAGAAATTTAATATGGTATTCCTAAGACATCCCTAATATTATAAAATAAAATGAAATCTAAAAATATATTATCCTCCTACCGGTAGTTCTGGTCAAACAGAATGGAAGTTGTACAATGATAAAGTGCAACCTGCATCAGATCATGGTGTTAAGGGAAATACAGCCCTGGTGGTAGTCCAATGTAGTCTCAAAAAGCATTGCTTTTTATGCATTTCATTTGCAAGGAAGTGACTTGGTAAAATTAAGCTAAGTTCGCTGGATGTCTTTTGACATTTGCTTGGCTGTTAATTTTTTTATTTTTTGTTGTTAGGTCTATTATATTCGATGAGTGCACCATATAAAATTTCGATGATTACCTAAAAAAAGAATTCGATGTATTAAAAGGAAACAATGTCTTGTATTTATTTTTACTGGCTGTTATGTTTAAAGTTGCCAGGCAAATTTAGGGTTATACAGCCCCAAGTATTTTCTCCCTGTTTCTGAAGCTGATTGTTTGAGACTTATTGGTTTAGGCTCATGAAGCAGGAGCTTCAGTCATTGGCGCAATCCACGAAAGATTCTCGAGCTGTTGAGGATTCTCCTGTTGAAATAGTCCAAGACTTTGGTCAAGCTACTGCTGTGGAATCTCTAAAGCCTCCTTCTGACAGATTTAAAGTAATCATATCAATTCAGGACAAGGATGGAGTGAAGCAATTCCGTGTGTTTATGGTATGTCTCCAATTTCATGCAAAATCATTTCCTTTTATTTGCTGCTCATGAGTAATAAGGTTTCATCTTGAATGCTCTTTAGGGCTGCAATATCCCATTTTAGGGAAAAAAACCTGCAGTAAAAAAAATTATTCAGTATGATTTGTCCATCTTTTGCTGCTATCAGAGATCATTAATTTTGCCTCAGTTTTTCTACAACTGATATGATTTTTCCTTTTGTTAGCTAAATTGTTAAGTCCATTTGCATGAGAAATGCGCCTTGGTAGTATTTGTGTGCATGGGAAGTATGAGGAATGTCATAACAGAAACATGAACACTCGGAAACTTTAATGGAAGGTTGGTTACTGGGATTTCAAAAGTGAATTCATTACGACCTTGGGAAATTACATCACTAACATTCAAGAATTATAATATCAATGACGCCTTGACATGCTGGTCAACTTTGCTACAACGTTGGGTTAATTGATAGCTTCTTATCGGATAACTCTTACTTTTTTATTACCAAGATACTCTAAGCAAATATGACAATTATACATGCTTTCTGTAGGACGATAAGTTGGAACGTATCTTCACGTTGTACGCAAAAAAAGTGAATGTTCCATCAGAGAAGTTGACATTTTGCTTTGATGGGGAGAAAATAAGTCCGTCGGAGACTCCGGAGAGCCTTGGCATGGAAGATAACGATATTATTGAAGTTCATGCAAAGTCAAGCTGACCGTTGATGTTTGGTAACTGAAATTTCTTTTTAACATAATATATCTGCTTTTTTTGCTGACCAATGTGATATGGGGAACTGATCAGTTTAAATAGACTTAAATTATGACTGCATATGGTCTACTACTGAGCTGTATGCAATGATTTCCCATATCTCGGTCTTTTCCAAGACAATAATATATGTGTAGGTTAGCCAAAGGTTTATTATTTCTACAAAGTAGACAAGTTACCCCCAAAGCTTGAGAATAGTCTATGATTTTTTGAGAAAGGTACGGCTTTCTAATGGAGGATGCTTATTATAACTTGTTTCAATTACACTTCAATTTTGAGTATGTCCGAGCTTCATTATACTTTTGGTCTGGTAGATTAATAGATGGGAGCATTGTAATTTTGAAAACTACAGCGGCAAGTGTCTTCTTGCTGGCCTCAGATTTCCACCCTGCTGGGTAGATTAGGAAAATCATTGGGGAAGGGTATTTTAGGAAAAGAGTTGTTCTACTGCGCTCTTTTTATGCTTGTCTTCCCTTGCTTTTGAGATGACCACATTACCATTCTATTTTTGGGGTTGATGACTGTTCCCTAACTGAAGATTCTTGTGGTTCATGTGCGTATTTTGGTAACTTGACCATGGTGACCAGCTTTGCTCACTGTTTCAAAATATTCTAGGAATCCCTTCTCCTCACCAGGAAACACGTCCAACAAATGTATAGTTCAGATTCTGCAGTGCTTTTGAAGGTACGGATTGCCTGTTCTTTCTTGGATAAGTTGATCCAGCAAATGGAGGCGAGAGGAGATGATCTGTTTTAAATCATATAGTTGTGCAAGCAAAGGCCATCTGAATCAGTTTTACTCTTTTTGCTTTAGATTCCCTGGATTTTGGAGATAGTGAATTTGTTGTTGGTAAACATGGTTCAACTCCTTGTCGAATGCATCTCTCAAAAAGGGCTGATCTCTGAGCTAATTGAATTTGAGAGATTTGAATTCCTTATGCTATTGTTCCTGTGAGTTTGAATGGTGAATTTGGTGAACTGGGGCGCACCTACCGTTTATTTTCAAAAATTAAGAGATGAAGAGTCG
Source organism: Melastoma candidum (assembly GCA_023653495.1). Taxonomy (NCBI): domain Eukaryota; kingdom Viridiplantae; phylum Streptophyta; class Magnoliopsida; order Myrtales; family Melastomataceae; genus Melastoma; species Melastoma candidum. The sequence goes on along the minus strand of CM042882.1, from coordinate 12,190,476 downwards.
TAAATATTTCCATGAGCCTTAAGGATAAAAGGTTACAATATTCAAAGTCGGGTAACATTCCTGCAGTTCGGTAAACAGAACAACCCAGAGTTAAACTAATTTTTTATTGAAAATATTTACACAATTGAAATCCAAAGATATTGCAGCCACAAAGGCATATGTCTGTGCTTGTTTCTAGCACTTCTACATCTGTTCCATGAAGCTCTTTCACTTGCACACACACATTGTATACACGCAAAAAGGTGAAGGAAATATCCAAATCTGCCTCCGCAATGCCAACGACAAACGTGACTGAAATGAGGTTAACTAGAGTAATTGCAGTTACCTTTCAGACGAAATGCAGAACGCACACAGCCAATGGAATCAGTTCAATCAGCTGGCACATTGGTTGGCTTCCCGATTCGAAAAGATTGAACGAGACAAACCAAAATCCGCAACTAGTACACGAGTTAGTTGAAACACTTGACAACCTATTAGGGGGAACCAACTCCGGTGAAATGTGCGGGGCACTCGGCCCTCATTAACACCACTAGTTGAACACCAAGCAAGCCTCAACCTAATGAAGGAACGGGCATAATATGATTTGAAATTGATTTTACTGGGCAATTCTGGATGTGTCCTCACAGACAAACCATCAAACAAATGAATCTATAGATTTCGGGGGTGGGCGTATATCAAAGTTAGAAAGCATAAAAGAGGAAGGAAGCATGCACAGCAGAACCAACTTCAAGTTAAGGGACAACACTAGAAGAAACCAATATAAGCAAGAGAATTTTTTTTTTTTTTTGTTCTCTAAGTTTTTCTTATTAAAAGATCCGTCTCCATACCATTTCAACTTTCGATCGGTCCATCATCAACACCGAGACCAAACAAAACTCCGGCATGTTTCTCGGGAGACCCCTTGAAGTAAACCTCCTTCAGCTTCACAAAGACACAGCTAGTCAGCAAACTATCTGAACCTGCTTGATGGCATGCCCCGATTCGCTTGACCCCCAACAGCTCGGCCACCTTGTTCAGTCCTCCATGAAGGCTAGGGCAATACTTAGTCATGTGCTTGATATCATAAAGCACAGGGAAGTACATCCCGACAAGATCAAAGAACCTCGCCTGCGTGCTTGGAAGCTTCTGAAAGGTCAAGATCTTTAGCAGATACCCAAAGTCATACGAACAATGGAATGTAACCCAGCGCACATTTTCGTTCAAGACAATCCCAGAGGACATCAGGAGCTCGCTGAATCGTCTAGCGTCAACCCCCATCTCTCGGTTCTTCCTAAAGTCGATCCCGCAACGAGACAGCAGATCAATAGAATCGTGAGCATAAACGTCCTCGTTGAGGTTAAACTCACGGAAATTGAACTGCCAGATGCAATACTTGTCCGTCCCACAGGTGGGGAGGTTACCGTCGTCATCAGAGAAGCTAAGCCCCAACTGAATCAGCTTCAACATGTCCACGTTTGCCGTGAGCGCCTGGTAATTCTTTTCCGCATCTTTTACGCCCCCAACAGAACGAAGAACTATGCCCGGGAACTCGGTGTCCATCGCCACGAAAGGATAATCATCGACAATCTCACGAATCAACGAGAACTCATACTCCAGGTTGTCATTCCACACTTCCCTAATCTCGACAGTCTCGCTGGACAACTCCACAGTCATCTGTCCCGGAACCCAGAAACCGACAGAAGGATCGAAACTCAGATCGAGAAACACAAATCTGCAAGAGACAACAACACCCAGAAAGAGAAAAACGCGAATCCCTCAATCAGAAATCGCTTATCATCCGCCTCGTCGCCATTTCCAATAATCACAAACACAACAACGCACCCAAATCATAGAAATAAAAAAACCGACCCATTAAAAAACCTGATGAACCCAGAAAAATATTTAACATGGATGGAGTCGGAACCGGTGGTTGTCCCGAGTGTGGAGTGAGGGAAATGGTTGCGTTGGGGGTGGATCTCGGCCGATTGTGATTTTTCCTAATCTTTTTTTGGGATTTTCGTGGCCAGTGGATTCAAAGAAATGGGGGGAAGTTGGGATTTTGGGTGGGGGCTATCTAGCGGAGATCGGCCTCCTCCTTCCTTCCCTTACATCGTCCCGACATGGGCGGTGGTGGGTGGTAAGAAAATGAATCGAACACTGAGGAAGACGAGGAGACCGTTCGATTTGGGCCCCGCCCAAACACTTTGTATTAATATATAGAGTTTTGTACGAAAATACGGTTAGTTTTAAAAAAAAATTGCGAAATACGGTCCCAGTTTCGTAAAATACGGTTTTACCGTCGATGGGGCGCGTTTTGAAAACGCGTCCTCCGATTTATAAAGAGGACGCGTTTTCAAAACGCGCCCCCCGACGTGCCAAAGGAAGGGGCGGGTTTTGCGAGATGGGAAAATGGCATGAGGGCACGTTTATGAAAACCCGCCCCTTAGACACTTGGAGAAAATTCTCCCAAGTATCGAAATGACAGGTGGGGAGGAGGGGGTTGAGGGGGTGCGGGTTTTGAAAACCCGCCCCTTGAGGGGGGTTGAGCGCCCCGGGTTGAGTGGGGGGCGGGTCTTTAAAACCCGCCCCTTGAAGGAGGGGGTTGAAGGGGGAAAACCCGCCCCCTGAGGGGGTTGAAGGGGGGGCGGGAGGGGCGAGTTTTCAAACCTGCGAGTTTTGAAAACCCGCCCCTGGCATGAGGGCGCGTTTTGAGACCGCGCCCTCATGCCATTTTCCCATCTGGCATAGGGACGGGTTTTAAAAACCGCCCCTTCCTTTGGCACGCCGGGGGCGCGTTTTGAAAACGCGTCCTCTTTATAAATCGGAGGATGCGTTTTCAAAACGCACCCCATCGACGGTAAAACGGTATTTTACAAAACTGGGACTGTATTTCGTAAATATTTTTTAAAATTAACCGTATTTCCGTACAAAACTCTTAATATATAGAGTGGAGGAGTCCTTCCCTCCTTCCCCATCGTCTGCGAAATCGTATATTTAATTGCGTTGGAAGGCAACAATATTCTTCTTCCTCTTCTGATTGATCTTGATCTTCTGAATCGGAATCCCCAATTCGCCATAAGCCAACTGAAATCAATCAACAGAAGATGAACTCCAAATCCCTAACCCCTTACCAAATCTTCCTACAATCCCAAACCCTAACCCTAGCCCTGATCCCAATCCAACCCACCACACTATCCCGCCTCAAGTCCTCTCTTTTCCCCTCGATCACGTTCTCATCCTCGTCCTCCTACTACTTCACCCTCAACGGCAAGCCCCTCGACGACTCGACCCCCCTCCTCCCCTCCCTCGTCCCTCCCTTCTCCACCCTGGTCCTCGCCCGCAGGCTCCTCGGGGGCGGCGGAGATGGCGGTGCCACGGGGGCCGAGTCCCGTGACTGCTACCTCAACATGTATGCCGAGAAGAAGCCCGACAAGGTCGACCCCAACGAGCAGCGGCTCTCCAAGTGGCTTAACTGCGCTCTTTCTGGGGAGCCCCTCACGGAACCCTGCGTGATCGATGGGCTTGGTAATGTTTTCAATAAGGAGGCGCTCGTTAGGGCCTTGCTGGAGAGGAATTTGCCCAAGGAGTTCGGGTACATAAGGGGATTGAAGGATATGCTCGGGATTGAGTTGAGTCGGAGTAGTGGTGATGGGGATGTGAGGTTCCAGTGCCCCATAACTGGGCTGGAGTTCAATGGGAAGTATAGGTTTTATGCTTTGAGAGGATGTGGGCATGTTCTGAGCGCAAAGGCGTTGAAGGAGGTGAAGTCGTCTGCTTGTTTGGTTTGTCACGGGGATTTTAAGGAAGAGGATAAGATTCCGATTAACGGGAGCGAGGAAGAGGTGAAGGTCTTGAGGCAGAGGTTGGAGGAGGAGAGGGCTAAAGCGAAGGAGAATAAATTGAAGAAGGCAAAGAACACGAAGAATGGAGAAGAGCCTGTTGGGTTGAGTACAGGGAAGAGAGTTGGCAGCGATGGTGGCGATGCCAATGTAGAGAATGGAGCTGGTGGCGGGAAGAGGTTTAAGGCCGCCGATGCAATGCCCAAAAATGCAACGAAGGAGGTTTATGCTTCGATCTTTACTTCGTCTAAAAAAAAGACAGGGCTTCGGGAGACGTTTACTTGCAGGTCACTCCCATTAGGTAGGAATTGATCTTCGGAGGTCAGATTAGATGTGACTGTTGTGAAGCCACGGATGCTGATTGTTATGCAGAACTTGTGGATGCTGTAGCATTTGTATATGCTGGCGTATTAGCAGATCGGTGCCCAACTCCCTGATGTATCTGAATCTCTTTTGATGAATGTTACTGTTCATTATGAATTGCTGATTCCCCAAAGTTATGCCTGTGGTTTTAATATGTTGGATAGTATAAATATAGTTACTTTCGTAAATTTTCTAATCATTCTAGTAGCACGGTTGTGGTCCAAGGTTTTCTATTGTTAGATGTAGGGAATGTTATTGTGAATATGTTCCCTCTTCATGTTTACTGGCCGGCAACGGCATACATTATTAGGTATGTTAGGTCTTTGTATTGAGGTCTGCTCTTCAAGCCCATACAAGTAATTAGAAATCTTCGTGTTGATCCAATGTAACATGGCCTCTCTTTTAGTTGCTGGATATTGGTAGAAAAAATGGGATGCAAACAGCTTCATGTTGTTAGGTCCTTCCAGCACCATTATTGGTGTACCTTGTGTGCAAGATTAGTTTGTCCCCTCCCATACTTGACACAGTGGATAAGTGAAAGATGGATGGGGTGGCTCCCTTCAGCAGGAGTCCTTCATGTTTGGCATACAGGGCAAGGTAACTCGTGGTAATCTGATAGTTATACTGAGAGTCAGACTTTTACATGAGAATACAAGATCAGTTTGTAAATGTTCTTTATTTTTATTATTTATTATTTCCCTTTCATGTAATTTGAGAAATTGAAGTGATGATGAGATCCCTTTGCGTGGTGTCCATGAGAGCAGTTCTCTCTTCTACTTTAATTTCTGATTTCCATATCTAGTTAGCACTTTGATGTCATATTCTGTTTCTGTTTTCCCCTTTCCCATGCGTAATACAATCGAGTCAAGACTTCGCTGATCAGCAGACCATTGTACCTTACCAAGTGCTCAGTCTGGTCGTGGATGCTAATAATTGCACATAACACATCTAACAGCATACACTTCCTTAGGAGAAATAATCTTCTTACACTGCATTTAGTGCTTTCAAGAGCATGCATTGCTGTTTTTCTCTCTTGTTCTGTCTGTTTGGCTTAAACCTCATCTGCTTGGTGGAGGCAGGGCAGCAACTTGATCTCAGTTTGATCACAAATTGAAAATGAAGTGTAGATGATGCTGATGGGAGTTCTGATCCATATCTGTATCCAGTGAAAATGAAAACGTGAGCAAAAGTGAAAAAGGAAAAGATTCTTAGAACCTTTCCCTGATTCTCTTTCCCTGTTTCGCTGGTTCCTTAACCCTGCCAAACATGTCAAATGTTGACATAGGAATATGAAGGTCGGTTTGAATGTTGCCATAGGAATTCATGGGCCAACAGAAGTGAATGAAGAGACAAGGAACTATGGTACGGTGCCTCCCAAAGAAAAGCCAATCCAGTATTCTAGCTTTTATATCCTGTAGATCTGTGAGGGTGTGCCATCCTTTGCTGCTCTTACCGAACTTGCTAAGTTATCTTCTTTTAGCTAACGGCCATACATCCTTCTCTCAGACAATCCAGGGCCACCGCTCATCAAAAGCGAAAGCCATGATGGTGGGGTGGTTGATGATGGCTGCTGAAGGGTAGATGGGGGTTCATTGCATGTCATGCCTTCTCCATCCCCGTCCGATCCCATCATCAATCATAAATGTCATCAGTCGTTGTTTGAGGACGTGTTGATATAACTAGAGATGACTGCAGGGATGTGATATCGAAGAAAACGAAACCGGGGACTCTATGGTTTTGTATTGACGCACGGATGGGGTAGGAGGAGGGGGAAACGTGCAACCAAAAACACAGATTCTAGTCCACAAGGACATTGCACCAGATCGGGGGTGGTGGTGCGAGATAACCAAATGGGGGGTCGGTTTGGTGGTCCTTGCATTGTCATCGTCATTCATTCCAGAGCTTGTGGTTACCATTGTGAGTTTCTCACGCCCTTCCAACCCAATCCATTACTCCAACCAAAAAGGCAATAGAGAGTATCATCGGAAGGAGGCCAAGTCTATGCGTTGATGAGGACACGCCTCGGTGGAATGGCCGCATCGGCGTACTGCGTTCATAATTTTCGTTTGGTCCTCGGTCAAATATATATGATTAGAGGAGGAAGGAGGAGGTGACATGGGTGAACTGAGGTGTGTGCCAATAGGGAGGATTACTTTTACGAGGAGTTATCGTTGGTTTGGTAAAAAATTAGCTAAATACGAATTCCAAACTACAACTCGGGTTTTACTCTTTTCTTCGTCTGGAAAAGTAAGTAATATTCCAAAACCAGATTCCCACCACCAAAAAAAAAAAACTAATCACCATTCATGCCGCTGCCTTCGGCTTCGGACCATCTTAACTAACTTACAAAAGCCCTCTCCCCTTCGTTTGTCCTTAATTCTGAAGGCGTGCGTGGCTCATCTTGTCCCTATAAATACACACAACCCCCCCCCCCCCCCCCTCCCCTTCAGTCCTCCCCTCCTCAGGATCGTTCTTGACCAGCCAAACCCACCTAACCCCATCATCACCGGTTCGTTGATTCCGAGGTTTCGGAGTTAGAGTTGGAGTCGGAGATGGCGGGAACTGGGGTGTTTAAGGAGATACTGGAAGGGGAGGTGTACAAGTACTACTCCGATGGTGAGTGGATGAGGTCCTCCTCCGGGAAGGCAGTCAACATCGTCAATCCCACCACCCGCAAGACTCACTTCAAGGTCCAAGGTATCGATGTCTCCTTTTTCTCCCCCCGTGTTGTGGGGGGTTTCGAATTCTGGACGTATTTGTGGATTCGTGGAGTCCCCAAAGTGGCGGATCCCTCTGTTCTGTGTTTTTTAGTTTGGTTCATGGTGAAAGGAAGGATCTTTCGTTGAGAATGATCAGTATCTGTTTATTTTTGCCTTGTTTGTTAATTGATTGTTAAAAATTAGCATGCACTCAAGAGGAGGTGAATAAGGTGATGGAAATAGCGAAAAGCGCGCAGAAGGCTTGGGCGAAGACTCCTCTCTGGAAGCGAGCCGAGCTCCTTCACAAGGCCGCGGCTCTCCTCAAAGAGCACAAAGCCCCAATCGCGGAATGTTTGGTCAAGGAAATCGCTAAGCCTGCCAAAGATTCGGTCACTGAGGTATTTCTCAGCTGGTGTTTGTTGCTGCTGTTGTCGGCGGCTCCAGTTTAAGATTTGCATGATGCAATGTTTTTCCAGGTAGTGAGGTCTGGAGATCTGATCTCGTATTGTGCCGAGGAAGGTGTCAGATTATTGGGCGAGGGCAAGTTCCTCGTTTCGGATAGTTTTCCCGGGAATGAGAGAACTAAGTACTGCCTCTCGTCAAAGGTAAAGTTAGTAGTCCTCACAGGTTATGGTCCTACTGGGTAGGATTATGATAATGTTTAACCATGATTAAATTGCAGGTTCCACTAGGCGTGGTGCTGGCCATACCTCCTTTCAATTATCCTGTCAATCTTGCTGTCTCCAAAATCGCTCCAGCACTTATCGCGGGGAATTCTCTTGTTCTGAAGCCTCCTACTCAGGTTTGGACATGGGAAAGAATTAGAAACGAGTTTGAACTTTTGTTCAAGGCGGTGATTTGTCGTGGTACTTCTCTGACTTCCGATGTGATGCAAGAACAGTAAATCTCACATTGAAGGAATAAGTAGCACCTTTCATCTTTCTGTGCCGATTACTAGAACATCTAAAGCGTTCCTCGTGGTCCTGTCAGGGAGCCGTATCCTGCCTTCACATGGTACACTGCTTCCATCTAGCGGGATTCCCAAAAGGACTTATTAGCTGTATAACCGGAAAAGGTTCTGAGATTGGTGATTTCCTTACCATGCATCCCGGAGTAAACTGCATCAGGTAACTTGTTCTTTAAGCTCTTTCTTTTAATTTTCTGTAAATTGTGCATGGTCATCGATTCATATGGGAATCCCTGCTTTCCACAGCTTCACTGGTGGAGATACCGGCATTGCAATTTCCAAAAAGGCAGGCATGGTTCCTCTTCAGATGGAACTCGGCGGAAAAGATGCTTGCATTGTCCTTGAGGATGCCGACATTGATTTGGCAGCTGCGAACATCGTGAAGGGAGGATTCTCTTACAGGTGACATTTCTCTTAATCCACTTGATTGCCAATCACGTCTTCTGGTTAAGGAGAGTTTTCTCATCACGATTTTCCTGTGGCAAAAACTTATGAACTATACTACGATTTTGTTAATCCTTTCTGTTACTTATTGCAGCGGTCAAAGGTGTACAGCGGTTAAGGTTGTCCTAGTAATTGAATCAATTGCAGATGAACTTGTAGCAAAAGTAAATGCCAAGGTTGCCAAACTGACGGTCGGGCCACCGGAGGATGACTGTGACATAACTCCTGTTGTTTCCGAGTCATCCGCAAACTTCATAGAAGGGCTGGTCATGGATGCTAAGGAGAAGGGAGCGACGTTCTGTCAGCCATACAAGAGAGAAGGGAATCTTATATGGCCTCTCTTGTTGGACAATGTGAGGCCGGACATGAGGATTGCTTGGGAGGAACCTTTCGGACCTCTCCTCCCAGTTATCAGGATCAGCACCGTCGAGGAAGGAATTCACCATTGCAATGCCAGCAACTTTGGACTCCAGGTTCTAAATGCAATTTTATGCCTCAATGTGTTCTTGCACTGCGATGTGCTCTCCTACGGTTTTGGATGAAACGACCACGGATGACTTTAATGAATTTTGAACTGCATGATTTTAAAGGGCGAGGAAAACAGTGAAATGATTTATTCCAAGTTGCATTGTTGAGTTCCTCATTATCGACACCCCCAAGGACATGAAATGTGCATGGCTTTATGGGCTAGCCATTGCATCATGTTTAGCTGGATCACACGATTTAGCTTTGGCCCTACAGGGTTGTGTCTTCACGAGGGACATCAACAAGGCGATGCTGATCAGTGATGCGATGGAGACAGGCACGGTCCAAATAAACTCCGCCCCAGCTCGTGGCCCTGATCATTTCCCGTTCCAGGTACGTGGACGGCCCCCAAATACGTGCGAGGAAGCAGAACGATATCACTATTGGGTATTCTGACAGTGAACTCTCTGGGGGACGGGCTCTTTACGCAGGGGTTGAAGGACAGCGGGATCGGGTCACAGGGCATCACGAACAGCATCAACATGATGACCAAGGTCAAGACTACCGTCATAAACTTGCCGACTCCCTCTTATACAATGGGCTAGCGACGTGTTACCAAATATTATTGTCAGCAAGCGAGCCTTTTAAGAAACCGGAGCCCTGTATCTCAGCGTCCTTTCTCTTGTCTGTTATCTCGTCCCGGCATAATGTTGATCGGAATAACGCGAACCCGGCAGTTGTCTATGAGGACCATATGTTTGTATCGTATCGTGTTGTAATTCGCTCTTTTTTTTTTCATGTGGGGTCGAAGGTTATCTTTTGCATTTTCTTAGTTATCTCTTCGTACTAAATAACGAGCAAAGAGAGAATAAGGGATATGATTAATAACTAGACGTTAGGAGAAGTTGGATTTTGTGGGTGGCATTGACGCTGGAAAGGCAAGTCTCTTCCCCTTCTTCGTTCCTCCTCCTCCGGGAATCCAAGTGGTCAGGACCGGGCGAGGTAGAGAGTTTCTTGCTATGTTATGTACGGTCAGTCGTTCCCTTATTTTAATCTAATTCTTAAATTCATTGTTAATCTTGTATTACAACCCCACAATGGCTAATGCGCTGCCAACCCTATCTCCATCTCCACTGCCACAACCATTTGCCGTTAATTGCTTCTCCCCTCCGGCGCCTGCGCCTGCGCCTGCGCCTGCGGCTTACCTTTCAGCTTCCAAGAAGTTAAGTTGCAAGAGTCGAATCCGTGCCCAAAGCCGCCATTCTCCGGAGGCCACTGACATCATCATCCGACAGGTTAGTCATGCAAATGTTAGCTTTCATGCCCGGACTAGAGTCAGATTAGTTCTTTGATAGGTCTGGTCGTGGATCTTGCTCCTTGACAGGATGTCAATACGCCTAGGGGTGGCGAGTGCGGCGATATCATCTCGGAGACCGGTGCTTCCACTTGGGCCCCCGCGGCATCCGATTCTTTTAATTTGCCTCCACTGGTGGATGCACTAAGGACCGCAGCGAAACGAGATGTCGCCAGCTTCCATTTCCCGGGACATAATAGGGGTCTTGCCGCGCCTCCTTCCTTGGCCCGTGTCCTTGGCACCAGCCCGTTTCATCACGATTTACCCGAGCTTCCTGAGTTAGACAACCTCTTCTCTCCCCAGGGCCCTATTTTAGATGCTCAAAGGCTTGCAGCTGAGCTGTTTGGAGCATCGGATACATGGTTCCTTGTTGGGGGAACTACCTGCGGTATCCATGCTGCGATTATGGCCACCTGCTCCCCCGGGGACACTCTCATTCTGCCTCGGAATTCTCATTTATCGGCCATCTCTGCCATGGTACTATCCGGTGCGATACCCAAGTACATCATTCCTGAATATAGTCATGAGTGGGATTTTGCTGGTGGTATTGATGCTGGACAGGCAAGTCCCTGCCCCTCCATTTCTTCTTAACTTGTCTCAAAGAGTGGGAGGTGTGGCAATGTGAAAAAAAAAATGTTGTTTGCAACACCTTAATCTTCAAGAAATCTTCTCTTTTTATTCGAATTGTAGGTACAAAGTGCTTTCCACGAATTGGCAAGTGAAGGCAGAAAAGCCGCAGCAGTTTTACTCACATCTCCGACTTATCAGGGCATATGTAGCGACATCGTTGAGATTTCCTCACTTTGTCATTCCGTCGGGATCCCACTGATTGTTGATGAAGCCCATGGAGCTCATCTAGGTTTCCATTGTCAATTGCCACGGTCAGCACTCCAGCAAGGTGCTGATATTGTAGTACAGTCTACTCACAAAGTTCTATTTTCTCTGACCCAGTCTTCAATGTTGCATGTGTCTGGTAATCTCGTGGACCAAGAAAGAATCCATAGATCCCTCCAAACACTCCAAACGACAAGTCCCAGCAGTCTTCTCTTGGCATCATTAGATGCTGCTAGAGCTCAGTTGAGCGGAATGCGAGAAACCAACTTTGATGAACTGATCCGTCAATCAGAGAAGGCGAAAATGTTGATCAAGGAGATCGGTGGGGTCTCGGTGTTGGATCTCTCGAGTTTCTCAAAGGGTTGTTCCATGGACCCTTTTCGCCTTACACTTGGCTTCTGGAAGCTTGGTTTGTCCGGTTATGAGGCAGATGACTTCTTAGATGGAGAACATGGAATCGTGTGTGAAGTTGTTGGCAGTCGGTTCATGACTTTTGCTATTAGCTTGGGTATATGTGTGGAACATATCCACCGGCTAGTGTCTGGGATAAAGCATCTACGTGAAGTCATGATGCGTGAGGAGATTGAACATCGGTCAAATGATTCAGTGTTTGTTCCATTTAGTGACATATCAATGAGCATGAGTCCAAGAGAGGCTTTCTTTGCCAGCAAGAGGACAGTTGCATTGAAAGATAGCATAGGAAAAGTTAGTGGAGAAATGATATGCTCATACCCACCGGGAATCCCGGTGGTCTGGCCCGGCGAGGTGGTATCGGAAAGGGCCTTGGATTATTTACTCCTGGCACAAAGACATGGTGCCGACATCACTGGTGCTGCTGACCCTACTCTGGCGAGAATAACAATATGCGTCGCATAGTTCTTCGAAGAACCGTAGGTGATTTTATAGTATCTGAAGCAAAACCCTAGATCGTTGAGTTTTTTGTTGAGCACTGTCAATAGTATTCTTATTAGTGTTCTTGGTTGGGCGTTCATTTGTTTCCTGTTGGTCGATGTCTATCCATATGGCATGTACCAAGCAAAACTCCATGGTGCAAAGGAAATGTGAGAGAAATGGTCATATGTATAAAGCTAAAATGTACATAGTAATATCACAAAATGGTAGTCCACAAGATTCCCATTAAAAAAGGAGATTTTCTCTTGAGGATGAGGTGCTCCACCTCCCAAAAACTTGCCAAGAGAAAAGGGGGACCTAACATCAGAAGCCATTGGAATTGTTCATTGTGTATTGGCATGGCTCAGTAAGGCCGGCATCTTGCTGGTCACCCATTGAATCACAGCTGAACGTCTGCGTCAACAGATTCTTTCTTGACCGCTTCTTCGCAGGTGTAGTGCCATCATCATGGGCAATAGTTTCAGCTTCTGCATGAGAGGGTGGAAGTCCTGGTGGTCCAAGATGCAACTGTGTTGAGTCATCAGGTCCGGCCCATGTAAGCGCCTTTGCTGCATTGTGCCAACCATTGCAAGAACATGAGTTTCAAGGAGTTAAAAACAAGTTTATTGGCTGACCCAAAAGAACAGAGCTGCGCCAACGAATGGCCTACCAGGGGTAAGGTTTCTCCTGCCATGCTAGGAGCTTCTCCATTAAGCAGTAGAAAAGCAACAAAAACTGACAGTTAAAAGGTGTCCCTAGGGTGCAGACTTCTTTCTTATCCAGAGAAGGACGGCTGAAAATGAATTACATCCTCCCTAAACGTTTTCTAACAAAGCACACTATGAAATGAAAAAACTTACAAAATAAATCAGTTTCATCCTTCCACCTCATAGTTGACTTTCATCTAAACATCTTAGACAAACTTATTTATTTGAATTGTTGATGCCATATGTAAGCTAACACGGAAATAGCTTCAATAAAGGGTGTCTCCAGTGTATGGGAAGCTCCTTGCCAAGGGCAAGTGGAGACTGTGTATAACCATAGAAGCTCCTTTCCTGGTAAATACTCGCAAAGAGATTATTTTCCAAACTTCACGTTTGCAACAAGATTTAAAATCCTCAACAGAAACGGCAATAATAGGTCACAATATTTAAATGGATCCTTTATTTTTTGAGGGGTGGGATGGGGCTTCCTTGCCAGTGTAAATTACTGGTTGAATTTGCAACCACTGGAAACCTCGGTGACCAAGACAGACCCAACATCAGAGTTGCATGGTTGAAAAGACTTCCTAAGCAGTATAACAGATTCATCGATGATAGAGAAAATTCAACTCATTGGTTTGGCAATCCCAGTGGAAGCACCATAATCAGTACCTTCTTCTACTGCTGCACGAGGACGCTTCCTGACGTAATTGTCATGTAAAGGCCTTGGGCGACAAGCTCATTTCATCTGTCATATATTCTGGATGTTTTTCCAGGTACCTATTTAAAGAGAGACTTATGAATGGCGGGTAAAATAATTCTTTACTAATGACTGCCAGTAAACACCAAAAAGCCATGTATCATTGTCCTTCAAGAAGAAACAACCTACTTTTGTATCTCCACCATTGACCGAAGCCGCTTCCCAGAGGGTGCCACATAATACCTGAATGGGAGAAGCAGAATGCATTAGTCAAAAGTAAAACAGATTAAGAAGAAGCCAGAATGCGTTCACCATATCTACAGAATAAGCAGATGATACAGTGTCACACATATAAGACGTGAACACTGAGCACAACCCCTAAATGGCCAAATGTGATACCATCCAACAATTTTATATTAAATAAGATGAAAAAAAAGTTCTCCCAAAAAGAGCTTTACTAAACCTCAAGAAAGATGGACAAAATGGACAGAAATTAGGCACCGGCAGACCCACCAAGCACCAAACAAGAATGATAGTTGGGGCCAGAACCTTTCCACTTGAACTTTACGTTTAACAAGAAGATAGAAAATATAAGCCAAAAAAGCACATACACATCAGCAAATTTACTCCCTCCTTCGCCTCTGATTCTCAGTAGTCGTTGCCAGCCAGGAGGAGGCTGCGCTATATTAGGCTTGTCGATAGCCCAGAGTCTGCTGCCATCTGGAGTAATATCCTCAGGATCATCACACGATATATACGGTCGCCACTCATGGGCAGATTCACAATAAAAAGGTTCTTCCAGGATGTGCTCGCGTATTTCTTCATACTTCTTCTTGGTTGGGATGAGTCTCCACTTAAAGCAGCCAGCACACTGGACAGTAAAGGCCCCGACGGAGGGTAAAACCGTAGGAGGTTGATTAGGATCAAAGAATCTGGAGAATGCCGGTGGCCGAGACGTCATAGTATCCAGGTCAGGCTCATTCAGTCCTTGCGAATCAGACCCAGGTTTATACACTACTAACTGCTTTGAGCTGTCGCCATCGGAAATGCCTTCATTATCGTCGTCCTTCTCGCGAGAAGGGTTGCTCTCCTTTCTTGACGAAGAAACATCGCTGGTCTCTGGAGGGTTGTTGGCGGCCACATTGTCCATATCCGAAGAAGCCCTGGGATCTTCCCCGGCCATCCTTTTCAATTTGAGCATGAACTTGAGGGCAGGTGTCCCAGACCCAGACCGGTGCGTCTGCATCTCAGTAAAGGACCGATTCCAAAGCCCCTGATTGCAAGAAACCCGACAGAATATAACCCTTTTTTTTCCGATAACAAAGCTTAATAGCTATCACACTTAAAAAGGGCCAAAGAAGCAAAAGCAGTTATCCGTCATAGCCACATTTTTCCCGGCAGCAACAGACAAAAATCCCCATAGATCCATCCACTAGAAGATAACACTCCTTTTTTAACAGAACCCAAAGAAGGGAATGAAGAAGGAGAGAGGAGGAGGAGGAGGGCAAAAACCCACCACTAACCCGGCCTCCTTCGGACAACCAACGGTACTCAGTAAAGAGAGGAAGGCAGGAGAGGGGGAGGGGTGGATCCAATCCGATCAGATCCTCCCTTCTCCTTACTTTCGGATTCTGTTTACTAAAATATATAATTGAAAAATCGAGTCTTTGAGTCGAGTAATGAATAAGCGAAGTTCATAATTAATTCCCATGAAATCCGGTTCCGACATTTGATTACATATTCAGGGGTGTGTTGAGACATGGGCCGGGGCTGGTCACGAAGATTGGGGGATAGTGTAGGCCCATATAAAAAAGCAGGCCCGTTACTGAATTCACTTCCGTGAAAAATTCTTCACCCACCTCCTTAGGCCCTGTTTGGTTTGTAACAGGGCCGTTTAAAACAGGAAATGAAAACTGAAAAACTCAAAAAACTGTTTTCTTTTGAAAATTTAGAAAATTATTTTTTCTTTTCTAGTAACAAATATATAGAAAACAGGAAACATACTTTGTTTCCTCCTACCAAACACGCCCCTGTAGCTTGTCAAAAGGCAGGGAGTGGACTGCTGTGTAGGAAAGAAAGGCTGCTAAATGTAGTCGGGAAACTCCAATTCGTCGACAAATGATTGGAGGGAGTGGGACTAGCCGTATCATGTTTCAAAGCACTCTTCCCTTTCCCATACCAGCATCGGACAGCGCTTTCCTCCCACCTCCTCAGCTCCTCCAAGTCCTTCCCAAGCTCGAACTCATGGACCATATGGGCCTACACAAAGCTAGCTCAAACTCATGGACCATAAGCTCCTCCACAAAGCTGTACCTTAGCGTCATCACCTTCACTCTGGTTGTACACCTGGAGGAGGGTACACCCTCACCCTCACTCTGGAGGAGGCATTCTCTGCAAAAGCAGCATCATCCTGTTGAAACGATTGCGACCAAATAGGAGCAAACACAATCCCACCTCGAAAAGAAATAAGAGTCTAGTTTAGTGTATATATCATAACGGACTAATCCTCCTACAGCAGAGTGGAACCTCGCCGAGCTTGTATGCTGCGCTCGGCGTATGGGCCGGTCTGATATTCTGACATAATATCAGAGTTCGATTTATCCTAATTTTATGTCCGACACCAGCAACGAATTGGTAAACTTTGGTAAAATTAGCCAGGATGGGATCAGAGTGGCATCGGTGTGGGGGTTAAACCAGGACTCTGCATCGGGTGCCTTCTAACAGACAGCACAGCCACTCTGATCATCAAGCCGCTTCAAACGGCATCGACGCCATCCTTCCCATCATGTGTGTTCCCATTTTCTCTGCCTAGTTTAGACTTAGGCAGGGAGGCCTGCCTCGGAGCATTCTTGCCTTGTTGCTGCTTATGTAAATTGAGGTAAGTGTAGAGAGACATTCCTCCAATTGCTGCAAATGCCCCACTGATACTTGTTCTCCCAGGATTGGAACCGAAAACGTAATAGTTCCCGAGAAGGATAACACAAGTCTTGAACTGGCCCAGAACCACGTGGGTGGTTGCTGATGTAGCACTGCCAAGGGACAAGTTAAAAGCAGCAATAAGAAGCACATCTTCCATACATATATCACTGGCACCTACATGAAAAACAGTCTTCCGATTCATTTTGAAGGGCAAACTGAAAAATTTTTGGCGGTTCAAACACAACCGAACCACAGCTGTTGATACCAGGGGAGCAGGGAATGGGCAAGGACCAATCAATAATAGTCCCAAAAATCAGAGGGTACCAACAGAATCCATTCCGAAACTACAAAGTTCACCATAAGCATGATCGAGCATCAAATCACATACAATGACACAATAACTTCCGGAAATTGCTAAAGGGAAGAATACAGTGGATGCACTTGAAAATAAAATAAAATAAACCCATTTTTAAAGCAAGAAATAATGCAGCACGATAGTTATAACCAATTTCATGCAAAAATATACCAGGAGAGCACAACAACTTGGGCGCATGACTCATACAGGACAAGATTGCACTTACCCCAGGGCCAAAGCACCAGACCACTGAAGCAAGAAGCCCAGAAAAGCCGAAATCAGAATTGCAAGCGTGTTGTTCAGGCTCCAATTGAACGACAGGGCACCAGGAGGATCGAGCCAAGGTATCAAGAGAACAAGGAAAAAAAGAGTGATGGGAGTCGTTTTCCACATTAACCTAGATTTTCAGTCAATTAGACGGACAGGCTCATATATACAAAATGATCAAATAAAATGGAGACAAAATAAGAAAAACATACGCCAAGGCTGTCCAATTCTCCAGCTGTTGCAGTCTAGACCACAGAATCTTGTTGACGGCACTAGGTACTATCCACGCCAATGCCACACAAGCACCAAATAAGTTAAATTGCAAATCTGTAACTGTAGCTACAGCGACGCCGATGGAAACAACAGTAAGTGCGAAAACCTGAAAATGATGGGTGGTGGATATAAGCGTCACTGTACAAAAAAGCAAAGCATGATCATAACAGAAAGTAGATGCCATCAAATGTCACAATCAATAACCTAGTAAAGTAGAAACAATCATATAAACATTATCTTATTTGCAGAAAATCTCACAATAAATTAAGCCAACCAACTTACCAAAGGGTCAAGATCACCAAACTAATTGAGAAAACAAAAATAATCCATGAAATGGCTGGAAAGCTACTGAGGCTTGCTATAAATCTGACCATATAGATAAGTAGGGGAGATTCCAGAGAAGGAAATCAGTATGAACAGAATAGACCAAAGTGAAGATACACTTCTCGTGTTTGACTGTAAACCGAGTATTCCGAGAATCTATAGGACCAAGCACTGCATGACCAAGTATATGTACTAGAGTCGAACTTCGGAATAGCATCAGCTAGTGCCTAACCTTTTGTAAACAGTTCCCCATATGTGACACTTGTTTACCATTTAATAGGAAAATGTCACATGTAGAGCATTTGCCAATGATGTAGTCATCTCATCACTGTCCTTCGGAAAGGTGGTTTCTATCAGCCAAATATTCAGGACAATATACATGAAAAATCCTCTTCTCAGGGAGTACAGGAACAAAATAGTATAACAAAAAAACATCTCCACTTAGAAATACCCAGTCATAAAGAAATAGGAAAAGAATATGCTCCCAAATGCCAATTACCTTCAACAATGAAACTCTTTTACCATATACAACAAATTCTGCGAGAACAACTGATGGTGTGACAGCAATCTTTGACATCTGATAGAAACCAACGCTGAAACAATGCACATTCTCATCACACTCCAGAAACGTATACTAGACTGCCTATGCGACATAAGATAGAAATGACATGTCTCACCTATTGTACTTCAAGCTAACATTGGCAAGGCCAGTGGACAAAGACATCACAAAACCCAGCAAGAACAATGAAGTCAAGCGACTCGACTTTGCATTCGGGGAGGACGGTAAAAGAGAGAAGACATTGAGAATGGCCATGAGGAGCCAGCTCACTATATAGTGTATTAGCGTGAGAAAGATAGGGAAGTGGAATCCAACATTCTTGAATACCTAAAAGATCAAAGATAAATTTTCCTTAATAGATTCAAAAAAGAAAGTCTTTTAGTGGCATCAAGTGACTTGATAAAAGTGCCCCCCGAGGCAAACAATATAAGACTCACCATCTTATTCGTAAATATAATGCCAACTGCGACAAAGAAATTGAACGTGAGGGCAACAATAGGACGGCATATCCGTTGCTGAAGACGTTTTGCACCCTCAGACGACCGAAACTCATTGAATAAAGATGCTCTCAAGTCCTCTAGCACTTTTCCTGTGTCAATGAGAAAATAAGAACACAAAACCACAGGCAGTACCGTAAGATGGTAATAAAATCTAGCATGCAGCATTTCACTTCACATTCTTCCTTCAGAAGGAAGTTAAAAGGTAACTTCAATGCATTCGACATGCTTATATTAAGCTACTATAGGATATCTATCTCGCCACTAAATCTCCATGTAAAATCTCCGATTGTTTATTATCAAGCCCCAGCATCCCCCAGGCCACGCTCTGCAAGATTGGAACGCATCAGGAGATCCTCCAACAGCTTCGTCGTCAATCCCACCTCAGTCCTCATACCCCAAGAACACACGATATGATTGACAATGAGGCACTTAGAGAGGCCAAGCCACTACCACTATAAATTAACAAAATTTTCAGAATCAAAGCTCCCCAAAAGGAAACTCTCAGAAGCAACAAAACTTTCTGAGATAAAACAACCAGTTGATCATGAAACAAACAGGGGTAGCAGCCAAGATGAGATCAATTTTCTGACCCCCAAAAGAAAAATAAAAGGAAAGGAAAGACAATGTCGGCCATCGAAGAGAAACCCAATAAAACCAAAGTAACCCAACAATTGGGGGTCGGGGTGGGGATTCAAACAACATAAAAAAGGGACAACCTTTTTCGCCAACATCGCTGTCCTTGCGCTTGAGGATCTTCTTGGCGTGTTTATGGAGGAATAAATTGAGCATCTTTTCCCCGCCACCGTCCCCAACCCGACAAGCAGGATGCCGGAGCAGTTTGGGAGGGGCGGTTTCCCCGGAGTCGCAAAATGAAAAGCACTCCCCCTTTCTCCTCTCACATCAAACCCAAAGAAGAAGTAAGGACGAGGGGCGAGAGGTGGAGTCGGGATCCAAGTCCGAGCATTTTTCGACGACGATGGAGGAATGGGTGGAGTGTGGAAAAGCAAAAAAGCAGACAGACCCTCCGTTGATGCCGGGACAAGGAAACAAAAAAAAAAAAAAAAAAAAGTCCGTCTGTCTCTCCGCCCCGCGTCAGACACACACGACACTCGTCTTCTAACACTTGAAAACTGAACACCCAGCCCTGCCAGTTTCCTCTTTTTTCCTTATATTCTCTTATTTAATTGTCTGAAGACTTACAACCCAACATGTGACTCTTTGAACTCCGGGTTTTTCCCTCGTCACATTGACCAGACCGGCTGAGACAACCAACTGACCAGCCGAGGGAGACAGAGACCGTGTCCGCCTGATGGCTCCCAAGGCCGAAACCCCAGCGGCGGACTCCTCCGACTCCGACCCCTCTTTCTCCGCCGATCCCATCTTCCACGCCCTCCGGCTTGTCCCTTTCTGTATCCTCCGTCCCCCCCGCCTCCGCCTGAAGCTTCCCTCCCCCACCCTCCCCTCCCCCATGACCGTCTTCACCCTCCTCCTCCTCACTTACTTCCTTGTTGTCTCCGGATTCGTCTACGACGTCATCGTCGAGCCCCCCAGCATCGGCTCCTCCCAGGATCCCTCCACCGAAAGCTTCATAGGGTCTTTCTGTCCAGGTGTCATGACCACGCTCTTCATTCGCATTAAGATCCCTGCCTATCTTAATTGATCCAACTGCTTTTCTCCGAGAATGTAGCATTGGATCTGATACCATCGTGGCAGATGAGTAGGAATGGTCGTTCGTAGTGACTTGATTATCGATAAAAGAATTGAGTTTTGTCATTTACACAATTGGGGTAGTTGATGGATCTTGCAAGTGCTCTGAATATCTAGCCCAGGTATGCAGAAACTCTCTTTTGAGTCCTCTCCGAAGCTGTAAATGGTCCGAAAACCGGAGTCAGCTGCATTCTGTTATGCGGAAGCGGAAGATTTTGCCTTGCCCTTTTTAGGGTGCTAATGCAGAACTTATATTAGATTTGTACAAAGTAGCCGGTAACACATTTACAATCGATTAGGAATGTGTCGATGCATACATTCCTAGAACGATCCTCACATGGAGAAGTGGGTCTTAGGTGAAAACAAGCGCTTTGGGGAGAACATCCCCATGAACCTGGGTGAGGCAAGCCCAGTAATGGCACGGTAGTCTGATATGATGAACCGTTCCCTCTCTTCATTGTTGGTGCGGCTAGTTGTGGAGCGACCATTGAAGGTGCTGTGTTTCACCAGTTTCCCGATCCATGACTTCTTTTTACGCGGGCTAGTGTGTCCTGCATTCACCTTATCACAGAGATATTCCTTCACCGCGTGCAATCCCAGCTCCATAACCTCTGCGGGAGGTGAGGCAAGGGGGTTCCCTTCTACGTGCAGCTTCTGCAGCTTCTTGAGACATCCCATGGAGTCCGGCAGAACTGTTATCGTGTTGTAACTAATGTCCAATTCGACGAGGGATAGGAGCAGCCCCACAGAGTAAGGCAGGGACAGAAGGTATTGGAAATTTTGGCTTACATTAAGGATTTCCAGGTTGGTCAAGTTCTCGAGGTCGTCTGGGAGGGACCTCAAGCAGTTGAGGCGAGCGTCGAGCACGCGGAGGGAAGTCAAATAGGAGATGGATCGGGGGAGGAACGTCAGCTTGTTTGAGCTGATGGACAACTTCTTGAGGTTTACAAGCTCGAAGCCGATATTACTGGGGAGCCTGGTGAGCTTGTTGAAGTTTGCATTCAGCTCTTCCAACGATCTGCGCACAGACGAAAAACCCGGGCAATGAGGCTACAAAATGGGAGAGGTTAACTGGGGAACGAGCCGGGGGGGGGGGGGGTGCACCTGCAGTTTTGGATGGTATCGGGGAGGGAGCTTAGGTAGTTTCCCGCGACACTGAGGACTCTGAGCTTGGTGAGGCATCCGATCGAGTTGGGTAGGGTCGTCAGTTTGTTGGAGTGCACGTCAAGCACCACCACGTTCAGCAATCTCGCCGCCAACGACTCCGGTATAATCTGTTTGTCACCCGAATGGTCAGCCATGCCTTTCAAATCACCTCGCCACCATCTCTTCCAGAATCTTTTGTATCCAAATTCACTTACCCAATTCTTACATTTATCTCCTCCTATCAAACTACATCAATCCTTCACATTCATTCCCAGACTTCGCGTCGTATTTCATCTTATTCAAAATTATGTATTTACCTGGATGGAGTTGTTGGAGATATCGAGTTTGCAAATGGAGGCCAAGTTGAGAGTAGGGTTGGGGAGGGACTCCAGGGACATCCCCTTCAAATCCACAATCTCCAGGGTCTCCGCCGCCTTCTTGCTCTCGGTCGCTGACACCGGCACAGCCTTCTTCCTCGAGTGCTTCACCACCCTAGGCTGGTCCTGGTGCTCGTGGTCAAGCTTGGACATCATCTTTTGGCAAAGGAAAGAATCAACAACACCCAGGAAAATAGACAGACAGAGGGCAAAGTCTGCGTTTTCGCAGAAAACCAGAGATGGAGACGGAAAGACGAGTTGGAGAAGTTGATGTGAAAATGTGAATATTAAGTAAATGTAGGGAAGTTCCACAAAGAACAAACATGTGGACGATCCCCCGCTTTCTCATCTCTCCCATGCATTCCTTTCGGCCGCTCCCCTCCCTACAATTACGCCCTTCCACTCCCTTCACTCGTTTTTCATGGGACACCAAAATCTCCTCATGCCAATTCAGAGCAATTTCCTTTTCATATTCCAAAGTACATGGGATGGGAATATATAAGTGTCTGTAATAAAAACACACCCCAAATTGAATCTTCATCATTAAGCATCTCCTCTCCCAAATATATTTGGACCACTGTTTGGTAAAAGGAATGGACACTTGAGAAAGAAGAAAAATCCCATCAAAATATACCACCCCCCGGCAACTCGTAAGACTTGAAAATACTACCTCTTTGCTCCTAGTGCCAAAAGCGACAAGCTGTAAGATTTTCACAGGTATGAGACTTCTACCTAAAAGAGCAACCAAACCCTAGTTTTCTTTACCCTTGGATACCTAACATATCCCATCTAAAACATATCATACGTTGTGCTGGCCGTCCTTGTCTTTCTTCTCTCCCAATCCTTCCATCTCAATGCTCTTGTCGGCTAACAAAAGAAAGGGTGATGGGTTTTGCGTGAGTGTTGCTTACATTATAAAGAAAAGGTCAAGTTCTCATAACAAGCAGCTAGCAACAAGGAGTTTTTACCTGGTGGGGTAGGACGGCAGCAACAGCAGGCTCGTTTAATATATGCATCGACCGGAGTCACCGGGACAGGGATCATCTTCCCGATGACAGCGAGAGGCCAACTACATTTATAGGTAGGGGGGAGGTGCACAAAAGTAAGAGAGTTGTCCACTTGACAAAAAGTCAAAATTTCACTAGATGCGATTAGTTCCCGCAATCACTGACCTGATGAAGCCGATGATGATACAAATCAACCACTGCTTCCAGTTAAGTCTCACCGTGGAGGTAAACTTCCCAAGAAACTCTATGATAATCACCTAAATTCAGAGAACAAGTGGAGCCCACAGACCATTAGTATGCCTGGCTCAAAAAGGAAACAAAAAGCAAAGATCCTTATAGGGGAAAAAGGAGCTTCAGGACAAAGATTCCTACCTGCAGGACAAGAGTTAAGCCCACAATACTC
This sequence comes from Melastoma candidum, assembly GCA_023653495.1. Classification (NCBI taxonomy): domain Eukaryota; kingdom Viridiplantae; phylum Streptophyta; class Magnoliopsida; order Myrtales; family Melastomataceae; genus Melastoma; species Melastoma candidum. The sequence goes on along the minus strand of CM042882.1, from coordinate 12,167,403 downwards.
ATGAAGAGATAATTCTTTGTAACCCCCTTGAACACATTGATTTCATCTGGCTTCCGGGCATTTAACTCATTGAAAAGCTACAATAACGATCATCAACAAGTCAAGATTATTTTTCCAGTTATTCTAAATCCCTTTGAAAAATGCTACAAGATTAAACACGCAGGCCCGAGAATCTACATTGCCACTGTTTTTAATGGTTAATAAATTAACAAAGGGAAGCCTACTCTCATAAACTTATGTGGCCTATTAATCTGTCAACACCACGTGTACGATGCACAATTAAACAGGAGTTAAAAGTTCTTCCACAAAAGTGAGTAAAAAAAATCTGCATAGGAGACCTTGACTTAAAAATCCTTTAGTACCAACGGAACACTAAAGAAATTCCCGAATATGAATACCCGAACGGTCAAGAAAAGTATCAAATGTTGGAAGACTTACCTGACTCAGGACAAATGCATTAAAGATCACTGTGTTTTTAACTTTGGTAGCATGACCACTGGTATCATGCTGCAGATGCAGCAGACTCAGCCCTTTGAAATTGAGGACGAGTAATACAGTCACCTGATAAATTGCCTGCAATTCCAAAATTCCCTCTATTATTGGCAGCACATATGCACAGAACACAATGCGCATTTGATAAAGCATCAGTTCTATACCTGTATGAACAAGTTCCTCCACATGATGTTGGTAATGAGAGGTTCTCTGCAAAGTGAAAACTTCATTCATTGAGGGATACATTGAGAAAGGGGGTATAATAGTTTACTCAAGAAATAACTGACGTACAACATTCGGAAAGCTACCATAACACTTTCAGCCATATAATCTGTGCTGACCATATCCTTACTAAACCTTTGTTTATCTCATTAATTGACAAAATGCAAAAGTGTTCTTTTGCTTGCTCCTTAACATGATAACATCAACAATCAATGTTTTTGACACCTTTAAAGAAAAGGATTCTAAAAAGCAGTGTCCTATGGCCGCAGGCGTGCTGGTGAGTGTGCTTTTAACAAGTTGGGTAGGCGGTCGAATCACAAAACCTGCATTGAAGTGTTTCTACAGCTGGAGATTCATGTTCAAACTTTCTCTAACAATAAACCTTTCCAGGAAAAGGAATTTACTGACATAACTAAACAACGAAACAATTTTATGACTTGGCCACATGTCTTATGCATTAAGTAATCTTTTTGAGTCCTTGTTCTCAAAAGACCAGACAGTGCAAATTTGTAGAACTTGGTATGTGACCTTTGTCACTCCTTCCCTATATAATATCCTAGTAGCCAGAAATTCTTACCTCCTACCAACTGGAGGCCTACACATCAGATGATCAGTGGGAGGTTCAGTAGCCAATGCCAGTGCCCCAAGTGTGTCCATAATGAGGTTAACCCAGAGAAGCTGCGTAATCCAGGAAAGAAGACGAAAACAAATCATATGCCCGGGCAGAAAGTCAATAATATTATCCTGCAGCTCGTGAAAAAGCAGTGGAAGCGAAAAGGAAAAAGTAAAGAGAGGTAGAAAACCTGGACTGCATTTAGTGGTACATCACCAGAAGAAACTGCAGCCACAACGTTAATAACTAGAGCTGCAACGTTGACTGTCAGTTGAAACTGGATAAACTTCTGAATGTTAGCATACACTGATCTGCCCCACCTCACAACCTGCACCAAGATTTCTACTTCAGTTCAGTTCAGTGTACTAGTATCACTGCCCCCTCCACACAAAGTTTGCTCTAGAAGCTCCATTATGCATGTGAACAGACCAAAGCTTCCCACAAAAGTACATAATCACCACACATTACCAAATATCAACATATTGATCTCCATGCACTGGTCCACCATAACTACTCATGCATCTCCTTTCTTGATAGTTTACAGAAAGAATTTAATGTGTCATTTTGCAAAGGATAATAACGGGTGCAATAAGATGGGAGTATCCGGTGCAATAAAGCTTCCCAAGACTCAACGCTCCACCCAAGAAATCACTACAACAAATACAAAACAAAATGTGCGCTGTTCTTCTGGCAAGACACATATGTGTAGAGCATGGGACTGACCTTGACAACTGAGGAAAAATTATCGTCCAAGATAATAATATCTGAGCTCTCTTTGGCGACTTCAGTCCCTTGAATTCCCATTGAGAGACCAATATCGGCCTGTAATCAATCAGATTCAAGGAATATCAAAAGCATGTAATGTATTTCCAGATAGACAACCTTTAGAGCACTTCCAGCATTCCAGAGAATTCACCTTCGTTAAGCAGAGCGATATCATGTAAAGTATCAAATGAACATGAAAATAGCACTTCCAATAACAGTCCAGTACTAGAATGAAAGTGGATATTTAAATGAAATTCTCACTAGCAATGTACAAAAAATTTTTTAAAAAAAAAACATAAAAGAATCTAATTAGGCATCTGTTAAAATACTAACCGAGATTATCAGAAGGCTGTAATCTGAACGTAGAAAAATGAAAATGACAATGACCACCTCCAAATTTATTGAAGAACAGCTCTACTAACCTCATGAAGGGCAGGAGCATCATTGGTACCATCCCCAGTTACGGCAACTACGTGTCCTCGTTTTCGCAATGCTTGCACCAGCAGAAGTTTATCATTTGGAGATGATCGCCCCATTACCTTTGAAAAATGAGAAACTAGATTCTTTAGCAAAGATTATAATGAAACAGTAATTGTATGTTTTGCAGAAACCTCAAGTTAAACGTACAGAGATCTTCTCAGCTACTTGTTCCCTTTCTGAATCAGACAAAGCACGGAAAGTTTTCCCTTCAATAATTGTTGGTTCCATTGTTTCTGCATCTGAGCCTAATATTCCACACTCCAAAGCAATTGCTCTCGCAGTGTGTAGATTGTCACCGGTGACCATGCGCACCTATATCAATGAAGCAATATATTTTCAAGTACTAGCAAAAATTATGATTGGCAGGCAACGTGAATGTAATGGTGGTAATATGAAAGCTAAAATAAGTTAAGATGATGTTTTCTAACATGAAAACGCCCAGCAAACCAACTGCAATTCTGTTATTTTCACACGACTCGCAAGACAAAAATTGTAGACTGCTATATTTGTACCTTAACACCAGCCTTTTGGCAAAGCTCCACGGCATCTTTTACGCCGGGGCGACAAGGATCCTGCAATAGAATAATCAAAATGAATATGCAACCTTGATTTTAATAAGGGGAAAAAGGACCATTTTCTAAGATATTCGGGGCAACAGTCCCCAATATTATTCTTGAAGTGGAAGAAAAGTACTATCAATGCAATGCATAAAATAATAATGAGTATTTTGTAAGGATAAGAATATGTAGTCGCCCGACGACTTCCTGTGCATTTCGAAACAAATTCTTACATAAACTAAGGCACGCACACAAAAATTCTCAATATATGACAAAAATGGGCCAAGACCCACGCCTATCCCATGGGCCAAATCCAAAATATATGGAAAAAATGGTCCAAGAATCCCCGCCTAGCCTTGAACCTGGGCCAGAGCCGAGAAGACCACCCGCCTAGCCTAGAAACCGCGTCAAATCTCCAATTTATAAGAAAATGAACCAAGAAGCCTGCCTAACTTAGAAACTGGGCCAAATCTCGGGTATATGACAAAAATGGGCTAGGACGCCCGCCTAAATCCCCAATATATGGCAAAAATGGGCAAAGAATCCCACCTAGCCTACAACCTGGGCCAGAGCCAAGAAGACCGCCTAGAACCTGGACCAGAGCAAAGAAGACCGCCTAGAACTTGGGCCAGAGCCAAGAAGACCGCCTTGAAACTGGCCAGAGCCAAGAAGCCAGCCTGGCCAAATACCGAAATATGACAAAAATAGCCAAGAAGTCTGTCTAGCCTAAAATCTGGGCCAGCAACAAAAAGCCAAGAAGCTCGGCTTGAGGGGGACCAAGCCTTCACCGAATCTTCAGGAAGCAATCAGTTCTCAGTTTTACCTTTAGACCAACTATTGCCAATAAAATAAGTTCATCCTCTGGTAAATTCCACTTTGATAACTGCGCTTCATCTTCTGGAACATCTCTCAGCTCAAAATTCCGGTATGCAATGGCAACACAACGTAAACTGCGAGCAGCCATGTCCTCGATGGCTTTCCTAAAGTACTTTATCTGCAGTTTAAGAAATCCCCGAAGAAATTTCAACTTCATTTAAAATAAAAAACTGCAACTGTCTCAAACATCTTTTTTTTCCTTACTATGTCATTAAATAAGCATTAGCCCCCCTAAAGCGAACAAGATTTTTCATAAGCCATTAAAACATAAGGCTCATGTGCAAAATTCCACGATGATTAAAGACACAGAGCTTTAGTGTTGCTTTCGTCAGTTATATTCAAATACCTTCATCTAATCTTACAGTTTCAAATTACAATAAATTCATGACATAAGTAGTATCTCCACAAAGAAGAATGTAACGCCGAAAGATAACTGCAAACCTTATCTTCATCCATCGCAAGTACATGACCATTCACATCCATGAAATTGGTACACGAAGCTAGTACTATTTCTGCTGCTCCTTTCCAATGTATATAAACTTGTGAATCGGGCTGTGCACACAATGAAAAATTATAGAGATTGGCATCAGTCACTAACATCACATATTTATCAGCACAAGTCAAGAGGAGCATTGCTGACCCCTTGAACAACCATTAAATGCACTTAACAAAGAATATTGCAGCAGACAAAGATTTGAATAATCCATCAAATAAGTAATGCATACGAGTGATGTACCGATTTCAATGCAACTCCGCCTCTCTTTTTCTCCGAGTTAAATGGAAAAACATGAATCATAAAAGACTGTGCGCGAGCAACTTCAAAGTTCATCCCTAACTGCAGATGAACATAATCGGCATCAATCTGCTAATATGCCTTCCACAAACGACAGAAGGGGGTGGACAAATGAGGGCCACATACCCTGATTGCCCAGTTTAGAATAGCCTTTTCAGTTGGGGATCCAGAAACCTCTGCCTCTCCTCCTCCCTGCATGGTTAAAGACTAGCTAGCATCACTTGTCAACAGAAACAGAACAACTCTCATCTACAATCAAACTTCACATCATCCCTTGAAATATCTCACCTCTGGCATGTAAACACTGCCACTGGTATTGTGAGCAAGACCTTGAATAAGCAAATCTATGACATCGGCAGATAGGTTTGTCCTGCTGTCTGGGGGATCACTCTTTGTCCCACCGACATATGCCTCAACAATAGTCATCTGTTGTTTTAAAAAGAATCCAATCAAAATTCATGTCTCATAAACAATGGAAAATATTATGTTGTTATGATTTGGCACCTAAACGGGCATTCGAGTTATCAAGGGTAGAAGAAGAGGTTCGTTTATTAAGGATAAAACTGAGCATGGGCAATCACAAACTGTAGGTCAAAAGAGAATTTTCCCCAGCAACCTGATTCGTAGTCAATGTTCCCGTCTTATCACTGCAGATGGTAGTAGCAGATCCCATGGTCTCACAAGCAGAAAGTCTTCGCACCTACAAGATTATCCTCAATTGTGAGATTGCCTGTCACAGTAATGAGGGGTGACGGAAAACAAAAGGCATTCCATACCAGGGCTTTGTCGGCCATCATTTTTCGCATGGAGTAAGCAAGTCTGTCCATCCAAGAAAATACCCTCTGTTAGAAATCAAAAGAGACATCAAAGGGCCCAACATCCATTGTTGTCACTACTTAAATGACAAGAGCTAGCAGATATACTACAAACTGATCATAACTAATTCCACAATCTGAGTGAGATTCCTTTATTCTGTTAGCTGGTTAGGCATGCTTACGTCAATGTAACAGCTAATGGAAGTCCTTCTGGCACTGCAACTACCACAATGGTAACCTGCATGCATATCCACCAATGGGTCAACAAGTTGACATCATGTATATTTCCTAGAGATAGTTGCTGAAATACTCACCGCAACAGTAATTATCTTGATTGCTCCATCAACTGCATCACTGGCACTAGTCTTCCCGGCCTTAAACTGAGGAGTACCATCTGGATTTTTTGTGTGTCCCGTAAAAAATCTGCAAACATAATTTTGTTCATTCGACAAGATATTACCCGCAAATTCAGGCAGCGTTCCAACTTCAGGTTACCTCACTAGAAGAACCAGTAGAACAGCAACAGCTACTGTTAGCCCAACAATACCGATAAAAGTTGCAACGCCATTTAACCGCACCTGAAAGAACAAAGAAACAAGTTACATCCAAAGAGATCTCACTGTACGAATGAAGCAACTATCGCCTAAAGATTAGCTGGATACCTGTAAAGGAGTCTCCTCTCCGGTATCTTCTGATATACTGGCCATCAGCAGGCCCCATTCAGTATTGACTCCAACACCTGTTACCTGAAATGACAAAATTAAGAAGATTAAAGAAAGAGCAAATCTCCCATAGAGAACTTTCACCGCTTTGAATCGGCGAAGAACCATCAACCCATCAAAATCATCCTCAAGCTTCAGCAAGAATTAAATGCCAGAAACATAGCATTTGATAATTGCTTCTTTTGTCTAAATCATTCATGCCAAGACAATTTAACTACAAATTGACAAGGCCCTTATTTAGACTTATCTAAATGAAGCAAAATTTGTAACTTGTTGTGTATCTTCCAACCATCCAATCATGCAGTGATGACCACTAAGGACAAAAACTATGGAAAAGGAAAAAAGAAAAGAAATGAAAAGCTCTTCACCCCAGAATTGTTCCCTGCTGCATGTATGCAAGAGGGAGGGGTGTTAAAAGGAATGCAGCACAGTCACTTTTGGCATTCCATTGCCGATGAAGTAATCATACAGAGATCCAGATTATAATATGTGAAAATCGAACAGAAAAGTTCAGGAAAAAAACGTGGATCTCTACCAGCATAGAGCCATTGCCATCTGCAACTTTGCAGCCAGACATGAGAAATGGATCCTTTGAGTCCTTATGAACCTGATCAATCAAATCACAGCCAAGAGTAAGTGACTAAATTGATCTCTTAAACTTCAAACCCGTAATGATAGTTTACAATTTTACTCTCTCCAGTCATGCTGGACTCATCAATTGCAAGAGAGTGACCAGCAATCACAATTCCGTCAGCAGGAACCTGGGCATACAAGCAGAAAGAAATGAATGTTAGAACAAATGATATGAAATTAAAAAAAAAAAGAAATGGAACAAGAGAATGACTTGCCTGATCACCAATATTGAGAGGGACAATATCTCCTACCACAATATCATAAATTGAAACTTCAACTCTCCTTCCAGCCCTAACAACCTGTTAATCAATACCTTCAGACATCAATACGCAGAAGTGGAAACATGAAGATTACTGGACCTCCCTAAGAACTCTTTTACAAACCTCCAAACGAATATTTCTCTTCTCCTCATTCAAATTCTGAAACTGAAGGGATTGTCGATAATCACTCACAGCTGCATAATGCACACGCACAAAACAAACTGTAATAAGTGAACAGCATCAATTTACTCAAAAATAGACGTCAACAACTACAAAGAGGGCCTAAATATTCCAAAAGAATTGGTGAGGGACAAAGGACAACCATAGTATGAAAAATTTCTTCTTTTGGTGATCCATCAAGCTGGTTTATACAAGTGAACCAAGGAGAAAAATAAAACTCAATTTACCAAAGTATCTCTTTCTAGTAATTGATGGATATAGCGGAATGTGATCATCTCTATGGACCAAGCACGGAAAAGGATGCCACCAGAGTTAACTTAGCATCCTATTTATCCACCTGCCTACCTTTTCACAGAGTATGAATAAAAATTCTTTCTATCTTTTGTTTTCCACTCGACTGACTAAATCCTCTATGAACGATTCCAAAATACAACGATATAAAAAATCATATCAAATGACGCCCTTTTTTTATTATCAGTTATGGTGCATTAGCACATGCAATGACAGGCTTAATCAGAAGCTCTCACAATTAAGCATGACATCTCAAGAAACAGTACAGGAGATAGTTGAAGAGACAATAAATATCATAAACTACCGCATTGATAATTAACAACAAAAATAAAAAGCATAACACTTATCCGAGGTACGGGAAAAGCAAGAATAGCCCAGACCCTTCAGGCCATGTATGGGACACTTTTGCAGAATTACAATGTTCATTTTTCCTCTTCGGATACTGACACGTGCATCAATAGGAAAATCAAATATCGCACTGTCAAGAGCCATATGTCAAGACAAACTATACTACCTGTAACGACAATGACAAGAGCAACGGCAAATGCGATGCTCCCACCATCATACCATCCCTCCTTGATCCCCTGCAAGATAGGAATTACAAATCATTATCCATTTCATTGATACAGATTTTTCCATAGTCATAAATAACAGATTCCCTGTAGAATGCAAAACCGTCAACATCCAGGGCAAGCTACCTTAGACATAATGCAACTACAACAATGCAACAGGCTATGGGAAATTCCCAGCACCATTCAAATACATTCCAGGATAATAATGTCCCTGAGATGCGGAATTGTTCTAAGTGTCAAGTATCCGTCATCAGGAAATAAAGGATCAAATTTTTGTTGCAGATGGAAAAGGATGATGCATGCAATCAAAATTAGTTAGATAAAGATATCGATAAAAGGTCTATAACAATATTCTTTGTTCTTCTTTATCTAAGAACAAATTTCAGATTGTTTTATTCAGATCAAAGGAAAGCCTTCCAGTGAAGGTTATGTGACTTTTTATTTGCTAGTCAAATTTTTTGAAGAATGATTTTCAAAATGGATAAATATGATGTCCATGTGTCAGAAAACATTTCTAATAAAAGACGAGCCTGCATACAAGGGCGTTCCACTTTCTCAAAACTGAAGAATAAACCAAGGAACTTGGGTCAAATTACAGAATGTTTCTTAAAGTAAAAGTGACAGCTATCTCACCTCTGTCTTTATTCCCAGTACCAATGAAGCAGCAGCAGCAACTATCAATATAATCAACGTAAGATCCTGCCAAGCTTCCCAAAGAAACCTCTGAAAGAGAAAAGCAAGATTAAATTTTACCAATAAAGGATATACGACAGAAAATACATCATGCTTCATCAGAAGAAATTACCCAAAAACTCCTTCCTTTTTTGCGAGGATATGTATTTGCTCCAAATAAATTCTTCCGAGTAAGTAAGTCATCGTCCTCTCCAGTAATTCCCTTTTCTAAGTTTGTCTTCAGTAAGTTCGCCAAGCCATTGACCTGATAATGTGAATTAAAGAATTGAACAGGGCTATAAAAGTATCTAAGTGATACAACAAGGGCAGAAGCAAAAAAAAAAACATGTATTCTTTCTTTCTGTGAAGTACCCTGCCAAGTCTTTCCAAAGAAGACAAATTATGATCTTTTGTCATATCAACGAGTTCTTCTTGATTAATGCCAAAATCACCCTTGCGCGTCGGAGCTCCAACTGTGCCTGTCGTAAAAATATATATATATATATATATACATAAATATAAAGGACAACTTGTTGAAGCACACCTTGAAAATACATAAATAATGCCTATAAATAAAACATAATTTCGAATTAGCTTGGATTGTTCATGTGGCAGCTTAGATTTGTGGCATCAATGCATGATTGTCCCAACATGAGGATGAAAAATTCCTAATGATTTTTTTATCTCATAGTTTTGATTAGAGAGAGGTGGTCATGAAAAGAATACCGTTCAATTGGCCAACACCTGCTTGGAAAAGATGTGCAGCCTGATAAAATAAAAAAAAAATTGTGAATGCCAATTCAGGAAAGGAATGTGTGGTTCTATATGTGAAGCACTCCCACAATGCTTACACGAATAGCTTGGACATGAGCTCTAATCTTGCTTAGAGTTTGCTTCTTCTCTTCTTCCTTCTTCAAGTCAAGGGTATATCTAAACCGTCGAGAAGCATTCAAGACAAGTGCAGCTTGCTGCAAACAACGACAGCAGATCCTAAGGATGTAGCCAATGTCATGACATCACTTCATTCATACATTACTCAACAAGTTCAACTAAACCTGTGATTGGACAACTCAGAATGACACAATTAACTCTAAGGACACATACATTCAGACAACAAACCCCATCATCAAGAAAAGGTGCCCCACACGTTCCACCAGACAGCCGCAAGCTACAAACACTCTGGCTAGGCCGCATAAAAGAACAGCCCCCTCATCCACGGACCGTTCATTGGCAAACATATCACGGCGACCCAAGACTATGCAATAAAGTTTTCCAAAGTCGAAACGAAAGACATTGCGACAAGACAAGAAAGGAAAACAATGGCAAAAAGCAAACGGGGAAACGCAAAGTACCCTCCAGCGCTTGAGCCGGTCGACGGGGGCATTCTTGGTGCTGCTGATGTCGAAAGTGCTGAAGAAGGAATCACTGTCCTCGGAGGCGGAGCGGCCGCTGCCGGCCTCCAAATCGCGATGATTCCCTCTTTCTCTCATCTCTACAGGGGACTACCTACCTGTTAAAGAAAAGCAGATGTAGGAAACAAAAGCGAAATGGAGTCAAAATGGAGCACTTTCCTTCTTTACACAAGGCGAAACTAAACTTTTTCTCTTATAGTGTCTGAGTGGTGGTGGTAAGGGGATCACAGGAGAACACCACCAATATCATTGCTTTTATTTATTTATTTTATCTAAACTGGTCAAATCAAAGCAAAAATAAAACCAAGAGAAACCTCCAGAGCTCCGGACAACCGAGCTCACCCGCTCCCTCTCCCCCGGCGAACGGCCGAGACATAGCAACCGACAAAAACCCCCGACTCCCATTTTGCCCGCCGTAACCAGCGCCAAAGAGAAGAAACCCAAAGATTCCAAGTCCCCCCACCCCTCCACCCACTTCGAAATGGGAAGGAGATGCCCATCACACCCCCAAAGAAACCCAACAAGCGAATAACCCAGAAATCCGTATTCTCGACGGACAAAGACAACGACAAGAAGAACAACTACCTAAAACAGTGAAGAAAGGAAGATGACGAGGACGTCCGGCGAAAAAGAATCAGAATCCAAGACTTGACCCTGACCTCCAGGACGAATTGTACGAATCCCCCCCCCCCCCCCAGTTTCTTTTTTGTCTCCCCTGTTTGTCCAAGTTATACGGTTTTTTATACTCATTCAAGTTATAACGCACAAAAAGTAACATTTCAAAATGAAACAGTTTATAATTAGTAAGAATGTTGAAATGTCAATAATGATTCCGGTGGCAACAAGGGATACTTAACAAATTCCCCAGAGATAGAAGGAAGATTGTGCGTTGATTTTTCTAGGAAATGTGGAAGTTTCCAGGAACGCGGGTTCAAAATTCTGATTGCCCCTGGTGCTTAGTTATTATTTACTTCCAGCTTTTTTTCTTGTTTTGCTTCATTTTACGAGGTTTGTAGTACGATACTACAACTAGTTTTTTCAAATTCTTTTTTGCAAAATGCATTTTGATTTCAAAATTAATTAAAATTCAGGATATATATCGCTGTTTCAAACCGCGATATTAAAAATACAAAAAAGTCGCGAAACCGCGATACTTCCAGAATCGCAATTTCGGACTCGACTTTATGGTAAATGGTGATTGACGCCGTAAAAACGCAATTCAGAATCGCAACATTGCTATATATACTAAATGTTGTGCTTCTAGGCCATGGCATTATCGCTATTTAAAATCACGACAATTAATATATTAACAAATGTCGCGGTTTCGAAACCCATTTTTACGTGGTTAATCATCATTTACCATAAAGTCACGGTTCGAGATCGTGATTTTGGTGGAATTTGAGAGTATCGCGATTCCGATTTGCGATTTTTTTGTATTTTTAATGTCACGGTCCGAAACATCGAGAATTAATATTTTTAAAAGTAAGAAAGTAGTTTTTCCTGTCCTCGGGGAAGTGAGTCCCACCAAATCACATGGTCCACACCATCCCCGTGAACGTGGTGGTCGGTCAGGTCACAGCCTAACACATCGCCATATTGCTTTCACGTGGGTTCCGTCCTGCCCCGTTACTTGTAAAATGAAATTTACAAAAGGAAGAAACGAATTTAATTTTATCTATAGAACATTATTTCAAACAAATTTCGCTAAAATTATTTGAAGCGCTCTTTTAAATGAGTTCTTGTTCCGTAAAAAAATAATTCGATTTGGAAAAAAGAATTCAAGTGTCCCTAAATCGCTCTTTTAAATCGTTGTTTCAAACTGCGTTTTATAAAATTAATGTCGCTTCTAGCAATTTTACAATTATATTTAGGTAATTTCTAAAATTGAGATCTTATTTCGTAATTGTTTTTCAAAACTAAAACATTATTTAAGCAAACTCCATCCATTGCTAGTAACTACTTTGCATGATAATTGGACCGTGGGATCGATTATTTATGAATAAGAGGCCTCTCCATGGTTTGTATTTAAATATCACAAATAAGTCGCCGTTTAAAACACTGATATTGATTTTATACATAAAGTGATGCTTCAAAGGACGATTTTCACTCAAAATTGATTAAATCGTTGTCTCAAATAACTACTTTTACAATTCTGTGAGAAATATTTAAGCTAAAGCGAGATGTTTTGAGGTCAGACCAAAATATGTTTAATATTTTATAGCTAAATTCAAATTAGCCCATTTCACTGAAAGTGTAAATTTCAAAACTGAAACTTTATTCTCGTAAATGTTTTTGATAACTAATACAAAAAAAAAAAAAAAAATCCTGTACTGTTTTGTGATTGTGATTGTGATTGAAAGAAGAGAAAGGAGGGAAAAGAAGGAAAAACTCATATCGCCGAAAGAACACCTCTCCCCATGTTTTAAAAGTTTTCGTGTTCGAATCTCATATTTTCTGTGGGATTCCGCACTACCCGTACGTACCTCTTCCTCCACGAAGTGAATCTTATAACAAGGGCCCCAGTGAGAATGAAATTCTAGGGATTGTAGGAATTTTCTTTTACCCGCTTGCAATCTTCCGGGAGACTCTTTTGGATGGAGGATTGAATGAATGAATGGTGCTGATCCGGGGAGAGAAGAAGGTGGTTGAGAAGGCGTCCTTGAAAGAGGGAGACTTAAAAACAAACTCGGGCTTCTTCTGGTCTTTGGAAGAAGCTTTGCTGATCCTTTGCTTGGGTGATCTCCCTACGTGGGGGGAGCAAAGGAGACGTTTGCCGGCTTCTCTCCCGCGTGTGGACTCCCTACATATCTCTTTTGTATTCCTAACTAATAACCCCAAAGTAATCTCCCCACTACGACATGTTAGAAAATACTAAAAGCTAAAGGTATTATATTAACCCAACCGAATAATTAATTCTTCTTCTTCTTCTTCAAATGTATAGAAATAGATATATACTTAAAATGGGTGTGTCTTTACTTGGCAGCAAGAAACAAGTATTGAGTGTATTTTGTATGCTAATCAAAATGCGATTTCAATAGCAGATATTTCTGGTTTTGTTTCTATTCTTTTTTCTTTCCGTGACGGTAACTCCAAGTGTTACGCCCAAATAACCTAGTTGTGGAAAAAATTCACTAAAAAAATTGGGCGTGAAACAAATTGAGCGAAATATTCGATTGAAGTCATGATGACTTTTTCTTAAAATTAAGCAAATGAAAAGTTGTCAATGCAATTGACGACTTCAACCGTATAATTGCTCCGTATAATCTCTCTCGAGATTAGGATGAGTTATTCTTCTCCTCCTCCTCTTCTTGGCTCTAAATGCCATTAGGCGGACACCGAAACCATTGAAAACCAACCGGCCCTCCATCCAACAACAACTCTACTTCGTCTGAATGTCCTTGTCCCCATCTCTGTATTACTAAATATTCAATTTTTATGTTGTATTATTATCCAATCTTTTTTTTTATATCGCTATTTAGAAAATCTTGTAAATTAAAAAGTAGTTCGTGAGAGACAAATTGAGAATTTTATTTTTAACTTAGCGGGAATTCGTGCAGACCTCCTATTTTTATCATTCAAACCATTGGCTTGGCATCAAGAATTGTTGACAACTAGAAATTTTGGGTTCGGCATACTGCTAAGAGGGTCTTTGGGTCGTAACGTAGGAAAGTGTCCACGAAACATATAAAAGGGAGTGTCTACAAGACATATAAATTGGGAGTGTTTACGGGAATAATTTTATGAGAGACATGAACAAAGTATACAGAGAAGCTGCTATATTTTAATTCTAATCCCATAAATCTCGGGAAGTCGTGGATGGCTTGTTGCTCAACGATAAAGGAGTCGTTGGATAATTAGTTGCGTCCCGCGTTTTAAGGAAGAGATTGTTCAAGGCAAGGCTATCCAGTCATGTCTATAGAGTATAGACATGCTCTTAGAGCTGGCAAGTTTAAGAAGTGAACTGATTGGGAAATGATCCCGAAATTTTAGGAACACCGTTTCCATTAGAGAAAAACACGGAAGACTCTACACTTGGTCAGAAGGAATGATTCCCTGTAAATAAGAGATAGATCTTTACTTAACAAAGACACAACATTCATCTAAAGTCTAATGTGCATTACATGTGGTTAAGTCTTCAGCTCTTAACCTCCATATTTCCGACCCTCAGCCTCAAGATGTCCACAGCACCACCATTAAGTCCACAACATCCACACCGTTACGGCTTTAGTTTTCTCATTTTTCATTATTTTTATGACCGTAAGCATTTAACTACAATTATAATTTCTCTGTTTTTAATTAATACAATCCTATTTTCGTTTGTCTTTCCATTAGGACGACCACATCTGAACTCCCGTAAGGATTCGTGCAAAATATTTTTTTTTTTTGCAAAATGCAAATGGGATATTATTATAATCTTCCATGGGGATATGAATCCTATCTCTCTTTTAGCTTTTCATAGTGTTCCGACTCAGACCAAAAAACGCGCAAGAATAATATCAGAAGTCCCACTAACTATTCGGCCCCCAAATCTCCAAATACGCAACTCTATGACGGTCAACGAACGACTACCAGTCAAAGGCACCGCTATTTTCTCCGGAGCTTTTGTTAACTCGCGATCGGAAACAACGAGTTAGAAATAACTAGATTTTGAAACTCGCTGCAACTTTATATGGTAACACATCTCTTTTTCCTATCCTCTCTTTACAAGACTACTTTTAAGGTCCCGTGTCCGATCACGATTCGAACATTCAAAATCGTCTGCTTCCAAGATGCTTTTATTTATTTATTTATTTATGGTAGTTGTAATTTAATATCACCCAAAAGAAGAAGAAAAATAGTTTGATCCGCTTACGAAGGAAGAAATCCGATACGACCACCACCCCGCCACCAACAAATTCTTTGTTCAACCGCTTTACTTTTGTCTTTTTTTTTTTTTGCGATGGATTAATTCCTTTTGCTAATCATTATTATATTCAAGGATCTAGATGAATTCTTCATCATCTCCCCTGATTGATTACTTCTGTCTTCAAGCCTTTATAGTTAGCCTACCCATATACCGCGTTTCCCAACTTTCGCCTCTTGTTATTACACCCAACAAGAGGGGAAGTTGGTACTTCATGTTTGTAATTTTGCATTTTCTTTGACGGCATCATCGTCTAACTTTGGTTTTAATTCACTTAATTTGTATATCCAAATTTTAAAATAAAAAAGCATTTTTTAGTTGATAAATGAAAATTTTCTATTAAGGCCTATTAATTAAGTTGTTACAAATTATATAACAAACTAAATTAATGACAAAATAGAAAGCTTAACTCAAAGTTACGGCTATAAATTGATATTTTGCCAAATTTGTATAATTTTCAAAACACAAAAATACAATTATGAATGGCTCTTTCGACGGTGCGCCTAGGGCACACTAACAAAATTCTTATTAAGAATATGTCACGTGAGCATCACGTGGATGATGCAGTGAACTAGGTACCCGCCCAAGGTCTTTCTCCTAAACAGCTGAATCACGCGACGATCAATTATCCGACAGAGTATGTATTCGTCCTTTCACTCACACCCACATCCCTTTATCCATCCTAAACCTCGATAATCCTCAGTTTTCTGGATGCGTGTATATTGTATGTAATATTATGGATGTCCCGGATGATTAAACCTTCAGCCTTCTCTACTTCAACCATTCAACGCGCGATTTAGTGTGCGCCGACAAAGTTTTTATCTACTCTATCCATTTACTTTTCCATTATCAAACCCCGGATGGGGAGTTTTGCGATTGCCTAAAAGAAGATTACTGTCAAAGAATCCACGAAAGAGATTGGTGTTGCCAAGACGAAAACTCCACCAGGGTTTTCTAAGTTTGGGTCTTTAATGGAGCCCTACAAACCCATGCCATGACTGAGATCATAACCCTAGACAATGACTTTTAGTTCTTCCATCCATTTTAAGAGGTCTATCGCATTTCCTTAGGCTTTTGACATAATGGTTAACCCGTAAGGAGAGGGACTACTACTTTGCTTTCCTATCCATGGATAGCGCAAGGGCCACCGTGCGATTTCGAAACCCTCCCCCGATAGAGAGTTCAAAGAAAAATGGCGGCTGGAAAAGGCAAACGGACACGGATTATTTAGGGAGAAGTACCTGATCAGTTCAGGCAACTGGCGTGACGTATCTTGGCCGTTCCGAAGGAGAACGCAAGGAGGAGAGCGAGTGTGTGAGAATGAATGGTGGCGATGGATTGATTTCCAGAGTTGCAAACAAATTTTGCTTGGATGATGAATAAATGCATTTTGTAACTCCCCTCCCCCCCTACGAATCCATTTAAAAAAGGAGGAGGGAGTTGGATGCTGGCGTGTTATGACTTTTGTTGACCAAACGTGAAATTTCCCGGAAACTGTCTCCCCCCTCACCATGCCGCCGCCTCAATCAATTTAAAGCCTTAGGCATCAACCGAATTGGTAAGATTATGCACACCCAATCCCTCCCTCAATAAAACAGGGGCTTACATAATTTTGTATTTTTAACACAAATGAATTAAACCGAGCACCCCCTTAGGATTCACGTAAAAGGTTCGAAAATTTAGCAGCCGCGTCCTGAAATAACTACTAAACTCCAGGATTTTTGCAAGTTTCTTGCGACCACGATTGAGAGTAATTTAAGCAGATTTAGAAACTCATTAATAATTAAAAAAAAAAAATTAAAGAGGATTCGTTCATAGAGAATCCAGTGATTGACGGTACACATCATGCCGTCGTGGTTGGACACCTTCCGCCGCTATGGCTCCTAATACTTTATGAGGTTAGGAAGAAGGGTACGGAAGCTCGTTGGGCCTGAGGGACTGTTGTTGAAATTTGGGTTTGAATAATAAGGCCCATCAAAGAGAAGACGTCCATCGGCCGGAGTTGGTGGGTTTGGGCCGGGGGGAATTGCCGAGCGGACAGATCCCCGGGAGGTGTTTTTCGGTGGAAAGAATGTGCTGTCTTTCATCATTTTCCTCCTCCCTCTCCTTCCTATCATCCATCCAACTTTTGTTTGTTTGTCTCCCTCCCTCGCCGCCGGTAACAACTAAAAAGCTAATCCCGTCGTCCCACCCCTTCTTCCTCTTTTGGGAGTTGGGAGTATTCAACTTTTTGCCTTTTCTGAAGTTGTTGTTGGGGTCTATCAACGTTGTCGCTCTTAACCCCTCAATAACAACAACAAGAAGAAGAAGAAGAGGAAATTGGTGGGGTTTTGTGATTCTGCGATGTGATCATGTGGTCCTTCTGGAGATCGAAGAAACGATTCTCCTTGGACGAACTCAGGCGAGTTCTGCTCACCCCCCGTCCCTGTTTTCTCAATTGTTGTTGTGCCCCTCGGATTGTAGGCAGGCCGGCGTTACTTTTTAACCTCGTATCTTGTCTTGGCCGTGGCTGTCCCTTGTGGTTTCGTTAGATTTGTTTGAGCTCCGGAACCTCAGCTTCGCCCGTCCTGATCCTGATGCCCTGTCTCTGAATTGTACCTTTTAGAAGGATTCCTTTCAAGGATTAAGTTAGCCCGTGCATTGGAATGTAGTAAATTATAGGGACCCAACCCGGTTGCTCTATTGGCTTCTTAGCACTGAGAACGCTTTTTTTTTTCTCGTAACCTCGACATAGCATCATAGTCCTTTATCTTGATCACAGATACTTGACTGATCAGCTGGGAAAAGTTCAGATTGTCAATGACGTGAACAAGGTAGCGATTGATTCAGTCCCCCCTCCCTCCTTAATGAATTCGACAAGGTTTACTGAGAGGCATCTCTTGCCTGGATATTTTGGTGACTTTGATTTTTTGTGTAGGACTTTGTAGTCGAGGCTCTAAGATCAATTGCGGAGTTGATTACCTATGGCGACCAGCACGACTCTTCTTATTTCGAGTGAGCCTTCTTTACCCCACCTGTCTAGACACTTCCCACGTCTGATGTTGCACGTCAACGGTTCACATGCTGTTCTGGTTCTGGATTTTCCAGTTTCTTCATGGAGAAGCAAGTCATGGGAGAGTTTGTGAGGATACTTAAGATAAGCAAAAGCATCAACGTTTCGCTTCAGTTGCTGCAGACCATTAGTATAATGATCCAAAACCTAAAGAATGAACACGCCATTTGTAAGTTGCTTTCGATAAAGTGATGCCATGGTTACAGTAACCGTTATCCTAATGATTGATTTTATTACCTGGTTTTGTCTCAAAATGGTGCAGATTATTTGTTTAGTAACGAGCATATTAACTACCTAATAACATATTCATTTGACTTCAACAACGAGGAGCTGCTGTCCTATTATATCTCTTTCCTGAGGTATTTATCTCTTTGAAACATCGGAAAACAAATCGGTAGTTAGGGGACGTTGCCCTTGATACACTTATTTGTTCTTCGAGTTCAGTGATTGTGTATTGCCGACAAACAATGACCCTATGACCGTGTTCCCTTACCTTCTGTTAATTTATGCCATGTTATTGGTTTTGGATTGATTACAGGGCAGTGAGTGGGAAACTGAATAAGAACACTATCTCTCTATTGGTGAAGACCCAAGATGTGAGTTTCTATGACCTTTTAATGGTCTCGATCTTCCTCATGGTTGGAGTGCGTTGTTAGTAGATAAGGGTCTACTTGGATTCTCCAGATCTTGAGATTGGATCGTAGCAGCCTGGTTCAATTAAGATGATATCTAAATAGCTTGATGAACTCTTTGTCGTTGCCGAGCGTATAGTATACGACCTCTTAGCTTTACTTTTTCTGTACTTATTGGTCCTAAAGTTATCTATGCAATGTACCTGTTCTTTTAAGTTTCTTCATTCTGATTTTGTTTTCGATGTACTTGAATGCTTGTTTAATTAGGATGAAGTGGTCGCTTTCCCACTGTATGTGGAAGCAATAAGATATGCTTTTCACAATGAGAACATGGTGCGCACAGCTGTGCGAGCTCTGACATTGAATGTATACCATGGTAAGTTACTATTTCACATATTTGATATTGCTTCTTGTAGTTAATAAGTTCTTTTGGGGAATGTCATTGTGTTTAGCGGTTTCTTCTGAACGAGATATTTTTGTTTTCTTTGTAGTTGGAGATGTCGGTGTGACCAGATTCATCGCCAGACCTCCACAGGCAACATACTTCACAAACTTAGTCAAGTTCTTTAGGAAGCAATGCCTAGATTTGAATAGTTTGGTTTCTGAAGCTCTCGAGTAAGAACAATATATTTCTATTTCTTAATTTTTTTGGCACAAAGTCTGCTCTGCTTTAACCAATTTCTATTATTGCAACAGTGGTCCTGGTTCAGATAAGAGTTCTACGATTCTTTCTGCAGTGGATGAGATTGAGGATTCACTTTACTATTTCAGTGACATAACATCAGCGGGTATTCCTGATGTCGGTGCATTGTTGACGGATGGAATTTTGAAGGATTTAGTGTTTCCTTTGCTCCTCCCATCTTTGGAGACAGACTCTACTTATGTAAAGGACTCATATCTTGTCTATTATAAGCATGGGTTTTTAATGGACTGCATCATTTTCAAATATGTAATGCTGCAAATTCATTAATGTGCATGAATAGTTTTGAAATAAATGTTCGAGTTTGCTGCTTACAGATGGGAAATTGGGAAGTTAGCCTTTTCTGTTTTTTCAGTATGTAAAGCTAGCGATTTGGAAATTAATTGATTGAGTCCGTGTTCTCAATAGGGTATGCATTAACTTGTATTTTCATTTCAATGGTCAGCAGGTAGTGCATGTTGGTCCTGTCACTTCTTTGTACTTGATTTGCTGCATCCTTCATATCCTCAAAACCAAAGATTTGGCGAATATCATAGCAGCTGGGCTTTTTTGTTCACCGGAGGCATTTGTAACGAACTCTATACATAAGGAGAATGGGGATTTGCCAGAAATTGATTGCAGCCATGAAAGCAAAGAACTAGAAAGCGGGAATTTTCAGCATAAAAATGTTGAACTCCAACTTATCCTGCCAAACAGTTCCAGTGGTGCTCTGGTTAATCAACATAAGGCTCTCACGACAAATTTGGGCACATATTCCAGTGCTTGTGTGAGGTATTGTTTAGTTGATGTTGTACTTTTTTTTTTCTGTTTATCCTGTGGTTTCTTACTTTACTTATCCCACATTACTGAATTTGTTAGATTTTTCTAGTTAAAGCTTGCTTATGTTAGGACATTGGTAGTATAGTAACACCCTGGGATATTCTTACTTCACGCGACATGTCATCCTTTTTCATAATTCTTATATATATATTTGTTTAGTATCATGTGCCGCAAACAGTAATATTGGAGCCTTAAATCCCTTTAGTATAATCTGGTATACAGGTTCTGTCTATCCACTACGCTTATGGTGAAACAAATATTCTGAGCATAAAGTAAGTTGATCATGACAATCACTTTCTGTGTTTGGGTTTTAAATGAAGGAAAGACCGAGGAAAACACATATAAAATATCCCTTCTCACGCATTTTAAAAATTTCCCTCTTTCTTTTCTTACTATCCAAGCACACCATTTTTCGTTCTTACCAGAGAGTAAAATAGCAGTATGGAAAAATCCCGGGATATCGCTATTCTAGATGGAGTGTTTTTATGGGAGATAGGCGATTGTCGTGATCAATGGGTTACCTTTTATGAGAGGGTAGGAAAAGATGGTCATGAAAAGTCACTTAGTTCATTCTTACTGGAGAATGCCCCATCTATGTTGGATTTTGATTATTTTTTCCGAAAATAAAAATCTGACTTATACCTTTTATAGGGAGACGTTACTTTCATACATAAGAAGTGGTAGTGAGGTGGAAACGTCTGGTTCTTTGAGTGTGCTGGCCATGCTGTTGCAGACTAAAGGTAACTTTTACTTCTATTATTATGCTTTCTCTAGCATCTCTTTGAATTTCATCCTTGTTGACCTTTTATTCTGTTCCAGAACTGGATGAAACGATGCTTGATGCTCTTGGAATCCTCCCTCAACGAAAAAAGCACAAGAAACAGTTGCTGGTATTTGCATTGAAGATATAGCATGCATGTGTATACTAGGAAAAATAGCGTCGAAAATTTATACACTCTTTAATGAATCCAATTGATTTTTCTTGTTCTCTTGTTGGGAAGGGCTATGAATCTGACACAATTAGAACTTTAGAAGGAAATAATGGAAATTTTATACCGTCTTAGAAATTGTGTTCTCTAAGTGCTTGGATCTAGGAAATTGTAAATCCACAAAAACTAAGTCTATTTTTTCAGAAGGGTTCCACTTTGACTGGCAGAGAATGCATGTGTGGCGAGTAAAGTTTTGGGTTAATGTTAATTGTATGCAACTGATGCTTTTCTCCTTTACCAGAGGTAGTGTCAACTTAGTTGCACTGGATATACTTCTCCTACAATTCGGAAATTAGACTTAAGCATGTGGCAGTTACTAATTTATGATTAGTACAGACTTGAGGCCCTGCTTATACTTTGTTTTAGAATGTAGGGCCTATAATCAGGTATTCTGCCCAGCCTTTTTCTTTTTAAATTTTCTCTGGCAACATATCTGTTTTGCTTAGCGTTGGCTGAAATTCGATGATGGGATAGTGAAGGGTTGTTAATTTATATCCTTCTTAATTGATGCTGTTATACTTATACTGTTGATTTATTTGCCTTTCTGGTACATCTCCTGCAGGAAGCATTGGTAGGGGAGGCTTCCGCAGAGGAGCAGCTTTTTTCTTCAGAAACCAGAGACGTCTTTAGTACAGAGCTCGATGGTTATCTGCAACGGATAAAGGTGTGGGTCTCTGTTCCTTGAATGTCTTTAATGCCGTACATATTTTCTCATTTGAGTTTGTTCTGGGAGCTAGTTCTAAATCCTTTTCATAATCTGTATCTTGCAACTTGTTTATTGAAGAATGTTATGCTGCATAGATAGAACTGTATTAGATGTTTGGTACGGTTATACAACAAGAAGCTTTCTACTTGGCTTGGTCATGATGGCTCCTGCTTGAAGGGCTTTTGTTTGGGGTATATAAAGCAATAATTGTGAAGTTTTTGTCCTTACTGTTAAAAACTGTCCTTCAGGTCAAAATGTTTACCGCTGCTGCTGAAGCTTTATGCCTATGCTAGTTGCATCTATGGGTGTTCATGCATTTTGAATCCTTTTTCTATGATCCCATCCTCTTATCTGCATCCCGTTGTTAATTATTGAATGAACTATTTGATCCTTTGGAGTTTCATGTTTTCTTTTGTTTTTCTTGGCTTTCATTATAATTTTAAATTGATTTTTTCATAAGTATTGAATTTGAATATGTTTCTTCACAATTTGAATTTGTTCTGTATAGAAGAAACTATCATGCTTTGATGACCTTGTAGGATCCTGCATTTTTGGAATAAACTGAGAAGAGAACTGTATATAAGCATTTTTACCGTTAACTCGATATTTTTTCAACTTTAATTTTCTCACAGAGCCAATATGAAGTGTCAAGTTCCACAGAGGAGGAAGGTTCTAGCCCTAGGGTACACAGATCTCAGGTAACATTTGGGATAATATTGATGGTCGTGCTCATTTCAAAGAACTTTTCTAGAGCTGATTGAAACTTTTAAAATTTTTTGGCATTGTGCTTTTCTATTAAACCATTTAAAATCGGTAATATACAGAGAATTTGCTTGTGATAATATAAAATCTTTTTCAAGGACAATAGCTTATATGAATTTATAGTGGCAATTTGGCAGTTTCGTTAGCCATTTAATTTATTTGGAAGTGGATCTTATGTGCACAAAAGATTGATGGACTACTGAAGTAAAATGCTTGTGCTTGTTTAAGTTTACTAGTGATATGTGTATTGCATGTTTTGCTTTTCTTCAAGGTGCTAGACGCTCTGGTCACACTATTTTGCCGATCAGATATATCAGCAGATACATTATGGGATGGGGGTTGGCTTTTACGCCAATTGCTTCCTCATGGCGAGGCTGACTTCAGCAGTCATCATCTCCGTTTACTCCGGGTAAGTGCCATCAATTGGACAATGTATCTAACGCTAAAGAATAGTTGAATTTTTCTCACTGCTGCTTTGTTGCTTTTTAAATCAGCAGTTTCTCCTAATTTTCCAAAAAAAATTTTGCTTATTTGATAAAACTTCAATCTTAGTTTTTTAATCTACAAATTTAGGGGTTGGCATTTGAATAAACCATTGGGTGCAGGAAGCATACAGGAATTGGGTTCGCTCTTTAATACTGGAGATTAGAGGAGTATGGCCTGACCTTCTTGTAACTGTACTTAGCAGTGAGTGGGGAAAATGCAAAAGAGGTATGTAACAAAGTTAGCCTTTTCCTGATCTAATCTGATTCTATCACTTGACGGCGGCGTTTCTTATTGTAGCAATGGAGGCATCCAAGCCCCGAAAGGAGCCAAACAGCATATTGCTCTCACTATGCCTGTCTCACAAAGGTAAAGTTAACTGCTCCTTTTTTTGAAGGAGTCTAGTTAAAGTTGCCAATTCTTTTTCAAAACCTCCTTCTCTTGTCTCATTACTGTAGTCCTTAAAGGAAACTTTTCATCATACCGAGACATAAAAAGGACTTGACTTGATTTGACTTTTGTAACAGAGGGCGTTCAGAGTGATTCATCTTTTGGTGCCAGTGAAAGGATGCTAGAGGTGGTAAAGGTTTGTGTTGGTTAGCTCTCTACCCATGTACCACTGATGCTGCCGGTTCATTTCATGTTATATTTATCTTCAAACACGGTGGCATACTCTGTGATTATATTGTCACAAGTAATCAGCTTGTGCATGTTTTTGAAGATTGTGGTGTATGATCAGGAAGTTTTTCTTCTAGGTGCTTGTGCTACTTCATCAACTCCTGTTATTTTCGGCTGGTAGAATATTACCCGAGAAACCTCCTATTGATCCTCGAACAGACAACCCTGACAATTCCCGTGCCAAAGCTGCTGGCATCGATGTCTCTGGTCCGAAACCTGGTACCGAAATAAATCTCGGTGAGCTTCACTTAGTAATGTTTGGATCTATTATTCTTTTATGGTGTCTGAGTTAAGTTAGTTTATCATAAAAGTTTTACTTGTTATGTTCTATCGGGGACGTAAGGGCTTAGTGGTTTGAAGAAGAGCAAGATATTTTTCATTCAGTGTGGAGAGGACTGATGTCGGTTGTCTAATTTACTTGTTCACTTTCCTCTGCAGTCGATGCTCTGTCATGCAGGATAGCCTTCGAGAGGGGGAGGGAACGACATCTTTGGTTTATTGCTGTCGCTGTAGAAATGTTGGGGTGGGTTATTCTTGCCGAGGAATTACCTTTAAAGCAGCATAAAGGGATTGTCCGCGTTGCTGCTCCTTTGGCTGGTTCAAATGTAAGAAAATGTTAATCGCTCTTCCTCATCATTTGATGCTATGCCCTGGAGTTATTCTATATAGAGGACTGAAATCCTCAGTTCTGTAAAGGCTGATAATTTGAACTAATTCTAACTAATTAATGTTTGTGTGCAGCCTAGAATTGACGATAAGCATCCGAAATGGTTGCACTTACGAATCCGTCCATCCTCGTTACAACCATCAGAAACTTCTAAATCTTCCCATGGAAGCATGAAGTCTAAACCCTTAGTAGATGGAAGGTGGACCCTTGCATTCAGGGATGAGGTCTCCTGCAAGAGTGCGATGACAATGGTTCGGGAGGAGATGCAGCTACAGAGCAGAGAGGTGGAGAGAAGACTCAAGCCTCTACTTAACCTTGAAGAGGCCACACGGATGAGGGACGACATTTCTCAAACACCTTGAAGATGACCGCTCAGTAGTAATGCACGCCTCTCCCTATTACGATATTATTCATGTAGATTTGCCAAATATGTAGGTTAGAGCTTTTTGTTTTCTTTTTCCCTCTTTTGTGTAGCCATTCGTTGTATATGAGCTGTTTTGCTGAAATAATGTCTTTTAGGGTCAGCTTGTTTCTCGTATACGCCTGGGGTGTGAGGCCTTCTCGCATCCAACTTGCGCGGGCAGTGTAAAAGCTCTACATTTGGGATTAAGAGTTTTAACGCCAAAGTGGACTATGCTAATCAGGGCTACTTTCACTGATTCATGCAAAATCTAGCCAGTTCTGTGTTATGTTTGTCATTTTCTGGGAATGTTAACTGTGCAGGTCTCCAGCAGACTCTGGCAGGTTGCCCGCATGTACTATGGCTCAACGGCAGGCAGGTTGCCCGCTTGGAAACATTCGAGGGTCAAGAACTCTTCCGGGACCTCCCATCTCTTAACTCTTCCCAAGAGCTCAACCATGACCATAACATTCCTCCTCCTCTCCTTGCTCGGCGACCCCCAGATTTGAATTTGGAGTGCTGTGAAACGTGCTCAGGCCGAGGCCATATCCCCCTTTTGAAAGATCGCCGGCAAGGATCATAACTAAAGCCTCGTTCTCAATTGGTATTTGGAAAGCCTGTGATTCATATTTTCAGTTCCTGGGTAATGGATGACAGGAACGGTTCGAATGAAGAACAAGATTATTGCATCCGACTACTTTCTGGAATTGAAATTACATTGCAAGAAACAATAATTCAAAACCAAAGAAATGGATCGTCATGCTTATTTTCTTATTTCAAGAGTGTAAAAGGTGTGGGCTTATTTCAAGAGTGTAAAAGGAGTGGGGGTGGCAGCCTGTTGACATGTCTTTCCAATTCTGTGTTTTGCAGACGATGAAGGTCAGGATCTTCGAGGGACGATCTTCAAGGGATGGGCCTCGGTGTTGAAGACCCACTGATCCAGAGGGATGACCGTCGGCGGCGAAAACAAGAGGTACAGGTACTTGAGAGTCTCTGCCAGGAAGAAGCTCTGCATCTCGTTGTCCCTCCCACCGCTGTTCACCTGTCCATTTACCTCCATCATTCGTCATCTGTTTTTATCTTTTATCAGTTTCAAAAAAGCAACCGCAGCGCTAGGATTTTCGACGACAACACTCACATCCTTGACCCCGACATATCCCGTGTCTACTCGGCAATTATTCTCGAAAGCTTGGAAAATGTTCCACCCCCACTCACGGTACTTGTTCTTCCCTGTTAGCCGCCACAGATAAAACATGGACTCCACCGTCTCTGGCCTCTGTTGGTTGAATGCTTCACTCACAACCATGTCCTGTTTATAAAATCCACAAATCGTCATAGCACTGTGAAAAGCAGAATGGGTTGCAGACCGTGCCTCCTTTTTTGAAGCTACCAACCTTTCCGGGGACAAATTCGTAGGTCTCTCCCGCTAGCTTCGTTGTGGTTGTCTGGTAGAAATTGTAACAGGTCCTTCCAAGCTGGGACGGCAAATCCCCCCCAACGTACCCAGACAAAAATATATCAGGTTGAGATTGCCAGGAACCATCGTCCTCGGATAATCACTAGAACTAGCACATGGTACCTCCTCGGCGAGGGACATCATTTTTTCTGCTTCCGAAGGGGCATACCCGGAAGATCCCAGAGCCAACATCCCAGGGGTGAAGCAAGCCAACTCTTGCATCTGCAGTTTGGATCGTAGATAGGTTATTTGCATGCACACAACATACCCACAATGCCATCAGAATAGCGAATAGTTCGATGTACCCTGCGAGTAAGCTGATCTCCCCTCTTGTCACAGATATATACATAGCCAGAGGGACTCGATTTCCTCACCAATCCCCATAAGCCCTTCATCGACTTCTCCCACATACCCCTATCTCAAGAACACAGCTCATTTAGTCACAGAAGGATAGCACCGAGTGTCCGAAAAAGAGAAAATATGCGATTGACATGTTATTGATGCCCTCCGCACCTGTAAAATTTGACGGCTTGAGTTTTGTTCCCCTGGATCCATGCCTTCAGTAGGTACTCGTAATAGCTGTAAACATTACAATGGACTCGTCACCTTCCACTAGTTAACATGAGGTTGATCGTTTTAGGCTCTACCTGTCGCCCATCGCGCCGAATGAAATGTCAGATGAGGACGGTCTGCCAGTATTAGGATCGATCAGCAAGGGAAGCAAGCCGTTGGCAGGGGAATTATCATTCAGCACTTTAATGACGTTTTCCGCCTGAAAACAACAGTCAGCCACCAACGACGTAGATCCGAGATGTTGCTTTTTGAAGGGATCGGCAGAAGTGAAAACCTTGCGCTGGTATTTTGGGTTATTTGTCCTTTGTGATAAGGCAGTGAACTCGAGTTGACTCGTCCCTATCTCAGCCAAAACGCTGCTTCCCTGGACACGAGAGCCAGAGGCATCTATTGGAGAACACGCAGGAAAGGCCGGCGTGGGGTTGGAAGAGTTTTTACCTGATTCGAATCCCAGTTGTGTGCCTTTCCGGTGGCCAAGTTGATACTATTCAAAGGGATCCCCTTTTTTGTGTTCCATGCCGGCAGTAACCTGTCGGCTATGTCCCTGGCCTTGTCGAGGAAAACTTTTTCTCCCGAGAGGTCATAGGCGCTCACAAGACCCCCTACAGATCTGACGAAAGGGAGGAACAGAGGAGATTATGCGTAAGGTTGTGGAACGGAATGTAGGGGAGGAGGGTATTTCTTCGTGAACCTGATGACAGTCTCGAACACCTTGGCGTTGTAATTCTTGTCAAAGTCCAAGGAATTCGCGACCCAACTGTGATTGCATCCGCGGGTGGTATTATATCATATCAACTGAAATTCCCGATTGGAAAGCACAGAGCGTAGAGAGATCGGGAGATTTTTACTCTTTAGCCCGATGGAATTGTTCCTTCAGATCCATGATGTAGAGAGTGCTCAGAGAGTCCACAATAGTTATTCCCAGACCACCGAAGCTGTTTTCCCCGTTCTTTGTCAGAGGCTGTCGACATATGTCGTCAGAAGACACCCAGGAAACACGTCGCCGACAAGGGAACTTAGCGGCTGAATAAAGCAAGGACGAACCTGAAGCTCGTCATAACCCCATGCATACTTTTCGTAGGAGGTCCAGGCATGAAGCATGGCTTCTTTGACCTTTTGTCTCCTGTATGCCGTCACAGGATCGCCATCCCCTGCAATCCTCCTGCCTCTCAGCTGCACGTGATCGCGAAACATTATACAAACTTAACAAAACAAGGCCATAAGCGTCAAGTATGGCATGGAGCAGCACCCGAGCTTTAGTTGAGAGATCACTCAGGTCACCGGCGACAAAGGAAATAAAGATGTTTGCAATCAAGGCGAGCATCATCAATTGTGGCCGTCCCATTTTTTGAGGCTTCGAGAGTGAGGTGGTGGTCGATGGCCCCAGTTGGGGTTACACATTTATACTCAAGGAAGACCTTGATAAGCATTCCTTTTAAGACGGCTGTTCGCAGATAGCAGCTAGGCAAATCAGACGGTCGCGGCCGGAGGATCTAAAATTATTCCTAGGAACCTCCCCATCCGGCACTTAGATCTTCACTCCCCCCCAGCTGTTTTTACGCATCATTTCTTACGTCCCTCAGATCAAACAAAGAACAACTGTGATCGTGTAGGCGCGCCCTTCGGCCTGGCACGTAGCGATCCGAACGATACGAGGATCCGGGCCCGCTTCCCCTGGTATCCTCCGGTCAACGCCATGACACGAGCATTGAGCGCTGTGAAGGATATCGGGATCGATCCTCCCCCGATTCCTAATCGGGCCTGCTCAGGCCTTCGCTGATCGTCTCCATGCTCCTTGGAAAGGCGAATGGCAAAAGGAGAAACATGATCCGTACAGTAGAAATTTTCGGGAGGATCGAAAGCGGCTCGTGTCGCCTTCTATCATCCATGATGGCTCCATAAAAATTGTGTTGTTATTGCTTAACTTAGGTAAGCTATTAAAGGGTCGCCACCGACTTATTTTTAATAAAACTGCTTAAGTTGGAAAAACAGTTCTGTTTGAGAATTCCTAATTCCTAATTCTTACATCTAAACATGCAAAGAGGTGACGTTTGCTCCGAAAGTTTGCGTTTGGTCAACGGGGGTTGGACCTGATCCGGGCATCACTCCGGACTCGTGTCACTGTTTTATGGGCGTTGAACCCGAACTCATGTTTGTTAATTTATACCCAGCTTGCGGGAATAAACCTAAACGCCTATGACATACGTGTAAACACAACAATTATTGAGATAAAAGAGGGCGGGGATGGGTATTGACTGTGAGCCTATGCACCTGGGCCCGCAGCCTATTACAGGTGAGTATGTAATTTGGTTCGGGAGGCCCGCTGTAATAACCCATATTTTTCTAGTTATGAATGTAAATTGAGTTGTACATATGGTATGAATGTGTAATGAAAAGAGAAAATTCGTGAGATAGTAAGATTGAGTCCAGAACGGTGAATGAATGGTTTGAATATGGACAGCCTCCTAAGTGAGGAAGTAATGTTCAGAAGTATACGTGCAAGCGACGGGTTGACATTTTCATTATTATGACGATAAACTTGGGGTTGTTGCGGATAAAACATGTTTAACTTTGAAATGGAGAACCGAATCGGTTATGGCAGAAAATTCAAGGACAATTTTAGCCCCAAATGTCGATGAAAAGTGAATAATGTGAAGCGGAGAAAGGGTGGTTGATGTATGCGAAATGGCTGCCCAAATACTCCTCGGCGTCGCCTGCGGACAGCCCATTTTCGTGCGAATTAATGGTTGAAATTTTGCCGCAAATCCTACAGGTTTAGAAGCACGACAAAGCTTGTCAAATAAGACAAAATAGTGATTAATGAGTTGGATTAATTAGGACTAATTAAGATGGATTATTAACGCTAATTAAGCATGAATAATTAGTGCTAATCGGGGCCGTCTTTTTCCACAAGCCATGGATGGCGGGGCCCACTTGTCATCATTTCTAATAAGAAGCTTAGGAGGGCTGGAAAAAGGGGAGAAAAGAGCATATAGACGTCCTTGACTAAAGGGAGAAAAGGAAGAAGAAGAAGAAAAAAAAAATAAGAAGAAGGGAGACAAAGTGCAGGCTGGTTTGGTGGTGAAGAAAGGAGCGAAACGGAAGGGCTGCCATCAAGGAGGAGCATGAGAAGGCCCCTTCGTGGACAGATTGTCCGAAGGAGGAAGGAGTTGGAACGTTTTTGCTCCGGACAAGACGAAAGGTGTGGTACTCAATTCCCTTCGTTTTTCTTCTTGCGAAATGGCCATAAAACTCGTTAGCCTTGAGTTTTGCTCGCTGTGAATGTGTTGTTTGATGAGGGAAAGGGGATGGCCATACCCTTGGGATGGTAGGAGATGGCACCTCAGACCCTTGATTATGCGACGGATGCGCGGACTCAAACTGCATGTGGGCTAGCCGATGGTTTGCGGTTGAGCGTGTGTATCGAACGACAATCGTGTGGGGGCTGGCCATGCGAGAACTCATCCGTATACATGAGGTGGAGGTTATATTGAATTATGAATGGATGCTCATGGTGATTGTGGGATGTTCGGGAGCGAATTTCCCGGTTTGTGTGGTGTATTGGGCTGAAAAATGGATTATTTTGAGTGTGTTTATGCGAGTACATGGCTGCCTATTTGGAATGTATACCTTGGCATGTAATTGAGGCCCGGGAATAGGGTAAATGGGGAATGGACGGGCTGGTTCGTCGGTAATGAGAAAAGGAAAGGACGAAACTCCTTCGGTAATGGTTGCGGACAAGCACGAGCGTTCGTGGATGCGAACTTACGAATATTGAACAATGTTATTAAATGAACAAGAGCTGGAAAGGGGACTTGTTATGGTCATTCATAGCCGGTCCGGAGTTGATACTCCTCGATGAGATGAGGGTTTATTAAGTGTGAAAGGAACGAATAAATGAAAGTGATCGAACGACCCACGTATCGTGGGCGGAATGGAAGTTTACGACGATACATTGTCACGCCCATGGGACTGCCTTGTGAGGCGGATATGAGGAGGGTTTGGACAGAAGATATCCACCCTCAGAATAGTGTATTGGACAGCCTAGTTGGCTGGAAAAGATGAGCGAAAAGCTAAGGCACGGAGGGAAGTTTCATGGTTTTACGCACCCGGATGGGTTGATCCGTGGTAGCTGAATGTTGTGCGGCTGAAAATACATGAACATGAGGCTTTTATGGGGCGTGCGTAGGCTGAAAATGCGACGTTCCCGGATGCCGTTGGAAACAATTTAGTTGCGATCCTTAAAAATTTGGAAACGCAATGGTGTATGTCGGAATTTTGAGACGAGGTCTCGATTTTGAGATACGTCAATGAATGTTATGAGCGATTGGTTGCGTGTGCTTGAGTTGTCGTACCTAGTCATTTGATTAACGTTATTGCGTGTTTTTGGCAGGTCATAGTAGTGATCGATGCATGCTTATCTTCTTGTTCGATAGATTGCTTCCGATGTATAAATTTTTATAACTCAATTGTATTCGAATTGTGTAATACTTTCCAATTATTTTTATTTTTATTTTTATTTTTATTTTTATTATTTTTTTTTAGGGTTTAGGGTTTAGGGACGCATCTGCAACCCTAAACCCTAATCCAATTATTAATAAAATGATCGATGAGTTTTCTTTTAGGAAATCCATGGGTCCTTTCACCCGCACCTCCCCTTTATACCTGAAATGTCAGTGTTGCTTTACTTCGGACCGACGGTGTTTAGGCCGTGGTAAATCCAACAAAATGCGGTTTGTTATACGTGCCTTCAAGCTTTCTGTCTTCGAACTTTTGTTAAACTCCCGTGAAGTTGGGGTGTTGTATGGCCCCGCTGATGTTGATCACCTGCGTATCAAAAGATAATATTTCTTGGTGGTAAATTCTCGTTGTTTTACATGCACAAATTGGTCCTCAAACTTTTATGGTGACTCTCAAATGGGTCCGAACTGAATAAGGGAGCCTAAAAATTACCGATTTGTTTCCGAAATATGAATTAACCAGTCCCATTCTTTTCGTTCTAAACTAAGTCACGGAAGCGAGTGAAGTGTTACGCACTAAAAATGAATTTTGCTTCGTTAAAATTTAGAAATTAAAAACTCGACCGAACTAATTCAGAATCGGTCGCCTAATCATGTTTAGGGATAATAAAAGAATTAATTGTAATCCGTTCTTAATCATGTTTAATGATCTTTTAACGGTAATACACAATTTGAAGCTCTACATATCGGAATATTGATGCTAGACGGCTAACATCTGGTATTAGATGATACCTAGATCTTAAACCTTGTCCCGTTCATTTTCCGTCTCAAGACTTTCAATCCAATTCAACAGTAATGTTTCATTGCAGTGTCAATGCAGGAATCTGGATCTTATTTCAACTAATGCTGGATTGAATCTGAAAAGAGAAGCCGAAACAATGACTAATTGGCGAATCTAAACCATCGTGCCTTGCTTCTAGGCAGGCACATAACTCTGCATCGACTGTTGCTTATGCCATGGCCGTGTCTCTATTTAGAAGAAAAATGACAAGACTAATAAGCAGGAGCGAAGAACAAGGAGTGTTGTGTTGGTCCTTTCCTAAATCCTCGGTCTGATAGAACATACGCAGATCAACGCTGTCGTCGTCTCCTTTGTTTTCATCAAAAGGGCAAAGGGAAAAAGGAAACTGCGGGGCCTCCTCCCACAAGAGCTTTCTGTTATTTCTTCCTAAAGGGCTTAGGGACGTTCCCGATTCCGCCGTCGTCGTCGGCTTCCTTGATCGACTTGGAGTTGGGCCCCCTCACGAACCGTCCCTGACGTCAAACAAAAACCCAACACCAGGACCCGAGTTAGGGGCATGCTGGAATTCCCCCCCTGCTTGATATTGAAAACACCTGAGGAAAAAGAATGAACAAAACCAGCCAACCTTCATCCTGGGGCGACAGTCCGCGTTGAGCTTCCTGACCTGGTACCTGATCTTCTTGGACAAGAGCCGCGTCCGTCTCTTCTCCTTGTAACGTTGGACGCTCGTCTCCCTCGTCCCTCCGCCTTCCCCAAACAGATCTATCTGCGCCAGCCTTGCCTGCACCCCAACCCCAACCCCCACCCCGATCTCATTTCATTACTACACCCTCATCCTCCATCTGCTACCAACATTCACTATTATTACATCAGAACTCCAAAAAAGTGGTCCCCACACAAAAAAACCAAGCAACTGATCCAAAGTCTTTGAATTAAAAAGTGCAGGAATTCATGATTGACAACTTTTATCAGTTCTCCCTTACATTTTTTCCCTTTTGGTTTGTTCTATTTAAAAAAAAAAGTGTATAATTAGCATATTATTAGGAGAAAAGTAGTCAAACCCAAGAAAATTTAATTTATAAAAATGAAGTGAAAGTGTTTTCTGTGTATTATTCGGGAAGAATTGCTCTGCTTATACCAGTGAAGACAGACTCCTCCTGCATTCCACAATGAAGAGGCAACAAACATATCTGGACTTACCGCGATATCGATCCCAGTGGCTTCCGGGGCAGGACTGTCATCCGGGAAAGGGGAGCCTCGGCCGGACCACGCTTCCAACACATTGTTGTAATCCAACTTCAGTATCAACCCTGCCATCTTTGCTCCCGACTCTGAGGTCGCAAGGGAATCCTCCTTCACCTTTACTAGTTCGACATTGCTAATCCTCTCTATATGGGCTTCTATCGAAGGAACTGGCTGCGGTTTCTCGACCTTCTTCTTTTTCTTCTTCTTCTCGGTCACCGAGTTGTTGCTCGATCCCCCGCTTGGATTAAGCTTCGGGGATATCGCGTTGACATCGACGGTCGGGAAATTCCACCAATTCACTTCGCCAACATCCCTCCAGGCACTAACTCCCTTCCTCCTAAACCCGTAGCATATGTCCAATCTTCCGCCTAATCCTAGCAATGCCCCGGGATTATTCCTACACCAAGAAGGTCTGAACTTAGCGACGCAGGTTTGTCCATTCGGATTCTCCGTTTCCTGGCTGACGACCTTCTCCCCGATGATGCTGTCGATAATGCCCTCCTCGATCTCCTCATCCAAAATGGATTCAGTCTCAAAATCATCTACGTAGTCTTCGTCATAGCGAGCGGCCTTGGACTGAATCTCGTTTTCCTCCGGAGTTTGGCAGGACCTCCCGCCGGAAGGAGAAAATTTCGGCTCGATCTGGAAGAAAGAGGGCTTCTGTTCTTCGCTCGTATGGTGGATTAGGAAAACGGATTCATCCCTGGCGACTCGGAAGGGAAGAAATAACTCGGAGGAATCCTCAGGGGAATTAGCGCGATGTGGCTTGTGCGACTTTCGTGGGTCGGTCAGTTGCTTGGCAGGGAAGATGCTGGGGTAGGCCGTGGAGAGCAGGGCAGCCGCTTCATTGTACGTCTGGTTGGGTCGTTTCCTCTGGGTCCGGGCTTTCCGGGTGCAGATGGAGAGCGGGGAGTTGCTCGACTCGGATATCGTAGAACTAGGGGAGGAAGAGGCGGGCGAATTCCAGGTGGCCGCCACCGTTGTTGTGGCTTTGACTATCTCGAGATCAAATCCATAGGTCCTGCTCCCACCACTCAAACACGAGGACATCTTATCCTGGGGCGTGCAGGGAATTCCACCAAGAAGGACTAAAACCCTGAACCCTGAAAGAACAACATACCTAAAAGAAAGGAAGAAAAGAAAAAGGGTCAGTTCTGTATGATTGGGGAATGATACCAAAACAGTCAGATGAGAAGTGAATGGTGTACTTTGAAAGGGCTTTTGCTGGAGAGCTCCGGGAATTGCTCCAAAAAAAGATGCTCCCTTTCTTAACTCTGTGTGCATGCAGGGGAGTTGTTAAGTTACTGCCCCTCTGAACTTATAGCTGGGTTGGTGGGGAACTCCTGCTGATTGATGATGGTGGTGATGAGTAAAAAGGAAACAGGAAAACCCTCGAGTCGTTCTTCACCGTTTTCATTTCTTTTCCCCTGAAAAAGGGTGGACTACATCCAAGGGGAAGAAGAGAAGGAAGTATCCATCCGAATGGGAGAGGGAGGAGTGGGGGGTGGGCACACACTGCAGCAGCAGTAGGGCATGGCTGGGAGGGTCACGAGGTGGAAAGAAGGAAAAGCAAACGGTACACTGTTGTCTTAAGGGAGAACTAAACTAAATAATGAACTCGTTCTTACAAGAAGAAGAACATCTTTGTCTTGGGGGTCTGGCAATGATACCCGGGTCCACCAGCAAGGGGGAGGGCCCACTTTAATATGTTTGTTGTAATAAAAGGGTGGGGGGAAAGAAGAAGAAAAGCGTAGCCTTATCTGATGACATGGCAGTTTCCGAATGGAGGAGTCGGATTCTTGAGGTCGTCCTACGTGGTGGAATGTCATGTCCCTTTTTCAGATTTTTCAAATAACAAAGAAACAGCAGAGATGGATGGATAGATAGATATTCACGTGTTATCAAGAAACGAGAGTTTTGTTCCTTAATGACGCATTTGACGAAATATTTTGTCAAATGATGCATTAAGGAAAATAATTTGCGAATTAACCCACATAAGTCGGCCTTTGTAAGGCCGACTTTAGTCTTGGCGAATGAAAGTCGGCCTTTCTCGCGTGATTTTTTTTTTTTTTGCCTTCGAATAAAAAAAAATGCCTAAGTGAGGGAAGTCGGCCTATAAATTTTTTTTTGCCTTCGAATTAAAAAAAAAAAAGCCTAAGTGAAGGAAGTCGGCCTTACAAAGGTCGACTTCCCTCTTGTGAATGACCATTGAAATTTTTTTTTTACTAAGTGTAGAAAAGTCGGCCTTTGTAAGGCCTACTTCCTTGAGGACGGAAGTCGGCCTTACAATGGTTGACTTTGGTGGGTCATTAAAGGAATATTGAAACTTAAGGTGTCATTTGGCGAAATATTTGTCAAATGACGTCATTAAGGAACAAAATTCCAAGAAACGAAAGCGAAAGCCAAAGTGTGTGTGTGTGGCATGGGAGTATCATACATTCCTGTTGTTTGGTTCAACGACACTCCTCTCAATCCTAGACCCCTTTTTTTTTCCTATTCCTGCCCGTAAGGATTATCGTTTTTGTCTTGTTTTTCGTAGGAATTTTATCACGTCACGCCGTTTTCGTATCATGAATTTCACATCACTCATGAACGTTAAGTGAACAAAATAATCTACCACCGTCAATGTTATTTGGTAACAAACACTATAATGAAACAAAGCTCGATATCAATCTCTCTCCTCCCCCTTTTTTGTTCATCATGTAGCAGCATATTATAACTCTACACAAATAAGAAACCCCTAATTAACGGGGTTGATAACTTTTTTAACTCTAATCAATTTCACGACTTAAAGACTCAATATTACGTCCGGTCCATTATCTCTATTATTTCTTTCGTTAATCGTCTCCGCTAACGGAATCCTACGTGGCAATTAACGCCGTGAGCGCCATGTTTTATTTATTTTTCCTTGGGCCAAATTATCAAATACATGTTAAACTTTTTCACCTTTTTTTTTTCCAATTTAGTCTAACATTTTGAAAAATATACTCTTACATCTCAACGTTATATTATCCGTTAACCGTCCTCAGTATGAACAAATGTTATAATAGATTTTTTTAGCTATTGTAGTTGTTCAAATTTGAATCAAGTTAAATGTTTTAAACATATCAAGAATTACTAAATTTCAGAATTTGCACACGCAAACACATTATCATACATTAGATAAGAAACTACACTGTCATTATCCAAGTAAATAACCCTATATAAATATGTCAACATTATTATACAAACACACAACTCCAGACTAACACTGTGGAGATGTCAATTAAGTTTTGGGGTTAGGGTCAGGATCTGGAGTTGAGAGTCATGGTGGGATAGTGGTCGGTCGGGTACCAATATAGGATGGGTCGGGAGTATGATTAAAATATGCGTTAAGAGTGTGAGTAGAATATATTTAGGGCTTTAGACCCCGAAACCGGCAGGATTTGAAAACAAAAAAAACTCCTAAATCCTAATTCGGATGTTTTTATAAATGTTAGACTAAATAGGAGAAAACTTCACGATATATTTACCTTTTATTTTTTTTTTTAAACTTCACCCATCGTACCCTTTGAACTCTTTTTCCCGGTTCTTTCTTTTTTTTTTTTTAATAAAAAGGAAACAAGGTCAGGGCAAGTAATAAATAAATACTGGAGCGATATTTTTCCTGTCCAAAAATATATAAAAAAAAATGAAATATCCTTCTGGGGTGCACCACCCCCGATGCCTCAACTCGTTACAAAGGGCGACTTTGATTGATTGATTACATGAAGAAATTTTCATAATGGCAAGCATATCCCACGTGTGTGTGCGTGTGGAGACAAGAACCCTCCCTCCCTCCCCCTTATCTACAAAGAAGACACGTAGTTGAATATGTGGCCGTATATACAGGATAAGTTTCATGCCCTGATTTAAAAAAAAAAAGATAGGAGAGGGGATTGGGGGGAATCCAAGAAAACCAATGGCTTAGCCTCGGATGTTCGACATCATCCTTTTGCACCACTCCTGACTCCACCAATTATAAGGTTGTAACGTAATCACATCTCTTTCGTAAAATCTAAATAACTATTTAATTACATGGCTGTTTACGTGAGGGATGATGGGCCTAGGGAACTTTGAATGTCATAATGGGCCTTGTGGCCCAGATTAAAGGCCCAATTACTCGCAGAAAGCAAATGGGAAGGGAGAAGATAGATCCGAAGGAGGGGGAGGGGGGAGAAGACCGAATCAGGGGCAGAGGAATTAGGGTTGATCGGATAGAGAGAGGGGGAGAGAGAGATGGCGATGAGGCAGTTCTACAACGAGATCAGGGGTCTGAAGGTGAAGGAATTGCCTGGTTACGTGAAGCCTATGATGTCTATCAGCTACATCAAGAAGGCCATCGAGAAGGGTCTCGATCGTTACCACGCCAAGTACATCCAGACCAGCTCCGTTGAGCCCCTCTACCACGTCTGCTTCGGCGGCATGGCCCTTTCTTACCTCCTCGCCCTCCCCGAGGAGCGCCGCCACCTCGAGCACCAGCAGCACGCCAAGGATCACTCCTCCCACTGATTCCTTGGTAATCCTTCCCCCCCTCCTCCTCTCTTCTCGACGCGATTTGGTCGAGGCCCCTACTCTCTGATTGTGATTCTCGGTTAGGGATTTTTCTATTGAATGGAAAAATAGTGATGCCAAGGGTGGCTTGCTTATGCTTACTCTTGCAATTGGCGCTTTGTTGGCGTGGCCCTTCTCTCTGTTTTTTGGGAAAGGATTTTTTTTTTTGCCTACTTCTGGATTTCCGGCTAGATGGTGAGAATTCTTCTTTGCCCGTATGTGTTTTGCTGGGTTTAGATTTGGAAGATGAGTGGTGGTTGCCTGTGCTTGTGCTATCATAAAAATTATGCCATGCCTCGAATTGGCTAGGCCTGCTGCTGTATCGCTACGAATGTTGGAACGTTTTCCACTCGGTGTGGAACTTGTGGTTGATATTCTGGTTGTCGTTCAGTTGAATCTTTACATGTTTAAGAATCCCTTTTTCTGGAATAGGTAAATCGAATGTGTGAGGGGTCTCAGAAATTTCCCTAGCTTATGAAAATATTCAGATTCCAAATCTGCTTCTGCTACTGAGATATGTGCTTCCGGATGGTTTGGGTGGCCAATTTTTTACTTCTCTATTGATTGATTGCATAGATGTCTGTGGTACATCTTCTGATACAGCCTCTAGTCATGCTTTCTTCTCAGTAATTTTTATAGTTTCAACATCTTTATTATCATAATATTTCCCTGAGCCTCTTTTTGCCTTCATTTCTCTTCATTTGGCAACAGGGACTGACTTGGTACTGCAGCGACGCCGATTCTTCTCCCTCCTTGAATTTTATTCCAGACTTTTGGAGATTTGTTCTCTCCCTCACCCATCGCGTATGGAAAAATTACAATAATTCGAATTTCGTTGTGACCCTTGGATGGTCGGTACATTACGGTTGTCATATTGCTCTCAGTAAAACTACTTGAGACGAAAAAAAGAAGGGGGAAGAAGTTGTGGTTTATGCCCTTAAGATGATGTCGATTGACTGTGCTCGCGTTCTTGTTACTGGTTGCAGTTAGTGTTTGCCTGTTGGGCTGAACTATCCAAGCTGACCGGTTTAAGCAGTCGTTATCGTGAGACACATGCAGTAAATTCTGTTGTCCGCTACGAAATGCGGGTGGTGGTGGAGGTTTCTTCTCCCTTCGACTTCTCGTCAGACATTGGTAGAAAAGACTAGCTTAATTCGGGGTTGGTGTAACCCAGTGCCATATCACTCGATGACGAGGCAGTAAGATAGGAGTGAGAAAGTGGGCTGGGCCCAAAGGCCCACAGTTAAGCCCATCAGTTTGGGATTCTCCCGCGCCTGATCATTTTGTGACCATTAGCCGGTTCCCAGGGGAGCACTTTCCGAAATTCAGGGAGGTTCATACGGCAAGACACATTGTGAGGTGCATTGGATGTTACACTAATTGTTTATCTGAACCGACGTGAACAATGCTTAATTCACCACTCATCACCATGTCTCGAACAAAGTGATAGTTTGTTTCCTCATGCTTTGTGCGAGCATGGAGGATTGGATTGGCTGCAAGTTGAACTGTGCTCAAGTTATCACAGCACATTACCGGTGACTACTTACCATGAACCTTGAGTTCCTTCAGGAGACTCTCCATCCATGTTACTTCTGCAACACCATCAGTAAAGGCACGACATTCAGCTTTTGTGCTTGATCTGGATGCTACCTTTTGGTTCTGCGACGCCTACATGTGTTCTTTCTATCATTCGGACAGCTTGCGCAATCAGCATAAGTGCTTCACAATTTCCTCTTGCAACTATGTGAGCTAGAAAATATCAAGGCAGCTTGTACTGTCCATGATGAAAATGGCTGCATGATTCATCCCAGTCCTAGATTTTGTATTGACAACGACTCCTTGCCAGAAGAAAGTAAGCCCTCTGAGGATTATACTTCCAGCATTCATGCAGCTGTTACATTCATGACGTTGGCTGAGAAATTGGAGTCTTCTGCTAGAGATTTGGAAGTGGAAGATGGAATGCAAGAACTAAAATACTGAAAAGGATCTCAAATTCAAGACTCTAACACCTTATGCTCCTCGGTTGTCTCACTGTGTTCAAGCAGGGAGGTGAAAAAGGCAAATTAGACCCCACAACAAACCTTTCGATATGATTTTGAATGGTGGTCTTTTACTATCCGAGTCGGCCAGTAAACAATAGCAGAGCTCATTCATGTGGCTCCTTTCCAAGTTTTGGAGTTTTGGCCAAGAATTCAAGCCAATGGACATGATTCCACACAATCAATTCATCCCTAAGTGCTTATTTAAGTATCTACAGTTATCAGTATGCAAAAAAATAATAAGGTGGATGCTCATTTGAAATTATTTTCAAAGCATGACATTATACTGGACTTGCCTCATCCAGGAGCATGCAGAGACAAAGTTACTTTTCTCTTTTATACTATTTGGTTATTGCACTTATTTTGTGGTCCTAGTTCAGATCTTGGTTATATAGAATTTGACTCTGCTTTGCTCCATGCCTTGACTCTCTTTGCTGTTAATGAATACGACTTAAGGGCATCCTGTGTTGCTTGGACTTTGGGTTGCTTTGAGCTGGTTTTCAAGAAAAATCTAATTTGCCAAATTAGTCTATTGTAAAAATTTCATCGTCGACTGACAAAATCTGATTTAGTTGATGATTGATTTAGAGAATCTACTTAGTTCGATGGAAAAATCTAATTACTGAGAGAATCTAACTCAGTCGATGGAGGATTCTCCCAGTTGATTGAAAAATTTAACTCCGATGGAGGATTCTCCATAACATATGAACAAACAGTAAGAACCGGCATTCTTATTGAGACTAGAACTCATAGGGAAGAAAATCGATTTATGGATGGATGATGAGATTCCATGGATACAGAGCCAATTCCAATAGACTTATTAGAGGGTCCCATTGGCGTGCATCCAGTAGGAATTGAACTTACGAATTCGCCAATTATGAGTTGGGCGCTTTAACCATTCAGCCATGGATGCTTAGCGGTCGATGGAGAATATCTAATCTAGTCTTGATGGAGGATTCTCGATGGAGAAAATCTAAGTTTCGAGGATTCTCTCTCGATGAGGATTTCCCCAGTCGATGGAGAGAATCGACGGAGGATTCTCCCCGATGGAGAAAATTTGATGGAGGAATTCTCCCAGATGGAGAAAATCTAAGTCCAATAGACGGAGAAAATCTAACACAGTGGATTCAGATAAATCAGTCAACAGGGAGAAGTGGATAATCTTGTAGATAATATTTTGCTGGTAGAATATCACAATTAAAACGTGCGGAAATTAAAGGTTAGTGAAAGTTGAAGATCAAGAATAATAAGATAACTGCCTAGTGGAAGTTGAAGATCAAGAATAACTGTCCTCTATAAATAGAATGCAAGACTAGAAAAACACACAACACACATCAACAACATCAGACACTTTGTCTTTATCTTAGTTTTAGGGTAGAATCTCTAGGCAATTTTTAGTAATCTCTGTAGTAGTCACTTGTAAAAAAACGACAATAATTGGCTGCATGGTTGTCTTACTGTATTTTGCTCTACAGAAATGGAAGTAAGTGTTTTTGTTAATGCAATCTTTTTTCTGTTATGTTTACCACTGTATTTCTAAAAGACTTGGCGACCACATTCTTTAAACACTGTTTAGTCACTAACAATTCCAGACGTGTTTAGTCGGCCCAAATCTAATCTTTTCGGCGCGAACACGTTTTTGGCGAACACAATAGAAGTCGGAAACGAGTTTCATGTGAACATGCGAAATGTCAACACGTTTTTTGTGCGGTGAGTGAGACGATGATCCCTTCTATGACGAAGGGTTTATTCGATCGCCAGATGAACATTCGGATGATGCTTTGAAAATAGCCATCCGAAAGTCGGATACGCGAATATCTATATCAGCTACAACACCTTTTCAAAAGCTAAAAGAAGCCATGAGTACAGCCCCAGTATTAGCTCTTCCAAATTTTGCTGAGGAATTTTTCATTGAAACAGATGCTTCGGGCACGGGTATGGGAGCTGTTTTAACTCAAAAGGGTCACCCAATTGCATATATCAGCAAAGCTTTTTCGCAGAAGATGCAAGGGAGTTCAACATATGAAAAGGAGCTAATGGCAATGGTCTTTGCCATAGAAAAATGGAAGCCATATCTTACTGGGAGACACTTTGTGATCAAAACTGATCATTTCAGTTTGAAGTACTTGCTGGAATAGAAAATAACCACTGTTTTTCACAGCA
The DNA here is from genome assembly GCA_023653495.1 of Melastoma candidum. Taxonomy (NCBI): domain Eukaryota; kingdom Viridiplantae; phylum Streptophyta; class Magnoliopsida; order Myrtales; family Melastomataceae; genus Melastoma; species Melastoma candidum. Next base: position 12,124,947 of record CM042882.1, on the reverse strand, counting down.
AATGTTTACCCAAATTGCTTGGTCTTGATTATGAAGTGGTGTATAAAAAGAGTAAGGAAAATGCTGTAGCAGATGCAGTCTCTAGGGTGCAAGGATCTGAGTTTTTGTCATTGATTTTGTCTCAAGTAAATACAGACCTTAAACTGCAGATCCAGGAAAGTTGGCAGAATGATGATAATCTAAAACATCTTATTGAGCAGTTGCAGAATGGAATTCTAAAGCCACATTACTCTCGGAGTCAAGGAGAACTGATGGTTGTTGGCTGTAATGAGATGTTGCGACAAAAGATCATTTCGGTATTACATGATACACTCACAGGGGGCCATTAAGGTATGCAAGCAACTACAAAACGGATTACTGCTTTGTTCTACTGGACGAAGCTTAAAAGGGATGTCAGGAACTATATAAGAAGTTGCAGCATCTGTCAGCAATGTAAACCACTTTTACAGAAGAAAGTTGGTTTATTACAACCATTGCCTATACCTGAAACCGTTTGGACAGATGTTTCAATGAATTTCATTGAAGGGCTACCTAAATCTCGAGGGAAAGATACTATAATGGTCATAGTAGACAGATTGAGCAAATATGCGCACTTTATCTTGTTAAGTCATCCTTTTACGGCAGTAACCGTGGCTCTGCTCTTCTTGGATAAGATTTTTCGACTCCATGGCATGCCAAGAACAATAATTTCTGACAGAGATCTTATCTTTGTTAGCACCTTTTGGAAAGAACTCTTTCGATTACAACAGGTTGATCTTTTGATGTCATCAAGCTATCATTCTCAGACGGATGGCCAATCTGAGGTGGTTAATAAATGTCTTGAGACTTATTTGAGATGTATGACAGGTGAACGACCAAAGAAATGGGCAAATTGGATTCCTCTAGCGGAATGGTGGTATAACACCACATTTCATACAGCTATTCAAAAGACACCGTATGAAGTTGTGTATGGTCAGCCTCCCTCTGTTCATTTGCCTTATGTTTTGGGAGATAGTAAAGTGGAGACAGTTGATAGAACCTTGAGAGCTAGAGATGACTGTCTTAAGATGCTCCGATTCCATTTGCACAGAGCTCAAGATCGAATGAAAAGCCAAGCTGACAAGGGCAGAACAGATAAAGAATTTAAAGTGGGTGATTTTGTATATGTCAAATTGCAACCATACAGACAGAAAACAATGGCTTACAGATCTTCGGCAAAGTTGGCTCCACGATATTTTGGACCTTTTCAAGTGATTGCTAAGATTGGCAATGTGGCATATAAGTTACCAGATGTGAAGATTCATTCTGTTTTCCATGTGTCTTTGCTCAAAAAACATGAAGGGGCGTTACCTATTGTGTGCTCTGTTCCTGAAGTGGATGGACAGCAGTTATTAATAGCTGAACTAGTTAAGATCTTGGATAAGAAGTTGATAAAAGAAGGAGATTCGGGGGTGGTGTATATTTTGGTACAATGGTCTAATGGCGAATAGCAGGATGCTACTTGGGAACCATATGCTGAAATGATGAAGAAATATCCCGCATTCGATTTTGATACAACTTGAGGACAAGTTGTTTTTAAGGGAGGTGGAAAAGATTAAACTGTGCAGAAGAAGGGAAGGAATTGATGGTGAGGATAGAAGACGATGAAGACAATGCAGGAATTAAGATAGTGGTGGATAGTTTGTCTGTGGAAGGTAAGGAGATTAAGAATGAATTGCACGTGAGGGAGTAATAGTGGGTGCTTAAGCTTGAGGACAAGCTTCGTTTTTAAGGGGCTTGGATTGTTATGAGGACAGAGGGGGAACGAAGCTGGAGCAATAAGCAAAGAAGAAGTTGGAGCAATAAGCAAAGAAGTGGAAGGAAGAAATACTGTTTCATTGTTAAAGATAGTTAGTTACAGAAGTTCGTTACAAGGCATACTATTAAAGAAGTGTTGTAGTGGTAGTTGTGGGTTTTTGAATTCTGTTGTATCTTCTTCTTGCTCCTCTGTACATTCTTGCTTGTGTTAATCAAGCATTTGATGATTGAATAAGAGATTCGACTGTGATTCTTCTCCGATCAGCCGTTCTCTTATTCCTTGTTCTTCTCCGATTTCCGTAATCCCGACAAATCTGTTCGAGAAGAGTTTAACTTTGTGGATAATCTTGTAGATAAGATTTTGCAGGTAAAATATCACAAAATAGAATAAATATTCTCTATAAATAGAAGGCAAGACAAGAAGATTAACACACAACTCACATTAACAACATCAAACAATTTGTCTTTATCTTAGTTTTAGGGTAGAATATCGAGGCAATCTTTAGGAATATTGATCGCTGAATTCGCACACCGCAAGTATACGGATCGCAACAAGTAATATAGATATGAGTAGAGTTATCATTTCCACGAGGATAGCAATTAAAATCCTTTAGCATATACAATTGCAATTTTTATGTAGCCAAGCAAATAGGAAAAAATGAGTTTTTAAATCTAAAAATTAAACTAGTAAGAAATAAATATCAAAGCAAAGAATCTGAATTCAATAGACGGAAAAGCCTAGGATCAAGTATCCCCTCCTTGTTTCGTTAAACCCTTCACTCATTTATCCCAAATTTATACTAATTCTGTTTACTAACCGGATTCTTATGTCCCTAAGTGTATCTCTCGAGTTTACAAAGGATTATTCTAAACCACCGTAAACCTATATCCCTATAGTGAATTACGAAGGCCAGAACACATTAAGATTCAATCCTTTATCGGTTACCTAGAAGTATATTTCCCGATACTTCTTGCTAGCCAATTCGCTCCCGCGATATTAACCAAGGCTATTTCGTTCCCGTTCTCTCCTAAAATTCCTCTCCCGAGTTTAAATTAGGATAATAAATCAATACAATTTGGTGATCAAACAAATTGCATGCATTAAGATCAAACGAAATAAATAAACATCCAAAGCACAAATTTGTTCTAAACGAGTTCAGGAAATTCAACTACGCAATTTGGTTCAACATAATCCTAGCAAAGAAAGTTTAGCTGAACATTGTTTTCGAGACACAATTCAAATAAAAGAAAAGCATCCTAAACAGTAAGCTAACTCCCTTCTTCTCCCTCTGGTCGAATCCTTCTCTTCTCGTCCGACTCTTGTCCTATGTCGAATCCTCCTTCTCTAGCCATAAGGAACAAAGTCCTTTTATTGTCCTAAAAATAAAACCTAGAGAATCTCTGAAAATCTGGATAAAATATTTTTTTTCTTTAATTAGTCTTCCTCCCACGTGTAACCTTCAAGTCTTTCCCTTTGCCAGAATCTTTCTAGATATGCCGAAATCTTCTTGTTTCCGTTTTTATCTGAAATAAACCCAAAATTCGGCAGTATCCCAATTCTCGAGAATAATGTAAAATAATAAGAAATAATATGAAATAAGTGCAATATTTTACAAATCTAACAAATCCTAGGTATTAAATTGACATAAATAACTCTACTTTCATAGAGTTATCAAATATCTATAGTAGTCTTTGTAAAAAAAAAAAAGACAATCATTCAAAGACCCCGAATGGCTACTTGGTCGTCTTACTGTATTTTGCTCTCCAGAAATAGACTTAAGTGTTTTTGTTAATGCAATCTTTTTTCTATTAAGTTTATCACTGTATTTCTAAAAGAGTTGATGACCACATTCTTTAAACACTGTTTAGTTCTTAACAATTCCTGACGTGTTTAGTCAGCCCGAGTCCGATCTTTTCAGAAGGAACAGCCGGGTGGAAAGAGAAGTATCACACATTGTATGTCCTTTGCTCCGAAAATATAGCGGAAAAATCATTCTACCTTGGCAATTGTGGTGACAATGCAGTAGAAAGTAACCAGGTTGAGGATATGCGTGAGGTGCTAGTGCAAGCAGGGTGGCCCACACCAGCATCTAGAATAAGCCGATCAGCCCCCATGATTTGAGCGATTCATCCGACGAATTGATGCTTTGAAAGTTAGTAGTTTCTACTTCTGTTGCATTACGCAATGTCAATTTGGACTGGAGCTAAAATATTTTAGATGCTTTGTTGCACAGTGGAGCTGCTCGGCTTTGACCCTATTGAAATTTGATTAACAATTGGGTTAGGCCGGATATGCTGCTGCTACTACTGGGTACTACTCATTTTCTCTCATCTCTGCAACTTTTTACTTACCAAAGAATGGATAGGCATGCATAAATCAAGCTCTTGACATAGTGTACTTTCTCTGTAACTGCGCTAGAGTTTGGAAAGGGTTCTACGAGAATCTGTCAGTATCATAAACTCCTTAGACTCCGCTCCCACAGCCACAATTGCACAGATATGTTTGGATAGCCAAACATCCTAGGATGAAGGGTTCTTTGTAACAAAACCGTCTTCCATTTTGCTACGTTAAAGACATCCCATTTGGGTATTATGATTCGTTAATTTGTTGACAGTGTAACTAACATTAGTTTTTGTCAAACTACAAAGAAAATAGATTATGAAAGCTCTCTGGAAAGTTGATGTATACAGCGGATCACAGATGACTACCAAAACTCTTTTAACAAAAATGAACTGAACAGATCATCCCACCGTCTTGGCTTTCAACTCCCTCCTACTAAACCACAGATGGGAATGATTGTGTTTGTGTGTAAAACAAATAAGACGTAATCCCCACCCCCCAGATCATCGTCCATACCCAGATTTCCCACTATTCTTTACTAAGCATATGGTGGTCAGCCTCCCACTCTAAAACAGAGCCCACCGGCGGCTCTCTAAATGTTCTGCCCGTGGGCTAAAGAATTGTGTACAGGAAACCTATAAAACTTGATCACACGGATCCATTTACAGTTTACGCTACCACCATAGTATGGAAGGGGGTGGTTTCGGAGGCGACCGGGCAGGTCGTTCAAAGAATACCCGAGTGGACGAACCATCTGATTCAGAATGCCGTATAGTTTGAGAAAAGATGCAGCAGATTGTCCAGAGTTTCGGGATAAAACTTCCTGGCAAATAGGTAGCAAGGCCGCCTAACTCCATTCCATAAGCATGGTCTTATTTGCTCCTCATGCTGTTCGATCAGCAACAGACCAAAAGAAAGAGAAACAGCTCATCAGTCCAGCGACATCCCTGATGATAAGTAAAATGATGTTGGCCTCTCAAATAAACGCCATGTACCTTGTCATCGCTGGTCACGTGCACGCTTATATCAATTGACTGAACAAACAGAAGAAGAGTTGAGCAGATGTTATAGGACAAAATTTTAATAAAGCTGCCAAAGAAAGTTCTCAACATTAGAGATGCGGGTGTACCGTGATGTTCTTCAAAAGCTCATATGTTACATCTTCTGCTCTGTATGATTTTGGATGCCACTTTCTCTCAGACCAATCGACATGAGTTACTGACCAAGTAGCGATTCCATCGGGATCAATCATCTGAGATCAGCCAGTAAGAGTATTTTAGGAACAAACTCCCAATAGAGCCGACTTCAGAACTCAACCTAAAAGACGATTCTCTTACACTGAAAAAGGTGGGCAAGTAATGTTCATCTGCTATGCAGTTGCGACCGTCGAGTCCTGGCTGCAATCACACAAGAAGAGATTTTCCAAGAAAGAAACGTAAAGAAGAAGTATCTTATACCAAACACGCAAGAATATATGTGACTAAATATTAAGAATGAAAGAATCAACAGAACAGAAGTTCACCTTGCAGTAGTCCCGGAATTTTGAATAGTATAGATTGTCAGCCAAGACAATCAAAGCATGTTGCCGTTTCATCGTGAACCACTGCAGAAGATTCAAAATTTGATTTTCTCTAGTGTTAATTCTCAGATATAATAATTTGCCTTCAATTTAATCCATTGATGATGACATTTGGCGGGAAAGAAAGGTGAAGCCGAATTCAAACTTTGGGTAGATATCAACACTCAACAGAAATATACCTGGGCGCCCTTTCTGAAGTCTTTCTTCTCAACTTCAGGTAGCATGCGCTCTGAATATCTCCCATTTCCATGTGGGCCAGGATCACTGAAGCTGAAAATGGAACAACAGAATAGATGATTTGAGTGGGTTGAAAGTAAAAATCAATTATCTCGAGCCAGGGTTGTTTATTCAAGTCGAGTCTTTACCAGTCGATAAAGCTGATATTTGTATGCATTAGATAATCATACACATAGTCGAATGTATGCAAGGGTACACAACTGCAGCATTCCAAAGGAAAGCCCATCAGAATGAAATGTCACAATAAGGTTAACTATTTTAAAGAAAGTGAAACAAAGCAGAGGAAAATCTGGTCGATTTTCTGCAAGGGTATTTAGAAAAGGCCACAGCATATCACCTGTCAGATAGTAAGACAAAATGCTGATTATCTGGATCTTTTAGAGCAAATGCAAGTAATCTTCTCTCGGCATCAACCATGGATATCTTCCCCCAGATGACCTGGAATTCAATAAGTGTGACCCCATTGTTTTTTAAAAGAAAAACAACTTGTTGTTTAATGGGGGAGTAGATTTTCTGGAACGGTTTGACGAGAATGATGACAAAGAAAAAGCAAACTTCATCGCCTAAAGTAAGTTATTTATTGTGGAGTAAAGGCGAGTCTCTCTCAGATTACTGCTTTCTATATTTAACGACTTATAACTTCACAAATAGTTGAAAAGCTAAAGCAGGTCCCTCAACCTGTTCGCTACGGATATCCCGGTTAATGAAGTATCGGCTCACATGCACTGGTTTCTCTTTTGAAGCATGTACATACACTGCAAATCTTCCCTCGTGGCCCTGCCAAAGCAAAAATTTTCAAGCAGCGTTACCACAATGAAGAAGAGCTTCACTACCCATTTTCATAGTTTTTTTACAGAAAATAAAATAGACAATTGCCTGCCTCTCCCAGTACTCAGCGGGTCTAATGTTTTACCCTGTGAATGTCAGTAATAATGCCCGCTAAACTTACATGATTACCTATGACGGACCACTTGAAATGATCTCTACTTTCCAGAATCCAATGCACAATATCTCCATTATGATTGGATAAGCTTTCTCAAAACACATGAAGGAAAATTGACCCATGACAGGTACAAGAACAATACCAACACTAGGCAAGGTACTACTAAAAGCACATCAATATAAGGTAATTTTGCTGCAGTAATGCTAGGATCATACATTGAAGACAGGAACGGGTGACAGGCAGGTGATCATCTGACCTGGAAAAACTTATCCCACAGCTTCTCGAATGGCAGTGAACCGGTACTCAAGAACATAAAGGCAATTTTAGGATTTTTCGACTGAGTGGGAGGAATGCTCAAAATATCCTTAATAACAACTCGAGATGCAACTTCTTCATCGGAGTATTCTCTCACAGAAGGAGGAAGCCAATCGGACAGAGCCTTACAACCTCTGGAAGACAGCATATAACAAGCCCCACTGCCTTGTGGTGGATAGACATAGGCACATATCAAGAATATGCTCACTAAGCAAACCAAGACTAATATCCAGATGGGTTTCTTCAGGGGAGGACGATTACGAGAACTGGGAAGAATAGGGACATCGCCCATGCTGAGTTTCCAACCTTTAGGAGCCTTCATTGCCGATAAAGTAATTAGTGCATGGCTTCCCCTTATCTTGTTGCCACGAAGAAATTCGTATCAACCAGACCAATAATACCAGGGACTTGCGCTTCAAAAAATCACGCTCGGCTCAGAGAGGTTCCTGAATAAAATATACATAAGGCAAAGAAAAACAAGAGATCAATTACCACATTCAGTAACATCAATCAACAAAAATCAAGGCATAGTTGGCACAAACGGGTCATCAAAAATATAATTGCCATACAGAACACACATTTTCGATATCCCAAATTCATGCACTGACAGGAGGCACTCCTGAAAGCGAGAGTAAAGATCAAGGTAGTAAAACAGGGCTTCCCTATTTAATTCCCCCATCATTTTATCAGGTAGGCAACAAAGGGAATCGTGATGAGGACGTTTTCCACTAAGAGAAGGCAACTATGGCCCAAGGGCTAACACGAGCAAGAAAAATAAGAGAGGGGGATGGTAGCAAATGGTTTGACCGAGATCTCTCAGGTAGCATCAGATTCCCAGATTGGTTGGCCCAACCACCAAAGAACCACCCGGATCCACAGAAGAGGGGGGGGGGGGGGGGGGGGGGTGGGGGGAGAATGAACCTTGTCGGATAAAGTCTGAACAAATCAGGACACACACATTATTCCCAACGGCCTTCAAAAGCTTCGAAGGAGGACGGACGACCTTAATTGTCCCCTACCCAACCACCCCCTCCCTCGCACTAACAACGCACCAGACCCAACAGGTTAAGTACTCGTCACTCCTATAAGCCTATCATCAGTTAGATAGTAGGCATCCAAATGATTCGCCAGGAAGGCATACGACCCCCGATTCCCCCTTTGCCCATCAGGATCATGATAAGAGGGAGCCGGGGCCGGGGCCAAAAAAGGTCGAGACTTTCCACTCAACAGTCATCGACAAACAAGACGAGATTCAATCTTTCATCAGGAAAAGGAGGAGGGGCGGGGGGATGAATACCAGATTCGATAATCCCACCCTCCGGGGTGGGGGAAGGGGAAAGAGCCCCCGTAGAAGAAAAAAGGAGAGGATCCTCGCTGGAAACTCTTCCTGGGAATCGGAGATGGAGGGGGGAAGGAGGATCTAACCGGGGTAAATTAAGGTCGTCCTGGGCGGGGTCAAAGATCCGGCAGGTGGGTGGGGGAGCGATGCAAACGATCGGAAACGGCGAGATTGGAAGACGACGATGAAGAAGAGGGAGGGGGAGTGGATCGTAGCGTTGGTGGTATTGTATGTTAAAAGTATATTAAAAAGAAGAGGAAACTTTTTTACTTGGTGACAAAGAGGAGACGGGGGGCAGGGGGAGTTGTTCTTGCCGTAATATGCAAAATTATATGTAATACATTACATTACGTACATATAACTACAAAATTGTGGTTGGTTGAGGAGGAGGGCCAAATGATGGTGGGGTTGAATTTGGGGGGAAGGGAAGGCGCCGTGTCGTTTACGTCGAGGGATGGGGAAGGTGGGGTAGGCGACTCTTCCTTTGTTTCATTCGTCTCCCACAATTTTAATAGCGCGTGTCTTCCACGAAGCGCGTTTCCCCGGGGGGAGTGGGGGGTTTGAGCTGATGGGACCGTCCCCAAATCGTACGTACATAGGTTGACCTCGGACTTTCTCGCTCGGGAAATTACTGTCGTGCCCCTTCGTGTCGTTTGTTCCATTTCCATCAGACAAGAGCGGCGGCCTTCCCGATGGCATCTCCGGGGAGAGAAGGTCAGCGACGTCATCGAACAAGGGTACGGTTTAATAACATAATTTTGTATAAATATACGATTAATTTTAAAATAAAATTTATAAAATACGATTTTATCGTACGCGTCCTCAAATAAATAGGCGTGGACGGATTTTTTACATCCGTATGATGACGCGTTTTGAAAATGCACCTCTATATAATGACAAATTTTCAAAATACATATTTTAGATGACGATTTTTCCTCTAACACTTGATGAAGTTGTTCGTCGAAAAGGAAGGAGGCTTCCGGCGTTTGGCGGGGCGGGTTTTCACACCTTTCTTTTCTTTTCCTTTCGAAAACAAACAGAGCATTAATGTGAAATATTTAAATTCACTAACGTGCATCATACGTCCCCCCCTCCCACCCCAAAAAAAAAAAACAAAAAACAGCCTTAGGCTTATAGCCTTCCTATAATTTTGCTATTCCCCCTCCCTTCCCATGTGACCATTATGAATCCACTCCCCACTATTCAAATATTCAACGCTATCCCACGCGCATGTATACGTTGTCTGACCTAACTCTAGTCAGGATTTGACGACCGGGTGGCGACGCTCACGAAGATTCACGATTCTTTGGTGACGCTTCTTTTGTTACGGTGAGCCAATTGTTGTTGTAGTTGTTAGTATTTATAGCAGGAAGTTTCGGGTCATTGTACTCGGAGAATAATGGAATGTTGAATGACTCCGCAACAGCAGCGACTGCGTCCAAAATGGCCATTGTAGAAGAGCATTTTATAATGTCCTCGATTGAAAAGGCTTACCCTTGCAAGTACATTTCACTACAAAATCACCGATCCATACTGTGTTGAAGTTCGCATTGGCAGGATTGAAATCGATCCCCGAAGAAACAGTCAAATCTTCTCCTAGCCCACTAGACAAGTTGATCGCTAAATTCGCACACCGTAAGTATACGAATCGCAACAAGAAATATAGAAATGAGCAGAGTTATCGTTCCCACGAGGATAGCAATTAAAATCTTTTAGCATGCACAATTGCAATTTTTATGTAGCCAAACAAATAAGAAAAAAATGAGTTTTTAAATCTGAAAATTAAACTAGTAAGAAATAAATATCGAAACAAATAATCGGAATTCAATGGACGGAAAAGCCTAGGATCAAGTATCCCCTCCTTGTTTCGTTAAACCCCTTCACTCGTTTATCCCAAATTTATATTAATTCTGTTTACTAACCGGATTCTTATGTCCCTCAGTGCCTCTCCCGAGTTTACAAAGGATTATTCTAAACCACCATAAACCTATATCCCTATAGTGAATTACGAAGGCCAGAACACATTAAGATTCAATCATTTATTGGTTACCTAGAAGTAGATCTCCCGATACTACTTACTAGCCAATTCGCTCCCGCGATATTAACCAAGGCTATTTCGTTCATGTTCTCTCCTAAAATTTCTCTCCCGAGTTTAATTTAGGAAAACAAATCAATACAATTCGTTGATCAGACAAATTGCATGCATTAAGATCAAACGAAATAAATAAACATCCAAAGTACGAATTTGTTCTAAAACGAGTTCAGGAAATTCAACTACACAATTTGGTTCAACATAATCCTAGCAAAGAAAGTTTAGCCGAGCATCGTTTTCGAGACACAATTCAAAGAAAAGAAAAGCATCCTAAACAATAATCTAACTCCCTTCTTCTCCCTCGTCGAAGTCTCTCTATAGCCTAAGGAACAAAGTCATTTTATAATCCTAAAGAAATAAACCTTAGAGAATCTCCGAAAATTCGGGATAAAATCTTTTTTTCTCTTCAATTAGTCCTCCTCCACGCGTGACCTTCCAGTCTTCTCCTTTGCACAAAATCTTTGTAGATACGCCGAAATCTTCTTGTTTCCGTTTTTAATCTGAAATAAACCCAAAATTCGGCAGTATCCAAATTCTCGAGAGTAATGTGATATAACAAGAAATAGTATGCAATAAGCGCGATATTTTACAAATCTAACAAATTCTAGGTATGAAACTGACATAAATAACTCTACTTTCATAGAGTTATTACAAGCCTTCAAAATCCATATGTACTTCCCTTTTGATTTATCAGCACGCAAATGCACGAGTGCTATTTCGACATGGTCCTCTGCAGAAAAGACCAAACCAAACATGCTCGAAGTTGTCGATTGTAATTCCAAAGTTGTGCCAACATGTCGATCCAATTGTGGGCCCACTTAGAGTCCGTACGTGGGAGTATGAGAATAGGCTTTGAATAGGGAGAGGACTATTGGACCATTTGAGCGAAGGAATTTCTAGCACCGTAAGAGAATCCGGACACTCGACCAAGTTTTAAGTACTAGGGGCAGTCGAAAAGAAGACACTTAAGGAGTAAGTCAGCGGATTGAGGAAGAAAGCATTTTGACACATTGACGACAAGGGTGTTTCGAAGCAGAGAGAAGTTGAAGTTGATGGAAATAGGGTCGTGGTGAGCTGCAGTCCAGTATGGAGGGGGCCGAATTGCAGCTCATTGCAGTCCAAGCCGCATCCGACCCAGGAAGAGTAGCTGATGGAGTGGAAAGATGGAATTGAAGTGTGAATAGGAAAAGAAGGGTATAACAGCAAATGATATAAATAAATAACAAACATACAGGGGTTGCGCGTCTGCCGTTGGGGTACGGAAGAAATAGAAGGGAATTGGCAGGTTGTTGGAGGGGAGAGAATGGGATAAACAGGGAGTGGATGAGGTGAGTCCCGTAGTTATCTCCGGTGCAATTCGACCGTCATTTGTAGCTTCGGTTTTCTTCTTGTTGTTAATGCGAAATGAAGCGACTCAGCTGTTGTTGGAAGAACTAAATCTTTACTAATAATATCATCTTCATTATCGCACAAACAGTTTACATTTTGGTATCATCATATTAATTGATAAATCTTAATTATACCTCAACCTCTGGCTCTGATACCACTGATCGACACTAACTGTCTTACAAGCTCGAACCGTTAAGTGAAAACATAACTTACTATATATTTCATTTTCAACTCATCCTGCCTCCTTAGGATCACGTCCTGATTGGAAAAATAGCGGAGCAGCTCAGTGTTACGGGAGATTCGATCGCCCTACTTGCAAGGAAAAGAGCTTATCAAATGGCCTTCGTGAGGCAGACAAGGTTGGTTGTCATTGTTGCTGTCGGCGAGGGAGTCGCCAAGGATGAAGTAGAAAGGGACTTGGGGTGCTCCGAGTATGCCATTTAGAGAAAAGAAGAAGAGAAAGGCGGAGAACACAAGGATGTCGAACAAACGCCATGTTTGGCGGGAAATAATGGCTAAGGAAAGAAAAATGAACCATGTTAGGACATGATGGAAATAGGATGGATTAAATGGTCATTTAAAATGATGGACGAGATTTTATGCACGTGCTTTTTTTTTAACTCTTGGTCGAGTGCATCTACCCGAAAAAATATTTCCAAACCTCTAATAATATATCTTTTAAGAACTCTTTCTTATTTTTTTCATGAGAATAGTACAATGAGCATGATTTAAAAAAATAACAAAGAAAACACTATTAAGGCTTATTTTTTATTCTCACAAAAAGATTAAAATTCTTCTAAACATAATTATTAAAAAAATGATTCCAAATCCCTTGAACGAAACTAAGGAAGGCAGGCATTGAATATGTGGGCGGGGAAATCAGGGGAATAGGATTAATCTGACCCAACACAATGAGGACGTCATGGGAATGGACTTAGTGGGTGGGTAAGGTCGAGGGGTTTTGTTTTCTTTTTATAAGTTAAAGAAACTCGATTACGGAACATCAGAGTTTACAAGATTTTCATGGTCTCGTAAGTTACAAATATTGAGTTTCATTTTTTAAAAATATACGAATAAATACCATCAGAAAACGAACTCGATGTTTCTAATAATAACTTATGAATATTATTTGTTGAAATTTAAAAAATGCCATTATATTCCACGAATCAGTTTGTCTACTAAAGTTATTTTGGAACAGCCTCACGATACCGTCCTTGCAACGAGGGGAAAGGAAGCAACTAGAACTAATAATGATGAGCCGAAAGAAATGAATTGGGTACTTGGGAAATGAAACCATGTCTTTGTATTACTCTTTCGAAAGAAATGATTAATGTTATTTTCTCAAATGAATTGGACAAAATGATTTTTTTATTTTATCCCAAAGTATTCCTCTGTTTAGTTAATCATACATCATCATACAAATGTTCATATGTTAAATGAAATGTAACGTTCCATGGACCACAAACCTGTCTTAAGTATGGTTTGTTAAAACAAAATTGTGACATAACTTTCTGAGTTTTAAAATTCTATCAATCAAAAATTGGTGTCGTTGTGCGGCTCTGTCTCATTCTTCCTACATAAAGACAACACTCGCACACGAAATGGCCGTCGAATGCGAACCTCTTTAGACTCCATTTTCGTGTTCATACGAAGGGATATCGATCATGAAAGATTGGTGGGACTTAAAAAACATATCGGGCAAACTCACTATTATTAATTCTAGCATCGCTCTTTCCACTTACGAGTTATTTGTTGAGCAAACTTTCCGTTTGAACAACGATTTTTAGGAATTCGTGTTTCGCAAATATTAAATTTAGAATTACATTTTAAAATTTTTTAAAGAATTGATATCACAAATCAGTGAGACTTCCATTGATGGATCGGAACCGGAATGAGTTTGTTTGATCAAAGAAAAGGAGGAAGGTTCCAAAGTACCGTGGTAAAAGAAACATTTTCGGATTTTACAGTAGGAAGTTCTAATATTACTCAAATACTGCTCCGACTTATTTTGTCTTCTCTGTTTTTAGAAAAAAACCCCAAAATTTTGAAAAAGTTTCAAGTAAGTCCTTGAAAATGGCTGGAGAATGAAAATTTTCAGGAAATCCTTCTGAGATTTACGGCTAGTTCAAGGAAATATTCCTCAAATTCACTCTATACTAGAGTCAGTTCTTCTAATTTCTTAGAATAACTTTCTACCAGCTTGGATAACTGCGTTATTTGTGCTGATAGAACTTCTAAACCATCTACTACAGTATTGAGGAGACCGGTAGTAGAATCCTTGCCCACACCGTGATCCAAATGGAATAATTCAAGATTTGGGCAATCAGTCACAAGAATGAGTTGTGCTCTTGCACCACTTCAATCAAGTTTTTCTTGATTAAAGTCTTCTCTCAAGATAGAAATATAAACAACTTAAAAGATGTTTATCATACCTTACTCAAATGGATAGTTTCAAGGGTTCACCAAGTTTCCGCAATTCTGGAAATGAAAGAGTTACTCACTTCTCAAAGTTGAGAATCCTGTGAGATGGAGAGGCTCTTCTGTGTCATTCCGAATGCCCTTCCTTGAGGGTCTTATATAGACACTCCTCCTCCTACACAAGGTTTAGTCTCAAGGACTTTTCCTTCAAGGTTTTGATTCGTAAATCTACCCTTAAGTTAGTCTTAACCAGTTTTGATTAATTCTAACCACTCTTGATTCTTTAAGGTATTCTTGGAGCACGATCAAATAATTTCAACTCAGAGAAATGTGAGAGAAAATTCTCTATTTAGATCGCCTCCCCAAATGAAGTAGAGGATTGTGAAATATATACACAAAGAAGCTGGTGTCTATGCACTGTTTGCCAGCTGAAAAGTAGAAAGAATCTACTTTATCAACAGTATACAAAAGCTAGCTAATAAACAAAGTTGTCTAATCTATCTTTATACAACTTTCTTCCCCCGTCTGCATTATTGCTTTTTCCTGGGAGATTCCTTCTTTGGCGTTTGATGTCTCGCCAACTCCTTCAAAGAGTCCTCGTTGTTGATATTCTTCGAAACTCTGTTGGGCTCTCTCTTTGTCTTGTTCAAATCGCTGAGCCAAAGATTTGTCGATATAATCAGCGATTTTTCTCCAGACTTCAAATGTGTCCGTCCGGATGCATAATTCAGAGTTTTCTCTCTTCCAGAAACTATCCAGAAGATCTAAAACTCTTTCTCATCGTCGCTCCCCTGCTTACTCATCTGCATAACTTAGATAGGAACGGAGGATCGTGATGGTTGTCATCCCGTCACTGAGCACGTAATACATCTCCTTGCGGGTGAATACATGCTCCAACACATCCTTCAAGAACTCAACTTTTATGGCTTTTCTCACAGTTTTGTCTTTGTAATATTTTCGCCATAAACCTTTCTGATCAAGGTCCCGTCGTTAAGGCTCTATCAGATGCCTACCCTCACTAGGATGGATGTCCCAGACTTGCATGTTGGGAAGGATTACTTTCCCAAATTTTTCATGTTCTTCTTCCTCCATCATAGTGCTAGTAATCAATGCCGTGGCATCCTTTGGTCCGTATCCAAGGCATCCGAGTATAAACTTTACCAAATGAGGCGGTGGTTCTATCTATTCTGGTTAGATCTTCATGATTTTTATCATCGTGAGCTTGCTCACCAGGTTCTCTAACCGAACCTCCTTTAGGAATTACTTCCTCAAGGTTCTCCTGAGTTTTAGGATTACCTTCTTCGAGTGTGCCTGGTATTTCGTAGTTGAAATACTCGTCATACTCCATTTATGTCATATCATCAGGTTGTTCCTTCTGAATTGGCTCACCTATGAAGGCTTTGAATTTCGCCTCCTCCTCAGCATACCTAGTCTCCATTTGCTCCTTCTCCTCCTTTCGTAGTTAACGGGTACCACCAAGGTTCTTCAACCTTTCCATCCTTCTCAGGGCCAGAAGACTTAAGCCGTTCATGCTCTAAAGAGTCTAACATCTTGTTTATTATAGAACCTATTTCCCGAGCAAGATGGTTTCGGCTCTCAAGGCTTTCTGTACTCCCTTGAATAGTTAGCTGAGTTAAAATATCATTTATACTCTTGTTAATTCTAAAAGGAGTGTGGTTGGTATTTCGTAGTTGAAACACTCATCATACTCCATTTCTGCCGTGTCGTCAGGTTCTGATCTATCGATCTCCAGAATGTCGACAAAACCTGCATACAAATACGGTAAAGCTACTCCCGCCATATCTGAATTAATTCTCAAGGACGACCACTTCTTCGATATCCAATGTAGATAGGGACGAAGTACAGAATTCTCCTCGAGTGAGGATTCTCTCATATCCACTACTACCTTTGGGGTCTCAAAATCTTTGACCTCATATGGTATTATGGACATAGTTGTGGTGAGAATCTGCTGTCTTTCCCTTACGGTATTAGACAGTTCTTCTCCATCTGAAGCCTTATACAATAGCTTTGACTCCAGATCTTTGATATACTCTATCGCCTTTGCTGTAAAAAACTCAATCTGGCATTGGTAAATGTTTTTGATACCGCCCATGAGTCCTCCACAGACAACAGTTGCATCCCAAGATAGGGATCCATCTTCGAAAGAGTCTAAATCAAAAAACCAAGATCCATCTAAGAATAATTTTCTTTATTGTTTTGAAGGACTAAATTAGAAGAAATTAAGTTTTGGGGATAAAAATAAAGAAAGATCATAAAATAGGAAAGAGTGACGGTGGAAGAGGAATTTAGAAAAGAATAACCGTAAAAGAAGAAAAAGTTTTGGAGACCGCAGTAAATTGGTACAATCCTCCAAAGAAAAGTAGTTAACTCTGTTATTGATCGTCATCCTCTTTATAGACAAGTACATGAGTTATGGGCTTATGCTTTACACATTATAAAACAACCACTATACAAGCTCAATCAATCATGCTTCCTTCTTCTAATTCAACACTTATATCCCATCTTCTTAGTATTGCAGTTGCAACTCTTACTTCTTTTCTTTCTGTAGTTCATCACCTTCTTCATTCTTCTCTTGACACTTCCCCTCAAGATGTGCATACAAGTCTTTCATGCTCATCTTGCCTTTCAACCAATTAAAACGTGAACCGAAAAAGCCTTTAGTGTATAGATATGCCAATTGCAACTTTGAAGGCACATACTCAAGTTGGATAAACCCTTTTTGTAACTTCTCTCTAATAAATGACAGTCCATTTCTATATGCTTAGCCCTTTCGTGAAACACCGGATTCTTTGTGATATATATTGCTGACTGATTATTACACATAACTCTAACCGGCCGTTTTATGTTCATCCCAAATTCTGCAAATAGTGATATCAACATAATCACCTCACACGTTGTCCCCTATAGCCCTGTATTCTGCTTCAGCAGAGCTTTTTGCAATAATAACCTGCTTTTTGGTTTTCCAGCTTATCAAAGTTTTACCAAAGTACAAACAATAGCCAGTAAGTGACTTCCTAGAGTCTGGACAATTTCCCCAGTCACTGTCTATGTAGGTAATCAGCTCATCTGCAAATTCTGAGCTAAAGAACACTCCTTCTCCCGGGGAATTCTTTTTGTACTTTAACACCTGAAATGTTGTCTCTAGATGAATATATGTAGGACATGCCATAAACTGTGTTAAAACCTGCACATAATATGCAATATCAGGTCTTGTAAGAGTCAAATACATGAGTTTTTCAACTAGCTATCTGTATACTATTGAATCTGCCTTCCCATCTTTCTTTGACAACTTGCGATTCGGAGCAATAGGAACCGCAGCTAGTTTAGTGCCTAACAAACCATGTTCTTGCAACAACTCCAATGCATACTTTCTCAGTGACAATACTATTCCCTTTGAAGATCTAGCCACTTCAAGTCCAAGGAAGAATTTCAAATCACCAAGATCTTTAAGCTTAAGTACAGATGCTAGATATTCTTTGAACTGGTTTATCACATCCAAATTTGATCCTCCAATTGCTATATCATCCACATAAACCAGTAAACCTGCCATGATGCAATGTAGATGCATAACACAAACAACCAAATACTTTCAAATGATGGCAATCAGGTTTGCCTTTAAAACAAAGCTCAAATAGAGTTTTATTATTCAATACATGTGTGGGCAATCGATTAATGATATGTACAGCAATTTGTACTTCTCCCCAGAAACTTAATGGCAAACCAGACTGAAATATCAATGTTCTTGCTACATTCAGAATGTGTTGATGCTTTCTTTCTACAATTCCATTTTGTTGAGGAGTTTCAATACAACTAGTATGATGAATAATCTCTTTGTCTTTATAGAAATCTATCATTGAGAACTCTCTTCCATTATCAAACCTTAAAACTTTAATGCATGACTAAAACTGATTTTCAACCACGAGACAAAATTGTTTTATAAGAGATGAAACTTCAGATTTGGCTTTCAACAAAAAAACCCAAGTAATCCTACTAAAATCATCCACAATAGTAAGAAAATGTATATGCCCTCCAATTGACAAAGATGAACATGGCCCCCAGATACCACAATGGATAAGATAAAAAATTTTCTTAGAATTCTTTTGATGTTATGGAAAAGGCAATCACTTCTGTCTAGCATAATAACATATAGAACATGCTTCCTTATTGAACAACGGCAACAATTTATTACACGCTTGAGCATATTTCAGTTTTGCATGAGAAGGATGTCCTAACCTATAATGCCACACATCAAATTCACTAGTGACACCATCACTGTTTTTAGAAGCAAATGTAATTGCATTTGAATGTAAAACAGACTTGATAAAAGTAGCTGCTAGACTTTCTTGCAGAATGTATAGCCCTGCCCTCTCTTTAGCAAGTCCAATCATCTTCTATGATGACAGGGCCTGAATGAAACTAAAATTATGAATAAAGAATACATAATATGATGTGGATGCCATCAGTTGACTGACTGAAATCAAATTGATATGAAAAGAAGGAATATAAAGAACATTTTGAAGAATTAAATCAACATGAATGGAGTTTGATCCAATGGCCGACTTCCTTCAGATTTGTTTACCAAATCCGGCGGTCATCTCAAAGCTTTGTTTCATGTCCGGGTGAATTCTACATCCTGGGATTTTATGTTTTACTTTTATATTTAAGAAATTGTACAAGTTGTGACTGCGATGGATGTGGGGATAACATGATTGAAGGGAATCGAGAGAGAAAGGAATGGATGAGGAGGAATGGGCCGGGGAGAGGTAATGTGAAAATTACATGACTATATCCCACAACTCCACCGCCACATCATCATCGGAAATGACTAGGAGAGGAAGGACGACGAAGTGGCGGTTGTTGATTTCCGTCAAGAATTCGGCTTTTTAAAAGTCAAGTTCGAATTACTTCGAATTTTTTGAAATTTTTCACCGAACTGGCCTTTAAAAAGTCAAGTTTTTTAAAGGAATGAATATTCAGATTCCGTTTTGAAAAGGAAAGGGTGGACAAAGGACAGTTGCCATTGTGTCAGAGCAAAATACATGTGGAAGTACAAATAATTTGGAACTCAATGAAGTTACGATGCAAGTTTAAAAGTTGGTAGCTTTGCTTAATGATCAAATACAGCCTAGACTTGCTGCAAACTCTTGTACTTCTAATTCTGAGATTGAATCTCCTAATTTTTTTTTTTCAAATGCAACAGGTAACTTGTGTGATGCTCCTTTTAGCAATCATTTGATGATTGATACTGGTGAGACCAATCACATTTCTAGTGATTTAATGTTTTTCAACAAAGTTACGCCTGTTGATAATATGTTTGCTTTTCTTCCGAATGGTACACGAGTCCAAGTTACATTCAAAGGAGAAGTCCACATCATATCCATTCTTCTCACAATCTTCTTTTTATCCTCATACTGCATATTTACAGGAGCTGTGAATGTCATAGGCTCTGTATTGATTACTGCTCTTTCTCCCTTGACTTCTCTATTGCATATGTATGATTCTTCTTGTACAACCATGTTGTACACATCATCCAATCTTGGAAAATGCTTCATGGTGAAAATTATGCTTTTCAAACTATCATACTCATCATTCAACCCATGCAAGAACCGAAACACACAATCTTCAACTTGGCTTTCAACAAATGCTTTAAAACAACCGTCATTACACATTGACAATGAGGTAAGGGCCTGACATGTTTCAATTCTTCCCATAAACCAATCATTTCAGTGTAATAAGCATATACGCTTCTAGCATCCTGCACAATTGTCATCAGCGTCATCTGTAACCTACTTATCTTCGACTTGTCTGGCTGCGAATATCTCCTTTTGAGTGCTTCAGACGTCAATTGCTGATTTCATGAAAAATATGTTGCTAGCTATTGGTTCTGTCACAAAACTCAAGATCCAAGCAATTACCAGAGCACTGCACCTCTTCCACAGCAGATACATTTCATCACTAACCGCAAGCTCTGCTATCGGTCCATCAATAAACTCGATTTGTTCCTAAACACAAGCGCCATTTCGAATGATGTACTCTAGGTAAGGAAATTCAAACCATTAAGCAATGGCGTCACAGTTATCGTGTTCAAATTGTCCGACTGCTAGATGTAATATGGCGAAGTAGGATCATCGATGATCGAATGTCCCCCGCTTGCATTCGCTGTGCCAGCCAGATCCGACTGACTTCTTCTGCTACTGTCAACGGCTGTCTTCTCAGGTCACTGGCGACAACGGCGGCGTAGCTACGCTCTAATACCATTTTACAAACCAATGAGAGCATCCATTGATGGATCGGAACCAGAGTGAGTTTGTTTGATCAAAGAAAAGTATTTATTTTTCTTATTGATCATCATCCTCTTTATAGACAAGTACATGAGTTATAGGCTTATGCTTTACACGTTATAAAACAACCACAATACAAGCCCAACCCATCACGCTTCCTTCTTTTAATTCAATGCTTCTATCCCATCTTTTCAGTATTGCAGCTGCAACTCTTACTTTTTCTCTTTCTGTAGCGCATCACCTTCTTCCTTCTTCTCTTGACAATTGAAGGATATGGTATCAAATTTAGAAAGAAATCACTGTTAAAACAATAAATCTATCGATGAAATAATTGTTTTCAACTCCTAATTTGTAAGTTTCGTTTCGAGTCTAGATATGTATTTTGAATTCGAATATGAACGTGCGAGTGATGTCTTTATATAAAGAAAAATGAGAAATAACAAAACAAGGTGAGGTAGTTTTTCGAAGCAAAAATTAAGTGTACCCCGCTCCAGTAATGCGTGCGCCAATCATTTACATATTGACACACAAGCATAAAAATAATATACAATAAATTTTAAAATAATGAAATTAATATAATAATTATAGTTGCTTATGCGGTAATAGATCAATCATGAGTGTATTAGATAAAGAAGGGTGCACATAAATATTTTCTAAGTTTTCATGCTCATACGAAGATATAATGATATGGGAACGGTATCAGAGAGTATGATCTTGTACCAAAATGATGTGGGATGGGACCAATGTGTATGATATGATATACAAATGGTACGAGAGAATATGTTATGATATCAAATGATGCGGAAACGAACTATACATAAAGGGTGACGAGAAATGGTTGGAAGGGTATCTAAGGTTGGTGGACGAACTTGAGATGGGTAAAATGGAGATGAAAATATGAACTCGAGATGGGATCTCGAAATGAAATGAACTCGAATGACGGGGAGTAATTACTACCATGCGTAAGAACATAGAACAACTAGTTAGCAATAGATATAAATATATCGACAGTAAAACACTCAATGATCAACGGATATATATACACAATCGTGATGAGAGAAGTCAGATTCAGATACAATATTGTGAAATGACATGAGGGTAAGGACTAACTTGGAGGATACAAAAACACACTAATTTGAACACTTGAATAGTCTTTCTCGAACATGGATACATATACACCACCATAGACGAAGATGAGGGCGATGGATGAATTTGTAGATACAGATCCACCACTACTAAGAAGATATACTCAACTTAGATTGCAAGAAAGAACGAGGAACAAATTACAATCATGTCTAATAAAATATTGTTCTTAATTTCTCAATAATCTTCTTCTTACTATTACAAAATGTCTTCATTTATGGAGGTCGCTCAAGCTTAGACATAATGCTAAATAGGAAACTAAAGGTTTGCATAAAAAATTGTGACATACATAACTAAATATACATACACTTAAGGAAATAAATGATGGTGGCAATGATCCTGGGAAGGAACACATCATTGGCTGCTTAGCCCAAGTCGACGCCTCAGTAGAAACCTCGTCCGAGCCTTCTCGAGTTGACTATCTCTGATCATTCTTGAGTTGACCAGATGTAGGCTTTTTGAGCAGGCGAACTTGAAAGAAGACCACTCAATTGGATCCGCTCTATTCTATCACTTTGACAATCGATTGAAATCATTCAACTCGTTCTGATGAAAATCTTCTCGATTGGCTTCCTTGAACAAGTTGGCCTTCTCAACAGGACCTACTGAGCTTCCTCACCTCGTTTGATGAAAGCTGCTCGAGTTGGCTTCTCAAGATGATTATCTTGATCAACGGAAGGAATGCCTCCATATGGCTTCTTGGGATGTTTACCTCGATCGACTCGAAGAGGTTTATCGAGCATAACCTCCTTTAACTACTCGATAACGATGAGAAAGACTCCAGTCCTTCTCAACCCGGGTTGGGATATCTCGAGATGAACTGTTACACTAAGAGGGGGGTGAATTAGTGTTATGATCCAAATTAGGATTTTTAACTCTTTTTCACAAACCCCGCAGCGGAAGGAAGCTTCTGTAAAACAGAACCGTAAATATGTTTCTGTGGGACAGAACGTTCGAATATGATCGCAATTTGTCTGATGGACACAAGGCTTTTTATAGTGGTTCAGCAAATCGCTTACGTCCACTCTTCACCCAGATTTTGGATGGATTCACTCAAATGTATCTTAAAAAGAATACCCAATCGATCGTTAATAGAACATACCACAAAGGTTCTGTACTGCAGAAATCTGAGTGACAGAGCACAGATCAGAAGATTCTGTACCGTAGGAACTTGTTACGCAGCACAGATCAGAAGGTGTTATACTAAAGTAACTCAGGCACAATACAGACCAGAAGGTTCTGTATCGAAGTAACTCAGGCACAATACAGACCGAAAGGTTCTGTATCGAAGTAACTCAGGCACAATATAGACTGGAAGGTTCTGTATCGAAGTAGTTGAAACACAATACAGACCAGAAGGTTCTGTATCAAAGTGTTAACCCTTTATGGCTTAGATCAAGAGATTCTGTACCAAAAGCGCCAACCTTCTGTATCACAGATCCAAGGATTCTGTATCACAGAAGATGTAGCACAGACTGTAAGGTTCTGTACCAAAAGTGTGTCAATCTTTAACAAACTAAAATGGTTCGTATTAGAAATGAATTGAGTAAAGCACAGACTGTTAAGTTCTGTACTAAGGTAACCAATTTGTGCGATCCCTCAAGATCTCGACTGAGCAAATACAACGCCCTTGCCCAAGGCTTCTCCGAGCGTACACAACGCCTTTGCTCTAGGCTTCTCGAGCATACACAACGCCTTTGCTCTAGGCTTCTCGAGCGTACACAACGCCTTTGCTCTAGGCTTCTCCTGCACACACAGAACACTACACCACAGAAACTGGTTAGTCTCTCACCTTCTGTGCTCCTGGGGTTCAGCTTTTCTCTCCGGCCCACTGCACGTCGACACGCTTCCAACAACGTCTCTGCAGCTTCCAACCGAGTCCCTCGTGGCCCCTGAGTCACTCTCCCAGAAGGTTTCACCAACGATACGACTTTCCGAAGCTAAAGCTCCTCGTGTGTGTGGCTAACTCAAACTCGAACAAAATATTCTGCAAAACTCAGCACACGCTCTCAGAATTTCACAAGAATAATAATGCTCAAGTCTGTTCTTTTTCGTATCTTTTTTTTTTTTAACGTGGCTTAATAATCCTTTTTAAAATAAATTTCTAACTAACAAATGGAAGGCAATCTTCACGATCAACTTCCTACAAAAATAAAAACAAAAGAGTCGGATAAAATATAATACATAATTTGCAATTTCGTCACTCCCCGCATATATTCGTTTAGGTAATTAATCATATCAAATAATATCAAGATATGATATAGTCCCCATGAATACTACGCTGAAGAAGGTTGAGGCTGAATCTGATCAGCAACCTTTTGTAAATGGAAATAATAAAATATTAACTTCCATATGAGCAAAGATCGATATCATTCTGTTCAGGATACTAAAATGAATATATCTAGACAGATGATGATTATTAACATCCCAAATAACGGTTACTTAATGATGGTATAAGATCACAGAAAGCTGTAAGTAACCTTACAGAACCTTTCCATGTATAGAAGATTATATTCCTTCTTTGAGAAATATAATTCCTAATGGAATTATTTTGGAACGTAATCTATACAAATTGATCAGACTAATATCTTGATCAAAGATTTTTATTTCGTAATTAAATAATTATTAACTAATCATTTAATTATAAAAATATTTCTTACAAGAAATCCTCAACATGATAAGCTTATGTAGAATAGATGTTCGACTTCTGTAACACAGAAGGTCATGCTCATCATCAGAACCTTTCTAACAATCTCCGATGTTTGACTTCTGTAATACAGAAGGTCAGGCTCATCATCAAAACCTATCTAACACGAATCTTCTCGAGTAGACTGAAATTATGGTGTATCAAGATGGACCTGCATGACTAGACTGGAGTTGTGATGTCTTGAGATGGACATTCTCCTCGTCATCTCAAATAAACCCTTGCTTCGAGCAACCAGCTTTGTCGAATGGCTTCCTTCTCGTTCTCTCAGTAAACGGGGAACATGGTAATTCCATCTCAAGTTATGATAGCAGGAATGGTACCCGCAGCACGACCATCTCTGCATCATATAACGACCGTGAAAAATTGAGGCAAGTTATAATATCCACAGGGCAAAATCATTATTGAAACCCAACAACCCCAAGTCCTACATCCCTCATTTTATTTTATTTATGGGGCAAATTCTGGAAGTAGAGAGAAATAGCAAACTCCTACTACTTACTACAAGATAGTAGTCAATAATGTAACCCCACTTAAATGTATGTTACCTACTTGTCTTATCATTCTCAATTAAAAAAAATAAAGAACCCATTCCCATATTCTCGTTTGGACCCGCGGACACGTCTCCCAAAATACTTTATGATGCAAAATGCATGTAACGTAAGGCTTTTTGTCCGGGGTGGGGGGCAGTCTTTGGTCCGCCTCACCGGCTTCGTATCGCAATCTTTTGCCCCCCATGATTTATTTTCTCTAGCGTGGGACACATCTTTCCACACGTACGGACTTAACAACCTTTATTCCCATCATTACTAATCCCTTTTTCTTTTCTTTATTATTACTATTGTTATTATGAAAATAAAACACTCTAATGACATAAATATTAAAAGTTTTTTTCTTAAATAAATAAAAAAAAGGAAAGAAAGATGACTAAATTAAGCTCTTTAAGAGGGGTGTAGTGTTTTTATTTTCGGGAACTGCGCAAATTCATCCTCATCGTCCTTTCCATTTCTGTCTGTCTGTCTCTCTCTCTCTCCTCCCCGGATTGGCCAAATTTCTCTTCCCTCCTTTGTTTTGCGCTCTTCCTGACATAATCCGTCCGTTGATTGCTGCTTGTCCCACTTCTCCCCCCGTTCCTCTTCTCCTCCCCTTGTTGTTTTCCTTTCCTCGGTGTCCCCAGCTTTTCTTTACTCCCTTCCCTGAGAATTCCTCACCCCGACCGAGATTATTCTTCCCCTCCTCCGTTGGATTTTGGATCGCCCCGGCAATTTGGACGTTTTCTGTTGCATGGGTGAGATTTTGTTCCCCGCACAACTCTGCCCCCGCCAGCTCGTTTATTTCCTTGGCTTGATTCTTGTTTTTTTCTTGAGGTCGTCTTCTTCTGGGTATGTTTCGGGGTGCCTTTTTTTTTCGGCTTTCTCTTTGTCCCGTCATCCACCCCCCCCCCCCCCCCCCCGGGACATCGAGTGGGTTACGAGTTTCTTCACATGGTTGAATCAAAATACTGTCTTGCTTGACGTTGGCCTCACCTGCAGCGCCGTGTCCCATGTGTAATGTGATGCGATGTAATGTTCCTCTTGTATGTTTATGTATGGGTGTGTGTGCGCGCGCGCTTGACTCCTTGTTTCCCGCAATGTCACGCGACTTCAGCATGCAATTTGAAAGTTCCTTATGGCCAAGCCAAATTACGGTGCAGTTGATCTGGAACTGGACATATGTAGTCAGTGAAAGAGGTGGCATCGTTTCGCCCCTTCATCCTGTTAAGTGAAGAGTGTAATGATCAGAACCCGACGAATAGAGTTTCTGTATGATTTTCTCTTGTAGCCCTGAGCTGCTTGTCCATGAAGCACATGTCGAGAGAGAGCCAAGTTTGTGACTGAACATTGTCGTGATTGAATACACAATGAGAATAATGAGGATGATATTTGAGAAAGGAGATTGAAGTGGCCATGTTTAAATTAGATGGTACATATGCTTCACATGGGAGGTAGAGGGAGGATTAGTTAATTTATATTGCGAATCTAGGTAGCATTGTGGGTCACTCGAGTCTCTGTTTCTTGCCCAAAATTCACATTCTTGGCTACTAACTGCTTCATTTTATGCTTTTTGTTGACAGTGAGAAGTTTGTGACCTTATAGAAGACTTCCTGGTGGATTCTTGGACTGCAAAATACCATGTCTGTCTCAATGAGAGACTTGGATCAAGCTTTTCAAGGGGCTGGACAGAAGGCGTATCCAATTTCTTTTGCGACAGCCGTTTCTGTATTTTAAATCTTCTTAATACAGGTTTCTTGTTGGATGCATCTGAAATGTAGAGCCTTCTATAGCATTTTTTTAATTATTATTTTAAAACCTGCTAAAACCGTTTGTAGATGCCTCTTTTCTCTTCTCTGATGGATTGTCCACAAATTGAAGTAGAACTGAAAGCAGAAACCTTAGCAGTAATTTGTATATTCATAGTATCTTATATTTCAAAGTCACGAGTTATTTACCAATCCTTAACTATGAATAGTGGCATTGAAATATGGCGGATAGAGGATTTCCGTCCCGTATCAGTACCCCAGTCATCTCATGGGAAGTTTTTTACTGGAGATTCATATGTAATTTTGAAGGTGATCCCCCATGCTTCAATTTACATGTCTACTTGCACCTGGCACTCATGAGATGAATACTGTTATTCAGTTATCATTGTTTATATGCCTACCTTGGTTATGCTGAGCACCTGAGTTCAATTTCTATTTATTGTTGGTGTTTTCTGATTGAATCTCTATTCTATGTACTCAGTAATCTGAACCTAGGCAATTTCATGCCCTTATTACCTGACAATGCAGCAGTTTTGCACATTTTTCTGCGCAATTAGTTTCGTAAAAGTATTTGAATGTTATGATGATGCTGAAATAGGATATTTTCGAGTTCGCAAACAGTCCTTTATTTGATGATATCAAAATTCCAGTCGAATATGTCTAGCTTCCAAGCAATTCGAGAAAGACGAATGGAGTCTGAGAATCTGACCAGGTGCTTTATCACAATGGTTTTGATCTACAAGAATTATGCTGATTGTGCAGACAACAGCATTAAAGAATGGAGCCTTACGTCATGATATTCATTATTGGCTCGGTAAGGATACGAGTCAGGTAAAGCGCTTCAGCTCCTATGTCTCAGATTGTCTCAACTCAATAGACATTATAGCCATCTGAAGGCCTTTCGTGCAGGATGAGGCAGGTACTGCGGCAATTAAGACGGTTGAACTGGATGCAGCCCTTGGAGGGCGGGCTGTTCAGTATCGTGAAGTACAAGGCCATGAGACAGAGAAGTTTCTGTCTTATTTTAAGCCATGTATAATTCCAGTGGAAGGTGGGGTTGCGTGTGGATTTAAACATGCCGAGGAAGAAGAGCATATGACTCGCTTATTTGTGTGCAGAGGAAAGCACGTTGTGCATGTAACGGAGGTAAAATTTTGGAACACTCCCTTCTTTTTTGGTCTGTTATCAGAAATCATACTTCTGGAGCCGTTGCAACTTCTGGTTGCATATACCATGTGGTGTAGGTACCGTTTGCTCGATCTTCTCTTAACCATGATGATATTTTTATCCTGGACACCAAGTCTAAAATCTTCCAATTCAATGGGTCCAATTCATCCATTCAAGAACGAGCCAAGGCTCTAGAAGTTGTTCAATATGTAAAAGATACATATCACGATGGAAAATGTGACATAGCATCAATCGGTAACCATCTTGAAGGTTATTTCTAATTTCATTAAACTGCCACGTGCTTCTGACATTATACATTTATTAGAGGATGGGAGATTGATGGCCGATTCAGAAAGTGGGGAATTTTGGGGACTTTTTGGGGGGTTTGCTCCTCTGCCTAGAAAGACAGCTAGTGAAGAGGATAAAAAGTCCTTCGATGCATCAACTACAAAGCTACTTCGGTACTCCCTGCTTGCACCATTCAAATTATTTGCATTCTGTTTTTTTTTTTTTTTTTTTTGGTGCCCTCAATGCCATCTTCATGCATAGGCGTATGTGTTGTTCTCAACGATACAGCTGTCATTTTGAAGTCAGAATGTTGTCCTTCTCTAGTGAAAAATTTTGGTCCCAGGATGATGACATATATTTTTATTTCTTTCAGAGTTGAGAAGGGACAAGCCGAACCAATTGAGGCTGAGTCTTTGACTAGAGATTTGCTGGAAACGAGTAAATGTTATCTACTTGACTGTGGGATAGAAGTGTTTGTCTGGATGGGAAGAACTACCTCTCTTGATGACAGGAAGAGCGCAAGCACTGCAGCAGAGGTATTCAAATTTTTTCTGTTTGCAATCTGAGAATGTAGCTTCTACAACTTTACAACTTAAATGTGGACAATGGGAACTTCTGTATTCAAAGGACTAACAAGTCCCTATATCATGAAAGATGTTTGAGTGAAGCAAGTTCATTTTTTTTCTGCTAAATCAAACCCTTTATGAATAGGTTGAAATTAATCATCAATTATGCTCTTGATGATTTGATTGAATTAGGTCTATATAGCTGCCATAAGGAGATTTTTTTTTCGGAATTACAAAAAAGTTGCTTCTTGTATGACTCCTTGTTGCTGCATCTGAAACTTTACTTGATATATGAAACAGGAGTTAGTTCGTAGACCTGATCGTCCACATTCTCATATTATCCGAGTAATTGAAGGGTTTGAGACAGTAATCTTCCGGTCAAAATTCGATTCATGGCCTGAGACTGCTCAGGTAGCAGTTTCAGAGGATGGAAGAGGGAAAGTTGCAGGTTAGAGAATGATTATGCATGGTTTGATCTCCCTTTCCTGAATTGTCCATTAACACCCATTCTAGTCGATTTCAGATGCTAATCAGTGTTCTATTCATATATATTTTTGCTTAAATTGCTTTAAATTTCACTTGCAGCACTATTGAAACGTCAAGGAGTAAATGTTAAAGGTCTCATGAAAGCTGATCCAGTCAAAGAAGATCCTGAACCATACATTGACTGCACTGGAAATCTACAGGTCTCCTCATCTATTTTAATTTATTTTGATGGATTGTGACCCTCGTGTTGGGACAAGAAAAGCATGTTGCTCAACTGATGATATAGTTAATCATATAGGTATGGCGTGTCAATGGTCAGGAGAAGATTCTTCTGCCATCCTCTGATCAGTCAAAATTCTACGGTGGAGATTGCTACATCTTCCATTATTCTTATCCAGGAGAAGATAAGGAAGAGTACCTTATCGGTACTTGGTTTGGCAAGCAAAGTGTTGAGGTGAGGAATTTTCATTGAACAAGTTTTGTTATATCCCTTTCTACCACTTCCACTCCCTCACATCCATGCAACCAAATTATGTCTCCGCTCACATCCAGTTAAGAGCTTTAAAATGCCAATTTCTATTAATGTTTCCCGCAATGAGTAAATGATACAGTGTGATCGATGTTTCTAGTCAGGACTTTGTATCATGTTCCCAGTATTTTGTTAATTTGGAACACTTCCTCCGTTCCTTGATCATTATGCACAATGATGTATGCAGGGGAAGGGGAATCAATGTTGTACTTTTGTTTCATTTGTGACTAGCTCAATGATATCTTTTAATGATACTAATCTCAATGATATTTGAGGCAGGAAGAGAGAGCGTCTGCGATTGATCAGTCTAGCAAGATGGTCGAATCATTCAAGTTTCTACCTGTGCTAGTAATTCCCTTCTCATTTATGCTCCTGCGCGTGTGAACTACCTGCAATATTTTGTGTTATAAGCAATGATATATTTGGGCTAACTTTTTGTAGGGTCGTATCTACGAGGGAAAGGAACCTATTCAATTCTTTTCCATCTTTCAGAGCTTTATTACATTCAAGGTCTGTCAAATAGTGTACTCCAAATGAAGCCATGAAATATGTCTTTCCTTTTCTCTTAATCAGAAAATTTTCAGGGCGGCATTGGGGATGGATATAAAAAATTCATAGCAGAGAAGGAAATTCAAGATGAGACATACCAAGAGGATGGCACTGCTCTATTTAGAGTCCAGGGATCGGGACCCGAGAATATGCAAGCCATACAAGTTGATGCGGTAATCATCTTTTTTGTCTCAGAGTCCTTCCCCTTTCATGCTTTCTCTCTGAGTAGTGATTGTTCCTCAAATGAATTGGATCATTATTGTACTATCTAGAAAAGTCTTTCATCTCATATCTTACAATAGATGCTCAGGTCAACATTTAAGTCCGTCGATCATGATGGTCATCCTTGGTGACTGGCTTATTTTTCTTCTTTTCTTGCTTATGCGCGGAGAGGTGTATGTTTTCTGACTAGTTGCTGAAATCTGCACGAAATCCATAGTGCTCAGAGTTGCTTTCTCTGTGTTTCTAGCTCTTGTACACTTGCTAGTTATTTCTTTCTTTCGTGTTCCGAATTTGCTATTATTCTGATCATCTCTTTTTCTCTTAACACTCAGGTCGCATCATCTTTAAATTCATCCTACTGTTATATATTGCATAACGATTCAACAATTTTTATTTGGTCTGGAAGCCTGACATCTCCAGAGGATCAGGAACTTGCTGAGAGGCAGCTTGACTTAATTAAGGTCAGCTTCCTGAGTTCACCATTTGATAGCATCTTGCCTTTGCACTTTTTAAAATTTTCTTAACACGTCCATGAGTGATTTATTCTGACTTGTAATGCGGCTTCAGCCAAATGCACTATACAAAACACAAAAGGAGGGGACGGAACCTGAACATTTCTGGGAGTTGCTTGGAGGGAAATCAGAATATCCCAGCCAAAAAATAGCGCATGATGCTGAGAAAGATCCTCGCCTGTTTTCTTGCAGTTTCTCTAATGGTACATTATGTTATTCTGATCCATATCATTCTTATCCTACTTTTAGTTATTTGAACATTAGTTTTCCTTTTACTCGCTGAGCTAACTCATTTCCCTTTTTCAATTCTGTATCTCCACGAAATTGCTCCAGAGAATCTGAAGGTAGGTGCAATGTTATTGGATTTGTTACTTTGAAACATGAATTACTGGAAGCATCATGGTCCTCTTCTTTTGTAGTATTCTACATTTAAAAATGCAAGCATCTGTAACGATTACATTTCATTTTACTCTTGAACTAAATCTACGATTGATCACATTGCTATTGTATTTTTTTTATTTGGCGCTAACTTGATAAGCTATATGGCTTTCATAATTTTTTGGTTCACGGACCTCTTCCTGTGTTCCATCAGGTGACAGAAATATACAACTTTACACAGGATGATTTGATGACCGAGGACATTTACATCCTGGATTGTCACATGGCAGTTTTTGTCTGGGTTGGTCAACAAGCTGATGCAAATACTAGATTGCATGCTTTGAAGATTGGTGAGGTAAGGAAGCAAGTCGGACTACTTATTGCCACAAGATACCTTATGCATGACATTCATCCTAGTAATCATCAATATATGCCACAATCTTGAACTTCTGGCTTGCCTTTATGGATATTGGAATTTAAAGTTGAGACTTATTAGAACTCGGAAAGTTTGCCATGTCAACTTTCCTGATTTTCTCGCTTTCTTTCAGAAATTTGTAGAGTGTGATTTCCTTATGGAGAAGCTGTCTGGTGATACTCCTATATACGTTATCATGGAAGGGAGCGAGCCTCCTTTTTTCACTCGCTTCTTCTCTTGGGACTCTGCAAAGTCAGCTGTATGTAGTTGTTGCTCCTCTAATCTTTTGAATTTATCCCATTTGTATATTTTTCTGTCCTCAGTTTACACCCACATCAACAACGCTATTTATTTGTGCAGATGCATGGCAACTCATTCGAGAGAAAGTTGACAATTTTGAAAAATGGCAGAAAACCACATATTGAAGTAAGAGTTGACTGCACTTCGTAAACCCTTTCTGTTTCGTCTACTCTGGCCTTTTTACAAGCATGAATTAGATCAATTTTTCCTATTTGGCACTCCAAATGATGATACCAATTACCAAGTGCTGCATTTCTGCGCTTGCATGGGCAAAAAGTTAATAAATGCCTGCATATGATTTTTTTTATTGGTATATTATCACCCAGGAAGATACCCTTTTCACTCATCTAATTTCTTATGTTCCAGAAACCCAAAAGAAGAACTCCATTCATCGGAAGATCTACTGGTATTGCGGAAAAGTCGCAACGATCGAGGAGTGTGTCTTTCAGTCCCGAGCATGTCCGTGTAAGGGGAAGATCTCCAGCTTTCAATGCTATCGCTGCCAATTTTGAGAACCCCAACGCCAGAAATCTTTCAACTCCACCTCCTGTTGTCCGGAAGATCTTTCCGAAGTCTACACCTGATTCAGGAGGACACACTCCCAAGTCATCCTCTATTTCAGCTCTGAGTTCCTCATTTGAGAAATCCCCACCAACACGAGAATTTATGATACCGAAATTTATCAAAGGTGTGGTCTGGCTCAGTTCAGGTTATCTATACACAATTCTTGGTCCTATTACCTACATAGCAGTGCTGTAAAAATCTGGCCATTTCTTAGCAGGGAGTCCCAATGCGCCTAAATCAGATTCAGATTCTAACTCCAGGGAAAACTTGAGCCGTTTAGGAAGTCCATCCATTCAAGAGGATGATGTGGAGGGCGAAGCAGAAGAGAACGGCCTGCCAACATATCCTTATGAACGCCTTCTGGTCACATCGGAAGATCCCGTGTCAGATATAGATGTTACCAGACGAGAGGTAGGCAGTGAAGCAACATTACGGCAGAACAATTACTTCGGTCTCGACCATTTCACTGAGGATGCTTTCTTATAATTTTATTCAGGCCTACTTGTCATCGGAGGAGTTCATGGAGAAATTTGAGATGACCAAGAATGCTTTCTACAAGCTGCCGAAATGGAGGCAGAACAAGCTCAAAGCGGCAGTTCAGCTGTTTTGAGCCTGCTGGATTAGCCTTTCCTTTTCTTTCCTTTTTTTTTGTCCTTTCAACCTCCTACTTTCATTTTGGAGTCTCGAGGAGGGGCAGAAGAAGGCTTCTGGACCATCGGTGACTCCATTAGAGTTATTCTAGTCAGACCTGGTATAGAACATGAAATCTTCGGAGGAAGGGGACAGACCAGTGTTTTTATGTCAGATGCTTCTGCTCCCAAACGTATTCCCAGCATAGCTGCCGTCGAAGAAGTACAGGTTCTCAATGATCCTCTTTTTCCCCCTTTTCCTTTGCCTTTGTAATATTGGTTGAGAGTTAGCTCCATTGATAGCCATTTTTTTCCTTCCGGCGAGGTTGAGTTCCATCAGAGGTCTTTCTTCTTCTGGCTCTTTGGTTATCTCTAGGACAAAATTTTTGTTGTTTCAGGGCCGAAGCCTGTTTACCTAAAGAAAAATGTAAGAGTTGGAATCTCACATTGGTTTTCCTGATGGTTATTGTTTTTTTCTTAATAAAAGGTTTCGTTATTTCCTTTTGCATTCTGTTACATTTAGGAACAACATATTTCTTTTGACAAGACGTGTTTAATTTTTACGGGCTTTTCAATGCACGAGACAAGAATGGGCTTAAAAGCCCAATCCATCACCCAAAAACAATGGGCCACCAAGTAAAAGCCCAATATCTTTTCCCACATAAGATGGGATTAAAGAAAGGCAAAATATCGAGTTATGGCCTCATTGACCCAACCTTCTGTTTCGTTATTAACTTAGTTTGTTATATAATTTTGTCATCAACTTTTATTTCTATTTTGATTTTGGCCAATATTAAATTTTTGTTGCGCGAAAGCGAAACTTTATTTATTGACTAAAAAAAACACAATTAGAAAAATAGTGTATAAAATTGAAGCCTCTCGTATGTTATTTTATTTTAAAATTTTGATAATCAGATTAAGTGAGTTGGAAGCCGAAGTTGGATGATAGTTACCGATGCTGTTAAAAATACACAAAATTAATAAAGGCGGAATGATTGCTCTATTCGGAGGACACTTCTATCGGTAAGATGAATGAATGAGGGGTTGGAATTCCATTATTATACGAGACGGATTAGATTATATTAAGGTCTTATTTAACTTTCACAAGAAGAAATTGGTCAAAATTAATATGAAAATAAAAATATGCGAGAAAATTATATGGTAAACTAAAGACGATAAATAGTTGCTCAAAGTCGAGTGCGTGAATATATTTCGCCTAAAAGAAAAGGAAAAGAAAGAAAAGAGAAGGAAGAGAGAATTGTGCTGGAGAGCGTTCGTTATATATATATTGCGTAACGGAGCAAAAACAAAAAGGAGTTTTGCCACAAAGGAGGAGGAAGGGGAAGATTTGGGACGCGCGCGCGCACCAGCTTTGGATCGACAATTCCATCGGGCCTGTGATTTGTGTGGGAGATCGGTAGGTGGTGGGAAGGGGGGAATGTCAAGTGATAAGTCAGCTGCTGCTGCTGCTACTGCTGTTGCTGTTGCTGTTGCTACTCTCCCTTCCGTCGATCTCTGTAAGGGCGTCAATGGTCTCGACAAGGTCGTCCTCCGCGAGGCCCGCGGCAGCTCTGCCGAGGTAATTCGGTCTTGTTTCGATCTCGTTTCCTTTCGGTTTCTGTTGGACTGGGGTTTGCTCCTTCCCCTCGTATGTTAGTTTTAGCTGCCCGACGTGCGATTGGAGAATCAGTGGGCTTAGGGCGTCGGATGTGGGAGATTTTGTGTTGATTTCGGCCGGGAGTTGTTTTATGACGACAATTCGCTGTAGGATGTGTTTTTTGGCATTTGGCATCTCCGATCTGCTTGTGATAAGAATTTGCCGTAGATGCCGTGGAGCGTGTAGACACGATCCTGTGATTACTGGCTTTTCCAGTTCAAAAGTTTTCCGAGTCAGGGCGACATTGAACACGGTCTTTGTTCGGGCCACTTAAGACGGCGTCATTGATCTGTTTAGGTATACCTCTATGGTGGCCATGTGACATCCTGGAAGAATGACCATGGGGAGGAGCTGCTTTTTGTCAGTAGCAAGGTATAGATTACCGAGGTTTCTACAGACTCATGCTTAATCGAGTTGTTCTGTGCATTTTTCTAGTTATGTCCTACAGAGAGTCATTTTTACTAGGAGTCTGTGTTTCTCTTCTACTATTTCCAGGCTATCTTCAAGCCTCCTAAAGCGATTCGCGGAGGGATACCTATATGCTTCCCTCAGGTTTCCTTCGTTTTTTTTTCCTTTTCTCCAAAAGGGGGTTGTGGTGTTTGTTTTCCATTGGTTACTTGACATGGATGTACTTTCTTTGTTAACCAGTTCTCAAATGTCGGAACTCTCGAGCAACATGGGTTTGCTAGAAACAAAATATGGACTATTGATACGGATCCACCTCCTCTACCTACCAACCCCACCAGCAAGGCTTATGTGAATTTGATACTGAAGCCTTCAGACGAAGATCTCAAGATCTGGCCTCACCGGTAACACTTCTGTAGTTGCTTCTGCCCCTTTCCTCACTTGCAACGAGATGAAAATGCTTCCTAACTTGATATTCTCGTCTTGAAGGTTTGAGTTCCGTCTGAGAGTAGCCTTGGGGCCTGGGGGAGATTTGATGCTAACATCTCGCATTAGGAATACAGATGAGAAGCCATTCTCATTTACGTTCGCATATCATACATATTTCTCCGTGTCAGACATAAGGTAATAACTAAGAGGTGTAAACTTTTTCTCCTTAGCCTATGTTTATCTTCAGCTGTATATCCAACGTCACTTTTACAAATCATGTTGGACGGAGTAGCCAGGAGACTTTAGCTGCATCATTTTCAATTTTTTCTGTCAGATTTGCTAAACATCACTTTCATTATGGAAACGTCGAGTGTCAGACATTTTCATCCTTAAAAGTTCTGGCCAATTTTGAAGGTCGAATTGTGGTTGGCATTTTACTGGCTTGATTGGCTGCCTAAACTACGTTTTGGAAAAATATATATTGTGTCAGGGATATTAGGCTCTGATTTTGTCGTCGCCTTTATGGTTGTCATTGAATGCTTAGTGAATACTTTGAGATCTCCTAAGTACTCATAATTGAAGTCCCTATGATTTTAGTCTTCTCTGTTTAACCAGTATTTCATTCTACCCAAATAACAATGAATACGCTACTTTGATGTATCTGCAGTGAAGTACGGGTAGAAGGACTGGAGACCCTTGATTACTTGGATAACTTGCAGAATAGGGAACGGTGTACTGAACAAGGGGATGCAATTACTTTTGAGGGAGAAGTATGATGTTTCAGTTTAGCTGGAATTTTTAAGACTTATCGTCATACTATGCTTATTGAGAGCTTTTCTTGCCTAATAGTTTGACAAGATATACCTCGGCACTCCAACTAAGATTGCGATTATTGATCATGAGAAGAAGAGAACGTTTGTGATACGGAAAGATGGACTTCCGGATGCAGGTGAGATAAAAATCAGTTTGCCCTTTGATGTTGGTGCTAATCAGAAAATGTCCGAGTTCTGTGAGAAAGATTATCAATGTGAAACTAATATTCCATAAAGAAGGGTCGCCAAATTGATTGGGTTGAAATACTTGATGACATGTTCATTAGTTCCGTATAGAATGGGAAGGCATCACCTCGGGAAGGTTACGATCCTTCTCAGGATTGTCTGACTATATTGATTTTCGTGAGTTGTTAGGGCTACTTTTCGGTGATTTTTGTTTGATAGTTAACATCTGGCTATTCTTGTTGATAAAGTGGTGTGGAATCCTTGGGATAAGAAGGCAAAGGCCATGGCTGATTTTGGAGATGAGGAATATAAGTACATGCTCTGTGTGGAGTCTGCTGCGATTGAGAAGAGTATTACACTAAAGCCAGGTGAAGAGTGGAAAGGGAGGCAGGAGCTTTCTGCCGTTCCTTCTAGTTACTGCAGCGGTCAGCTGGACCCGGAGAAAGTCCTTCAGAGCTGCTGAAATACTCTTAAATCGTGGTCTATACCATGTACAGGTAACTACTACTTCACATATCCAATCACTAACTTTGGTATTTGCCTGATACACACATCTTCATTAACTCCCTCCAGTGAGACAAAATCAGTCCTTCAGCCCAATTGACATTATCAGCGACTGCTTTGCAGGTTTTTTTGAAGTTGCAATGGAGTGACCACGAATACCTGCGGTTATGTTCTTTTCTTGCTTTTGTCCAAGAATACAGGGTGCTCATGGTGGACTCTTGATCGCACAAAGTTTCAGAATATCGATTTAATGTTGTACTTGAAAGCATATTGTGATGGTCTTTGAGAGGCGGAAATACAGATAGCGTGCTTTTCGGTGCTTATATCACTCTGGGGGCTGTTCGTGAGGCGATTGGACTTAGTATACTGTTACTTTCATATCATAATCGTCTTGAAATGTTGGAAGTTGAAATCAACCCCCACAATAGTATCAGTGGATTACCTTTGCCCATCTCTATTGGTGATCTAAATATTAATACCTCTGTTTGAGCGTATACACAAGCACATATGAATTACATAGCCTGTTATCTTGTTATTAGATGGTTTCAAATTCCAAATTTTGGGGAAGCCTCTGGTCCCCTGTTGAATTTACATTTGAATGACCGATTTGGATTCCCTGTTTCTTCATCGGAAAACGTTGATGAGCCTCCCGTGTTGCCAGGGTTGCTATTGCAATCACCAATATGGTCCGAAGCAACCGAGGCAGATGAGCGCTCCTTGGAGGGTTCTATCTCTGGTTCCCCGTAGATAAACGACCACCTCTTCGGTTTCCTTCTGCTCGATCCCCTGCCAATGCTGAGGGTCAGCTCCACGCCACTTTCTTCATCCAAACCATCATCGATGCACCCTCCTAATCTTTTTTCAGGCGCAGCAAAGTGAGAATGCGGCAGTTCTTTGTCGATACTAGGATTGTGCCCTTTGCTAGGCCTTATTTCTATATCTAGCCCTCTCCGGATTCTAGTAGCTACCCCCGAGCAGCTACCGGTCCTGTCCTGCAAGCATCGATCATCGTTGAGCTGATGAAGATGGAAAGAGCATCCTGCGATGGCTGTTTGGTCCATCTGATGCGGCCAGTCAATGTAATTAGCATTTGGACTCTTCAGGGGACTTGAGAATCTGTCCCGCTCCATCTCCTTCTTCAGCTCCCCCATGATCTTCTTCTGAGTACCGTAGAGCCGGTGGAGTTCTCTTACCTGCAAGGATATCAGAATCCCACCGCTCCGAATCATCTGATGATATTGTCCAAACTAGGACAACGAGGGGGGGGGGGGGGGGGGCATGCGTTACCTGTTTCCTGAAAGTATCTTCCTGTGTCTGCATTTTCCTTCTTATGGACTCCAGACAAAGCTTTTCTTCCGGCCCGCCCATGGACTCCGATATCCTCGTCCCAGCTGCCGCTCCCTACTACTCTCTCTTTACGCTTTCCGTCACGGGGATGTCCCCACTCATCATCCAACCCTCGACAGGGGAATGCCTCGCAACCGTGGGGAGCGGTTAGTAGATTGATGGCGTACACGAATTCCGTCCCCATGCCTGAGGAAAGCAGATGTCATTAAGGATCTTTGCCCATGTTTTATCCGCCGAGATGGCATCAAAAGACAACAGAAAAACGTGTCCGGATGTACGGTAAACAAGGGAAGCTCCTC
Source organism: Melastoma candidum (assembly GCA_023653495.1). Lineage (NCBI taxonomy): Eukaryota > Viridiplantae > Streptophyta > Magnoliopsida > Myrtales > Melastomataceae > Melastoma > Melastoma candidum. The sequence continues at coordinate 12,085,826 of CM042882.1, read as the reverse complement.
ATTCACATCACTCGTTGGAAAGGTCGAACAGGAAGGATAGTGGAGGGGTTCCGTGAAATGCAAAGCAAAAAAGGTGTTGAATCTTCTCTCTTTCTGTTCTTTTCTAGTCGTTTTTTTCTCGATGATCCGCAACAGACAAGACACAAATGACATCGAAAGCATCCACAACGAAAATTATTCCCAGGAAACACAAGGGAACTGCAAGCCAAAGGAAAAGGAAAGTAGGCCACCGCCCACCAGGGAGAAACGTTGCTGGGACTGCTGACTGCACGGCAGCTTACTGTTCAGCATCTTCTTACATCCATCCATGACAAAACTTCATGCCCACATACGACATGTCTCAATTGGCATTGGCATGGGAAATGGGAGACCGAAAGAAAAACTGGGCACCTCCGAAAACCTTACAGAACAGAACAGACAATGTGACAGCAAACAGCAACAGCAAGAGAAGTCTCCTTTCCTTATTTGTTAATTTGCTGCAGAGGCTGGAACCAGCAACACCTTGCTTTACTCGGACAAAACTGGAAAAGGGTGACTTTTTTGACAGGCTGTGAAGGTATTAGAAAAAAAGAGATAAGCCTAGGAGAGGAGAGGAGGAGGGGGAGGCGGCAATGTTTTCTTCTTGCTTTTGAAAGGGGATGTGGGCTGACCTTTTAATGATAAACAAAAGAACCAATACTCCTCTCTGATCTCAACTTGTTGGACTTGCAATAAACAAAAAGAAAACCATACTACTTTTAAATAGCCTCTAGAGTAAGGGAGAGTCTGTTGTTTTTGTGTTATGGGTGGGTTGGTGCTTTGGAGGGAGGATGAAAGGATCTGATCTGATCTGATCTGAAGAAAGTGGATGGACCCACCAAATGGGAAAATTTATGATGGCGTGATCTTAAAAAATGTCGTAGATTCTCACCCAGTTCTCATGGTACTCCACCGTCCCCCCCCCCCCCCCCCCCCCCCATTGAACATAGCTTCACATTGAACCCTACTCCTAGGATGAACTCTACTGAGGACCCTGCATGGTACTATCTATGAACGAACGACATGTCCCCTACCAGACAGGCTCCTTAGGACAGGACGACACTTACACACGTTGTCCTTTCGTTGTCCTGAATTCAGTGGCTTATGTCCTGCCATTGTTGTCCCTATTCAGCAAACAAGGGTATCCCCCCCCCCCCCCCATTTTAACTCCAAGAAGAAGAATCGTGCCCCAAGGTTCCAGAAATATCCATCATTGAAAGTAGAGCATGTTTTTGAGCCTAACTCTTGACTAATCGAAACTGACTGTCCCAGTTTTGTAGAGTTAAAAAATTTACTCAGAAGGCATCCTCATCAATCAACAACATCTGCGCCACCATCTTGGAATCGTTCAAGATCTCTCATTGGAAACGCCAAAGCAAGTGCTTCTAGTAGTAATCCCCCCCCCCCCTCCCCCCAAAACACCTTTAGCTTACTGGTGGGTCGGTTCTCTTCGAATCATTTCGTAGTTAGACTTTTATGAACCGGACAAAAGCTCGAGTCACCTAATTACTTGGTTTTCTTTCTTTCTTTTTTTAATGTGCTAAACTTTGATGGAAATCCCCAACCAAAGTGAACACAGAGTTTCATGTAATCCAATGTTCAAAAGAAAGAGAGGAAGATATCAAACAGGTGATGCTATGTGTGTGTGGGTGGGTGGGGATTTGCTTCTCCTAATGGCCTTGCAATCCCTTACCCAACACCCCCAAAAACCCCCCAACACCAAACTCATCATTCGTCATCGCTACAGTCAAATCATCTTCCAACCTAATCCATATTCGGAGGCTGAATTTGGAAGTGCCACCACTCTCAACCCTACTGTTGTTATCATTACTTCTGTTATAAACATTCTTTCTCACGCCTGGGCATCATCAATCATCATTCTTTCTGACTTGGGAGATGAAGTAAGTTGGTGCCATGGAGTTGCTGTGGAGGGACATTTGCTGGAGTTTTTCAAAGTGAGGTCAAGATCTGGGATATAACTATATACTATGTTCATGTCTTTTGGTCGTTGTGGAGGTTGTTGGGCACGCTGCTGGCTTTGCTTGTGATGATCATTGATGATGATCAGGTAAAAAAAGCTTTAGTAGGAAATGGGGTTTCCATTCCAACTCTAACTCTTTTGAGTAAATCTCTCGTTACCATGTTCAGTGTATCCAGAATCGAAAGCATTGAATGACCTCATAAAACCTTACACTTTAAGGGAATGATTCATTCCATTTGATTAGTGACAAGCAAAAAGCAATTAGGCCTTAAAGCTTTTCATAAACTCATCTGATGAGTTGTTGTTATGGCAGAGCCTGCACAGACACCTCCAATTGACAATTGAGAACTGAACGTCCCCCCCCCCCCCCCCCCAAAAAAAGCAACCAACTAAAACAGTGTAGTCAATGACGTTTCTTCCTTTCTTTCCTCATCATTTTTATTCATCAAAGCGAGATGTGATTGTTTTCGGAGCGAGTGACTATTCCGCTCAGGCTGTCACACTGTGTAGTGCTGCTGTATGGTGTCGATGTCCAGTCCCTTGAGCTTCACCACCGATTCCACGTGCCCTTTCAGCGTGTTCAGTTCCCTTAGCCTGCAACCACCATCCCCGTGTCGCCGACCATGTTAACCTTTTCGCGAGTGAGGTTGGTTGTCTTTTTGGAATAGTGGTAGTGACTTACCTTGCCACCTCCGCTCTCCTCTTGGCCTGTTCCGCGATCTCCGAGAGCTCCCTGTAGCTGTTCTTGTCGGAGAATAGCACGGATGCTTCTGGTGGCTGTAGCCCATGGAGGGTCCTCTGTGCCAGCGCCCACTGCGCTTCCCTCTCTTCTTTCCCGTAGTCCTTTTTGGAGGTGAAGGCCGTCTAGTGGCATAGTTTGAGGAGGGAAATGAGTCAATGAAGTGCTGATGAGGATGAAGACTAGCTATGGATTAGAATGCATGGTTGATTGTTACCTTGTTCTCCAGCAAGTTGAGCCACGCCTTCCCGCTTAAGATGTAGCGGATGGCAAATTTGATCAAGTCCAGGGGGATGTAGGTAACTATGCTGTACAGCCAGATAACGCCCGCCCATCCCCACCCGCATCCTTTGATTTCAGCAAAAGCCCAGTTGGCGTACACCGCTATCAGCGTCGCCACCTGCGGTACAACTTAAAGGTGAGATCCCCTGGTCTTAGAAAAGGAGGCAGCATTTTGCAGATGGTTTTAGGAGGAGATTCTTACGAGTTGGGCAATCACGAAAGCGCTGACAAGCAGCAGCCCTGGTCGTTCTATGAAGGACCAGCTCCTGGATCTAGTCACAAAGATCAGGGCCTGACTCACGATACTCACTTGGAGGTACAGCGCTGCCATCATTTCCTCTCGGTTGTGTCGTAATGATCGCACATGGAACTTATCCTTTAGTTCGACAAGACAAAAAATTCCTTTTAGTTTCATCATACTGACAGAATAGATGACTGAGAAAACGAACATCGGTTTGAATGACTTACAGAGAAGAAATCGGTTCCCTTCATAGCCCAAAAGAAGATCACGGTCATCAGAGCCAGGTATCCTCCTAGCACGATCCCGGTTGCAAATATTTCTTCAGTTTCCAGCTATCGGGCATAGGAGATGGCTTAACCCTATCTTTCGAGATTGTCATGATGGTACCTTCGAGATCACATGCACAAGCAAATCACCACTTATTGATGCAATAATATCTGATCAACTGGCTTAAACCAGCATGACAATTCCCTCACCGTCATTGAGGATGGCGATGATCAGCACCATGAATGGGGAGAAGTCAAACCTCCAGATGAGTGCAATTAGCATGAACCCAAACTACAGGACAATAAAAGCTCGATCAGTGATCATGAAACTTCAGAAATCCAACAACGCCTACAGATGAGATGTATCACTTGCCACAATACGGATAGTGATGGAGACTGCGTATATCTGCAACAACAAAAAAAGAGTGAGAAGATTCCCAGGGAAGTAATTTCAATGAAGTTGATGACACGGATACTGACGGTATAGTTTTTCATCCTCTGGAAAATTGCCCGGCTTGTGAGCACTGCACTTATGATGACACTGAGACCAGGCTCTGTGAGGACAATGTCGGAAGCACTCCGAGCAGCATCAGTTGCATCGGCCACAGCAATACCAATATCAGCCTTCTTAAGAGCAGGGGCATCATTAACACCGTCGCCGGTCATTCCACAGATATGCTTCCTCTCCTGTAGTTTCCTCACAATTTCATACTTATGCTCTGCATGGCAAGCCCAAAATTGACAAAAGGAAGTCAGAAATCTCAGCTTTCTCGTATAAAAAAGAAGAGTTAGTCATCAATGGGACATAGATACAAAACACCAACCAGGAAATACTCCAGCAAAACCATCAGCTTTCTCGATAAGTTCTTCCACCGGAAGGGCTGTGATGCTCGCATCCTTGTCCTGGCCAAGCAAAGAAGCAGAAGGGTACATGTTTGTTCCCATTCCAAGCCTCCGGCCCGTCTCTTTGGCAATGGCAAGTTGATCGCCTGGGCATCGAGCAAGATGGCAGTCTTAGACATGATAATCCATTCCCCTATTTTCAGTTAATAATTAAGTAGTATTAATCTATAATGACTACCAGTAATCATCTTGACGTTGACTCCAAGATTGAGTGCTCGACGAATAGTTTCTGCACTGTCGTGCCTTGGAGGATCAAACAGCGGCAATAGACCCACAAATTGCCATGGGCCACCAGGACTATCTTTGGATTTCTCAGGTACTTCCTGTAAACAAGTGAAATATAATTCCGAACAAGAAGTTTTTAATTGGTTGGACAGAAAGTCTGTAATAATTTGTTGAGTTTCAGTTCTCTATGTTAAAACAAACCTGTCTAGCCACGGCAAGCGACCGCAGACCACGTTCAGCGAATTTGTCAATGATGGCATGAGCCTTCTTTTTAAGATCCTCCTTTGCATTGCACAAGGTCAAAATCTGTTTTTCCAAAAGGAACAATTATTAAAACAATTTAGACATACACTTTCAGTTCTCTAGCAATACATAGACAAGACAGACGAGACTACCTGCTCGGGTGCACCTTTGCTTGCTCGATGCCAGTTACCATCGGAATCAATGTAAGTCAAGGCAGTCCTCTTGTCCACAGGGTTGAATGGGAAGAAATGCACCTCAGAAATCCCAGCTCGAGCCTGCACGAATGCAAATGAAATTTTGTGCAACCGAAGGAAGCAAGGAAAAGAGGACGTTGTAATCCCTACCTCCTTTGGATCGGCAAGCATTCCTACAATAGCTGCGTCAATAGCGTCTTGGTTTTCTACTCTTGAGGCCCTAGCCGCTAAGAGAAGGACATGCGACTTGTCCACCCCCTTTGCAAACACTTCGACCAAGTTTACGTCCACGCTCAATTTATTCAGGGTCAAAGTTCCTGTCTTATCGCTGCAGAGAACATCCATGCCAGCCATTTCCTCAATAGCAGTCATCCTCTTGGTGATGGCTCCTTGCTGAGAAAGTCTGTGAGAACCAATAGCCATGGTCACGGACAAAACCGTCGGCATAGCAATGGGAATTCCTCCGATCAGCAGAACCAAGAGATTGTTGATCCCATCCCTGTATTTGCGACGCTGAATCGGGTACATAACTACAATTTCAATCAGCATTCCAACCGCGATCGAACATATGCAGAAGTTTCCAATAGCCGTGAGCACTTTCTGAAAATGCCCGACTTGATTGGTGCTGTCTACAAGATGCGCTGCTTTCCCGAAGAAGGTGTGGACCCCCGTGGCAATGACGACGGCCTCAATCTCACCCTGTTTGCAAGTCGAACCAGAAAAGACTTCTTCCGAGGGTCCCTTCGTCACGGGAAGAGATTCACCAGTAAGAGCGGACTGATCGACCTTCAAGGGATCACCCTCGAGAAGGCGAGCATCTGCAGGAATGATGTCGCCGAGTTTGATACTGATGATGTCTCCTGGGACCAGAATGCTCGCATCCTGCTCGCTCCATCTTCCGTCTCTTAGCAACTACCGAATTCAGTCCATACCAGTAAAAGAAACAAAATTGTCAACACCCTACACACAATGCTAATTAACCATGCCGACACGAGTTCAAAAAGGCCGAATTCATCGACTGACCTTAGTCTTGGGAGCGAGACCAGCCATGAGGGCAGCGGCAGCATTGCCTGCATTGTTCTCCTCGATAAAACTGATAGTGGAGTTGATCACAAGCAAGCAGACAATACCGACGAAGTCCTGCCAGTCCGGGGGCTTGCCGTCGCCATTGGCCAGGGCGATGGCCATCAGGGCAGCTGCTTCCATGACCCAGGAAAGGGGATTCCACATGAACCCGAGGAACTTGAGGATCTTGCTTTCCTGGGGGACAACATTGGAGGAGAAACTGTCAACATCAATTCCACAGGAAACTTCAAACTAGAGAGAATTGGAGCAGCATATGCATGGCTGGCTCACTTTCTTCTCCTCCAACTTGTTGGGTCCAAAGATCTGAAGGCGGTGTTCGCCTTCTTCGGTTGTCAAACCCTTGGGAGTGCATTTCAGCTGCTCAAACACTTCCTCTAGGGGGATCTTCTCCTGCAGTTATGAGCAGACATCACCCAAACTTAAACTCAAGCTCAACTACGTAATCATTGTTATGGTGCCTCTCTTTTCCTCCTCACCCAAGAAGGGTGGCAGTCAAACAAAGAAAGACCAGCAACAAGGTTGGACAAAACTCTAAAAAAACCGATTGCATATGATCTTGGTGGGATTACAGAAAATAAAATACAAAGTTAATTCTTTTTCCTATAAGGGGACATGGGAAAAGGCAGGGGTGAGGCCATTTTGTCAGACAGCAGGAAGCAATCATCATCCGTGAGTGTAATAAAAACAGAGGTTTTAAGCCGTTCTTTCAGAAAAGAAAAAGCAGTGGACCATAATTTCCACAACCACAAAGAAAGAAAGGGCCTAACCTAACTTAAATAAAATACAAGTCCCCCCCCCCCTCCCCCTTAAATCGTGGGAGTTTTATGATCTGCGGAATTCTGGGATATGTCCAGGAGATCATCATCATAATCATCCTTTAGTTTATATGTCAGTCAGTCAGCCTGTGGATAGAGTCTATACGAGACTACTAGTCCATCGACAAAAAAAACAACCCCCCTGTGGCTGTCTGTTATCAGTTGAAGACAAGCAAATCTGTTATCAGTTGAAGACAAGCAAAAAGACCAGACAAGGCCGAGGACATGAGAAAAATGGGATTTCTTCCGGTTGTCTGTTTCGGACATGCAACCAACGAATCGGACAGAAACAGGCAGCAAATCACCTCAAGTTTGGATTTTTAACACGGGGAATCGTCGCCAACGCAAGCACATGAAATCATTAAGCAAAACGAAATCAACCACCCCCACCAGGAAACAAAACCAGGGAATATCCCCGGGGAGGGGGTGTGTTCCATGCTCATGCAGGACAATCCACAGGAGACAGAGAGAGAGAGAGAAAAAAAGGAAAAGGGAGAAGAAGTTGGTTGTTATATTACCAGATCAACGGTTTCGTTCTTGATTTCCTCGAGACTAATAGCCTTGTCTCCTCCCATCTTCCCCCCCTCAACGGAAGCTGCTTCTGCGGCGGCGGAGGGTACAGAGAGGAGGAGGGGGAAGGGTGTGGGGGGTGAACTCTCGGCAAATGAAATGAGGCGGAAGGAGAATAATAAGAAGACGCAAAAAAAAAAAAGGAGGAGCAAAGAAGCGTTGCCCCGTGCAGGCAGAGAGAGTGAGTGAGTGATGAGACCGATACGTCGTTTATGATGAAAAAGGGAAAAATATCTGCCCACCACCACCTTCCAAAAACCAAAACCTACGACAGACAGACAACGCCACAGACCCACAGCCGCTCGCCCTCACTGTTCAACCCAACCATGCATGGGCTACTCATTTAATGTAATTCCCCCCCTCCCCCTCCCAGACAAACAGTTAAACTTTGACACGGCTTCCTCCCCCTCCCCCCAGTCATCACTTCACCACCCACAAAAGAATAATACTTTGGAAAATCATTAAGAATTTTGCTGTCACTCGTACCCACCCCCTCCAGACAATCCTCGAATAAAAGTTCCATCCCCATATTCAATTAATGATAATAATTTAAAAACAAAAAGGTGATCCCAAGTTTGTCCGACGAAGAGCAGAGCTAATTGTCTTCTTTCTCTGTTTTTCCCACCCACCCGTTTTGTCTTTTCCTTTTACCCAAATGAGGATAAAGAGTTCTTCTACTATTTTCTTTTTACCCAAATGTGGATAAAGAGTTGTTCTACTAAGGGATGAACCCCAACTTCAAAAATGGTTCATTCACTCCTTGTGTGTGCTTAGCAATCTTCTGCTAGGTGATCAAACTTTTGTCCGTGAAGGTGCTTGGATTATCGCAATCTGGGGGGTGTTGGACTCTCTATTTAATGGCTTCGTGTATATTCCTCGCCACACCCATTACCAAACCTTTACTCTCTTTTTTTTCTTTCTCGAAATTATACATGTATTCTAAAAAATGGATGAGGCCGTTTTGTAAAGCATTATGATCCGTACGATTTTACATAGCTCGTACGTACTTTACAAAATGATTCATATGATTTTAAGAATCCTATTTACATTTTATCAAATTTTTTTTTATAAATTTATAAAGCTCATTCGTAATTTACGAAACGTTGAGGTTATCCGCTACATAAAAGCAGAGTCACGTACCGAACTAATACTCGTGTCAAATGACCTCACATCTTCTGTTCTCCTCCTTTTTGCACTGAATCCTGTTTTGGCTTAATTTTAAATTCCAAAATAACTTTAGTACGGAGTTAGATAACAACAACTGTCAACAAGGCATTTGTTGTCGGTATTGACTTGTGTCGGACGTGGGGGCAAATCCAAAATCATAGTCAGATTCAACTCTTTGATAAAGGCGTGGATAATTTAATAGCTATCCTCATAATTGCGTACAAGAATAATTCTATTATTAATTTATTCTCAATGTTTTGTATTATATTCTCGGGATAAACAGAGGATTAGCTGAGTAGGGAAAGCCACCCAATTTACAGAAGAATCCTCCTCGGACATAAACATACGACAAGCGTGAGAGCCAAGACTAAAAAAAAAAAGTCATTTAAGATTGAGTACTACCAATCAATTGCAAGAGAACTGCTCTTTTGCAATTGATTGAATTCGTGTATATATCTATCTTGTAGTCCCAAGATCGCTTCCCTTCCCCTGTATTGCCAGGTGCCAACTATGGCTGTCATTCTGCCCCGAGGGCGAGGCGAATGGGCGAGCTTTCTCGGACTCCATTTCACCATGCAGCGCACAGTTGTCGATGCCATATTGTCTTTGCACAGAAGCTCCCTCCGATGTTCAGTTCTATTGATAATGGAGGAGAACCCAGTTTGGCTTGTCTCCCATGTGCTGATAAGAGACACGGCAGGAGCCACAAAGCTCCCAGATACCTGTCCTTACATCCACAGAGATGGCATGTATGTGGTGCTAAGATACTTTCTTCTGGGTAATGGATTGGATGGTCCAAATAATGGCAGGGAATTGGAATTCACGACAATGTGGTGAGTACACGCACTCCCCAACACCCAACTCAACACCCACCACCCAAACCTCCACTTAAAAAAAGTGTCCCACTTTGGCCTTTTAATCCAACACCACTATCTTTGTCATCTATATCAGAGCAAAGAAACAGTCCCCTCCACATTGGATCAGTCCTTCTGCTTTCTCGCTTTGATCAGAACTCTTGGAGTGTCAGTAATTCTTAATGAGAAGAATCTATACCCAGAAAAAGAAAGAGGGAGATTGTTGGTTCAAGATCAACTCCCTAATCCATGGACAGCTAGGAAAAGGAATAAAAGCATTCATTCCTCTCCATCCATTCCCCTATTAGACCGAATCAAAATGTCTGTCCTGTCATCATCACCACAGGAGGTGACCAGGCAATTCCTCTTTGAAAGAACAAAAACGATAAGAAGAAATCACATGCTTGTTCAGAAATTTTTATGGACCAGACAATTTTCTTTACTACTACAGGATTCGAACTCCCACTTTCTGAATCATGAGAAAGCTGGGATCGGGAAGGCATAAGTTTCTGTACATGCATGAGATGTAGGAACCATACATGTCTCCAACAATTTCCCAAACTAAGACAATCCCGGGCCCTTCAGGTAAGAAGAGATTTTCATATGTAACAAAAGAGAATGAGAGAAACCCCCCCGAAAGAAGCAGGGTTGTATCCTGAACACGGGTCAGACTAGGCCAATAAGGCGGCGATCCTGTGTTTCAGCTATATCCGATGTCATGATCTCAGTTTCCCTGGTGTGCTGGGGCTGCAGGTAAAGTAGTTCTCAAATGTAGAATGGCATAGCAAACAGAAGTGATTTTACTACTCCGACCTGGTTAAATGTTTATATCTGTACCTCGGGTAGGGGGCTCATCCTGTGGCTTCATAGCTGGGAACAGTAGAACCTCCTACAGTTGCCACAAATAACCAGATCATTAACTTTGACCAGTAAAGGCACAGCATACTGCACCACGAAAACACCAATATAATCTTTACCTTGATATTTTGGGAGTCGGTGAAGAGCATGGTTAGCCTATCAATACCCAAGCCCCAACCACCAGTTGGGGGCAACCCGTACTCCAGAGCAGTACAGAATGTTTCATCCATTGCCATTGCTTCGTCATCACCCGATTGCCTATCCTGTAGACGCATCAACGAGAGTATGACCATGTTTCGCGAGCAGCAGACGAAAAAAAAAATACACAGGAAAATAATACCTTCAGCTGCTCGGCAAATCGTTCACGCTGGACGACAGGGTCATTCAACTCGGTGTATGCATTACATAGCTGAATCAAAACAAGATCAAAAAAGCAATTTCAATCGGAAGTAAACTACAGAATCAACGAAAATACAAGTGAGAAAGCATACTTCATGCTTGTTAATGAACAATTCAAACCGCTCCGTTAGGCCAGGTATTGATCTGTGCCATTTCGCCAGAGGACTCATTATCTCAGGATGGTTTATGATGAACGTTGGATTTACACAAGTTTCTTCTAAGAAGTGGCCCACAAGCTGCAAATCACAAAAGCAGAGAAATATCCAGCAGATCAATGAAAAAACGCATGAACATACTTGATTTTCGTCAAAAAAAGGTCTCATATAACATAGGAACTACATGATATACATGTTCCATCAGCTTTCCTCGGCATCTGGTTTCTTTTTAACTTAATCAACTCACCCCCGGTTAGTTTCAGGACAGAGCAGTAGCATACTCCCTAGAAGGGAAAGAATAACATATGGCCAGATATGTCACATCTAAAAGAAAAATCCATGGCCAAATGCCCACCTTATCCAACAGCCTTGTGGTCGTTTGGGGAGGGGGGCATTTGACATCAAATCTCACACAAGCTTCGGCCAAATACTTGTTGGCTTCGTCACTAGATAAATCCTTTGGAATATTAAGGTTAGCCATTTTTTCCAACTCCCCTATCATGTCAATTCGTCTGCAAAAATTTTAATGATGGATAAGTAATCCCAACATAAAGAATTAATGAAAACCTTATTCCAATACCTGAATGGAGGAGTGAAGTCGATTTCTATAGGATCCTTGTCAAGTCCATTTGCATGATATTGGATCTTGTAACCACCAGTAAGCTCCTTAACCATTCCTGTACAACAGCAACAACAGCTGGGAATCGCATAGAAAACTAACAATATGCTACAAAATTCAAGAGCAAGATGTTAAGCAAGGGAAGCACTAACCACTAAGCATACTTTCAGTCAGCTCCATTAAATCATTGTAGTCGGCATAAGCCATGTAGAACTCACATGTAGTAAATTCAGGGTTATGGGTCAAATCAATTCCCTCATTTCTGAATTGTTTCCCGATTTCATAGACCCGGTCCAAACCTCCAACAATTAACTGCTTCAGATAAAGCTCGGGAGCAATACGCATGTATAGCCTCATGTTCAGTTCGTTATGATGGGTCACAAAGGGTCGTGCAGCAGCACCACCGGCAATCATGTTCATCATGGGTGTCTCTACCTGAAAACATACACCACATCAGAAAGAAGTGAAATTTATTAAAACGGAAAAAACTGGTAACTGATGAACAAACATCAAAGCAAACCTCTGAGAAGTCAAGATTGTCCAGAAATCTCCGAACATATTGTATGATCCTCGCTCTGGTCTTGAATATCTCCCGCACCTCACCATTCAACATCAAGTCCAGATAGCGTTGACGATATCGAGTTTCCTGAAGAAAGCATGGAAGAACAAGTTTAGGAGGTGGACCGACTCCATTCTAAATCAAAGATAGGATGTTTGAAAAAAACAAGACTATAGTAACATAGCAAAGATAATGAAAAACTAGAAAATAAACACCTCCATCTTATCAACTTTGCCTTGGTGATTGAAAGAAGTTCCTCAGGTGATATATTTTTGTGGAGTTTGTATTACTTGTAGCAATAACACGATTATCGATTTAAGATAAAGTTATTCAATTCCCATTCTGCCCAGCTTCTTTCTGTTTCTCACAAACTATGCAACAACAACCAATGCATTGGCATCTAAGACTGCCAAAATATGTAAATCATGATAAAAAAACATCTTGAAAGCCTGAAAAGGAAATTGACTGACACCAGAAATTATTTCCAATGTGCCTTTCGAAACATCATAAATTCACATTAAAAGGATTCACAAATATGAAAGAGCAAATGTACGGAAGTCTAAGCAACAGTTCCATTAAATTCTACACCTGGTCCTTTAGAATGTACACTTCAGGATTCCTTGGAGTTCCTGGAACCCATCTTTCAGCTTTCTGCTCATAAAAAAAAATAAAAAAATCATAATGATTATAACTACCAGGCTTGACAATGTCATAGCATAAGCATGCTACTGAATAGATGAAAAATAACATCACACCTTCTGGTTGCTAGTATCTGAACCCGGACCAGCTTTTTGCCTAGGCATCATATGAAGGCAATGTGACAGGACAACGAATGATCTTGGAAATATGCTTAGCTCCCCCCTCTTAGTTTTTCCTAACAGAAAGCAATTTGGCAATATTTATCAAATGTGGCTTGTAGGATATTATTAATTTCTGATGACAAAAGATCAGTTTTTTCCTTTATTAATTTTCAGTGAGCAAAGAGTAGGAACTCTCATGATATCACACTAATGAATGCAAATCTGTCAGTGTCAGCCAAACAGTGATATCCTATCTTCCTTATCAGAGTAGAAAAGGAAATGAAAAATGATAGCGAACAGAATATGAAAGAAACGACATGAGCATAAAGATCAGTATTACGAGTACCAGATAATTGCCCAAAACAGTAATTTTACTCAACCTACCAGGAAATCCTGTGATGCCAACCAAATCACCCCGCTTCACATTTGAATGGAACTTTGCAAATTCAACATCGTCCAAGCCTGATTTGCTACAAAAGGATAACCATACAATCTTTTCAGACTATTCACATTAAAATAAATAAATGGATAAGAGCTAAAATCTCCTGCCACATAATCAATCAAAGAACTTTTTTTCGAGACATATGCAAACAAAGGACAGTGTTCCTTCACCTTTCGAAGTGCAAGCGAGAGCAGACAGAGGATATGATCTTTTAAGGAAATTTAAGGAATAAGCATTAAACAGATTTACACGAACACCATGTCACCACATGTTACATAAATGATGACTAGAGTACATTACCTGGCGTCTGCCATAACTTGAACTTTAGCTCCATCACCATGCATGTCATAAAAGTACAATTTGGCAGATGACGATCGTTTGTTCATAATCCGCCCTTGAGAAATTAAACACATTTAATATTGAGAAAATAAGCTGGGATTTTGATAACACAAAGCAGATCTATCAGAATTACCAGCTAAAGACACGCTAACATCCTCAAGATGCTCCCCATTGGCTAAACCTCCATATTTCTCAATATAGTCATTGATAGACATTGAAACATGAAATTTATGAGGATATGGATTTTGTCCATCTGCCTTTTGAGCAGCAAGATACTTAATCCTGTTTTCAAAGTATTGCTGCAAAACAATAAAGGAGGAAAATGGAATATGAGATAAGATAGAGATGCATAATAATCTACATAAGGAACTTTAAAGCTACTTATCATATTAAGAACTGCACCAAAACGTAGGATTCATAAAAGAAATAAAAACAGATACAACAGGAAACAAATGCATACTGTTGGGTCCATATCTTCCTCATCAGCTGCTCCGGCTTTCTGAACCTGGGATGTTTGCCTAGTAGCAGCCTGCCACATATAAATTATTTCTCATTGTACCGGTACTAGGAACATGTAAAAATAGAAATCATGTAATGATGATGAATTTGGCGGCATGTAAAACCATAGGCATGGTTACTAACAAAATTTAAAAAAAATCAATTGCAAATGGACTATGTATATGTGAAACGACAAAACAGAAGATATTCTGACTACTATTACGAAGGAGACACACAAATTAACAACATCTACAATGACACATAGCCTAACATCCGAAAAGGAAACGGGAAGGACATGAGCCATCGAGATACCATCTTGGCCTTCTCCTCTTCCTTCTTCCGCCGCTCTTCCTCCCTCTGCTTGTTCTTCAACTCTTTCTTGCGTGCACTGCATTCGATCCGCAGTAGAAGGTGAAAAACAAAACAACCCCATCCAAAACGCCACAGCAAAAGTAGCGAATTCACACGGAGAGAAACGCAGGCAATACTAACAAAAACAAACCCATCCAAAATCAAGGAAGATAAAAAGATGGTAGCAGAATCTCGGGCAAGAAAGAAACTTCAATACAGGTAAAAGGAAAAAGAAAACATACTTCTTGCTCTGGGTTTCGCCGGAAGCAGCATCCAACGCGGGGTCTGTGGCACCATCCATTTCTCTTCAAGAACGTACGATGACCCACAAAAAAGTAGCTTATTTTCCCTGTGCCCAAAAGGAAGCTTCAAACTTGGGATTGAAATGGATGATGGGTCCGAGGGTAAACGGCGCTAGAGGTGGTCTGAACCAGCAAAAGAATGAAAGCCGGCGCGCCAACTAGGGTTTATCTTCCTGTCCTCCGCGTGGAGAGAGAAAGAAAACGATGGGTTCGACTTACCTGCTCGACTCGGCCCGTTTACTTCGATGAAGTTCAACAGCAAAAGGTCAGGAAGCCCATTCCTCAATTTTATGGGAAACGAAGGACTAGGTTGCAAAAAGGTCACAAGAAAGACAGCCGATAACGTTGTCAGGATCATCAAGTTCGGTCGAAGTGTCCCCAGCAAATCCCCGAATCTATCCATCCAATCCACCTCTCCGCTGAACCAAAAACCAAGCTGGGGAGGATTGACTGACTTCACTTCAAGCCACGAGCTTTAGCGGCCAGAGTCGAACTTGGGCTGGGAAGAAATGGACAACCTTTGTATCGCTCCGGCTTCTTCCTTCTCTCGGGGTTCTTGGAGTGGTGGGGCGGTTTCGGTTGTGGGGTTTTCGAGGAAATCGGGTGCTTCCCTTCCTTCTGGAGCGAGGAGAGCTCATTCCGTGATAAGGGCTTCCGTGCTTGTGGAGAAGGAGGTCAAGGAAGCCAGGACTGCTTTCCTGGTCATCGGTACCAGAGGAAGGTTATAACTTTGCTTCATTTCGCCTCTCTACCTGAATTCTGCCCTTGAAATGTAGTACTAGTAGCAGACTCCAATTTCGTGGTTCGGAATTCTGATATCTAGAGAACTGTGATCCATGGTTGGTGCAAAAATTGACAGATCTGCTAGTTTTTTAGCAATATGTGGTTTGCGGTTGTTTTGTGATTTGGCTGTCCCGCTGTTGATGCGATTATTGCTGCATGGGAAAGCCCTCTGGCACTTGCACAGGCTTACGAGACGAGAAATAAGCTTATGGCGAAGCACCCAGAGTTGAATGAAGAAGGAGCTATCGAGATCAAGATCATAAAAACCACAGGAGACAAGATTCTCACGCAGCCCCTTGCTGACATTGGGGGGAAGGGTCTCTTTACAAAAGAAATAGACGAGGCATTGATTAATGGAGATATTGACATCGCTGTCCATTCGATGAAAGATGTCCCCACGTACTTACCTGATAAGACGATTCTCCCTTGCAACCTTCCCCGCGAGGATGTTCGAGATGCATTTATATCCACATCCGCATCGTCCCTCTCTGAGCTGCCCACTGGAAGCATCATCGGTACTGCTTCTCTCCGGAGGAAGTCTCAAATTCTTCACAGATATCCTTCACTGAGTGTAAGTCAATGTGCAATCTGACAGGTTTTATTTTTCAATCCCTTCGGGAAGGACTAAACTAGTGCCATCATCAACTTTGTTGAAATGCACGCAACTCTGTCTGGTGTCCTGGGGAAACGTCTTACCTATTGAAGCTGTAGTAACCAACATAAGGTTCCATAGTGGACGATTTCTGTTTACATGGCATTCATGTTGAGTATAGAGGGAAATTCATGTGAAAACTCCTTTGATTGTGTTGAGTATAGAGGGAAATTCATGTGAAAACTCCTTTTGATTGATAAAGTGACTGCCTGCTCCTAGTAGGAACATGTGGATCTATTCAATGCTTAACAAGCTTGGAATATTTGGCTTGACTCTTAGGTTTTGGAGAACTTCCGAGGAAATGTCCAGACTCGGTTAAGGAAACTCAATGAAGGGGTTGTCCAGGCGACATTATTGGCACTCGCTGGACTCAAAAGGTTGAATATGACAGAAAACGTGACTTCCATTCTCCCCATTGAAGATATGCTGCCTGCTGTTGCTCAAGGTGCTATTGGAATTGCTTGCCGAATGGATGATGAAAGGATAGTATGTTCCCCGACCAGTTTACTTATATTTTGGCACATCAGCGCCTTTTTCAGCGTTCCATCTGTCCTTGTCATGTATTCAAGTTTGATTTGCGCTCATAGTATTTTTTAGTAACAGATCTTAGGAGTAATCTTGTTTCATTAACTTATCTAACTAGCCTCATTACACTGCATGACTCGGAGATTGATGCTAGAAGTTTGGTGCTTTTACCTGAAGCATTTCTATTGCCATCAATTTACAGGCAAAGTATCTTGCCACGTTGAACCATGAGGAAACAAGATTGGCCGTTTCCTGCGAAAGAGCCTTCCTGGAAACATTGGACGGTTCATGTAGAACCCCTATTGCAGGATATGCATGCAAAGACAGTGAAGGCAACTGCCTTTTCAGAGGTTTGGTCGCTTCGCCTGATGGAAGCCGAGGTAGGTTCTCTAGGTTTATTGTGGCTTTCACCTGATTCTTTCTCTTTTGTGACTTGGTTCGACCATGGATCATTTGTTTCGTCCGCATTTCTTTTCAGTTCTCGAAACTTCTAGAAAGGGAGTGTACACATATGATGAAATGATTTCGATGGGGAGGGATGCTGGCAAGGAGCTCCTTTCGAAAGCCGGTCCTGGATTCTTTGATTCTTAAACCGGTGACTTTGCCTTGATTAATATAGGAGTGAGGTTGATTGAAATTTTGTTCTTCTCTTCTTGTTTATTAGATTCGGTTTCATTTTCCAGTTGAGAATTATGTCCCCCTTCTGAATTCTGCTGTACTATAAAGGCATGATTCGCCCGTGATGGACAAGCAATCTTGACATGAAAATTCGAGATAATTGGAGAATGTCATCGGGAGGCCCTGAAATCCTTGATATCAACCAGACATCCTGTACCTGGGGAGGAAGTTGAACTAGGCCTGTTTGCTCGTATTCTGCTTCCTGTTGAGTTAATGCTGGGAGTGGTTGCATTATTTCTTCTCTCTTTTCCATGAAAGACTTCCCCTCTCTCTCTCTCTCGACAGGCACCACGTGTGATGTAGTTTTTCCACCCAAAAGGATAGCAACAATGAAGTGACCATAACCAATTTCAGTGTCTGGACTTGCAACTGATGTTGGGGAAAGAAAGGAGACAAAAAAGTGGGGTGAAGGCAATGGAAAAGGAAGAGAAAAGGGATTCTTACAAAACTGTTTTTTGATTCAGTTTTGTAATTAAACAAAGGGAAATTGAATCTGAATCAGAGGCCAAGTCGTTGTTCGGTTCTTCCATTTACTACGCCAAACAAAGCCAAACAGCCGACGATGGGGATAACCTTCGGTTAAGACTTCCACGACTCTCTCGTCTCTACTTTCCTTCCCCGAAAGAAAGAACAGCAAAAACAGAAAATAAAGAAACTTTTTCGCTCGTACGAGCTCATCGCCCTTTTACCCAGTAATCAAAATCCAATCTTTTGCCGGGAATCTCGTCCAAGTGGAGGTAAAGCCAACTGGGTATTGGTTTTTCTTCGGTGGGGTTGGGGAGGGATAGTTGGGAATCAATGGGTTGAATCGTTTCGTTCGTCGGATGGAGTGGGACAGCGACACGGATTTGAGCGGAAGGGAAGAGGAAGAGGAAGCGGAAGGCTTCTTGCTCAACGATGGTGGCCCTTTCCCTTTCCCCGTCGAAAACTTGCTTCAGGCTGCCCCTTGTGGTTTCGTTGTCACTGATGCCCTGGAGCCCGACCATCCCATCATTTACGTCAATCCCGTCTTCGAGTGCGCCACCGGCTATCGCGCCGAGGAAATCCTAGGCCGCAACTGGTCTGTTCCCCTCCTTTTTCCTTTTGGTGCGAATTCGGCTTCAGTTACCGTGCAGATTGTCTCGATGGTTTGAAGGAGGCGTTGGGTTGTTAGTAATTGTCTTCTGATGTCTGCGGAAGTAAGAAGGGGGAGTTGTTTTTAGGAAAAAGAGGTTGATGCAGTTCACATTTGGATTCAGGGAATAGCTTTTCTGTGGTTATATGCGATGGTAGCATCTGCTTAGAACGCCTGGCGCTCTTGTGATTTTGGGTTCCTCTCAGGTTCTGCTGAAAATGCCTAGTTTTAGTAGAGCTTGGGAATCTGAGTCCTTCTGATTAAACTAGATCTCTTCTTAACTCTTACGAGTAGGACTGCTGTGAGTTCAGGCAATCGTTAATCATTTGGGATTCTTGCTAATGCTATATACAGAAAATGGAGCAGTTCCCAGTTTTTGGGATCGATCCGGACATGAAATGTCCTGGATACTGGATAATTTTCCGACTTGCCTCCTTACTCATTTACCTCTAGTTTTTTGTACATGTTGAGCAGAAGTAATATTTGATGAAGAGGGATCAGTACATTTCAAGTTGGTATAATATAACACATTCTGCTCATTGGCATTATCCATGTTTTCTTGTTTGAAAAGTTTTAAATCACCTTTGCTTGCCTTCTGTTTTCCTTGTTACTGCCGGTGGTACTGATGGGCTACTTCAGATCTATTGCTCATGGTTGTTTTCGACCTTTTAACTATGCTGGTCTGACCTTGGGATCTTTGCGGTGCAGTCGTTTCCTGCAATGTAGAGGTCCCTTCGCCAAAAGAAAGCATCCTTTGGTGGATTCATCTGTGATTGCCGAGATTAGACGTTGCCTGAATCAGGGGATTGAATTCCAAGGGGATATTTTGAACTTTAGGAAGGATGGTACTCCCTTGCTGAATAGACTGCGGCTAACTCCTATTTATGGAGATGATGAGACAATTACTCATGTCATAGGAATCCAGTTTTTAACAGAAATGAATATTGACCTTGGTCCTGTAGCTACATCTTTAAAGGATCCCACGAAATTGGTTGGCCGATTTCGGACTGGTTTGTCATCACTACCTTTATTGGGATCTGGAGACCGTGGCTTTGCACATGGGTCATGCGGGATAATGCAGTTGAGCGATGAGGTTATCTTCCTCAAAGTACTCTCAAGATTAACACCAAGAGATATAGCAGCTGTTGGCTCTGTCTGTAGACGGTTTTATGCTTTGACAAAGAACGAGGACCTATGGAAGATGGTTTGCCAAAATGCATGGGGAATTGAAACTACTCATGTCTTGGAAACTATACCTGGTGCAAGGAGATTGGGCTGGGGCCGTCTGGCGAGGCAGCTGACTACTCTTGAAGCAGCAGCTTGGAGGAAACTGACAGTAGGGGGTGCTGTTGAGCCATCTAGATGCAACTTCAGTGCTTGTGCAGTTGGAAATCGTGTAGTACTCTTTGGCGGTGAAGGTGTCAACATGCAACCAATGAACGATACGTTTGTTCTCGACCTCAATGCCAGCAATCCTGAGTGGAGACATGTCCAGGTCAGCTCTCCACCACCTGGTCGATGGGGACATACGCTTTCATGTGTGAATGGTTCCCATTTGGTTGTCTTTGGAGGTTGTGGGACACAGGGTTTGCTTAATGATGTGTTCCTTCTGGATTTGGATGCGAACCCTCCGGCTTGGCGTGAGGTATCAGGATTGGCACCACCGATTCCTCGATCATGGCACAGCTCTTGCACCCTCGATGGTAACAAGTTGATAGTGTCTGGCGGATGCGCAGATTCTGGGGCACTTCTTAGCGATACATTTCTACTTGACCTCTTCATGGAAAAACCCGTCTGGAGAGAGATACCAGCAGCCTGGACTCCGCCTTCTCGGTTAGGGCACACATTGACGGTTTATGGTGGTAGAAAGATTTTGATGTTTGGTGGACTGGCAAAGAGTGGACCACTGAGATTTCGTTCAAGCGATGTCTTCACAATGGATCTTAGTGAGGAAGAACCATGTTGGAGATGTGTAACCGGAAGTGGCATGCCTGGTTCTGGAAACCCTTCTGGGATAGCTCCTCCTCCAAGGCTGGATCATGTGGCTGTTAGTATTCCAGGTGGAAGAATTCTTATTTTTGGTGGATCTGTTACTGGTCTACACTCTTCATCACAGCTCTATCTGCTCGACCCAACTGATGAAAAGCCTGCTTGGAAAATCCTAAGTGTTCCAGGAAGACCCCCAAGGTTCGCTTGGGGGCACAGCACTTGTGTTGTAGATGGTACAAGAGCCATAGTTCTCGGTGGTCACACTGGAGAAGACTGGATGCTGACTGAGCTTCATGAACTGTCATTGGCGAGTTCGGGTACATGATTGACAAGCATGGACGAGCGCATGCAGGGGCGGAAGGTACAGAAGAAAGTTTAACTGAAAGGTGTCAGGGTCATCGTGATATTGAAGAAGGATTATTATTTTGGTGGACGAGTGTGTGGAACTGTTCTTAAATGCATTTGTCTGGTGTGGGAGCACATGGCAGGTTTACTTGCCGAACGTATTTTCCTGATTCATGTCTCCCTGGCAGGAAATAAGAGTTCACACCAAATGATGATCCGGAAGTTTTTGTCATCTTGGCCATGATGGTGGGTTGCAAGAAATCACCCAATATCTGGATTATTAAACCATTCCCATGTTTAGATAGACGAGCAGCATTTGGACAGTTAAAAGCTTATGTAGGTCTCATGTTACAGTTGATTTGCAATATGCATCTATTTTCAGTCCATGTTCATGTAATTGCGATATGTAAAAAAAGGAGAGGAGCGAGCTAAAACCTGCTGCTTGTTTGTATCCTAATGTAGCAGTGTTCTCTCAGCCTTGCAATCTTTTTCTCGCAAAGGCGGTTGATTGAGTTTGAGCAATCTGTGGTGCCTTGTGAGTGTGAATGTGGGGATGTCTTGTAGGCTCTCACTTTGCGTGAAATGTACATAAAGATGCTTACTCCTTTTCTCATGTGCCGTCAAAATCAGTATGAACTTTTTGAATGGAGTAATGTTAGTGATCCGTTTGTTTGGTCTTCTGTATTATGTATGCTTTGTCTATCAAGACCACAACCGGGTTAGTCCGGGAGCAAGCCACCGAAACCGTCAAGTAGTCGATTGATAATAGTGATATGTTTTTCCTTATTTTGTGTATTTCGGTCGACCAATCTAAGTTTTAGAGATCCCAGTAAACTTCATTGTTATTAGTTTGACGAAGTTTTATATGAACTTACAAAATTTCTTCCATGTAATAGATGAAGAAACTAAAAGAAAGTTGGATTTCGAGGATGATAGAGGGCGTTATGTGAGAAGGGACAGAGGACGTGTCGGGAGAAGATGATTGTTTGAACGAATTTCGATATTTGCAATCTAATTTGATTTTCATATTTACAAACTTATGATTTTGTTCTATGAGTTTAATTATGGATTTATGAATGAAATTTTAAAATGGAAACTTATACAGTAACCACATAAACTTTAAGTTTCTAGTTCCTAAACCGCAACAACGACCCAAGTGTCAAACCGCGACATTGTAGTAATCCTAAAGTATAGCGGTCAAGGACGAAAGAAGTTTGCATAAGTTTCGTAGTCCTAAAAAGCGACATTGAAGAAATCTTAAAGCATCATGGTATAGGATGGGAACATCGAAAGAAGTTTCCACAAGTGTCGTGATTCTACACTGCGATACTGAAGGAATCTTTGTGTGTTGTGGTCCTAGACTGCAAAACCGACAAAGATTCTCCAAGCTTCGTATTCCATACCTGCGACACAGGGGCAATATACTTGAGAAGTAGTATGTCAGTCGATTGACAATTAATTCATGATTGAAAACATGAATTACTTCAATAGTTTTTTTTTTTTTATTTCATCTGATTTTGGGAAACATTGCATTGAACACGTGAATTAAACGATTTCTCACTCAATGACTTTGACTGCAGAAATTTCAACTCATTTAGGCAAATTTTTTTACATATTCCTTTGCGCTTTGAGTGGTCACGTGCATGAACAACATATCACGACATTGTATTGGCAACAAATTTCCTTGCACTTAGAGAATGTGGTCACGTGTATGAACAACACAACATAACTTTGCATCGATCATCACCCATTGACTTAGAACAACTTCTCCATTCTGTCCCACTTTCTCCTGTTTGCATATTTTCCCCTCAGCGATATTTATACTCTTGACATACACAGTTTTGTAATGACAACTACAAACGAAAGTGGTCCCCAAAACGCTAGAGGAAATGGACTTGCCATTCCAACCAATGGTAACCGGTCGATCGTATGTGTTTGTTCAGTGATTCCACCCCCATATCGGAATGCTACTACGATGTCCTTCTATTTCATCTTTCAACAAGCCCAAGGTAGAGGTTAATTTGATCTGCACTTCCAAGTCCACTTCCTCAACTATCTATCAGCTCTGCCTAATATATGGACACACAAGATGCGAGCTATGATTACCAATAACGTTGAAGGGTTTGATAATTTTACCAAACAAAATTGTGAACGATTGAAGCATGCTTGAGTGGCTTGCTACTACCAATTGTTCATGTACTGGATGGTTCTAGAAATGTGTCGGTTATGACTTCACGATTCAAGACTATGCATATGTTTGTTGGCCGTAAGCGACCGAAGACATGCCATATGCATTTCTAGTTTGATTTTGGCAAAACTTACCAACCTGGACCGTTCGTGTTTGGCAAGTTGGAGGCCTGGATGCGGATGCATATCAGGAAAATGAATCGTTTGAACATTCTAACTATAGGATGCTACTTTGGACTTTGACGACATTTCAAGATGTAACTACTTTCGTCAAAAATGCATGGGATGCCTACAACACGGATAACTCGGACCTACTCGTCGTGTTTTTTAACAACAGAGTATGGCATTGCTCATCGCATAGCAAGACTCATATCCTTTGATGAATCTCGTATACGACGAAATCGGCAAGGCTAAGCTTCTATTTGCTAGTGGAAGCATGAATTTTCGATCATGAACGTTTTCAGAGATATTGATGAGGTCAATGTTGTTGTCGGGTAAGTAATGTGTGATTTTGGTCTATCCAATACCGAGTTACGTGTGAGTTTGACATAATAATTCCAATTCTAACGTGTTTATAATTTTAGGATCTCGACGAGTAGGGCCAGATATACTACAATTTCATATATTTCATCGTTGTTGTGAACCTAATGTGCGCTCCTCGTACTTCATGCGGGGTAATTCTCTATTTCTTTTGGATCACCCTTCTTTTAATTATATTATTCTCACCATTGATCTAATAATTTTTCAACTTTCGCCAAAAGTATAACAATACATAAATATTATCTTCTTAATGTTATATCTTTTTCCGCAGTACAATAACATAAATCTTCAATACATAATTTTATTGGTGTTACACAGTAAAATTTCAATCACCATTTCATAAGTGTGGTATATGACTGGTTGGTAAGGGCGTCTTACATAATCTTGATGATATTATGGATAAACTTAGTGCGAAAATACGATTTTACTTTTTAAAATACCTAAAATATCGCCCATATCTCGCGGTCCAAGATTGTGACACTCAAAATACAAATGAGTCGTGGTACAATACTTCCTCAATTGAGTGATTCTTCAATGTCATAATTCGGAATTCAACGTCTTAACTTTGTGAAAATTTTGAGAAGTTTATTGTTGTTAGAGTGTTGTCGCGATCATAGACCTCGACACGAGTAGAAATTACTGTTAAAAAAGTTGCGGACTGCAAATCTATTTAAAAGTCAAGGTCCGGAACAATGACAACTCTCTAACACTAAAATACCACAACCTAATCAAGGGCCTCGTAGTCCCGGACACAACTTACGACAACTTTAATAATATTACGGCAGTACACAAAAACAAATACAAAGTTCATACAATACTGTTTAATAAATTGAAACTACTTTGAGTAGACCTAGAGGAATAGTTTTGAAAGTGAAAACTTCACCGAGCCATAAGGGATGTCTTACACTGTACATTTGCAGCATAACATGCACAAGTGATTCACCAACACTGTAATTTCCTCATCCAATTTGGTAATCATTCGATAATGACTCTAAAACTATGCCCACAAGAATACCGGCCAACAATGGCATTCCTGTAATATGCAAAAACGTCATATCCGAATGCAACTCACCATTTCTCTTTCCGTTACCATTTTTTAGCCATGATCCATGATCCATGATTTTTTTAAATTGTTCTTCTTTTGAATTATATTTAAACAGATCTTCTTAGTTAAATTTATAATGTCCTTCAATATTGTGATAAATGCATAGTCTGAATGACTTACCCAAGTAACAAATTTTCTTACACACTTCAACCAAGGCGTGATCATCTTAGATGCCAACTTCATAATACCATTCGAAAGTTGTTTCTATAGCCATAACAATTTTCTTTCGCACATCTAGTCCATCGTGTCATTATTAAGTTCATAGGTATCGTCCTTCCGAGGACAACCAAGTGGCGTAAAGTGGGTGGTGGGTGTTTGGAACATTGTCATGATCTCTGGTTCGAACCCCACCATGCACACTCCACTTGGATTTACGGTTGGTCACCTGGGTGATGGCTAATGAAGCCCAGGAGCCGCCCACTTGCTGGGCCTTTGGGCCTTAACTGAAATTGGACCGACAGGGGAGCAGGCCTCAAGTCGGGCCCAGGGGGAGCAGGCCTCAAGTCGGGCTCGCGGGCTTGTCAAAGAGCCCCTGGGCCTCGTGAGAGGGCTTGCAAAAAGTAAGTCTGTCACGAACCCCCGCTGATATAAAAAAAAAAGTTCATAGGTATCTATTATATACCTTTAATCTTTGTTATTTGAAAGTAATGTACGCAGGGCATACCTATTGTTTCGAAATGTAAATAAGAAAACTTCATCCGCAATTCCCCTACGACTGTGGCTACCATAACTTCTTGTACATGCAAATCATGCTAACGTAACTTGTACACAATCGCTACTTTTACCTTATGTTGATCCACCACGAAAAACAAACCTTCCTTCCTCAACTTATCTTGAACTCGAAGAAAAATTGTGTGCGTGAACAAAGAAGCTGCATGTTTCGCAACAATGTAATACATTAGGGGCGGTAATGACATGTCATGTAATATGTCTCTACCTCTTTATGCCGCAAATCAGTAGTTGCTCGGTCAACATGAGGTAGGTAGTCGGGCAACTTATGTTTTCCCTTCAAATACCCCTTCATGTATACATGCATATCTTCGCATTGCTGCGAACTGCAAATCTTTGACTAAAAATAGCCACATAAATAGACTTCCTACCACATATGACAACATTCACAGAAGTCTTTCACCTCGTCCCTATGACAATTGGTATCAGAGTGTGTATGCACGGGTTGAGCTCAGAGTTTGTCATAGAGTCGAGATGGCGACCCTTGCCCATCTACTAGCGAGGCTTGAGCAAGGCTGCTTAGACGGCAGTCCGTATCGGAGGCATGTGCTTTGAGCGTTGGGTGGCGCTCATCAATACTTGACAGATCAATTGGTAACTCGAGAGCAAGACTAGGGCTACGAATCTGGGCACAGAGCGCGATGTGACTAGAATGCGGAGGCTCTAGTACAAGTGTTGCAGCAATGCTCGTGAGGAAGGCACGAGCTACATAACCCGGTTTCTTTGGTGCAGGGAACTGCCTAGGCACGAAGCCGAGGTAACACTCGTTGACGGACATGCGGGTGGCGGGCAAGGGCATGGAGTGGGACGTGACTTGGAGGAAATCGTACAAGGACGTAGGCGTTCCGAGTACCAACTGTGGGCGAACTCACATGAAAAGGGAAAAATGACACGAGCACGAAGATGTATGTGCTGGACAAATGGACAATGTGACGTGGATGCGACAAGACGTGCAGGTCCGAGAGAAATCTAGTTGTGGGGAGTCGTTTCATGTGGTCGAAGCTATTTGCATGCAGAGAGGCTGCAAAGGTAGTGTGCCACATGAGGCAATGGAGATTCCCTGAAGGTTGCTTGTGGAGAAAGCGCACGGAAGAGTCCTGACGCACGGAAGAGTCCTGTAGGAGGAGGCAGACACCCTAACATGGCCATAAGCGACACTTGGTGTTCCAAAACTCTTAAGGCCCCTCGTGACTGTATGGAGTCAAATTGTCCTGAATCTTTTGTAATCTGATTGCAACTCCCTCTGGCCCTTATAAATAAGTGAGCGGGGCTTGAGCAAGAAAGGAGGGGGAGAGAGGAAATAGTTGGGGCGAAATTATCTATAATTGAAGACCGATTATATACACGAGTGTATTGTAGTTCTTTGTATTATTTTTTGATAAGTTAGTTCTTTGTATTATTGACAACAATAATACTGATGATTTTTACCATCTTGCTGAATTGGATGTGTTCTGAGTTGTTGTCATTGTGTTATTGGGAATAGCGAGAAAAAGATCGGTCGTACATGAGTGGATGTGACGCTAGTCAGATATGTTGCGAAATCGATCGTGGGCGTCTGTCTCTAGCTCAGTCCCGTACCACCGGAATCTTAGCAGCTCTGGCCTCAGAGCTCTTATATACAGGTAAGATTGGAGTAAGAACCGATGTGTTGAAACCTTAAATGAGCACAGTCAGGAAAAACTTACCTCCGGGACTACACTTCTTTCTGGCGCAATGCAGTGGAGATCATGATATGTCAGTGCCTCACATCGGCACACAGAACTGGATAGCTTCCCTGAACTTGACACTTTATTATAGATAAATAATTAATAAAGACAAATATTTCTCATTAATTATTTTAATTTTATATGTAAAATTATTAATTATATACTCTCACGATTATATTAATCTGAAATATTCCTTAATTGAATAGATGTTTGGAGGGGCATAAACATTTAGATCATTCCTAAGTATAGTTATGAATATGCTGAGATTAGGGATACCGGACACAACCCACTTTAGAGGATACAACATATTGAACATCAACGCGAATGGCCCTCATCAAACTAGTGACGGCAGCTCACATAGAATATCTGGGGTGGAGGGAATTGGGGGACCAAAACAAATCCCAGCAAATACCCGAACAGGACTTTCACCCAGCATAACGCTCTTCGGCGCAACTGGGATCACTCCCCTCCCCAACGAATTAGCACGACAAAGGTATAATATAACACGGTGTGCTCATTGGCATTATACTTGTTTTCTTGTTTGGAAAGTGTTAAGCCACCCTTGGTTGACTATTGTTTTCCTTGTTACTGTCGGAGGTACTGATGGGCTGCTTCAGATCCAAGCTTTGCTCATGGTTGTTTTCGACCTCTTAACTATGATGGTCTGACATTGGGATCCTTGTGGTGCAGTCCTTTCCTGCAATGTAGAGAACTCTTCTCCAAAAGAAAAGGCATCCTTTGGTGGATTCATCTGTGACTGCCGAGATTAGAAGTTGCCTGAATCAAGGGATTGAATTCCAAGGGGAGATTTTGAACGTTAGGTAAGATGATACTAACTTGCTGAACAGACTGCGCCTTAACTCCTATTTATGGAGATGATGAGACAATTACTCATGTCAAAGGAATCCAGTATTTTTACAGAAGACCTCGGTCCCGTAGCTACTACATCTTTAAAAGATCCAAAGAAATTGTTTGGCCGATTTCGGAGTGGTTTGTCATATCTGCCTTTATTGGAATTTGGAGACCGTAGCTTTGCACGTAGGTCATGTGGGATAATGCACTTGAGCGATGCCGATATCTCCCTCGAAGTACTCTCAAGACTAACACCAAGAGATATAGGTCTCATGTTACAGTTGCATTGCAGTATGCATCTATGTTCAGTCCATGTGAATGTAATTTGGAGCCGGAAAAAGGAGAGGAGCAAGGCAAAAACTGATGCTTGTTTATATCCTAATGTAGTGATGTTCTCTCAGCCTTACAATCTTTTTCTCGCAAAGGCGGTCGATTGAGTTTGAGCAATCTGTGGTTCCTGTGAATGTGGGATGTCATGTAGGCTTTCACTTTGAGTAAAATGTAAGTAAGAAGTAAGATGCGGTTTAGATTTTTAAAATTACTTAAATATTACTGTAAAATAATTTTGAATTTTTTAAAACATCGATATTTTGACAGCAATTTAGGATAAAATGCACAAAATCGTTGATCTAAATATTGATTTTGGGAGACTTGACAAATATTTTGGTATTATGCCAAAATTATTGTTTGAAATGTTCTTTTAAGAAAAGTACTATAGCAACTTGTGTTATGTATCAAAATACGGTTAGTTTTTTTAAAAAAAATTGTGAAATACGGTTTGAGTCTGTAAATTTTCAAAATACCGTCCCTAAGGCACGATCGAGAACCGCGCCACTCTATTTACAAAGAAAGCGTGGTTCTCAACCGCACCTTAGGTGGAACTGGGCAAAGACGGGGTTGAGAACTGCGTTTTTCACAACCAACTACCGGCATAAATGTTTTCTAAGTCTGTGAAAGGCGCGGTTGGAAACCATGCTATCAATAATCCCTTCTTTGCCCGGTTCCACCTAAGGTGCGGTTGGGAACCACATTTTCTTTGTAAATTAATAGAAATGCGGGGTTCTCAACCGCGCCTTTCACATACTTAGAATAATTTTCTGTTGGTAGTTGGTTATAAAAGATGTGATCCCAACCCAGTCTTTATCTAATTCCACCAACCGTGCTTTCTTTGTAAATTGAACCGTGCCTTAAAGACAATATTTTGGGTAAATTAGAAACTAGTTCCTGATTTTGCAAATTGTTTCCCTAACAAATCTTAATTTCGTACGGAGCTCATATCAACTGTGGCTCGAAAAAAACTTTAAAAATTGAAGTCATCGTTGCTTGGAATAATGAATTGCGTATTTTAACTTAAATCATCTTTTCAAATAATGATTTTATTGTAAATTTGAAGTAATTATTTAGAACGACTTAAAAATGTTATTCCTATAATTTTAAAACCCGAATAATATTTTATAAATTTTTTTCCCAACCACACAAGGTACAATCCTCCTTTCTCCTGTGCCGTCAAAATCAATATGAACTTTTGAACGGAGTAATGTTAGTGATTCGTTTGCTTGGTCTTCTGTATTAGAGCTTTGTAATAATTAGTGCTCAAAATAATTTATGAAATATGTTTTTAATTTTTAAAATTCCCGTAGTAAAACTAAAATTACGCGTGTTAAAGTCGTAACTCCTAATACTTAAAAAAAATTAAAACGTGTATTTTAAAAATACGCCTTCCATTAAAAGTGCATTTTAAAAATACATTGCATTAAGTGTATTTTAAGTATTCTAAAACTACAAACATATTTTATAAATTTTTGCGTTATTTATATTTTGTTCGTCAAGACTGACCGGGTCGGTAAGTGGTTTTCAGTTCACTTAACAGACATCGAGGCAAACGGACATTTCCTGTCCCCCTCTCTCTGTCTCCCTCCTCTTCAAGTTCCCGTCAAATTCCCAGGTGGGGGTGGGGGAGGAATAGCGAAAGGGCAAAGATCTCACCTTTAATCTTCCCATCATCTCCAAAATCTCAAGAATGGAAGGGAGGAATGCTTCCCATCTGACCATACCCCTCGACAGGGAATCAGTCCCACCGCCTACTATCGGCAAGATTGGGCCTTACACCGTCTTCATCACTCCCAAGCCTTCCGACCCCCCAATCATTGCCCCCGCAAAACTAGTCTCTCCCCCAGTTCAGCCCCCTCCTCCCCATTTCGACAAATCTGCGGCCGATGAAGATCCCCCTTTCTGGGGTTTCTTCAAGGATGCCGTCAACAAGGCTCACGTCGGTAACAATCCTGACTTGGATCTTTCCCGGGCACCCTTTTGGTTGAATGTGTGGTTGGTGATGGGGGTTTGGCCGAATTGCGACTAGGTCCGCAACTTAATTACTCCTTTAGTGCATGAGAGTGTTGGGTTTGTGTCTGGTTTTGTTGTGAAAGATCTGTTCTTTGTGAATTTGTTACTGGCAAGAGGAGGGCCAGTGAGAAAGCATACTTCGCTAAGTTACCACTTTCTATTCTGAACTCTTGAAAAGGAAAGGTTTTCCTTTGTCTTCATGGTAGAGAATTGGTGTTTTGCTTTTACTCCTTGTCTGTTGAGTTTGCGGTTTGAGTGAAGGTCTCGGGCAAATATTTGCAGCTCATTCAAGGTTGGATGACTATATGGCTCGCTGGCTAGGATTAAATCAGTCAAAGTATCAGTGGGCGTTGGATGATTATCTTGAAAGCAAAGGATTGGTAAGCCCTTGTAGACAATTGTTGGTTGGGTGGCGATTCTTGACTGCAACTACTTTTTGATCTATTATTTTCTTCTCGTTTTTTCTCCTCGATTGGTTCTATTTTTATGCTTTTGTTCCTTAAGAACTTCTTTATTCTAATGTTGTAAGTGAGAATATTATATGGTTGGTTCTTGGTTTCCAGAAAGTTCTCTTTTTTTTTTTGTTGCCCTGTCCGCCCAATATTCGAAACTTAGAGCCGATTAATCTTGACTCGGTATGGGTAGTGCATCTGCCTTTGGTGGGTGTTGGTGGGCGAGTCTCCTAACATGGGTGATAGTATACGGTAGGTTTTGAGTCCGAGACCTCCTTAACGCTGTGTTTGGATTTGTAAGAATAGAAAGGAAAAGAAAGGAGGGAAAAAAGGAGAAAGTTTTGAATGTTAAGAGGGGGGATTTTTTTGGGAAACGTGCTTTCCTTGCTTTTCTTTCCATTCCCCTTCCCCAAACACAGCGTAAGCGAATCCAAACCGCTTCACCACTTGGACAAACCTTATGTTGGCGATTTCCAAAAATTTTGATATTCCACCATTGCTTGGATCATTTTCCACATCAAAAGAGTTGCATCGGGTTCCATCTTTTTACCTTCCTGAAAAGAATGGGATTGATTATGCTTTTGCAATGTGTTAAGTGAAAAATGTTATTCATTCAACTCTTACGATTGCTAATCCCTGCTGGTTCCAGTTTCTTGTTTGCAAATCTTGCTTGTGATATAATCTCCATTGTTGCAAGTAACATCTAATCTTTTCCTGAGGCTATAAAATTTAATGGGGGCTGTGAAGATTGATTGTATAAAAAGTTGATGCAAGTGTTGTATTCCAAAAATCTGCAGGAAAAGGAAGGCCTGAAAGCTAAGGAATGTTTGAACAAAAAGCAACAAGTGTGAGAGGTTCATGCAGGTAAAACAGGCTTCTGCCGATACAATCAATGGTTGCACTGAATCTGTCCAAAGGGTTCATTACCATAGCAATGTATAAATTTGCAGAGACCATGCCGTGCTGTATATTTTGATTGCCATACTTGCAGATCAGTCTACTATTCCATGCGCCTGAAAATATCCCACATTTCGGATTTGCCAGACCAAGCTCCTCCATTGAGGAGGCCTCTGCTCAGTCAGGAAGCCCGGCCTCATTATCTTCTATCCCTTTAGAGCATTAACTTAGTTAGACAAGGAAATATCTACTCCTATTGAAGGTTTTGGTGTTCTAATCGCATGTTAACATCTCTCTGGCCTGGCGTGGTCAATCATGAACCCATGAGATTGGATTTTTCTCTATCCATAATCAACTCTCGATCTTAAATTTTAGCCCCTAGAAACGGCCGTGAGGTGGACTTCTTTTGTGCTACCTCTCAACACTTTACCTGAGATCACGACCGCTTATTTCAACCGATAGCAAAGAAAAAACCCTGACAGCGGAGTGTTCTCTCTTTTAACTGAGTTTACGTTGAAGCTGCATTTAAAAACGGGGGCTTGGACTTTCAGATGGGCTTGGGCAGATCACTCGCCTAGGATGTTGTGCCCAAGAACAGCAAGTTGTCCAAAGAAAGTTTGTTGGTTTATCTAAATTCACAGCATGTTGATACAGTCGCACGTGCATATTTGTGTATTCACAACTTCAAGTTAGTTCCAACCAAAATCTGTATTTCCAGACACACCAGCTAACTTTCTTACAATAATACAACGGGCTGCTAGTGCCCCTCCACACCGTCCCTCCCTTTTATGTAAATAACATAGCAACGCTTACTTCCTAGGAATCCTGGCTTGTTCTCGTGTTCTCCTTGTAATCGTGCTGCTCTTGACTATGGCAACCACTAGGCGTTCGACGAGTTGTCCGTGCTTCCTCCTGCTGCTGATGTTCCCTTTCATTGTCTCATCACAGAAGGTCGTTAAGACGCTCCCTGGTTATGATGGGGAGCTCCCGTTCTACCTAGAAACCGGGTAGTGTTTCCTTGTCCTTTTTAGCTCCTGTCCTTCGTTTCGCTTAGTATGAACCTGTAAATGGTGCTGAAAAGTTGTGGTCATGGTCAACTTCGTCGTGTAAAGGTACATCGGAGTCGGTGACCTGGAAGAGTCTCAGTTGTTCTACTATTTCGTAGAATCGCAAAGGACGCCTGTGCAGGACCCAATTATGCTATGGCTCACAGGAGGACCTGGTTGTTCCGTTCTCTCCGCGTTCCTATATGAAAGCGGTATTACTTCCTCGATGATCTCTCTTCATACTATATATTGGTCATAACAACCTTTAATGTCAGATTAAGTCACCACCAGTCATATCTTGTCTTAATACCCATCAATGCAGGTCCAGTGGAGTTCACCTATGTTGGCTACAATGGCAGTATCCCCTCGCTTCATCTTAATCCTTTTACATGGACGCAGGTACAGGCTATGCTAGTTCCTCCTCCTCCATGTGCTTAGGATCACAGGTGGTTTTCTGCAAAAGTAACCGCTCATCTTTCGAACTTGTATACTCCAGGGGCTTAGCATAATTTATGTAGATGCACCGGTAGGAACTGGATTTTCTTATTCGACGACAGCAGAAAACTATGCTACTGATGACTATAAGTCCTCGGAAGAAACATATGAATTTCTAAGGAAGGTATCGACAATTCATCAAATCATTCACGATTCTGCTCTGTATATGGGCATGGGCCAACAATAATCGAATGTCTACTGTATATGCAGTGGTTAGTGAAGCATCCGCAGTATTTGAACAACATACTGTACATCGGTGGTGATTCATATTCTGGCATACCGCTTCCAATGATTGTTCAAAAAGTTCACGATGGTAAGTTCTTTTATTTTCCCTCTTCTGTATGCTGAATTCTCTAAAGAAATCTTCTGTGAGCTGCTCATGTGGGCATGGAACCTGCAGGTAATAACAATGGACTTCGGCCTTTTTTGAATATCCAGGTAAGCACTTTGTCGAAATGTATGGCGTGATCGAGTGCTTAAGAGCATGTGTAGTTGTCGGTGTTTCTGTTAGAATAGCAATTTGAAAATGCCCTGGTTCAACCCTCCAGGGGTATGTGCTTGGGAACCCGAAGACCGATAATTATGTCGACGACAATTCCCGAGTCCCCTTTTCTTTCCGAACGTCACTCATATCAAAAGAGTTGTACGAGGCAAGTCCACCATCTCCTCTCCCCACTTTACATGAAATAAGTAGGACTTCCCGTTCAACATTTCTGTTGTGATTGCTCATTCTATCTTAATTGGATTCAGGAAACTGTAGAAGCATGTGGTGGAGACTTTGTCAATGTCAATACTAGCAATGAAGCATGCACGGTCGATATCGATGCCATTGATCAGGTTCACGGGGATGCTCCTCTTAGTCTCTCCTGGTTCTATGACAACAACAAACCTTGCTAAATTCAAGTTCTCCGCACAGATGATCCAGCAAATAAATATCATGCATATTCTGGAGCCCACATGTAAAACCGCTTCCTCGAGGCCGGTTGAATCCATCAAAGGAACGAGAAGAATCCTTGAAGATAACTACGAAGGTTTTCTCGCCGCTATCGAGAGTCCTGTGTTATGGTGCAGGGTAATCCTAGAAACCCGTCTTTTCATCGTGCAACTTCTACTGCTTTTAGCCTACTGTATAGTCTCCTTGATGGACTAACAATCATCTCCTGCTTTTGTTGCCCGACAGGAATACAATTACGTGCTCTCCGCTGTATGGGTAAATGATCACAGCGTTCGAGCTGCTCTAGGAGTGAGAGAGGTAATTTTCAACCCCCTTGCACTTCACAATTCAGGAGCCACCAGAAGCAGTTTGTGTTACTGCATCATATCTTAACAATCATGATCCGCAGGGCACAAAAGGTTCATGGACCAGGTGCAACAGCAGCTTGGCCTACACGAAGACCGTCTCTAGCTCTGTCCCGTACCACTGGAATCTTAGCAGCACTGGCCTCAAAGCTCTTATATACAGGTAAGATTGGAGTGAGAACCAAGGTGGGATTTTTTGACACTTATACACGAGCACTGTCAGGAAAAACTTACCTCTCCCAAACTACACTTCTTTCTGGCAAAATGCAGTGGAGATCATGATCTGTCGGTGACCCACATCGGCACGCAGAACTGGATAGCTTCCCTGAACTTGACTCTGTACGATACATGGAGGCCATGGTTTGTTGACGGACAAATTGCAGGGTTAGACAAATTATTCTACACAATTGTCTCATATTCACAACACCGACCATTACCTAAGCCCCCCACATCGGTGGATCATAATTTTCAACTGTTTAAACTGCTGCAGATACACTCAGGAGTTCATAAACGGCTCTTTCACCCTGGATTACGCTACCGTCAAGGCAAGTGGATGAACCGGTTGTGCAGATTTTAGCTAGTCCGTTCCTCCAAGTAATCTTTCCGGTCCGTCGTTTAACGCCAAAATCGGTCTTCCTTTTTCATTTCTCAGGGGGCAGGCCATGTCGCACCAGAGTATAAGGCGAAGGAATGCTACGAGATGATAAATCGCTGGCTCGCATATTATCCCCTCTGATCTTCTCCCAACTTCACAACAAAAGCATTTCTTCCTATTGCTTCTAATGGACGCAACCCAGTTTGGCGGCCAGAATGACAACTTTGGAAGAAATGTAATAATAATCCGGCGATGTTGGGATGGGAAGGCTTTTGATCCTCTTGAGAATGTCCATGCTCGGCATTTACCCGAGTTTTATACGGAAATACGGTTAGTTTTTAAAAAAAAAATTGCGAAATACGGTCCCAGTTTCGTAAAATACGATTTTACCGTCGAGGGGACCCGTTTTGAAAACGCGCCCTTCCATTTACAAAGAGGGCGCGATTTCAAAACGCGCCTTCATGACCCGCCCCTCCTGCAACACACAAGAGGCGGGTTTTACCTGCAAACCCGCCCCTCCTACAACACACAAGAGGTGGGTTTTGAAAACCCATCCCTTCAACACTTGAGCGAATTTCCGAGTGTATGAAAGGAAAGTATGGGCGTCGGATGGGAGGCGCGTTTTGAAAACTCGTCCCTCCTTGGAACATACCCGCCCCATAATAACTCAATAAGGGGCCGGATTTCAAAACCCGCCCTTCGGCAGGCATAAGTCGGGTCCTCCTCCCCCGAAATCAATTTTCCCTAACCCTAAACCCACCCCGACCTCCTAGCCCCCAAACCCTCGACGGCCGATGCCCGACGCCCGACGCCTCGACCTCCGACGCCTCCGAAACCCGCCCCCCGTCGCCCGTCACCCCATCCGACCTCCGATGGCCCGACCTCAAACGCCTCCGTCCTCCTACGCCCGTCGCCGGTCACCCCATCCGACCTCCGACGCCTCCGTCCTCCGACGCCCGTCGCCCGTCCCCCCATCCGCTCTTCGTCCTCCGTCGGTCACCCCCTAAAAGCGGTATGTCCCTAAAAGTGATGTGATTATTCGTTTACGAAACGTGCACTAAAGATTTTTGCAGTTACCATTATTTTGATGATTAATGGTATATTGTTTGAATTTTTGTAGGTACTATTAAGTTCAAAGAACTAGCTAACTCACGTAAGTTTTATCTCACGTTTCAATGTCGCAAGTTCATTTGTTGTTGTATGGAAATAAGAAAGTTATTCATGGTAGTCAATGAGTAGGTTATAATAGGGGTCCAGTGAAACGTATAAAGGTACATGCTGATGTCGACTATGTGCAATTTGAAAGGGTAATTGCTAATGCAATGAGATTAAATGAAGGCAGTAGGCTGGAAATATGTTATAGATATCTCGTTCCTTCGTATGGTCCTTATGGCATAAATTTTATGCTAGTACCTATTAGTGATGATGAGGATGTTAGGTTGTTGTGTGAGTTTGTGATGTCAAATGGTGATCGCATTCAAGAAGTGTATGTGATATCAGTTTCTAGGAATTCTAGCAATGAAGGAAGGCCGACAAATTCAAGAAGTAAGCATGGTGGTAACATGCAAGCCGTAGGAGTGAATGTGGATGAGGGGTTAAATGTCGTATAAGAGAGAATGGAAAATTTCGAAGTTAGTAGAAATATTCGTCGATTGGTACCGGTGAATGAAGGGTGTAGCGGATATGGTGGTAATGTGGGGAATGGGGAGGATGGTGATCATGAGGATGATGGTGGTAATGATTATGAAGATGATTATGAAGAGGGTGACCCATTTGAAGATTTAGAACGTGATATGGACGATGAAGTAGTTCTAAACAAAACTATATATCGACGATGTGAGAATCATATCGTTGATTCAATAGTGAATTCAGATAATGACGCCAATACTGATGATGAATTGTTCAACGGTGATGATTTAGGGAATGAGGAAAATATTAGGAATGTCGGGGTTAATGAGGCTGGTCCTTCTAGGAAGAAACGGTTGGAGAAACCTCTACCATTCTATCTAGACAATGGCGATACTGAGAAGGTGATTTTCGAGGAGGATGAGGATGTTAGGATGACGAACGATCCGGACGTTGTGGTTGAATTTCGTAAAGGGATGCGGTTCAAGCATAAGAACCATCTCATTCATACGGTGAATATGTTCCATATCAATAACCATTATAACTACGAAATTGTGGAGTCAGACAAGACGACGTGGTCTGCGTTTTGTTTTGAGTTTGGATCTGGTTGCAAGTGGAGATTACGCGCGATTCAACGTGCTTGTGATGATGAGTTTGAAATAACGATTGTTGGTTAGCCGCATATATGTTTAAATGTAGTGCTTTCTCAAAATCATGATCGACTTGACTGTAACTTTATGGTTCCCTATTTCCGTACTTTTGTTAGAGAATCTCCTGAAGTGAAACTGTCTTTCCTACGGAATGTAATAAAGGAGAGATTTGGATACGAAGTAACTAGGAGACGAGTATGGGATGTAAAGAGGAAGGCAATTGCAGTTGAATACGGCGAATGGGATGAATCTTATAATGAGTTGCCGCATCTTATGAATGCAATTAGAATTGCCAACCCGGGAACAATTGTTGATTGGGGTGCACCTTATAATCTTGGCGATGTGGAAGTATTCCACTTTCAGAGACTGTTTTGGGCGTTTGGACAGTGTAATTAGGCATTCAATCATTGTCGGCCAGTTGTAAGTATAGATGGCACATTTTTATATGGTTAATATAGGCATAAACTCTTAATTGCATGTTCTATGGACGAGGAGAACCATATTGTGCCGCTTGCATTTGCACTGGTTGATGATGACATCTATGATTCATGGAGTTGGTTCTTGAGATGCCTTAAGGGATATGTAGTTGGTGATAGGACGAGAGGAGTATGCTTGATTTCCAACAGACATGCTGACATTCAAGCGGCTATGAATGATCCGCAGGTGGGTTGGACCCCTCCATTTGCGCATTGGCGGTTCTGTCTTAGACATGTCCCAAGCAATTTCAATACGAGATATAAAAATGTTGTTTGTAAAAGGAAGTTGATAGCCGCAGCGAGAAAATCGATGACTGTGAAGTACAAGAACATTATGAGAAGCTTGTTTGAATCAATGCCAGAAGCTGGCGAGTTTTTCGCCGAGATGAATGAAGAGCAGTGGTGTTTGAATCGGGATGGCTTTTATAGATATGGTCTTATGACTACGAATTTGAGCGAGGGTTACAACGCCGTTGGTGCCAGAAACCTTCCTGTTTTGACTCTTGTTAGGAAAATATGGTATAACTGCGTATCATACTGGATAGCCAGACAGGATGATGCAGACTCTACGTTGAAAATTGGTGAAAGTTTTATAAGTGTTTGTACAAATCGACTGTTCAAATGTTTAGAGAAGGCCAAACGGTACGAAGTAGTGCTTCTCGATCGAGAGGAGGGTAGATTTGACGTGAAAACTAGAGGAAAACATCGACTCAAGTATGTATTTCTTCAAGCGCGGAAATGCAGCTGCAAGAAGTAGCAAATCTATCGCATTCCTTGTTCGCATGCTTTGGCATGTTATACACACATGCATGTAGATCATACCGCTGTCATTAGTCAATTCTACTCATTCGAGTGTCAGAAGGCCGTATATGCTTCCAAATGGCATTCTTTTGATTGCAAAGATGATTGGCCGGAATATCATTTTCCGAGAGTCAATCCCGACCCTACAAGAGTTAGACCAAAATGTCGTCCCAGGTCGTCCCGTATACGTAATGAAATGGATATCAAGGAGAAATCTCGGAAAACTAGTTGTGGGTTATGTAGAAAGGAAGGTCATAACTGATATAGTTGTTCTAATAGGAATCTTTGTAAGTGCTTTTTCAATGTTTAAATTATATATTCTTGTTGTTTTTATGCTTAACTTGTGTTTGTTTTTAACCCTTGTTATATTGTCATACAGGAAAATACGTCCAGGGCCAAGAAACATAAACGTTCTTAATGCTCGAGGAGAGCATCGGTCGACGGCTGTATGGGAAGGCCGATATAGTGTGGTATATCAACTTCTTTATTTTTAAATCATTACATTATCTTTCATGTATTCGTACATTGTTTACTAATTCGTGTTTTATTTACAGAATAACGTTCTAACTTGCCGTCGGGTAGAGAAATCACTGAAGGGAGTTGCCACCGATCCCAGGATGGATGTTTACCTCCGTCAAGCAGGATTCTACGGAGTGGCTAAGCTTCCATTCATCTCCTTGGACTGGGCCCTTATCACAGCATTGACAGAACGCTGGAGGCCGGAGACGCACACCTTCCATATGCTGCACGGTGAGATGACCGTCACCCTACAGGATGTGGCAATTCAGCTAGGTTTGCCCGTAGATGGTGATGCGGTGATAGCAGACACCTCCGTATCTAATGAGGCAGTGTGTCTAGAGTTATTGGGTCGGGTATCTAGGGGTGACAATATTAGAGTTGGTCGTATTAGACTGAGCTGGCTAGCTGCCAATTTTGATGAGATCCCTACAGATGCCCCTGAGGAGTTAGTACAGATGCATACCAGGGCTTATATTTTGTAGCTGATTGGCGGGATGATATTCACTACGAAGTCAGACAGTTTAGTACACATATTTTGGTTGCCTATACTAGCGGACTTTGAGAGGGCTGGACAATACAGTTGGGCTAGTGTCTGCCTTGCATGGCTTTACAGGAGTTTGTGTAAGGCGGCTCACCACAAGGCATCTCAGATAGAGGGTCCCCTACAGATTTGGGCATGGGATAGATTCCCACATATAGCGCCTCTTAGACATCCAACCCCATTTGTAAAGGATATGCCTTTGAGTCATCGCTGGGCCGTTAAAAAGGATATACGCACGGTCACTACCCATGTACTTTCCTCGTACATATAGGCCTTCAAAAGGCAAAGCATGGATCGGGTAAACTTCTATAGATAACAATTTCATTTCATTATATCGAACTCTCCTCACACATTCACATTGATATATGTAGATTGTTGGCATCCTTACCCGGAGGAGTTGATAGCCATGGTTTCAGATTATTGCCAATCGGGTGAGGCTTTTTGGCATGCCAGACTCCCTCTCATTTGCTTCTACATCGTTGAGTGGCACTACCCAGATAGAGTGATTCGTCAGTTTGGCGATCATCAACTCGTGCCGGCAGAATGTGACACTAGCAAGGCACTCCATCGGATGGATTTGCACGGTAAGATGATTAACAACTGAAGAGAGGTCCATCGAGTGTTTGTGGAGCTGTGGGAAGATTGGATGAACAAGGTCGTGTCGCTGTTTTGGGAGTCTCGCTTTAAATACTCCAAATGGTATGCGAAGCACACCAGGCAATATATATCACACACCGGCTTCATGCAAGGCACAATAGTAAGTCGTTTATGAGTATCACATTACATTTTTCCATTCCATTTTTCAACTTTAACCTAAATTTGTGATGTAGATGAAGAATTTCCGCAAGATTAAGCTTCGGTCCGACCAGCCCGAACTCGTTTCTCTTGCCGAGGAGTCCATGCAGATGATGCGAGAGTATGCACCGGTACGATTGTATGGTCGTACCAGCGGGTTGGAAGATCAACCTGCATACGAGTTCATGTCGCCAGGTGGACAGCATATGGAGGAAGATTATCCTCATATGGACCATGCGGAAGGGGAGCATGAAGATGACGAGGTGCCACGGACATACGAGGTCCCCATATTTGACGAGGAGGGCCATGAAGTGCGAGAAGGCATGCTCATCTCGCAAGTTGCCCATATTGATGCCGATTACGGCACACCTTGGTTCGAGGTTGGGTCTAGTTCGACCCCGGGAGCTCCGATTAAAGGGGCGAGAGAATTCGGGTAAGTCCTTTGATGTTCGATTGATTTAAACTCTCGTAACTCAACTAATATAAGTTTTTCAGGTCCGACCATTCACAACAAGGAGAAGGACCTTCTCAAATCACGCAACTGTACCCGGATGATTCATCGGAGTAGCCTCACGTTCCAGAAGATCCCGTCATCATGCCGTATGTTAGAAGGAAATCGACGAGGCGTAGGGGACTTTAATGTTGTTTGTAAACGTTTATGGACTTTGCGTATGATATTATAAGGTTTTATGTATGATATGTTTATAACATGGATTGTTTCGAAGTTCGATAGTTTGGTTATTGTGTTGTTGAAACAGGGTTTCTAATATAATTGGTAAGTACTTAGTAATGTCTAAAAGGGGGGCGGGTTTAAAACCCGCCCCTACCCACCCCTTGTGCATTCTCCGAAGGGGTTCTCCAAGTGTTGGAGGGGCGGGTTTTGAAAACCCGGCCCTACATGAGGGCGCATTTTGAAACCGCGCCCTCATGCTTCTACATAGGGATGGGTTTTCAAAATCCGCCCTTTCCTTTGATACGCGGAGAGCGCGTTTTGAAACCGCGCCCTCTTTGTAAACGGAAGGGCGCGTTTTCAAAACGCGTCCCTCCAACGGTAAAACCATATTTTATGAAACTGGGACTGTATTTCGTAAGTTTTTTTTTGAAAACAAACCGTATTTCCGTACAAAACTCACATTTCTCGCACACAATCAAAATGAACAGCTAATGCCCACAATTGCTGCTTTTTTGCCTAATGTGTGGGTCCTAATGATATACAAACCCAACAATTGTTCATCAAGTTGGTGG
The DNA here is from genome assembly GCA_023653495.1 of Melastoma candidum. Lineage (NCBI taxonomy): Eukaryota > Viridiplantae > Streptophyta > Magnoliopsida > Myrtales > Melastomataceae > Melastoma > Melastoma candidum. The sequence continues at coordinate 12,043,935 of CM042882.1, read as the reverse complement.
GGGGGGGGGGGGAACTTCCTGTCTTTGCCTCATTTGTTTCTTGCATTAACATATTTGAGCATTGAAACATTATATATTATCATACCCCAACCAAAATCAAAACTCTCCTTGTCAAAAACTTTGGCCTCTACTAAATCCTATTAACTCCCGGTGGAAATGGAGTCCTCCGGAGAAGCCGAGGAAGTAGTAGTGGTAGTGTCATAGTCACCACCACCATCATCACATTCCAAGTCCTCAAATCCAAAGAACACCTCCTCATCTTCCTCCTCCTCCTTAGGCATCTCCCACTTATCCATGTCCAACTTCTCTGACATCATCACCATCAAAACCTGCCCAAAATCATCATCCCAATCAGTTTCCATAACATCACCGTATGGCCTTAGAGCTGATTAACAACACCAAATGCAATGACAGCACAACAAGACAAGACTGGCCAAGCATGTCAAGGATCCTCAGCACACCCCCCAAAGAATATCCAAATATCATGGCCAAGTAAAATATATTCGCCATGTTATCATTAGTCTTTAGAAAGATTTTGGTGGGGACTATTGTTTCTAGCAAAAGATCATTTGATTCCCCCCTCCACCTAATAACAATAATTTAGGAATTACATGTAATCACATGGGTGTTCAACACCTCGTTTGACTATCCCACCCATCAAAAAATGAACAAAGAAGTTGTTTATAGATCAGAGGTTTAGACAACACAAATCAATATACACAATAGGAAGTCAAGATGTAAGATACCCTTTTAAAAGGGGGACTAAAGAATAGGTGCACTTAGAAGATGACAATTTTTTTTTGCACTTTTATTTAACCTATATTAAGAATTGCTGGTCCACAAAACTACTTCTTGACTTTTCATATGTAATTAGCAACAGCCCTCTTTGATTAGGTTGATTGACATTCACCTATTTTCTTTTTAGCCCAATTAACTATTATCTCGAAATAAAAGTGGGTTAGGCCAGAAAAATGATGCTCATATCAAAACACACTAGTGATTTGTTGTCTGCTGAGAATCTTGTTTTCAACTTGGCAAGGCAAATGGACAGTCGACAACTGGTTGCCAACTCCTCCACTAAGAAAACGAAATAGCTTAAATTGGGATTGATCCCATCAAATACTTGAACCATGGAGAAAACCCATGTAGCTTAAACTGAAAACTAGAAATGGGTTATGCTTCAAATTTCATTGAAAGAAGAAAAAGATGATAGATGGGTTTGGGGTTTTAGGTTACGTCACTCATGGTGGGCCGCCACGTGGCGGAAGCCCGGATGCACAAGGATGCCGCCAGGGCAAGTCTCCTCAACTCTGCCACGTCGTAATGACCATCCAGCCTCGGATCTATCAGCTTTTCTGTATCCCCTCCTCTCAGTATCGGTTTGGCCTGTCAAAACCCCCACACCACCAAAAAAAAGGGCAGGAGAAGACATGATCAGTCCCTTCCTAGGTGGTGTGCATGTTTAATGATGTCTTGTGAAGAGAAACCAGACAATGAACAGCAACAACAAATGGGAATGACCCCAACTCACACGGCGACCATCCCCAACCCCAACTAACATATGCATGAAATGAAAAAGACACTGTTCTCTGTGCTGTTCGGTCGTCTCCTTATGAGTTTTGATCATCACTATTATGATTCTGAGTAGTTGGTGCTACTGCTTATCTTACCCAGCTGTGCAGGCTCTGATGAGACCCATCGACAGGTTTTCTCCCAGAAATGATTTCCAGCAACAGGACACCGAATGCAAACACATCTGTCTTCTCGTCCACTATTCCATGCATGAAGTACTCTGGGGCTAAATGCCTGCCACCAAACAACAACCTTGTTCATTAAAATTCTTACATCATCATGAGGCAACAAAAGAAAAGGTGGGTGTTTTGTTTTTACCCGAATGTGCCTTCGATAGGGGAAATGGAATGGTGAGACCACTGAGATGGCAACCACTTGGCCAGCCCAAAGTCTGATATCTGAAAAGGAAAAGGACACGAGAATAATATCAGGACCAGTTGAATTTCCCACCATTCCAGTGTTAAGTGTTGATGTGAGGGGAGTGAAGAGTTTGGATGTTGGATAAAGTACAAGGGGCTCGAAATCTGATGTCAGGAGGATGTTGGAGGACTTGATGTCCCGGTGGATGATCCTCCTCTGACAACCTTTGTGCAGGTAATGGAGGCCCCTGGCCGTCCCTAGCGCGACCTTGTACCTCGTCCTCCAGTCGATCACCGGCCTGTCCTCACCTGTCAAGAATGAAGAGATCAGAACCCAGGAGAAGAAGAGATGACAAGGATGGGTCATGCATGCGATTCGTTTGTTTACCATGGAGGAGAGAGGCGAGGGAGCCCCTGGAGGAGAACTGGAAGATGATGTAGAGTCCATTGTCGATGCAGCAGCCCAACAGGGACAGGACGTTGGGATGGCGGACGTGCCCCACCGTACCAATCTCCGTGAGGAACTCCTTCACCTTCCTCTCGTCGGCAGAGGCCCTCGTCAACCTCTTCACGGCTATCTCCTCCCCGTCGTCACCTCCAAACTTCCCCTTGTAGACTTCCGCATAGCCCCCTTTGCCCACCAGGTTGTCTGAAAGAAACAGACGATAAGAAATACACATCAACACCTTCCTCCTTAGGACTACATATTTTCTTTCTAAACATTCTAGACATGGTCACCTGCACTGAAGCCGTCGGTGGCCCGGAATATCTCGTCGTGGGAGAAGCATCTCCAGGAGGGCCTCTGGAAGGGAACTCCGGCAGTTTCATCGGCTCCAAAACCGTTGTTGTTGTTGCTGTCATCTTCTCTGGCGGCAGTGACATAGCCGTCGAAACTCCTCCTCTTGACGGAGAAGAGCCGCTTCAAGCTGTTGCTCCTGATGTATCTCATTTCCTCTTCCTTCCTTCCTCAAATATATGCTAAAGCTCAAGCCTGTGCTGCTCCCCTGCCTTCCCCTCACCTCACTGTTTCATCTCATCCCTCTTCAACTATGAACAACAACAAAGAAGACGGGGATATAAAAGAGACAGAGAGATGGGTCAAAGGGAAAGTCGACAGAGGGGATGTTTTTGTTGTGTTCCGTGTAAATTGTGGTGGTGTTTAATTCACTGTGCATAGAGAGACTCGGTTTGCCTCTGTCTTTCTGACACAATCCACTGTATTTGATGACCAGAGAGATTGTCCCGAGGCCGTCATTGTTTTAAAAAGAAATAGAAAAAGAAAAATGAAAACCATATTTATATTTGAAGGTTTCATTTGTTCATAATGTGGTTGAAACCAACCACCAGCACTGTACAGTGTACAACTTCTGCCCCTCCTTCCCTTTTTCACCTTTTCCTCTTCTGGGGTAAAAAAACGGCATATTGTCTTTCTTATGCAGAAATGAAAGCAAAGTATATTTTGCAAGGCTTAGGAGGCCCAACAGCTTACACCAGAACCAGATTATTATTCCTGTCATTCAGTTTGGTGAAGCTCGTTCATGTAGGCAAAGAATAAAAAGGTTATGTTACTTCAAACAGTGGAGGAACCCAATAGTTTGGATCGTCCTTCGGTTGACATACGCATGACAGAAGGCTAATCAAAGCACGCGTTAATGCCGCCAGCTCTGGACTATTTTTCCCTTAGTCTTACCTGCATGGTCATGAGGTCATACCTTCTTGCAAGTGTTGTTGTAATGACTGAATTCCCCCCTAAATGCAACAGAGAATTTTAAAAACATTGGAATGTATAAGGTCAGCGTTCTGGTACAAAACAGTTGGGCAAAGCAAAGGAAAGCACCACCCGCTACCGCATTCACAGGTTTGGTTAGGCGTGACAGTTGGTTCTGGCATTTGTAAAAGCTCCTGCAGGGATAATGTGACGTTTGCTTGTCCCAAAAGGAAAAATCTGCGTTTCCCAAGTACCATTTCCCACTTCTATGATTTTTCTCTTAGTTTAGAGGACATGCCTGGGATACACAGTTAAGCAGCATGGAGAAGAAGTATGATCCTTCTTTCAGATGTGGCCTGGCAGGCAGATCATCTTTGGTTTTGGTGGGAATAAAGTAAAGAAGGAGAAGAATTCCTGTCTGTCTCTGTTGTATAAAATCGATCAATCACCCGTCGGCAACTTGACCTCAATCTCTTATCTGATGAAACCTCTCAACATCTCATAGGTAAGCTCCAAGAGGGGAATGATTAGTGTATACAGGGGAGGGGGGAGGGGGGACAGCAAACAAAAAAGTCAAAGTCCTAAGTACCAAACCGGGAATGCTAATGCTAACCCAAGTTGCAACAAGGGAAATCGACGGTAAGAGTAGAACTGGTGCACCTGACCCAAAGACTAAACATGCCATGAGTGGCACGAACAACCACATTTGATTTTCCAGACTCGTAAGATTTTTGCACTTAAAAAATGGGGAAGTTCCTAACCAACCAAGAAATTTAAGAACACGGCCTTTCGAGTTACTGCACTCACGAGCATCGATAATATCTCCTCAGCAGAAGCAGAACTACAACCAAAGCCTACATCTACAACCACAACTTCGTGTGCAGGCAGGAGTGGGACCGCTATGAGGAGGATGGACATGTTATCAATCAATCAGAAAATCGACCAAAATATCAAAATACCCGTCAAGTTCCAACTCTAGGATGGAAATAAGTCGATGAGCTACACTATCTGTCTGTCATGGAGGGTAAGAGCACATGCATATGGAGGAAAGCGCCACCTTTCATCGGTCCCCAGAATAAGAGTACTGGGTAAATCGGGTCGCTTTAGGGTATACTTCTGCAGCAAACAGGAGAAGGAATAAATACCGAGCAGAGGAAGTAGTTGAAGAGAGTTAGTTGATGGGAATGGGATGGATCCTTATTTACAGACTAGCAGGAGTGGACCAGGACAAGAGCCGCAGCTGCTAGGAATTGGTGAGTCCATTTACAGAGTGTAGAAACTGGTGTCAGTGTCCAGTAAATGTTACACTGGCGGTGGCACTCTGTTGTTATCTCCTAGCATGATACCCCACCACCTGCAACGGACTCTTTTTATGTTTTGGTATAGCTTGTACCAGAAATCACCCATCTCAATTATTTCTCATGATTGAGCAATGGGAGGCTCGAGCAATTCAAGAAAGAAAGTACAACTATGGAAGGTTTCAACTAGAGGAAATTCTCCTCGGGTTTCAATTGGATTTTTCCCAAGACTGGAGATCACCATTATTTCTCAGCATTATCAGCAGATACCAGAAAAACCAAAAACAGTATCAGCATTATAACTCGGCGCCTGTGCAAAGGCCTGTGCCGCGTCGCCACCTCATTTCAGCCCAAGATCATATACGCAAAAACTAATGCAGCAACCTTGCACTGATGACTGTAAGTAATATTCACGGAATAATTCAACATAAGCATTTTCCTTGGATGTTTTTGCAATGGGTTTTCTGCACAAAATACTGAGCTAAAATAAGAAAAAAGGAATCCGTGGAACTTAACTAGATAGTAGCTAATGAGCAGTATCATTTGAAAGTTCACGGTCAACCCAAAAAATCTTGGTTTTGAAGAACTCCATTGATTCAATATATCATTACCATTCTAATAGCTGGCCACAGAAATGAATTTTCAATGTCGAAGTTTCTGGCAGAAGCCAGCAGGGGTAACGGATGATGTCTTGGTTGATAAGCAGTCAGAAAAGGTATCGATGAGTTGCTCTGCCAGGGACTTGGGATCTTCGATGAATGTATCAACGAATGCCTTAACGATCCTCACTTCCTGCGATGTAGCTCTCAGGCCATACCATGTCAGGAATTTCTGCCTAAAGTCCTTCTCGATGTGTCCTTTGCACTCCAACCACCTTATCATCTTCACATAGTATCCGAAATCCCTGTCAGGTGCATCATCCTCTGCAGAAGCTTCATCGTCTCTCCTTCCCAAGCCCCTTTCTTTCAATGTGTTAGCAAGCCGAGGTGCAACCTGCTTCATGATCCCATTTTCCAGATCTCTGTTACTTGATTTTGACCTCTCAGTTCTTCTCAATGCCACTCTAGAAGTTTCTAGCTTGCTTGGAGTGATGGGTAGGCCTGCTTCCTCCCTCCCTGCAGCCAAAGGGATGCTGTCCTTACCACGATGTTTAACAATGTTCGACTCATCATCTGTACTGATCAATTCAATAATATGGTGACCCAGCATAGGCTGGTCTCTATCGTTTGCAATATCAGCAGGGGGCAACAAGCTTGTGATTCTAGCATTATGGTCCTCGTCATCTCTGAGGTTGACCTCTTGACTCAATCCAGGGCATTTGACAGCACAATCAGACACCGCTTTGACAGCAGCTTTCCCAAAAGAATGATAACCATCAGTTTGATTACCCGTTTTAATGAAGCATGGGCTCTCATCCTCCACTGATGACGGATTTGAAAGGCTACTACAGTTGGTTGCAGGGCTTAGACTTCTTTCCGCTATAACAAGATCAGAAGATTCTGCAGCAGCAATTGTTGACATCTGAACTACACATCTACCTAACTCCTTGTTTGCACCATCCATAGCTAAAATCTTGAGGGAGTACTCAGTAGAAGGATTCAATCCTGTGATAAAAAACCTTGTGTTGGGAGACACCAGGGTTTGGGTGGCTTCAGCAGGATAATCAACCTCATATGCACTTCTATGCCACAAAGAGTAATGTATAGAACTGTCTAAGGAAAGCTTGTTAACACTCAAAACCAGAGTGAATGTGGTTGCACTGACGTCTTCAAATCTCAACATGTTTTGAGAGATGAAATTCTCATCTGCACAAAATGGATCAGGAGGTTACTCCAACTGGCCAAGCAAAGCAAGTTGAAAATTGCATGGTGACCAGAGTAAACAACAGGTAGGCAGCCATGGTTGACCATCCACAAAGAGAACTACAGATGCAACATTCAGATGATTTTTCTTTTTCAGATGATCATATCAGTGAGCGCCGAGTACATTTACTTACCACGGGGACTTGGGCCAGGGATAAGTGAGGAATTCATGATTCTCGAGGAAATTATGGAATCCAATAAATCAACTGCAGAAGAACACAGCTTCTGCACTTCCGGTCCTGTAGAAAGCCTGTTAACGATCCCCCTGCCAATTTTCACAGGCAAGCCAGTAAGAGTACCAACGTCAGCCTCAAGCTTGTTAATGGCCTCATCAACAATCTCAGCGCATTTATGATATTTCCCTCCTCCTTTAAGAAGCTTCTTGCTCAAGGCTACACGGTAACACAGTATATCCACCCTCCTTGTATCAATTGCAATAAGCAGCTGTTTTCTCCAACACCTAAACCAAACAAAAGAAAAACCATCATCTGGGTGAGAAACGAAGATTAGATTATCCATAAAACTCGCATGCATGAAAAATTCTCATGAACCCGTTTAATTCTATTGATAAAGTGGACTTATGTCACGCCACACTGACAGGAGACCAATTCCTTATGGGAAGATGATGTCTCGTATCAACAGAAGGTACCCCGTCTCCCCTTATCCCCCTTTGTTCCTTTCGGTTAATAAATACCCATCAAGCAAGAGAGAGAGAGTCCGATAAGAAGACATTAGAATACAAGTAGAAACAGAACACACTAAAACATACCTCAGCAAGTCATTGGCTTTTCCACAAGAAGGACAAAAAAAACAACCATCGCCACCTTTTAGAAATCCTCCAGTTGAAATCCCAGATCGTTCGCCTTTCAAAGCGCATTCAAGGTGGCATGACATGCCACAGGAATTGCCTTCATATGGAGGATCGGAACTACAGTTTAGCCATAGGCTAGGGTCCTTGTTGTCATCGAATTGAAAACAGATGCAGCAGGAACACCTTTTGCAAAACTTGTCTTCCAAGTTCAAGGTAGCTCTACATGCAGAATTTTTACACGACCCGGCCTTGCTCGTCTCGGCCGGACTAAAGTTACCAGAAACGTGGCAAGCTAGAACGGTGAGTCTGGACGGATTTTCAGCTTTCTTCTGCCTTTTAGCCAATCTAGAATTTAGAGAAGACTGGTGGTCAACATCAGGTGTGGCCTCGGGAACATCTGACTTCTTATCGGATATAAGTTTCAGAAGCTGCTCGATAATCTTTAGTTTCGTCAAACCAGTGTACTTCCTTTCTTTCCCCATCTCTGCACAAAGAACCTGTAAAATGTCCTGCCGGCTCCATGCTTGCAGCGCTTCTGCTGCAAACTTTGGCCATTTTGACACCTGGTATACAAGTTCTCTCTTTTCTGCTAAACTCAGCTTCCTGCATTTTGATGGATCAAGAAGAGTTCCTGGATATGCACGGCACCATCAGTGGAAAAACGAAATCATCTCTATGCACCAATTCAGAATAACAAAGAAGAAAGAAAATCGATCAAAAGGTACTAAACACGAAAATCGTTCATCAGTCATACGAAGCCATGGGCGGCCTTCTAAGATAACCGCCATCAACATCCAAAGGAAGAACGGCTCAAGGAAATGGAATGGACAGCACGCCATAGTCGAACACGGTTAGGAAAGACAAAAGGTTCATGCAGCATCCATCCAGTCATCAAGATACGCTCCCTAAATACTCGTTATAAAATCACGCCCAGGAGTGATTCCATTCCGTGGAATAACACGGCCAGGTCAACGTGAATCTTGCATCGATGGGGGAAAGAAGTCGAGAAAACTGAAACACCCAGGATCGACATCGACGAGAAATCACCCGGGGGGGAGGATGATACCTTCCAGCGAGATGTCGTTTGACATGGCTGAGAACCCGAGAAGTGAATCCACTCAACCCACCGTGATATTATCACATCACAAAGAAATCCCAGGTTCCTAAACCCTGCAGGAAACACGGGGGGAGATAAAGAACCGATTTTTCCGGTGAATCCGCTACAAAACCACAAAGAAACGGACACCCAGAAAGCAAAACAAAGGAGGGGCCGCGGATAGAACGAGGGGGACAAAGTTATTACTACAAGAAAAGAATCCCGACCACGTAACTCGCTCAAGTCCAGTTCTCTTCTCACCCCACCCCCTCACCCTCCACCGTAAGAAAAAGGGAAAAAAAAAGGGAACTTTGCTTTTTCAGAAACCGATGCTCAGAGCTGAAAAACTAGGCCAGACCCCTCCCCACCTCCTCCTCCTCCCTATTCGATCAATCACATACTGAGGAAGAGAGAGAGACAGAGGGAAGGCGCCAATATAAATGCCAAAAAAGAAAGAAAAGGCAACTCTTCTTACCTCATCCACGATTCTCTTCTTACAAGTGGATCCCGACGACTTCTCCCCCAGTATTCTGTCCGCCTTTCTTCCTTCCTTCCTGCTTGGTAATAAGAACGAAACAGAGAAGAAGAGCAGAAGATTCCGAGGGAAGGAAAAGGGGAGCCAGGCAGGCAGGCAGATGCAATTCAATGCCACGGCCTAACAAACAAACAATCCTCGGTGCCTGAAAAAGACGTCGAAGGTTTCCTGAATTTTTTACGAAAATAAATTTACGATTACTTTTAAAATAAATTTACGAAATATGATTTAAATTTCATAACATATAATTTTACCATCGAAAGAGCGTGTTACAGAGAGGGCGCGATTTCAAAACGCGTCATCCATATAAATAGAAAGAGGCGAGTTTTGAAAATCTTCCCTTATGCGGCATTCAGGAACAGGCATGAGGGCGTGTTTTGAAACCGCACAATCATACAGGGGCGGGACCCGCTCCTCCAGCACTTAGAGAAAATTCTCCAAGCGTTGGTGTCCCTTTTGTGAATACACGATGGATGTGCTTTTCAAAACCCGCCCCTTCGGGTAATACATAAGGGGCGGGTTTTCAAAATTCGCCCCTACATTACTTGGCGAAATTAGCGAGGGGCGTTTTGGAGTCTGACCACCCGCCCCTTCCTTACATTACCAAGGGGCGGATTTTCAAAGCCCGCCCTTTGTTTTCAAAACCCGTCCCTTCCTTAATTTACCAAAGGGTGGGCTTTAAAAACTCGCCATTTACACGACTTAAGTCGGGTGCTATCCCCCAAACTCACTTCGTGAGAACCCTAGCCCCTCTTTTGTCGACCTCCCGACGCCCGACTGCCCGCCACCCGACCTTCCCGACCCCCAACGACTGACATTCCTCCTCCTTCGACGCCCTCCTCAGACGACCGACTTCCCTCCTCCTCCGATTTTCCCCCCCTCTTCCCACGCCCTCACAAGCCCTCCGACGTCCCCTCACTCCCGGCCCACTCCGACGCCCGACCCTCCACCCGATTGCTTCCTCGTCACGACCCTTTGTCTTAAAGGTAATTAATTTACTATTACGTGATTTTGTTGTTGATTTAGGTAAATTTAGGGTTTAGGTTAAAGTAGGTCAAATTAGGGTTTTCGATTGAAATTAAGTAAAATTTAATGTATTTGGTTAGAAATAGGGTAAATTAGTGTTTTCGGTAGAAGTTAGGTTAAATTACGAATTTTAGTTGAAATTAGGTCAATTTATGATTAGGTTGTCAAAATTCGGATTTAATTGAAATTATGTCAATTTATGATTTAGTTGATTTGAAAGTTGAAATTATTTCTGATATTAGGTTTTATTTTGTAAAAAAAATTTTATAATTAAGGTGTTTTTGTATAATTTGGTACATAATTAATGGTTTATGTTTATTTTTTTGTAGGTTTTTGAAATTCAAAGAATCTATTCACTAAATCGTAAGTATTATCTTACGTTCAAATGTCGCACGTACATTTGCTGTTGTATGGAAATGTGATGGTTATCTATGGTAGTGAAGGAGTAGGTTATAACAGGGATACAATGAAACGTATAAAAGTACCTTTTGATGTCGATTATGTGAACTTTGAAAGGGTCATTGCTCATGCAATGAGATTAAATGAAGGAAGCAAGTTGTAAATATGTCATAGATATCACGTTCCTTCGTATGGTCCTTCTAGCATTAACTTTGTGCTAGTGCCTATTGGTGATGATGAGGACGTGAGATTGTTGTGCAAGTTTGTCATGTCAAATGGTGACCGCATTCAAGAAGTTTATGTGATATTAGTTTTTGATAATTCTAAAAATGAAGGGAGGCCTGCAAATTCAAGAAGTAAGCGTGGTAGTAACATGCATACCGTAGGATTTAATGTGGATGAGGGAGGGTTAAATGTCGTGCAAGAAAGAATGGAAAATTTCGAAGTTAGTAGAAATATTCATAAATTGGTACCGGTGAATGAAGGATGTAACGGTTATGGTGGTAATGTCGGGAATGAGGAGGATGATGGTGATGAGGATGATGATGTTAATGATTTTGAAGATATTTATGAAGAGGATGACCCATTTGAAGATTTAGAACGAGATTTGGGGATGAATGAGTTCTAAACGAAATTATATATCGGCGAAATGAGAATCATATCGTTGATTCAATAGTGAATTCCGATAATGACACCAATACTGATGATGAAATGTTCAACGGTGTTGATTTGGGGAATGGGGAAAATGTTAGGAATGTAAGGGTTAATGAGGCTGGTCCTTCTAGGAAGAAACGGTTGGAGAAACCTCTACGATTCTATCTAGACAGTGGCGATACTGGGAAGGTGATTTTCGAGGAAGATGAGGATATGAGGATGATGGACGATCCAGACACTGTGATTGAATTTCGTAAAGGGATGTGATTCAAACATAAGAACCATCTTATTCATACGGTGAATACGTTCTTATGGAACCATTATAATTACGAAATTGTGGAGTCAGATAAGACGACGTGGTCTATGTTTTGTTATGAGTTTGGATCGGGTTGTAAGTGGAGATTACGCGCGATTCAACGTGCTTGTGATGATGAGTTTGAAATAACGATTGTTGGTGAGTCGCATATATGTTTAATTGCAGTGCTTTCCCAAGATCATGATCGACTTGACTGTAACTTTATAGTTCCCTACTTCCGTACTTTTGTTAGATAATCTCCTGAAGTGAAAGTGTCGTTCCTGTGGAATGTAATAAAGGAGAGATTTGGGTACGAAGTAACTAGGAGACGAGTATGGAATGCAAAGAGGAAGGGAATTGCAATTGAATACGGCGAATGGGATGAATCTAATAACGAGTTGCCGCATCTTATGAATGCAATTAGAATTGCCAACCTCGGAACAATTGTTGATTGGGGTGCAACTTATAATCTTGGCGATGTGGAAGTATTCCACTTTCAGAGACTGTTTTGGGCGTTTGGACAGTGTATTCAGGCATTCAATCATTGTCTGCCAATTGTAAGTATAGATGACATATTTCTATATGGTAAATATATGCATAAACTCTTAATTGCATGTTCTATAGACGGGGAGAACCATATTGTGCCGCTTGCATTTACACTGGTTGATGAGGAAAGCTATGATTCATGGAGTTGGTTCTTGAGATGCCCTAAGGGATATGTCGTTGGTGAAAGGACGGGATGAGTATGCTTGATTTCCGACAGACATGTTGGCATTCAAGCGGCTGTGAATGATCCGAAGGTGGGTTGGACCCCGCCATTTGCGCAATGGCGGTTGTGTCATAAACATGTGGCAAGCAATTTCAATACGAGATATAAAAATGTTGTTTGTAAAAGGAAGTTGATAGCCGCAGCGAGGAAATCGATGACTGTGATTGTGAAGTACAAGAACATCATGGAGTGGCATTACCCGGATAGAGTGATTCGTCAGTTTGGCGATCATCAGTTCGTGCCGACATAATACGACACTAGCAAGGCACTCCATCGGATGGATTTGCGCGACAAGACAATGAACAACTAGAGAGAGGTCGATCGGGTATTTGTGGAGCTGTGGGAAGATCGGATGAACAAGGTCGTGCCGCTGTTTTGGGAGTCTCGCACTAAATACTCCAAATGGTATGCGAAGCACGCCAGGCAAAACATATCGCACACCCGCTTCATGCTAGGCACAATGGTAAGTCATTTATGAGTATCGCATTACATTTTTCCATTCCATTTTTCAACTTTAACTTATATGTGTGATATAGATAAAGAATTTTTGCAAGATTAAGCTTCGGTCTGACCAGCCCGAACTCGTTTCTCTTGCCGAGGAGTCCATGTAGATGATGCGGGAGTATGCACCGGTACGATTGTATGGTCGTATGGGCGGGTTGGAAGATCAACCTGCATACGAGTTCATGCTGCCAGGTGGACAGCATGTAGAGGAAGATCATCCTCACATGGACGATGTGGACGGGGAGCATGAAGATGAGGAGGTTCCATGAACATACAAGGACCCCGTATTTGACGAGGAGGGCCATGGAGTGTGAGAAGGCATGCTTGTCTCGCAAGTTGCCCATATTGATGCCGATTACATCACACCTTACTTCGAGGTTGGGTCCAGCTCGACCCCGGGAGCTCCGATTAACGGGACGAGAGAATTCGCATAAGTCCTTTGATGTTCAATTGATTTAAATTCTCGTAACTCAACTAATATAAGTTTTTCAGGTACGATCATTCACAACAAGGAGAAGGACCTTCTCAAATCTCGCAACTGTACCCGGATGATTCATCGGAGCAGCCTCACGTTCTAGAAGATCACGTTATTAGGCCTTATGTTAGAAGGAAATCGATGAGGCGTAGGGGACTTTACTGATGTTTGTAAACGTTTATGTATGATTGTACGTATGATATTATAAGGTTTTATGTATGATATTATTGTTATACTTTTATAATATGGATTGTTTTGAAGTTTGATAATTTGTTATTGTGTTGTTGAAACATGGTTTCTAAGTATTTAATAATGTCTAAGATGGGGGCGGGTTTGTATTTCTCCCAGGGGCGTGTTGCCCCTTGTGTATTACCCGAAGCCCTTCAAGAAACACTAAAGGGGCGGGTTTTGTGTATTACCCGGAGGGGCGGGTTTATTCCCAGGAGGGGACACCAACACCTGGAGAATTTCTCCAAGTTCAGGGAATCCGCCCCTGCATGAGGGCGCGATGCCTGTCCCCGGATGCCGCATAAAACCCGCCCCCTTCTTATCTACACGGATGACGCGTTTTGAAACCGCGCCCTCTTTGTAAATTGATAGGCACGTTTTATGGTAAAACCGTATTTTACGAAACTGGGACCGTATTTCGTAAATTTTTTTTAAACTAACCGTATTTCCATACAAAACTCAGGTTTCATGATGGAAGAAAGTCATTATTATTAGAAACTTATTCGATCGATTACTTAGAGGGGGGTTTAGTTTATCTTTCGTGAAGACAAATATGTAAATACGGGCTTGTCCATCCATTGACAATGTCACATGAGTATCACAGGACTATTTGATATAATTCCAAACTCGTTAGCATATGATTGGGGGTTCTTACCTAACCAACGAAACGAGGCCCCCCCACCCTCATCATCACCCCCACCCTCATCCTCATCCTCCCATCTCGTCACTTGTCTGAACTCCTTTTTTTCTCCTCTCGAAAATTTCGGAAAGTAGATGGGTGGCACGCCCATTCTTCGCGGTCACAAGCGATAAGACCAAATCACCCTCATGTGCTTGGCCTCGGAACAAACATTCAAAACATTGCACACAAACCGTCTCGCGTGATCGTTGTCTTCTCGTGTGCTGGTTGCCGTCTGCTAAGTCGCAGACAACTATACAATAACAACGGTGGCCTCTTAACTTCTCCCATTCCCGTTGTGATGTTAAGAGGGTAAGGGAAGTGTTGGTGGGGGGATGCACTCGAGAAAACAACAACGCGCCAACTCTTACCAACACATGGGGACAGGTTTCGGGGGAGCACATCACTCGCTTCGCGACTTTTCCTTTGCATCCCCACCTCTCCTTTCCTTCTTCGTGTAAAGGTTGTGGAGGTACGTCTCATTCCATGCAAGAACTATTTCTCCACCCTCCCACTATCAAGTTTTTCTCCTCTCTTCCTCTCCCTACCTTTTGCCACTGTGATTCTTTAGAAGGAGAAAAAGAAGCAGACGATGACAAGTTTCGAATGTTCGAAGGACGAGCTGTTTGATCCGAATCCCCTTGGGGTTTTGTCATAACATATGACCAGTCCACGAAGTCCATACTTTTCTAAGACGTGATCGTATACGAGTGTTTTCCGCCCGCTTGATAAATGAAATATTTGGTAGTCAGATCGTGACTTGAGGTTTGGCACAAATCACACCCCTAATGCCTCTTTGACTTCCTAACGATTGCGACAAATTGGAGTTTTAGCCTCCTCATTTTATCATTATTTTCACATTAATCACGCCGTGTTTGATTTGTAGTGAAACCGAGACGCTCGGTCAATGATAGGGTGCCTGCCATCTACGGGCCCGGCCGCGATGACCCCGAGGAGGAACTCTGGGTAGTCGATATGATATCCGAAACCGGAGACGCCATTTATCGCTTATGTTGGAATCCTGCATACTCGGCCTCCATTAAGTTTACCTCTGGGCGAAGTCAGGCCTGCGCTTGGTGAGGACGACCGAGAACGGCACCTTTGCTATGCCATGCTGTTGGCGGGCAAGGGATCGACATAGGGAACGTGTTGGATCGTTTTTGTACACTAAGAGGGGTGAATTAGTGTTTATCACTTTTTCGCCCTTTCTCAGCTTATGCAGAAGCGTTATTCAAAAGAGAGGTCGACTCGCTATAAGCGTTACGATATTGATCGTTAGATACTCGTGTGAATGTAAGCACGATCGTAAGGGACACAATAGTTTTTATAATGATTCAGCCTTAATCGATCTACATCCACTTTTTGCCAAAGAGGTGATTTCACTATATAAATATAATAGGTGCATATGAACCTTTTGCATTAGCCTTTCAGTATCTCAACAAGTGAGATTTAAAATACTTTACAAAATAGATCACTCCCGGGCAACGATCAGCTCTTCACGCAGTGGACGTCTTCTCGTTTCCAGCAGAATGATGCTCACACTCAGCAGATGATTGCTCAAAGGATTTCCACATAGTTTTTTCCTCCTCTCAGATAGATCTTGTCTATAAGCACAAGAGAGACAACCACAAAGAGTCAGAGAACACAAAGATAAAAAAGAATTGGTTCCACACACGGTGGAACCTAACTTCTCACAAGGCAAAGTCGGGGTATCCGTCCTACACTCTGTTCGGACGTGCACGGTTACTACAACCGCGACTTACTACACTGCACACCCAATGCCTAGGGTGGAATTTTCAACTCCGGCGGCTCCCACACAACCTGCTCTACTGTCCCTCTGAATCAGGAGGTCGAGACTTCTGCACAACACCCCTGTGCTCGGGAGAACCTCTTTCCACTCTAGTGGCGTTTCCAACTCCTATTCTACCCTGGAGGCACGAGACTTCTGGTGCGCACTCGCAAGTGCATGTCTAACTACTCAAACTTCGTCGGTTCGAGACTTCCCTGGGAAAAGACACAACAAGAACGACTTTTTACCGATGGGTTAACAACTGGTTACTGCGATCAGCACATGTATCCACTTAGCTTCCCTCAGATGATTCGCCAGTCGCTCGTTGAACGCACCGAGGACACACAGTCCCTCTCACAACAACCAAGGTAGCACACAGCCTTTGGCACTCCCGTTTAGGTAATTGTAGCGCAGTAATGCAATATGACTTTACTATAGTATAGCAACACATTTCTCAAGCTATACAACAACGTATTTCTCATGCCACATTATCATCGAAACTAAGGTCAACAGAACGGATGTTGGTATAGTATTAATTGCTGCTAGGGACAATGCTTGCCACGGATGGTAATCTCAAGAGGGAGAGGCGCGTCTGAGGGTTTTCCATCCAGTAGATGCAAGATATTGTAGTCATTTTGAACAAATGTTTTAGGCAGGACGGGCAAAAAGCTATGAAGAGCAACACTAACCTATGTTGGCTAAAAATGGTAGTACGAAAGTTCGGCCTTCTCAAATACAAATAACGTATTTATCGTCTCTACGATGGGTTTTGAAAAAAATGAGAAAGACAACTTGCCTTTGAAGGCACTTAACTTGTGAGAGGGCCTCGATTTCTCGAGACAGGTTCGATTATTGATAACTTCCCCTTAAGATTCGAACCCCAGTCATTTTACAATTTAAGGAGATACCTTTAACCATTTAGGTCGAATTTTATTATCTAAGTGTTCCGTTTTTTAAAATTCGCATATCTCTTTTTTATTTTTTATTTATCAAGATGGGTATCCGAAACCCGTCCTTATGTTTGGTAAATATTTGAGCCCACCCAACTTAAAGACGTGTTTTAATAAAAAAAAGTTCAAATTTTGAAAACTCATCTATTTTATAAAATCAAACACGAATTTTTAAAACCCGTCATAATATAATTTTTTGAACTCGGAAATTTTTTTTTTTTAAATACCACCTGTATATCTGTATAAACCTCGAAAATGGTTTGCCAAACCCAATGAATGTGTTTAGAGTCCATGACATGTATCCTAAGGAATTAGGTCAAATATAGTGATAACTAAGCAGGCCAAGTTTTGATATAGTTAGGTTCGGTCGTAATTGTTCTCAATTAGGCTTTAGGGCCCCAAAATGGTTGTCGGCCGAGTTTCTACAAACTAAGGGCCGAACTCTTCTTGGTCTGTCGTCAGTTTTTATACTACTCACTGAAAGAAAGGAGGGGGGGAGAAACTGACGAAGAAGGGGTTGACCAGAAAAGGCTGTCCTGTCCGCCGACTATGGCCGCTTCTTCAGACATAAGCTCATTACTTTTGGACAAAAAGCTATTTATAAAACAGAAAGAAAGACACGCACACTGATAAGACTTCCGGGTCCGTCTCTCCTTCCCTTCAACTACATCGCACCAACAAAACCCAGAGAGATCGAGAGGGCGAGGGAGAGGAGAGGGAGACGACGAATTCCCTCCACCCCAAGAGAGCGAAAGGGAAGATCTTGATCCCCTCCCCGCCCTCCGATGGCAGCCGAGCAGTCCACCCTCGATCTCCTCGCCGCGTTTATCCAGGGCAAGGTGGACCCCTCCCACGCCTTCGAGAATCGGGAGCTCGTCGTCATCCTCACCACCTCGATCGCCGTCCTCATCGGCTGCGTCGTCGTCCTCGTTTGGCGGAAATCAGGCACCCAGAAGAAGTACAGCGCCTTTGTCCCTCCCAAGCCCTTGATCGTCAAGGAGGTGGAGCCCGAGTTCGATGATGGGAAGAAGAAAGTTACCATCTTTTTCGGCACCCAGACGGGCACCGCTGAAGGTTTCGCCAAGGTTTGACTTTCTCTTAGGGTGATCTCCGGCGGCTGTTTTTGCTGGAATCCTGCTTTTTGAGCAATTCTATCGCTTGTCTGGTTCTTTCGGAGAGGTGGACTCTTACAGTTTGTTCGATTGTTGGATTTTTTGGTGATCTTGTGTGTGGCGGCAGGCAATGGCGGATGAAGCCAAGGCTAGATATGAGAAAGCAACGTTCAAAGTTGTCGATTTGGTACGTGAGGACTTGTTTTCTGTTTATTTTTTTGAATCCTGTTCAATTCGCCCCTGTTTTGCTGTAGGATGACTATGCGGCTGATGACGATGAGTACGAAGAAAAGCTGAAGAAAGAGAGTTTTGCCCTCTTTTTCCTTGCAACGTGAGGATTCACTTCTTTTCTCTATTTCAAGTTGCTAATGTTTTCATTTGATCCTTTTGTTGTCTTATCATGGTCTCTAATTTAGACTTCTTCTGATCTTCAATGGTGTAATGCAGGTACGGAGATGGAGAGCCCACGGATAATGCGGCAAGGTTCTACAAGTGGTTCACGGAGGTTAATTCATTCTTCTCAAGTTCATGATCTTCCATTCAACACCTTTAGCTAGTGTCCAAAGCTAAAGACTTTGGTGTGATCCTTCAGGGTAAGGAAAGAGAAAGTTGGCTCCAGAACCTTCAATTTGGGGTGTTTGGTCTAGGGAACAGACAGTACGAACACTTTAACAAGGTTGCTACACTTGTGACTTACTCAACTGCTAGTTAGAACCTTAGCATCTTTCCATTGGATGTTCAGGCTTATTCTTTTTTTGATTGATCATTCTACTACAGGTTGCAAAGGAGGTGGATGAGATCCTGGGTGAGCAAGGCAAGTTTGTAACTTGCTTTGATCTCCTGTTAATGTATGGATTCCAATAGTTTAATGGGAATGTTTCTTCAATATTGGAGTTCTCCTGAATCAAACAAATGTTTCTATTTGCTTACTTTGGTGTAAGAAATTACCTATAACCCTTCATTCTTGAAGGGATTCATATGGGAGGATGTGGAGTTCTTACGAGATGGTCATGGAGCCGATTGCCTGTAGTTTGTTTATTAATGATGGGCCCATGTTGTTGATGAAGAAATTGCTCGTTTGCATTCCTTTTTTTTTTTTTTTTTTTTGGTAGGCGTTTGCATTCCTTTATGAGTTTGAATTTCTGTTTCCTCCTCTGATCTAAACAGTTCCCACGGTCTACAGGTGGGAAGCGACTTGTGCCTGTTGGTCTTGGAGACGATGATCAGTGCATTGAAGATGATTTCACAGCATGGTATCCTATAGAAGATCTCTTCCTTCTGAATCTATGATGTGGTTTGACCTGGTATAACTTAATTATTAATGGGAGGAAAACTAACAATGGAGAATGGGACTCTCTTTTCAGGAGAGAGTTGGTGTGGCCCGAGTTAGACCAGCTGCTTCGTGACGAAGATGATACAACGGTCTCTACTCCTTATACTGCTGCTATTTTGGAATACCGAGTCGTAATCCATGACTCTGTTGATGCACCTGTATTAAGCAAGAGCTTAAGCATTGTGAATGGTCATGCCATTATCGATGCTCAACATCCTTGCAGGTAACAAAGTACATGATCACATACTATTTGTATATTTTGTGGGCATCTCTGGAGTAATTTGGACTATGTTATCTAAAACAACTCTTGAATTATGTGCTTCATGAAGGGCCAATGTTGCAGTAAGGAGAGAACTTCATACTCCTGAATCTGATCGATCTTGTATTCATCTGGAGTTTGACATTGCTGGCACTGGGATAACGTAAGTTGTTTACCTTGCAATTTATCCACTGCATACTGCTTTATATGCGACACATGTTATACCCCAGAAGTCGTCGGGCGGGATGAATAGTTGTCTGCTTGTGAAAGTTACCCTGGCTTAAATGTTGTATTCTTGCTTCCTGCATTTCAGGTATGAGACAGGGGATCATGTCGGCGTCTTCTGTGATAATCTACCAGAGGTTGTAGAGGAAGCAATCACACTGCTCGGTTTGTCCCCTGACACTTATTTCTCTGTCCACACTGACAAGGAAGACGGCACCCCACTCGGCGGAGGTTCCTTGCCACCTCCGTTTCCATCCTGCACATTGAGAACAGCGTTGACTCGATATGCTGATCTGTTAAGTTCCCCTAAAAAGGTTGGTCCAAGTTTCGTGCAGGAGAGAAACTTTCCTGTGTTCTCGAATTAATCTTTTAGTTTAAGATTTGAGTTTACTTGACAATTATTTGTTTGATGATTTGATTTCAGTCTGCTCTTGTTGCTTTGGCGGCTCATGCATCTGATCCAAATGAAGCTGAGAGGTTGAGATTCCTTGCATCACCTGCTGGGAAGGTAAAGTCTGCAATTTCTTCTGAAAAGGATTGGCTTTTTATTTCTTGTCTAGCCTATGAAAGATGATATAAAAAAGAGATAATGAGTGGCGCATTACTGCATTATCAATAATTCAGGATGAATATGCACAATGGGTGGTGTCATCCCAGAGAAGCCTCCTTGAAATCATGGCCGAGTTCCCTTCTGCTAGACCTCCTCTTGGCGTGTTCTTTGCTGCAGTTGCCCCCAGATTGCAACCTAGATTCTATTCAATATCTTCATCTCCCAGGTGATTCTGTAATTCTCATGAAAAGGTTACCCTTTGCTTCATCTTATTTCGAAAGTTGGGGGCGTCTTTAACCATTGTTGTTTGATAATCTATCACTCAATGGATATCAATCCTCTTGTGTTGGCTACTAAGATAATCAAACATTTAATCCGAATGAAATATTTCAGGATGGCACCTTCAAGGATCCATGTTACCTGTGCTCTGGTTTATGAAGTAACTCCAACAGGAAGGATCCACAAAGGAGTATGTTCTACATGGATGAAGGTAATACCAGTTCTTTTTCTTTTACATCTCTTATCGCCCTAAGTTTATGGACATTATTTAGAAAATTAGTCTAGTAGAGAGGCTGAAAATGACATAGAAGAATTTCCTCTAAAGTTTTTGCATGCATCTCAAGAGGTAGATGTATTGTGGGATCAAATGAAAAATGAAGTTGAGGAAGGACCAGGCTGAGTGACTGATCTGCTTCGTTCAGCTCGGTCATTTTGAGCAAGAGTGGAATTAGTTCTCTACCTTCTCTCTTTCTTTGCGATGTAAAAATCGGGTTAATTTCCCAATTCTCCACTGTCTAACTTTGGGATATGTAGTTTACTCATATGCTACATCATTTCTCTCCTGTAGGAGGCCGTGCCATTAGAGCAGAGTGACCAGTGCAGTTGGGCACCCATTTTCACTAGACAATCAAATTTTAAGCTCCCCATGGATGCTAAGTTACCAATCATAATGATCGGTCCAGGGACAGGGCTAGCACCTTTCAGAGGTTTCTTACAGGTTTGTTTTCTGTCTTATAGTTCATTCTGTTTTACATTAGTAAATTGAAGCTAGTCATATGACATGGCCAATCTATTTGCAGGAAAGGCTCACTCTAAAGGAAGCCGGAGTGGAGTTGGGTCCAGCTGTACTATTTTTCGGATGCCGGAACCGAAGAATGGTACTTCCAAGGCTAATTGGTCTGCTGGATTATTGAAACAGGTTCATGAAGTTGATCAGCCTTCTCTTGTTTTTCCAGGACTACATATATGAAGACGAGCTGAACAACTTTGTGCAAGCTGGTGCAATCTCCGAACTTGTAGTGGCCTTCTCACGTGAGGGACCAACAAAGCAATATGTACAACACAAAATGTTGGAGAAGGTATATTGTGCTGGCTTTCTTTTCTTTAAATTGATCTTCTCGGTAGCTCTTTCTAAGAGTTGGGTAAAAATTTCTCACATCGGTTACTCATCTTTTAGGCCTCAGATATTTGGACTATGATCTCTCAAGGAGGCTATTTATATGTTTGTGGGGATGCTAAGGGCATGGCCAGGGATGTTCACAGAACTCTTCATACCATTGTACAAGAGCAGGTAATTATCGTTTTGAAAATTGCCATCTCGTCCCATCTGTGAATCTGTGGCTGGTTTTTGGCTGTTAATTAAGTATTCTAGGCGGGATATCAACGTGAAAACCAGATAGCTTTCTGCTTCGCTGCTTGATGTGGGGTTCTTCCTTCACAGGGTTCCCTTGATAGTTCCAAAACTGAGAGCATGGTGAAAAATCTCCAAATGAACGGCAGATACCTGCGTGACGTGTGGTGAAAACCACAAAGGTTGAAATGGAGGTCGAGTGCACGGCTGATAGTCTGCACTTTAGAACAGTTGATCGTGTAATTCTTTTTAGCTTTTGATAAGTGACCTGAATTATTCTTGTGGTTTTCTGCAGAAGATAGTGAGGACCACATGGACATAGTATGTACACTACCATAATTCACTTGTATAAACCCAGATAAAGGATCTTATATGCCGACTTGTTTTGTTCCTTCTGTATTGCAACTATCATTACGATCTCACTGGTAAGCACTATGACTCAACCAGATGAACGAAGGCATTAAGCAGAAAGCCAAACTGGTCCTCAATAGAAATCCCATACAAGGGAGTCCACAAATATCCATGAATTACAGCTACTTACACTGCTTTTGACAGGAACATGACACCTCCCAAGAAAAACATATATGAAATTCTACTACAGCAAAGGTCGATCAGCATTGGCAACGGATAACTTTGGTCCTCAATCATTGTCAGCATGTTCCAGGTCCTCAATCGTTGTCAGCATTTTCCAGGTCCTCAATCGTTGTCAGCATTTTCCAGGTCTTCATCCTCTGGAACTCCGCGAAGGTATAACACGTTGTTACATCTGAGACAAAAGCATGAATTCCAGGTACTTTAGATCACAACAGTGCACCAAAACCAGGATTCCAATTATGTTCCCCTTCCTACCCAACCAAATAAACAATCCACTTTTGGCACAACCAACAGGTTCAAATAGTAGGGCTCAAAAATATAGTGTTAAGGTCTCCGATTAAGGCATACGATTAGGGACCAACAACACGGCCCTTCCAAACATGTTCACGTGACACATCATGCATTCCCTTTTTCATCATTAATCCCTGTATATAATCTCTAACAAGAATGGATCCCCCTTTCTACAGGGTGTATTGACAGCAGTGCCTCACCTGATCAAAATCTCTCCCAGGCTTCCAGTGCATTGCCCGTCTATATACTCTTCTGTGTTCGCCAACTGCAATCATTAAGCAAGAACTAAGCCCAAAAACGAATCAAGGTAACAAGGTTAAGACCAAGACTCAAGCATCACAAAGAGCCACCATACCTGCAAATTCATGTAAGAATCCACCGAGACAAGAAAGCCTGCATACAGAAACCAAAATCAATTCAACCCAGGAACCAACAAACAACGTAGAACAGGAGACGAGAGGAAATCAAGCGAATCGACCTTTGTATTCCATGCCCCACTTAAGCTTAACGATGACCGCCTTCCCGGTCAAGTTGTTCAAGAAAGGCTTCGGGTTAACGGGTATCGTCTGCAAAAGCAAAACAACAGAAACCTCCAAAATCAAAATCAACACAGCACCATTAACAGATCAACTGCTTAAGCACAAACCGAAAGTTCCCCAACACATTCATCCCATCCCAGAATAAAATGGAACCCTAAACCATAAACAACACGCAGAAAATCCCAAATCTACTAACGGCCATCGCTCTCGGTGGATTCTCCTTGCAGTTCTTGCGAATTCGAGGATTCGTCTTCCCTCTTTCGAGAACTCTTCTTTGCTGGCTTGTTTAGGGTTTTGTTCGTGCCTGCGGGCGGGCCGGGCCGGGCAGATCCTGGGCTTGGGCCTGGTCATATGTGGAATAAAACAACTTGTAGCCAGCAAGCAAGCGAAGGTCGAGCGTTTGGCCGACGGCGGGGAGACGACCGTGGAATTCCCTCTTCCCAAAAGCAGCGGCGGCGTCCGATTTCCTCCGCCAGGTTAGTCCCCAATTCGTAGTGGTGTTTCGGCGGTTGGTAGTCCTTTCAAGTTTCTTGGACGGAAATGATGTCGATAATTGGGCAGTGTTTTTTTTTTTTTGCGTTCACTGTGGTTGTTGATTCCTGGAGTTCGATCATGTGCTCGTGAACTGGAGTGATGGATTGCGGTGTTGATTTATGCTGCAGTTGGTTATCGCTTCATTCGATCGCACGAGAGATGGCAGGTGGTCCGGCGCCTTTCTCGGATATCGCCAAGAAGGCTCGGTGTAGGATGCGAACTTCCAGTTATTGTCGGTCTCTGTTGGTTATGTGTTTGGTTAGAATTTCTGGATCTGCTTAATCTGTGGTTCTTTATGTTGGTTGTGGATGAAAAATTTATTGTGTGAGGAATGGGGATTTTCCTGTAATGGTTCCTGTGATGGTAACGTTAGCATTTTATTGGTTTTGTAAGCCCGTCAATTGAGGGCATTCTTGTATTAATGATGGTGCGACTGTGCATTTATGCTGAGCATCCTTGGAGAAGAAAATGAATGTTATTTCACCACAACGCAGTGTGCACGACTTCTGTTAAAGAAGGGAAATTTTGTTTTCACACAGGTTATTGGTAGTCGAGTCTCAATATTTATTACGTAGGAGCTGTTACCATATCATCTTTTGTTGAACGCCATATGGTTATACAAGATCCCCTTTTTTGCATTGTGTTCTGACATTCTATGTACAAATAGGCAGACATCGTGATGTTTTTCTTGCCGTTGGTCTTCTCTTGTTCGATTTCAATTAATGTGTAGATGTATACTTTTTATCCAGACCTCTTAACCAAGGATTACACCTTTGATTACAAGTTTACCTTGACAGTCCCCAGCCTCACTGGGATGGTAATATATCTCTTTCTCTTGTTGTTTATGACACTCCTGACCTCTTTCGCACATTTTTTAGTGCATCCACGGTATATTGTTTTGTGATTTCTGTTCATGAGCTATCTGGTAGTTTGACGAAAAATCTTCAGCTTCTAATCTTTCTAACCATCGCGGTGACCTCGACTCAAAGCTGTTGCCCCTACAATACCTAAGATCCAGGGAAACCTGTCTTTCCAACTGGAGCCGGTAAAAATTAGCTATGAACAACTCGGCCCTCTGGTCGACATCATCCTCCTGCGAATGATAACTCATCGCCCTCTGTAGCCTCCCCCTAGAAGAAGGATTTGAACCTTCTGACTCGCTGAATGAGTCATTCCCACTCACACGCCCTCAAGCCGGGGCGGTTGCTGAAGCTCGGCAAACGCTTGCTCGAGGACACCAAGGGCAGCCACCTGCGAATATCAAAACCGAGAATAAACTTTGTCTTGTTCACCGCCCTCCTAAGGCGACCAATAAACATCCAATTCTCCATGTACGTTGAAGGAATGTCGGCTTCGGAGGGAATATATTCATAAGGGGAAGATAAAGGATGCGGAATGGATCAAGACATGTTCCTTGGTGTAAATATGGCGTGGGAAGGAACGAGGAAAGGGAAGATTGCATGATGGACAGGGGGGTGTCGTGCGTGCATCACCAAACAAAACAATATACGCGGGAGCATGGATTCAATCAACTCTTTTCATGCAAGAAAACTCCATAACTTTTTGATCTGGAAGGATCCGTTGACTCTTGAATTATCATGTAATAGAATTTCTTTTCAACTCGTTTTTTCTTCACGCTTTTCCGCAATTCGATTTTATTATTGACGTGTTCAATCGACATACATATGATATAAGCACGAACGATGACATCGCTGTTTCTGTCTCCAATCCCAGTTTGTGATAATATAACGCGATATCAGTAATCAGCGAAGAGGGAAAACTTAGTGCCGCGATCGCTTACCTTCTTCCCTTAACCTTTTGTGTGGAACAAGCTTGTCCGTGGAGGATTTTCTAACGCAGTGATTTGCGGCTATTATTTTTGTTATATAATTAACCATCGTTTAAAACGATGGATGATGACATTAACATTTGAAACTTCGCAACGTTTGCGAAAACCTCCTCGCGGGTACGTTATTCAAATTGAATCATATTTGCGATAGAGTTTTTTGCATCGTTCCTTTGATGTCGACCCTGTCATTGCAATGTACTCATATATGGGATTTATGTTTGATGTAAGGCGACGTTTGAGCATTGCGAACAAAGGTATATAATAGGTTTCATATATGGTAAAGTTCGAGCGTGCCAAACAAACTAGTAAACAGGGAGGTGTTGATTCAGTCGGCTTTTTGCATTGAAGAAGACTTGAACACTGCAGTTGATGAATGATACAATATGTGAACGACTTGTTTTATTCCCGTTTTCACTCATATCGGTTTTGTTATACGAGTTGAAGCACGTTCGTATTTTCTCCGCGTCAACATAATGCAGTAATGGGGTATTTGGTTTCCGAAATGGAACGAGAAGCGGAACAGAATGGAGGAAGGGATTGAACGAAATGTCTCTGTATCCTAGGAAGAGAATGAATGGAATGGAATGCAATACTGACTCATTTTGCAAAACCAAACGCCGGAATGAGCCAAAGTAGAATCAAATCTATTCCGTTTCGGGTGCGATTCCATAAACCAAACACACTTTTAAGTTCTATCGGAACGAGGGATTTATGATGACATCACGAGGGGCTGCAATTTGAGACGGGTTTAGGTGAAAGCTAGTGACGCCATCGCTTTACCTTTTCTCCTAGGAACAAGAGGGTTTGTCTTGGAGTGTTTTCTAAACAGTGATTGGGAGCTAATCGTCATTGAACCATCGTTCGAAACGATGACATATGAAACATCAACGAAAAATGAAAAAACAAAATTTAAAATTTCCCAGACATTGGTCAATATCTCCTTCCGTCTTACGGTGTCATCCGAATCGAACGATCTTAATGAAACCAACTTGTCTTGCGCGTCGCTGCTTTGACGTTGACCCCGTCTTTGCATGAAATGAAATCACATCTGTCCGAATGGTTTTTTACAATCGAGAAGAAAAATTAAAAGTCAAATGATTTAACGCGCATTAATCTCGTTATTACTCAAGTAAACGAGGGACTGGCATCATCCTAAGGGAGTCCATGAGAGGAAACCCTTCATTTCTCGAACTCGGATTCGGGTCGGTGGCGGTGGCAATGGCGGTGGCATGCCTTCCTTCATCGTGTGTCGGTGGAAAGGCTATAACGATGTCATATTCATAATTGGGACATGTACAACGTCTTCTCACAGCTTCCACGAGAGGCGAAAATCTTCTTTGGGGGGGGGGGGGGACTTGCCGGTCCATATGCTTGTCTGTCCGCATCTTTGAGCGAAAATCATCCGGTCCCCTCGCGGAAGGTTTCACCCTTGTTCTCATTCGACGATATTTGAGGTGGGAAATGGACAGAAGAAAGACGTGCACGACAAGTGGATAGCGAATTGTCATCCTTCCGCGGGGAAGGAAAGACCTGAATCCGAAGGTGTCTTGCAATAATGCAAAGCAAGACAGGAAAGAAGACTTTTTTTTTTTTTTTAAGGGAACTCGTTTGTCCAGACCCTTTTCCTTTGTTGTTTCCAACCCTTATTGTTCAACCAACTCATTTATGTTTCGGACAAGGCGCAATCGATCAATCATTCATTCAAAAGTTTCACCACTCCCCGCCCACAATCCCAAACCGAAAGGGATAAATTTCAAATAAATGGTTGATCAAATCTCAGGAAAGAGTCATTTCAAACATTCAATAAATGACGGACAGGACGCAGACTTTAGCTCTCCAATCCGATATTTCGACATGAATTATGTATCGAAGATTATATTTACAAGTTTGTTTTCATATATAGTTTAAAACACCATTATCAGACTCGGGTATATAACATTTCGAGATGCTTATAAAAGTATGCATAGAGGACTCCAAGACCGTACCCATTGCAGAAACTATATATAGTAGCAGTTATGACGTAGCTCGCCCTTATATATATATTATATTATATATATGATGTATCCTTGTTGTTGGAGAGTTTTCTGGCATTAAAACGAGCGTTGACAAATCCTACTTGCTCAGGGCTGATGGACACTGTGTGACTTTTTTGGAAGGTCATTCCTTTCTTGTCCCTTTTGGCCCAGATGAGCTGTTTCCCATGCTTTCCGTTTCGTCATGAACGACCAAATTGTTGCACACGATGATATTCAAATAATTATGGTTTGGGGTTGGAAGGAAATATGAACCGGTCAATAGAATGGGGCACCCCCCACCATCCCCTTTTGTTTATCATTTTTATATATATTAAAAATGATCGATTTTATCCAAAATTTTTCTGATTTATCTTAAATTTTTTAAAATATCATTACACGTTTTAATATTTGGCCGTTATATTAATTTTAACCACCGTTAATCGAATGTGATGATAATTTGAAAAGTTTAGAGTAAATCATTAATTGTAGTTAAAATTGATATAATAATCAAACATTAACATGTGTATTGATATTTTAAAAAGTTTATAATATATCGACAATCAAACTTTAAGATAAAATTGATGATTTGAGTTATATAATAATCCAACAGGATGTGTCTAGGCGTAGCGTGTGTTGGGGGTTCGTAAGTGTAAAACTCGAATGACATGTCATGGGGGTGTAAAACTCGAGCTTTCTTATAAAATAACGTTTGTCGCTTGGGAAGGTGGCTCAACTCGTTGTTTCTAATATCAATTTAAGGATATTATTTAACAAATTTTAAAATTATTGTATTATTTTATAAAATATTTTTTACGAAATTTTATGAAATATTTTAAAATTTCGTAAATTTTAAAATATTTTTTCCACTAATCTTAGAACTAGGTAAAAGCCTCTCGCGACTTTGAGTGGCTGCGAACGCATCTCAACCACGTATCGACGCGCGATTTTGCATCACGCCTAGCCAGAAACATATTATGTATAGCCGGCCAGCCCTTTAACTAATCATGACGAGTGAGTCTCAATCTTGTGTTGTAGATATTTCTTCTATCTCTTTCTCTCTTAAAGACGAGAACGAACGAAAGTGATCCGTATAACGTTTTGATACCTTCTCCGACCGTCATCGTATAGCAATCTCTCGGTGATATGCTTGGACACTTGTGATATGAAGATACACGAATATACCCACGTGTACGTATGGAGGAGTAAAGTGGCTGGTTTTATTGGATTGGACTGTAAAAGAATGGAATTAGGAGGGGTTGGAGGAGAGGGTGCATTCAAGGGGAAGCCCCTGGGGGAACCTCTTCGGGTCGTTGCAGTAGTTGTAGATCATGTAGTTCTGCTGCACCCACTTCATCCTGTTCTTCCCTTCCGTGCTCAGCTGCTGCGTGTACCATGATGTCCCCGTCCTCGTCCCTGTTGGTGATACCGACCAAGGGCAGGAGGAGGCCCCCTTGTTCCAGACGCAGGCGCTGTAGTTGAAGTTCCTGAAGGATGCGGTGAATGGGGCCTGGGACCAGTCCGTCTTGACGAGGCCTCCCCGTGTCGCCCAGTCCTCCGCATCCCACAGTGTCCCGTACAGCCTCATCGCCTGGCTCTTTGGGTAAGGCACCCCAGCCCCCTCCAGGTTCTTGTACTCCCTGATAGGGGTCCCGTCTACGTAGATGCTGATCACGTGGGGGAGGAAATACGAGTTATTTAAAGGTTCAGGGGGGGGGGGGGAGGGAATGAAGGAACCGCATGTTCGGATCGTCTGGAGGTGCTTACAAAATCTGAGAAGGGTTCCAGATGACAGAGTAGTTGTGGAAATCAGCCCTGGGGTCGAACCAGAGGTAGAACTGCTGCTCCCTGTTGCCTTTCCCCTGGCTGAATATGTTGGTGTGAAGGACGTAAGGCTCACCCGTCGCGTTGCCGAGGAACTCCAGGTCTATTTCATCCCACGTCGACCCATCCGACTTCAACTGAAACAGAGGGCACATGGACCAACCCATAAGTTTAGTACAAAGCAGCCGACAATCACGAAACAGGACTAGTTAGCTTTTCGCCTTACATAGTATGCGGTGACGGTACCGGCCGAGTTCCTGGGGACGAGCTTGATCTGCATCTGGAACCATCCGTAGAGAAACTGGTTGTTGGACTGGAAGCCAGAACCGGAGGTCCTGTCGAGGGACAACGCAACGAGCTGTCCGTTGTTTAGGATCTGTCCTCTTCCATCGCCCCATGTAACGGAAACGTCCTGGTTGAAGTTCCCAAGAACAGGGACAGCCACCAGGGTGGCTAGCAACAGCCCAATATTCTTCATTACCGTTCCTTCTTTCCTATTTTCTCTGGGACAAAAAGAAATTTTAAGTAGACAAGTTCTTGCTTTTATATGTGGATGGATGGATGGATGGATGGATGGAGGATTTTTGAAGGTGACGGGTATTTATAGTGTGGATGAGGCGTGTAAGAATATGTTATTTTTGGGAGGTCATGTTACTAAATCTTTTACAGGTTGGGTTGGGTTTGGTCTGGGGTGTTGAAAGAAGAAATACTTTGTCATAATACTTCTATTGCATGTCTTTTTTTTTGTCACATAACTACTTTTAATTAGAATTATCGAAATTTTAACGTATAACAATTTATGATTCGTTGGTTATGTCACCATCTAAATAAAACTCTTGATACATGTTTCTTGTCATTTAACATAATTTCTTAATCGTACCTTGTCTCACGTCATAAATATGGCGCTTGACAGCTGGACAGCAAGACGAGATGTGTTCTTTTTTCATACATAATGTTGGGTTTGACGATTGCACACGCAGTCCGGTTTGGATGGATTGTAGGGAGTGTTAGGCCCTGTTTGGCAGTAGCATAGTTAGTTTTCTGTTTTTGTTATTTTATGAAAATAAAAAAATAAAAAACAGTTTTCTAAATTTATAGAAAGAAAAACAATTTTTTAAGATAAACAGCATATTTCCGATTACAAAACACGGCCTTAGCCTTTTGTTGATTGCTACCATTCCATCATATGACTCTCCAATGAAGGGTTTTCCCACACAAGTTCATTGCTCCCCAAGATGGGATACTGCAATAAGAATATTTAATGGATGCATCTACTTCTGGTGGCCTTTTTTTTCCTTGTTTTTGGACCCCCAATCATTAAGATTTACAAAATAGTTGTTCTTGTTCATATAAAATTATTGGGGAGAGGCCAATCTTGGAAAGCCATGACAACTCAAGTCCTACCCTTTTTGAACCTTTATGCTCAAGAAACATAACATCATCATCATCATCTTCTGTGGGTGTTTGGGCACCGGGCAGACATGAAGGTTCCTCTCTGTCCTTTGGACAACGATTATTGAACTCCTTTCTTCACTAGATTTCTGAGAAGCATAGCATGTAGCGATGTACACTTAAGGGATAAAATTTAAGAAAATAAAGGGAAAAGGATAAGTTTAGGGACATCATTTAACACGACTTTCATATTGTGACATCGACATGCTTCATCAATCCTTTTTGGTGTTGTTTTCTATTAGTTGGTAGCGTCACATCCATGTCAAATAAGCTTTTGGTATCAATAATAGAAGGATACAGAACTAGGAAGCGCAAGCAAACCGCGACGTTCACCGGCTCCTACGTATATTACATTCGTCGATAGCGTCGTAGTCACACTGGGGGTGCGATGATTCATATTCATCTAACACTTGCATGAATTACTATTAACACTTCATCTTGTTGGCCTTGTGGATAAGCAGCCACCTCGGAGGCGTTATCTTCTTCTAACACCAGCCTCAGATAATCCCATCAGATAAACTTTGGATTAGATGTTTGCTTAACGATGGCGAGGGTGGGGGCGGGTGGGGACAACTCTATGAACATCAATAATTGTCCAGCCGGTGACGCCAGTGGGAGGGACGGTGAAAGCGAAAGCGAAAGCTGAACACCTCCTCCTCACATTCATCCATCCAGGAAATCGGGCGGGTGTCGCAATCCAAGGCCCATTGAATATATGCCTGTCGTCCCACTAGACGCCCATGCTTGATCTTTCATACATTTGGGTTGTAAGAATTGGGACAAAAAGTCTCAGATCACTAGATGTTTGTGGCTACGGAAGCGGGAAACATAGGGTCGGTCGGGTCGGTTTGGTCGAGGACAAGCAGTGGAGGAGCTTAAGCATCAGCGGGAGCTAAAAGTCTGTGTACAAAACCTGCGCGAGCATCATGTTCTAAAGTGATGAGGCAAAAAGAGTAGGAGGTGTAACGCGGCAAGCTGCATGGTTGTTCGTTCATCTTCCTGTTGGCCTTGGTTGTTGTTTCGTATCCGGGGGCTGTGGTTGAAGGTGGTAACTTCAACAATGAGGTCGACGTCACTTTGGGGAGACGGCCGAGCCAAGGTGGCCGACTCCGGCATCAACTCACCCTCTCCCTTGACCAGGGTTCGGGTTCCGGATTCCATTCCAAAGGACATGTACATGTTTGGCAAGATCGCCATAAAGATGAAGCTTATCCCCTCCGGTAACTTCGCCAGCATTGTCACTGTTAACACAAAATTTCGGGCCTAAAAATATGGGCCTGACTATATGAACGGTTATCATTAGTAAAAGTAAAAGCCACCTCCACGACGAGTAGTTGAAACCTTGTAATATCGTGGGGTGTGTTTGTAAAAATGACTTGAGAATTTCCGTCAAAGGATTTCGAGACGAGTATTAAAATTTTTAGTCAAGGTTAGGATTGTCAAGAGGAATTCTAATTCAAGAAAGATTTAAAATGCTCAAATTCAAATTGTTAGTTGTTCAGTTGTTCATAACAGCTCAAATTAGATGAAGCTCTAAGTTTGATCACGATGACCCCAAATCGAGAAATACTTTTGACAAGTTCCATCAACATCAATAAGAGTTCGAGAAGCACCTCTAATAAATCGAGTTTGACAGCTTATTTTAAAAAGTACCTCCAATAAGTTGAGTTCAAACACCTACTACAACTCGAGTTTGAGAAGCACTACTCGCAGGTCAAGTTTGAAAGGTATCTTAGACAAGTTGAGTTCCATCAATCACAACGAACCAAGTTAAAAAAAAATTACCAATATATCGAGTTCAGGATCCCATCAACAAATCGAGTTCGAAAGCCCAAGGAGTCAATTTACCTTCCATGGTGGCTTTCAAGCATCTACCTATTACCTTACCTCAGGCAAATTCTGAACTACATCCACGATATTTGACGATTCTCCACGATCCTTGGCGTTTCTCCACAAAACCTCATCCCACAAAGTCTTTGCAGTTAGAATTAATCTTAGTATAAATCTGTATCATTTTATTCTTTGTAAGGGGACGGACAATTAATCCTCGTATAGACATTTTTTAGTTCTACGCGTTCTTCCTCTCCATTTACGCTGTATTTTCATAGCAATAACTACAAGTTCTCATTTCGATCAATGAAAGCAGTGTTCTTTGTTGATTTTAGTGTTTGTTTTCTTTAACTGGCAAACACGTTTCGCTATAAATTCTTTCCGACGGCCCACATTTTCGTATATGAACAACCACCACCTTCTATCTAATACTTTCTCTCCTGCTGCCTTGTCATTCCGAAGAAGCTGCGATGCGGTCGTGTGCCTTTTCTTTCAAGCGAGTAACCTTCTATTTATTTTGTTTTCAGGAGACAGCTGCAGTCGGAAGGCCTGGGCAACGTGTGACGGGGAGCCACACCTAGACCACACCAACGTGTACATCCAGGGGCAGGGCAGCCGCAAGCAGCAGTTCCGCCTGTGGTTCGACCAGGCTGCCTTCCACAACTACTCCTTACTCCGGAAGCCCCGTGCCATGACGTAGTTTTTCATTTGCAGTACTCGTAATTAGCTTCCTAGATTCATCAAAATCATTTTAAGTTTCATTAAAGTTGGACCACTCTAAGCTACAAGAGCCGCCGTCCATCTGCAAGTGTGTCCTCCATGGACTGCTGTAGCAGCTTCACTCTCCATGTAAAAAGAGATAAAGGATGGAACTGAACACTGAACACGTACTCTTTGGGGATACATTTTCCGACAAGAACCGGGTTCCACTCACTTCAATATCTTTATCCATTTCTTAAAGGGAAAAAAGCACTGCCGTCACAGTCCTGAGTCTCAACCCCACAATCCAGTCTCCAAGGAGGACAGCCTGGGCACGGCTCATCCATGCATTGCATGCATGCAATGCAACTCAGCTTAACCTAACTCTTACTCTACGCATCCTCCCATCCCCCTTTCCCTTTCCTTTTTTCTCTTATATAAATAGCATGACCCAGCTCTCCATTCGCGTCATCTCGACCCAAAGACGGCCTTAATTCATGGCATCATTGCTGTTGCTAGTCCCTTCCCTTTTCAGCTTGTTCCTCCTGGTTCCTGCATCCGTCGGCAACTTCTACAACGACTTCGACCTTGCGTGGGGAGATGGCAGGGCCAACGTACTGAACAATGGTGACCTTCTTACTCTCTCGCTCGACAGGGCTTCGGGGTCTGGGTTCCAGTCCAAGAACGAGTACCTGTTCGGTAAGATCGATATGCAGCTGAAGCTCGTCCCCGGGAACTCCGCGGGCACGGTCGCTGCTTACTACGTAAGCCAAATGAACCTAATGAGTGGATCGAGCAATGTTAATGCCGTCGTCGTATGCAATGTGGCTCCGTATGTATGCATATTGTTGACTGGTGCGGACTTTTTCCCTATGGAAATCTGCAGCTGTCGTCGAGAGGGGCGACCTGGGATGAGATCGACTTCGAGTTCTTGGGTAATGTGAGTGGGGATCCGTACATCGTCCACACCAATGTGTTCAGCCAGGGGAAAGGGAACAGGTTGCAGCAATTCTACCTGTGGTTCAACCCGACCACGGATTTCCACACTTACTCAATCCTCTGGAATCCCCGGAGCATCATGTATATGCATCATGATCTTACCTGTCGATACAGTAGTACCCTCGCTCGATATCGAATCTTCTTCAGCTCTCTGATCTGTGACTCCTCGTTTGCAGATTCTCCGTTGATGGTACCCCGATCAGGGAGTTCAAGAACATGGGATCGAGCGGGATCCCATTCCCGAATAGCCAGCCAATGAGGATATACTCAAGCCTTTGGAACGCCGATGACTGGGCGACCAGGGGCGGCCTCGTGAAGACTGACTGGAACCTAGCTCCTTTTACTGCATCCTACAGGAATTTCAACGCAGATGCCTGCATTTGGTCCAATGGCACTTCTTCCTGTAACTCCCCAGCAACGTCATCGGCCTCCTCCAGCGGCAGCTCCTCTTCCTACTGGCTGTCACTGCAGCTCGACTCAACAGGACAGCACCGGATGAAGTGGGTGCAGAAGAACTACATGATCTACAATTATTGCACTGACACCGAGAGGTTTCCCCAAGGCCTTCCCCCAGAGTGCAACCTTTCCTAATGCTCGGCAGCAGCACCAGTTCCATAGATATTTAGCTAAGATATTTTGCTGCATTCTTTCCATGAAAAATTGTTGTTTCCTGCCAAGTTGAGGATGGAATAAGAGTCATTTTTTAAGATTCTTCCTCCTGCCTTGCAGTGCTTACATTTGAAAATCAGGAAGAGTATCAACCACAGAGGATGAGATTCATAGGAGAAATCCCTATGTGACCACGAGCAACAAAGTATTGCAGAAGAAAGACTCCTTTGCAGAACACAAACCTACAAAGCATATGCTTAATCCACCCAGTCAATCTCCAAATCCAACACAAACATTACTGTTTCTAGAACGAAGTCTTAAAACTTGCTTTACAGAAAGCTGTACATATAGCAGTCATCTCCCCAAGAAAAGTCAGATAACCTCCTCACCTGCGACCGGGCACTTTCAGATGATTCGAAACTCAATGACTGAAGCCATGGAAATTGTGGCCTGAGTCAGGGAGAGAGTTCATTCCATCCTGAGATGAGCAGCTCACTTCCTATTCCTCCAATTCAACAATCCTTGCTCGCCTCTCAGCAGCTTTCTTCCTAATGAAAAAACCCCATCTCATCGCTGCCTTGATTTTCAGCCAACCAACAACAGCTTTGCCTGAACGTGAGCGGTCTTCGTCAAACGGCTGAGGAGTATGCATGTATGATGGAAACCCAAAACCATCCTCGGGGACATTAATGGCAGCATGACCGCCCGTACTGAAAAGTCGGAGCAAATCCTGCATATCATCATTCTCCAGCATCTCTTGACTCCGCATACGGATTTCTTCTTCAGTTAATAATTCAATATCACCCTGCTCTCTGTTGCTAGACCAGTCATCAAAATAATTTAAGCTTGATGATCGAATCATACTATTAAACTGGAATCCCGTTGATAGTGGGGGACCGAGGCCTAAGCCAGCACTGCTATCATTTCTAGAACTTTGCACAGGATTGCCTCCAAATTGGTCATGCTGAGAATATGAAGAGCCATACTGAGACCGATGATTGGCAGTGCTGATTTGAGATGATGTGGAATATCTTCCTGTATTATCATCATTATACCCTGTAAAAGAGTGTTGCCAATCTGAGTAGGAAAGACTTCAATTCTATCAGAGAGACCAAACAATGAAATCCAGCAGTAATGTGGATGCCGAACTACTCTCACTAGAGAAAGAAAATCGTTGGTGCGCAAGATGATAGTGAAGGAAATGTAGGAGGGAAAATCGCAGAAGGCATGTTGACAGAGGTATTCTTGAAAAACAAACTATACTGCATATTACCAAATGCCCACCTTCAACAGTCAAATCTGAGTCAGATGAAGGCTGTTCAGAAGTAAACGAAAGTGGTATTCTGGGCAATTTCAGCTGCTGATCTACAGCAGAAGAGTAATCTAGTGTCCCAGCCTGAGGGTCATTCCGCGAAGAGCGTCTTACTTGCTTGAAGTTCAAAAGTGACTTTCCATCATATTCTATAACATCGTTCCAATTGTCATACGCCTTCTTCACCAAAGTATCCACAAAAACCTACAAACCACGAGAAATTGGAGACTTAGGAAGAAAGGGACATCTAATTGGGGTACAAGAATTGATAGAACCAATAGATGATAAAAAGAAAATTATAGTCTAGCATCTGATACAATAAAAAAAAAACAAATAACTAGATGAAGATTTCATACAGACCAACCTTCTCACTCTCAGTAAGAGAATCGGCAGTCTGATACTGGTCCCCAGAGATAAATCCATTCAGCTCATAGATGTCGTTGAAGACCACTCCTACACTTTTGTTATCCTCAGGATAGTAAACATAGAGTTTTCCGCCGAGCACACAAGTCTTTGCATGCTCCAAGAGAGCATCCCACATCCTGTTGGACATCCCACTTCCAAGGATCTGCAAGATAATGCCCATTGTAAGAATGGCATATCTTCTTTTGCCATGCCAAAATGAAATGAACATTAAGTTCTCACACCAACTCACAAAAGTTTGAAGTCCACTTACATTCCTTAATTTTTGAGAATCTCTGACAACAAGGCGAAGAAAATCTTCAACAGTGAATATGCCTTTACCATTCAGCCTCTTGTGAAATGATCCATCTTTTCCAATCTTTTCTAATCTCCACACTTCATCATTCAATGCGGGGGGATAGTGTTTCTTGTACACTGCAAAGTTCAAACCGAAATTCACGACCGACTGTTTTCAAGGACAATGCCAATAGTACCAATTTTACCCAATACAATAAACCTACATTCTCCTCTGTGATCCTTGACAGTAAAAGCTTCTGTCTTAGCCTCCCGAACACGGATGCCTTCACAAAATCCAGAAGAAACTTTCAAGCCCAGCCGGAACTTCCTACTTCTTATCCAGCTGGAGTTATCGGTAAAAGTCAATTCCCCAAGAGTTCCCACTCCTTCCTTGAGTGATACTTGCAAGTCCCCTGTGAGCAATGGCCGTTTCCCCTCTCTTTCTTTCACAACGTGGCTTTCAAATTCTTCTTGGGACCACCCCTCCTCATCTTCATTGTTAAACTCACCTTCTAGTACAACGACATCTAATTTAATTGAGGATTCAGGCCCAGATGTGACGACAAGGCCAGAGTTAACATCAACTAAAACCACATGGATGGCAGCACCCCGCTCTCCCTCAATTTTTCCTCCAGTAAAGAGGGGAAGAGACAATCGCGATTTGAACTGAAGCTGCAAGTTTCTTCCATCTGGACCCTCAATTGTCTTTGGCGACACCCTGAAAATATAAAAGTACTTATAAAAAAAACTATAAAAGTAGAATTTCGCATCAACAAGCTGAAATGAGATGTCAAAGGCCAATTAAAATTACCATATTATAATAAAACTAAACAACTGATCAATGGCCACGAAAAATTTCTCCAATAACACAGCAGTCAAATGTTTATAAACAATTCTAAGCATGCATAAGCTCCATACCTCCCACTGAGCCTTGCGGGCCCTATCTTTGCCAAGGCTCGTTCAACTTCTTCACTGACCTGCATAAGTCCATAACAACTTTAAATGTAACCAAAAGTGTAAAGGAACTCTTTTTATCTGGGAATTAGATCAGTTATGCTCCGCTGATTTAAAAAAAAAAAAAAAGAACAAATCTCTGAGTCTACACAGAAATTAAGCAGAGGAACAATGCCCTCTCAGGTACGGAAATAAATGTACATGACACTAAGAAATGAAGAAGTCCCAAGCTTTCCACGATAGTCAAAGAAGTCACAGTAAAGCAGTATCTATGGATTGATGGGACTTGCAGTAAGTCAATGTCAAAGTAAAGCACCGGTAAATATGAAAAGACAACATTGGATTGAGACAAAATGAAAGGACAATGGCCAGTATACCACTCTACGAAGAATAGGTTCCAGTGATGAGCACAACTTCTGCAGACTGTCAACCTTGAGAGCTTCAACAATTACACTGCAAAATAATTAAAATGGCAGGAAATCATCACTGGCTTGACAACGTGGTTAACACATATAAATGTCGCAATTCAAGCACGAATTTAAGAACAACAGGAATAGCTCTTTACATATGAGGCAGAAAAAAGTCTCAAAGAGGGGGCAACGGCAACACTCATGGTGACTACAGGAGCCACTCAGCGATGGCAGAGAAAGGAACATCACACTCCCTTACCCAAAACAAATTTATGCCCCTGAGAAAAGGAACTATTACCTGGCAAGAGCAGGGCGCTTCCGCTCTGGCTGCTCATCCTCACCATCCAGGGTCCTCTTCCCACGATTATTCATGGAGTTTGTTCTATCAATATACCGGGTAGGCCTCTGCATTTCAGGGCTTCTAACAGAACCCCAAAACAATCCCGATTTCTTTCGAACTGAAGAAACCCACCTATTACAGACACTAAATCAGATCTAGCCAACTCAAAATCCACCTCACCGAGTCATAAACGAATCCCCCCCCCCCCCCCCCCCTCAACAAACAACCCACCAAATCAAAGGGTCCAAATAAGAGAATTTACAAAAAAAAGTAAAAATTTAAAAGAAAAAGCTAATCCAGACGACCCCAACTACAAAAAGAAAAAAGGGAAGGAAGCACCAATCTTTCCGTCAAGATGATCATTAATTAATCAACCGAAGGGGAAACGACGGAGCAAGAAGCAAAAAGGGGGAGTTTTTTAAATTACCGCTGCAAACCAGGCGAAAAGAAGGAAAAGAGGGGTTGATGACGGTTTTGGGGGGAGGGGGAGGAACCGAATTTTCCTGGATCGAGAGGGCGAGGAGTCGTCTGTGTTCACGAATCCGTCAGATGTACGTCACTCTTTATTCCGGACAACCCTAGTGAAAGAGAACTAGGCCCATAAAAAGAGAACCAGTCCACCTTAACAACTGACTGGTCAGCTACGGGCTGGGATCACCTGTTGTCGGATGCACGGTTTGCCTAACGTGCGCACGCATCTCCCCACCTCCTCAAGGGAAATAAAGGACCAAAAATTAGAGTGAGAGGAGAGCAGTGCAACCAAACATGTAGCTTTGTTGCGGCAAATTTTCTTTTGTTATTTACGGGTAAATGTTTTTTAAAAATTCGTAATATTTTATACAATTAAAAAGAAACTTTAACTCGCTAGCTATCATCAACGACCAAGCTCGCATTGATCTCATACTCATTGTCACACACGACCCCTTCACTCTTTTTTTTTTTTTTTTACAAATTATCAACTTTTCAAAACTCGTCTTTAAAAAACTTAGTCAAAGCAATTTTTATAAGCAGGGAACGGAAGCGGCTAACGTTACGTGCACGTAACCGTTACGTGTTTTACTAATTACTAAAATTTTTTTTAGTAATAGTACTAAAAATCGACATTTTTTAGTAAAAGTATTAGTAAATTACTAAAAAAAATTAGTAATTGGTTACTACCTTTTCACTGTTTCAAGATTAGTAAAGCTACTAAATCACATTACTAAATTTTTTAGTAATCGATTACTAAAAACTGGTGGTCAGTTTCGTAACGGATTACTAAGAAAACGGTGACTTTACAGTTTATTTTAGTAATCGTTACTAAAAATTCACTGTAGAACTTTAGTAATCGATTACTAAACTTTTCGTTTTTTTAGTACACGATTACTAGAAAATTTAGTAATTGGTTTTAGTAACTTTCCGAATCGTCAAACAGTGAAAAATTAGTAACGTTTACTAATTTTTTTTGGGAAATTTAGTAATGATTTACTAATTTTTTAAACGAATTTAGTAATGATTTACTAAATTTGTAACCGAAATTAGTAAATTACTGTTTGACATAGTAAAGTCGTTAGTAAATTACTAAAATTTTGTATTACTTTTCGTAATCAGTTACCAAATTTTGAAAAAAATTTAGTAAACAATTACTAAAATTTTTAGTAATAGGTTTTAGTAATTGTTTACTAAATTTTTTTCAAAATTTAGTAACTGATTACGAAAAGTAATACAAAATTTTAGTAATTTACTAACGACTTTACTATGTCAAACAGTAATTTACTAATTTCGGTTACAAAATTAGTAAATCATTACTAAATTCGGTTACAAAATTAGGAAATCATTACTAAATTTCCCAAAAAAAATTAGTAAACGTTACTACTTTTTCACTGTTTGACGATTCGGAAAGTTACTAAAACCAATTACTAAAATTTGTAGTAACCGTGTACTAAAAAAAACGAAAAGTTTAGTAATCGATTACTAAAGTTCTACAGTGAAATTTTAGTAACGATTACTAAAATAAACTGTAAAATCACCGTTTTTTTAGTAATCGATTACTAAACTGACCACCACTTTTTAGTAATCGATTACTAAAAAGTTTAGTAATATGTTTTAGTAACTTTACTAATCTCAAAACAGTGAAATGTTAGTAACCAATTACTAATTTTTTTTAGTAATTTACTAATACTTTTACTAAAAAATGTCGATTTTTAGTAATATTACTAAATTTTTTTTTAGTAATTAGTAAAGCACGTAACGGTTACGTGCACGTAACGTTAGCCGCTTCCGCAGGGAACTCAAGAATTCGACTCTTATTCACCCAACAAATCGTCTTTTGATAAAAAATGGAATAAAAAAAACGAGTTTTGAAAACTGATCGCACCAGCGGCAACAAATATGTAATTTTAAGTGGACGAAAATAGCTTTAAAATCAACGTTATATTTTTTACAATCCACCCACTCAAACTCCTCTCCCACGGCAAGGGCCCTACGAAATTACCACTCCCCCCCTCACCCCACCCCTCCGTCAACCTCGACTTCAGCTTCCTCCGACCGACCCTCGCCCCAAGAATTTCATCATCCCCTTGTCAATAAACACTCAAAGCTATCGGCCAGGTCATATCCAAACAATCCTCGTCCCCCATGCCCTCAAACTCATCAACCCAACTCCTGTAGTTATTCTCCAACTATGTGGTTGTGCAAATGGTGGTCATTGGGAAAGAACAGCGGTTGGCAAACACTTTGAACATGACATTCTGACCATCCACAGAAAATATACATCATTTCTTCTTCAAACCAAAACCATGACAGGTAGCTATCATGAGTTTAGGTGGTATGGGTGGTTCGATCTACATTTGGGAAAAGGGAGAGATTCCCTTGGAAGGACAACCCAAACTTTCAGCTCCTGTCTGATGGCAAGACAAAATATGCGCTTCCACTCCGGTGTTTCTTGGATTTCTGAAAGTAAAGAGGTAAACAGGAGGGAGAAGAATCCCACAGGGATTTCTGCATCAAACAGGGGCCTAGGACGAGTGAACAAGCGGGCACCAGTTTGATAACCTTCTCACAAAAGCAGTAACCACATCTCATGCCAAAGCTTCGGCTATGATTGAACGCTGAGATAGCTGTTGCTCATGCAGATCTCGGAATATCCTGTATTTGGCATCATGGTACTTCTTTACCCGGGGGTCTCCACTTGGTTGGATGACCTGAGAAAAAAGGGTGACGAGCTCGTCAGGGTTCAGAGGATGGCATCATCACGAGCAATGCTGCAAACTCATTCCATGTCAGCTCCCAAGCATATCCTTCCAAGAATTGTGCGATTTGATTGGGATCCTCCAACTCCCCCAATCAGAGGGCAATGGATCAATACCAACACTTAGGCATACCTGACCCGGTGCACTTAGGGCCTTCATAGCTTCGACGAGAGTCGAGTACTTCTTTGCTGCAACTGCACCAAGAATAGCAGCACCCAAAAGAACAGATTCGTTTTCTCTGGGAAGAATAATAGGACAACCTGCAAAACCCATAGAACTGGATAAGACTACGACCAACAGTAAAGGGTGTCTCAAATGAAAAGTAAGCAAGCACTGCCATACCTATGATGTCGGCATGCTCTTGAAGGAACAGAGGATTCTTGGCCAATCCTCCACAAGCTAGCAAAGTATTAATCTGTTAAAAGGTAGATGCTTGAATCTTCAAGACATGTTGTGAACTTTCAATTCATTTGCAGACACTATGTTATGTTCTTGAAAGTAAACATAAAAGAACTTCAAAGCTTTAAACGGATTAATATGGCAAAAGGTTCAGCAGCATTACTAAATCACCATAAGCCAAATGAAATGCGATATACAAACTACTAGCATAAAAACCAATCACGCTATTTATCAAAATTTCAAAAGTCGCTTCCTCCTGCAAATATATTCTCCAGTAGCTATCAGTACATTCCAACTGTTCAAGGTTCTAACATCTTACTTTGTGACCATTGGCATTGCAGTGCTCAACAATGTGACGAGTACCGTATGCAAGGCCTTGAACAGCTGCAAGGTATTGAACAGCCAAGTGCTTTTCACTAGAATCAAGTGTCATCCCACAAACCACGCCTTTCATGTTCGGATCAGCAATGGGAGACCTATATCAACTTCTTTAATGCTTAAGCAGTTCACCACCCAAATTAGAGCTTTTAATTAGTCACATTAGGCACGCATGATACCTGTTCCCATGAAAATCAGGAAGCACGTGTGTGTCTTTAGTTACGGATGCCAGAAATGGTGCATCAGAATCCCTCTTAAGTGATTCCAGCGTGTTGTTCAAGAGTTCAAACACAGATTTCTCTGGACAATAATGTTACCAAAAAAAAGCTTCGTCAGCTTCAGTTCCCAGTCTTCTTTTGTCAG
Organism: Melastoma candidum; assembly: GCA_023653495.1. Lineage (NCBI taxonomy): Eukaryota > Viridiplantae > Streptophyta > Magnoliopsida > Myrtales > Melastomataceae > Melastoma > Melastoma candidum. The sequence goes on along the minus strand of CM042882.1, from coordinate 12,000,500 downwards.
CATACTGGTATCTTGTTGAACTGCGATGAGAAAAAGATAAATATCCTACTCTGTGAAGCAGCACGATTGGCAAGCAGTCGAGAAGCTGTATGGTTTTCAATCATGTGATCCAGTAAAGCACCGGTTGCACTCTGCCCACCCTCTGTGAGCCAGTATAACGGAACCATTGCTGCATTAATGCGGAAATAAGAGACGAATGTAAGGTAATGATGAACTTCAAATTAAAGCACCAAGAATGGGGATAAAAAACATTCTCTCTTCACTGCCTTCTACCGCAAAGACCATTAAAGCAGGGACTAGACAAGAGGCTGCTGAAAATGTGCTGAGGTTGTTATCAATCCCTATTATGCTAAATGCAAACCAAGACAAGATGAACATGGAGCTGTAAATTTGAAAGATGCAATCCAAAAAGCCAGAGGACAACTTTGTGGGGATAAATTTATTAGTAGTTCATGCATTACAAAGAGAAAAATGTCAAACCATGCAGACACTTTTGGAGACCTCAGGAACACCAATTTTTGGAACCTTACCTGACCAGAAGGGTCCCCACACCCCTGGAATAAATAACTTGTTTCTGGATACAGCCATGTGACAAGTAGAGGTGCCGCATACTAAGACCATTCGATGGCATATGGCTTCATCATCATCCTCTGAGTAATATCATGAATAAAATATAGATTATGAACAAGGACGAAAAGTGAAGTCTATCCTTTTTAGGAACCATGGAGTACCTGTAGTTTCAGACTGCAACTCTGGAGCACTTTCTATTACTCCAACGCCACCAGCATGAGCATCAATTAGGGATGTTCCCACGGGAATTCCTGCCACAAGACCTAGCTCCTATTCACAAGAATTTTAAATACAAGTTAACATACATCATTTATCTTTAGTAAATATGAAATACCATCACTCTTTACAATGATCTCTCTCGTCAAATAGCATAAAGACTGCAAAGCACTTGCCTTTGCAGCAAGTGAAGTAAGACCACTTCCCAGAGGATGGCCAGGAAAGGCTACACTTCTCCCTGTTAACATCGACAACTGAGGATAAAAAAGTCCTGCCATCTATATAACAAATGAAGGCAAAAACCATCAACAAGCAGATGCAGTATCAGCAAAAGTCAGTGCAAACGCTTCCAACATGTTGTTAAACGTTTCAGCAGTTCAATATAGAAAATAAAAAATATATATTTTACAAACCAGGGCAGCTCTTCATGCACTAATGGCATAACATCAAGAGAAAGTCTTCAAAATTTTTTTAAAAACATGCGACAGGGTAATTTTAAGAAATACCAGTTCTTGCAAGATTAATATGCAGCTTTCAGTTCATCATAGACATAAAATATGCATAAAGTTGATGAAGTTCTGAATATAGCCATTTGCAGAAGATAGAGGAGGCCATCTAGTACCAATTTTAGCATGGTGTCCATCAACAAGATCCCCGAGGCCAATCTCCTCCCAGAAATCATCATCCCAGCCACAGGCTTCCATATCACGAGAATCCTTTTCATTGACCATCTGCATGTGAGCATGGCCGAGATAGGTCCATTTGCACACAGTAGTGCAAAGACTGCGGGTGTCATCACCAGTAGCACTGGAAAGTGAACCAAAACAAAGGTCACAGAAGCATCATTACCACATCAGTTATTAATGGAGATAGCAAGAAACATACCGATATGACAACCAGTCACTCAAATCCATCCACCTAAATGCCATTGACCACGACTCTAGCAAGTTTTCTTTCACCCACAAAAGCTAGAAGAAAAAGAAGAAAAATAAGAAGGCTGGCATTAAAAAGCATCCAAAAAGAATAGTGCTCCAACCAACTTCGTCAGAGATAAACAAATGTACCATAAGCAAGTACTACCCAGTCATAAAACATCATTTTATTCCCTCCTCAATCAATCACAAAGTATCCATAGAAAGCAAACAAAAGCAGAACCTTTGATAGATCATCTGAAGTCAGAAGAAAAATCACGCTGAAAAGAAGAGGTTTTAAGATGGGAGGCACCTTTGGTGGTTGCATTTCTGGGGAAAGCGCTCCACCACAATATTGCAGGACTGGGGATTTACTAGAATTAATCTTTTCAGCTTGCTTAACAGCTCTATGATCCATCCAGACAATTACATTCCTTCTTGAATCACCACTCAAAGAAACCGTAACCGGAGAACCATCACCGTCAACAGCAACTACAGCAATAGGTATTAATCTCATCAATCCACAGATTATACACATGCTCATAAATTCAATCATCGGACCAGTGTAGTTAAGGCGCCGAGGCGCACCCGAGGCGCAATCTCCCCAAATCGCCTTAGGCGCAAGGCACACCTTATTGATTAAGGCATGTAAAATAATCAAACCATGTCACAACATATTAGGCACAAGTAAATCTATCCGAAGCTGACATTCAATCTCAGAAGACCTCTCTCTAAGCAAGGCAAGAAAGCCTTTCTATGTCACAACTTCTTCAGCAATCGTCGACTCGCAATGTTATAAAACGAGGCAGGAGTTTGCGAACTACAACCCTCCCATAGCTCGAATCCTATCAACCATCAGAACAAAGGTTACCGCAGAGGACCTTGGGTGACAATTCCAAGAAACATACTCTAGGAACACAAAAAATCATCCATCCACACGGGGACCAACCAACTACTCAACTTCCCAAATCAAAGCTAAGGCAGACAAAAAAGTCACCATTCATTCCAACGCCATTCCATTCCAAGACACAAAAAAAGGAAAGAAAGACCCATCTGAGGGGGTCGTTGGCTGAGGGGTGGTCGTCTGCAAGGGGCTCGTCTGGCTGAGGGGTAGTGTAGGGGGGAGAGGTCTGGGTAAGTTTTTTTAAAGAAGCCCGTTGGGCCTTACTCATGCCCTGCGCCTTGGACCAAAGCGCCTTTTGAATGGCGCCCGACCAGGGCTCAGGGCGTTGGAGGCTCACCCCGTTATGCCTCAGCGCCTAGGCACGCTTTTGACTGGACTGATCATCAGACGACACACTAAATTTTTATATAGTGCATACCAAGGGAACAAGTTGCAGCAAATCCCACCCCACTGACTTCATCACCAGATACATTCGCCAGAGAGCAGGCTGACTTCACAGCAGCACAGATAGCGTGCCAGATATCAGTTGATGATTGCTGTGAACAGAGTTTTTATCATTTGAAAACAGTTAGCATCTTGCATTGAACACTAACTCGCAAAACAATACACAAATCCAGCAGCAAGGGAAGCTAGAAAACTTTGGATACCTCGACAAAGTCACCCTCTTTCCATATTTGGATTGGACTGCTAGCGGAACCCAAGAGCTTACCCTCCTCATCGAACAAACCTGAGTAGGGCAAACAACCAGTGGGAGCCAGGAAGTAATTTCGACGTAAAATAGACCCCGGAGGGGGGGGGGGGGCAATTGACATTAAGTAATCTCTGTAATCATATCAAGGAGACAGGGGCCACTCCGTACACAAAGAGAGCATCAAATCCACGCACCCGGCAAAAGGACCAACTGGGTCGCAGGAAAGATCGAATCCTGTGACTCATTTTTTATTTTATCAGAGAAAGAAAAAGGGAATTACCGGCACGAGCGCTGCCGGTGCCGACGTCGACGCCGAGGAAGATGGGGCGGATGGGTTGGGCAGGAGGGGTGTAAGAGGCGGCCATCTCGATGACGATGGGGTGGTTCGAGCCGTACGAGGTGGTGGCGATGCGGTGGTGGGGATTAAGGAGAGGAGTTGTGTCGGAGGATGACGTTGCTTTGCTTCCTTTATATTTCATCGAACGTTTCAATCCCAATCCAGTCTCGTTTACTTTCTGTTAATCCTTACCGTCTCCGCATTCGAAGACAATATCCGAGGTTAAGAAAGACTATAAACAAAAAAAGCCCAGTTATGTGCATTGGACTATACAAGATCTCCCATTGAGCCCATCACAGAATGACGGCGATGGGGAGCTAAGAATCGACAAGAAGCTCCTCCACCCCCCCCCGACTGAGAATCAAGCGAGTTTCCAGGGTTTTGTTTGAACGTCCAGAGTGAAAACAAAGATGGTGAAGTTATGAGATTTTGGTAAATATGTGGAGAGGTGAAACTGAAAGGCATGCAATCGCATTCGCATATTCTGGGAGTAGCGGGAGATGCTTTTGTCCCTTTTCTCGTCTTTCCCTTTTCCCTAAATAATCGGCGTTGTCATCATCAGAGGCACGGACAGGACTGGACAGAGTGCCACGTGTCGTGTAGATTGGCAAGCCTACGCATCCTCTTACCAGATCTTCATCTGGTGAGGAAAGAAAAGCTTTGAGGTTTGTCCCCCCCTCCCCCTCCCGGCCGTCGTCGTCCGGCTCTGTTGTCGTCTCCGTTGGTGGGCTCTGAGTGCGGGTGTGTGGCGCTCCTTTTCCCTTCTTTCAATCTCCCCCTTGTCCTCACAATCACCACCGTCCCTGACTGATCGAATCTCCCCCACGGGAAACCAAAGATTAGATTGGATCCTCTAACTGGATTTGCCGGGTACCTTCATTGTCGTCCAGGTAATGTCTCCCGATCTGGGATTCTTGTCGAATTCACAGAAAATAAAGAAAATCGATATTTCCGGGTTTGTTTCGCGTAAAGATTCAATCTTTTAGTAGCTGGAGCGGATTGATTTGGGTAATCTCATCTGGGTGACTCATTGATGTTAGTATAGGGGATTTTTACCTGGTTTTTTTGATATTTTTTGTTGGTGTGTCTTAATTTTTGTAGCATGTTCGATGGTCTGAGTCTGACTCATGTGTAATAGAGGACTAGCATGCTTTGTTGAGTCGTGTGAGCAGTTCGAGGGTCTGCCCGATTCGGTCGACCGGAGGATAAGCCAGCACCAGCCCCTTCGCTTGATGGACAGTCTTTCTTCGGTGGCGGAACCCGACTCCGGTTCCGACACACCCCCAGGTTCCAACGATGGGATGCCGCGTGCCAAGTTCTTGTGCAGCTTTGGTGGCAGGATTTTGCCACGTCCCCAGGATGGGAAGTTGCGGTATGTTGGAGGTGAGACACGAATTGTTTGCTTCACCAGGGAGATCTCCTATGAGGAGTTTATGGGCAAGATGAGGGAGCTCTATGAGGGTGTCGTGGTAATAAAGTATCAGCAGCCTGATGAGGACTTGGATGCTTTGGTGTCTGTTGTCAATGATGATGACGTCATGAACATGATGGAGGAGTATGATAAGCTGGGCTCTGGCGAAGGATTGAGTAGGCTCAGGATTTTTCTCTTCTCTCAATTAGATCAGGATTTTCCAACACATTACATTGATGGGGACGAGAGGGAATCAGAGAGGAGATACGTAGATGCGCTGAATAATACAAGCGACCCTGCAGAATTTTGGAGGTTCCAGCCAAATGAGTCGGCGATTATGAGGGGTATAGATGAATTTCATTTGGCTGATCAGCTATATAATCCATATGATGTAAACCTCCACAACCAGAGGAACGGGGACATGACTTTTCTTCCGTATGGTTTGCGTCATGTTGCTGTGCCACGTGTCAGTTCAGGGCAGTTCCTGCAACATGGTAGTCAGAGGTTAAGTGAGATTGATGTTCCATGGAGTCCGGGTTACTGTTCCCCACAAAGTCATGGATTCCATGACCCAAGATCTGAATTTCCGTCTTCTCCTGCATCTGCAAGATTTGGTATGCCGTTTGGAGAAGCACCGGATAATGGACCAGATCAGGCAGCGGAGGAAAGTGTTCGGTCTCGATTAAACCACCAGCTGACAAATGAAAACCTGGGCCAAGCTCAAGATAATGGACTGGGGCATCACGGGGACAAGCCGTGTCTTCCTTGCAATGCCTCTCATAATGCTACCAATTTTTCTGATGGAAACACTGGCTGTGAACACTGCCAGATTCCGATGCCAAGAAACCAGTCGCAGTTTGAACTAGGCAGTATGGGTGGCGGTCTTCCTCCATGCAATGATTGCAGGATGAATGCCAATATGAAAGTGCACCCCATTGTCTACCCCAGGGGACAGGTAGATCCCCATGGTCATAATGATGGATGGGTTTTGCAGCAGCTTGGCGCACCGATGGATGATTTAAGGGCAAACCCACCCGGTGCTGTGAGAATGTCAGATCACTATCTAATAGATGCTTCAAGCTCAAACTTCCCTTTTGGGCACTCAAACTTGGCTGATGGGCATCATCCTTTGTATAGTCATGTGCATCATCGCCATGGACCTGACTTTGGCGGCGACGTCTTACATGAGCATCCTTTCACTGCACATGGGCACATTCCCTTCACGGATGACCGATATATCAGATACAGGAATATGGCACATGTGTATGGACCAGAGAACCCACATCAGATCTCGCATGCTCCTAATGGACATGCACAACCAATGTGGAGAAATATTCAAAACCCTGGGCATGGTTCTCCCCCTTATGAAGCCTCCAGTACTCCCAAACTGATGAATGGGGTAACTAGTCCAGGAGTAATTGCAGATACTCCAGAAGGCAGCCCAAGGTTTGGTGGGCATCCTGAGCCTTCAAATAATGTTATGGCTACCATAGGAAATTCTTTTGCAGAATCAGTGCTGGACCAAAATGCGCATGATGTGGAAAATCAGCAGCCAATTAATCTTGAATTGATTCATTCAACTCGTCCTCCATGTCATGACAGTCTGGCAACGCGTGAAAATGGCACTCTTGGCAATGGTACCAAGGGAAATGCAGAGATCGCCATTGCACAAGATAGCAAGAAGGTTTTGCTATCGTTGCCTGAAGAATTTGACCCGAAAACCACTCATGTGAATGGTAATGCCTGCCCGCCCAATTCTACCGGAAATCTTCCTGACATCTTACTGGATGGCCAAGAAACTCATCTTCCAAACAAGAATACAGAGATCAATGTTAGTCCAAATGATACTGAAATAAACTTAATTGAGAGCACACAAAGAGTGGCCTTGGAAGGAGGAAGTGAGGAGGGCATTGCTAAAGCAGATGGACCTGATATGGTAGTATTTGAGTTTTATATCCCACAACTGTATTCTCGAACATTTATTTTCCTATGTTGTCTAATGTTGTTGCTTGGAAAAATGCCCAGGGAGTGCCCGAGTTGGATTCCAATGGCGATTCTAATTTGAAAATTGAGCCAACAAAAGCTGAGGAAGAAGCCAAAGCTCAGGGATTACAGGTATTTCTTCATTGTTCATTTCTTTCCCAGTATTCTAGAACTTGCGCTTATATTTTGACTTCTTCTGAATCTGCTGTTTTGCTCTTCTCAGACTATTAAAAACGAAGATCTGGAGGAAATAAGGGTGTTAGGCTCTGGGACTTACGGAGCTGTGTACCATGGGAAATGGAAAGGCTCAGATGTCGCTATAAAGAGAATAAAAGCAAGCTGCTTTGCCGGAAGACCTTCAGAAAGAGAGCGCTTGGTAGAGACAATAACGTTTCTTACAGTTGTCTTTTAATTATAAAAATGTCTTGATTATTGCACTAATCCCAGTGTTTGTTTAGTATCTTAGATGCATCATCCAGTCATGTTTATCCCTTCTGTTGTTTCAGAATCATTGGAGCGATTGAATAGTTTCACATCATTTTTTTTATGTCGCGTGCGAATTGAAGTGGAATGTTGTTTGTTGTGATGGCTTACTTCCGCTTCAATGATGGATGGAAACAGCACTGTGGCCTCTTCCCCTGGAGATAGACTGCTTATGTTACATGTGGACAGATAATGAGTCCTTTCTTTCTTTTTTCTTAAAAGAGATTCGAGACTTGGACATTTGTGATTGTCACTGATGAAATATCAAACATAGCTAGGGTGGGCTGATGGAGTCATAATTTAATCAACATTAAACACATTCTCTTGCTGAGGTTGACCTTTCATATCCGTGTAACCACAGACTCTTCTCTTTTTAGATATCTGACTTTTGGAGAGAAGCGTCTATTCTGGGTTCCCTACATCATCCGAATGTAGTTTCTTTCTACGGAATAGTACGTGATGGTCCGGATGGATCATTGGCAACGGTAACGGAGTTTATGGTAAATGGATCCCTGAAACAATTTTTGCAGAAAAAGGACAGGTGATTAAGTTGGAGACGACTGAAAAACACGTTTTTATATCTGAATTGGCGGTCCTCCTCTTTCGCACTAGTTGAATTTTCACTTAACTTATGTCATTGCTTCTGAAGGACCATTGATCGTCGCAAAAGGCTTATATTGGCTATGGATTCAGCATTTGGCATGGAGTATCTGCATGGGAAGAACATAGTACATTTTGATTTGAAATGTGAAAATCTTTTGGTCAACATGAGAGATCCTCAACGCCCTGTGTGCAAGGTTAGCTATGAGTACTAGGGATGTGAATAAAATGCTGCAAAAATATTCTTTCATTCATGGCATTGGTTATCTTGGGACTGCTTGATTGATTGCTTGCGTGCAGCTGTCATGCTTGTTTCTCAGTGATTGGTTACAACTGGTTGCTCTGTTTTCTCTTGCTACTTGTTTCTAAGCCATTGATTTGGAAGATCACTCAAATATTGATTTCTTGTAGATTGGTGATCTTGGATTATCCAAGGTGAAACAACACACCCTAGTGTCAGGAGGAGTTCGTGGAACACTACCTTGGATGGCACCTGAACTTTTGAGTGGAAAAACTAGTATGGTGTCTGAGAAGGTATGTTGCCCATAATATGTTTATAGCCGCAATTTTTTTATTTCGCTAACTCGCATGTGTGACCTTTTACTGCCAAAATGCTTTTGTTGCAGATTGACGTTTACTCCTTTGGAATTGTGATGTGGGAACTGCTTACTGGGGATGAGCCTTATGCAGATATGCACTTTGCCTCTATAATAGGTGAGATAATGATATTTCTGTGCCTGCTTACAGAATCTCTTTCTCCTCAGGGCCTCCTTGCCTTGTGTAACCCCTTATTAATGTTTCATTGTCCAAAGGAACATTATAAGATTCAGTATATGGCAATGTATGTTAGTTAGAACCTTCCAAATGAATGGAGAATATTGTAGAAGATGCTTTGCTATCTTATATGATTGTCTCTGAACATGCAGGAGGAATAGTTAATGACTCTTTACGTCCTCAAATACCCACCTGGTGTGATCCTGAATGGAGATCCTTAATGGAGAGTTGTTGGGCCTCGGATCCCGCAGAGAGGCCTTCATTTTCAGAAATCTCTCAGAAGCTGAGAAGCATGGCTGCAGCCATGAATGTGAAGTGATGTTGTGGAGATTAAATGGTCTGATCACATCTGGCTTTGAACCTTCATGTTTGGTGGAGGTGGAGGATATTCCCATTGAAATATTTTAATTTTCCGTCCCTGGTCTTTGACCTATATTTAGAACCCATTTAGTCTGCAGTATGGAGTATTACGACACTCATACCAAATATGAACCAGTGTCTCCAAAGGAGTCGATAAAATACCTGCCGACGACCTTAGTCATGCTCAGGAAAAATTTTTGGGAGGCTTTGACTGGAACAGGGAAAAGGGGTAAGTTCCTTTTACTCTTTGTTCATCTCTCAAGCTTTGTTACATCTGATTATCTCACCACGCATGCCATAACTGTTTCTTCATTTCCTGCAGTGTACTCATTCTTGGTCTGATCAGGTCCGGGCCCCGAGTTATGGCGCCTTCACTTTGAGATGGGGAACAGAAGCTAGCTGCTTCCTGAGAACTGGTATTATAACTTGAATGGCCGGTATTTATATATCGACGTATCTGTTCCTAGAACACGAACACTTAGGCGAAATTATAGCACCTAATGTAAGGTTTTTAGAAATTCACGTCCTCAGTCCTGCTTTAACGACTTAAACCAGGTATCATAGAGTAGGTTCTTCGCATGGAACTAGGGGAGAGGGGGAACAGTTACACGATTGAAGCTCAAGTGGGTACGAGCTAGTGATGATCTATCTAGATATAAAACCGGGTTACATAATTGTAAAGCTGCAAATACATTTCGGAAATAAGAAAAAAAAAAGACTTGCATGCTTTGCAACTGCTCTCATATTCCTCTGGCTTCTTCCATTGTGGATGTATTGTATCCGATCGGGGACTGAAATCCTTTTCTTTGTGTGGGCATAACTCCTTTTGTCTGTGCGTTTATTGTTCTTCTGAAAAGCCAATGGTGGAGGAGGGTGTTGTAGTGGGTGCCTCTGCCTCCGATCTCTTACCAACCCTTGATTGTTTTCATGATAATCGTCTAGAATGAAACCTGGTTGACTTTTGTCTTTCTTTGTTTTTTGATAATCCTCCCTAAGAGCCTCTGATACTTTCCTTTTAGGCAGATGCCAAATGATTTGTGGTGAGGGGGAAGTTTCCTTCGTTGCTTTGGTCAAAATGTATGACATAAAAAAATGACCCCATCTGTTGTTGTTGGGACTGTGGGGAGTACCTAATCCTAAAGCAAATTCCAAGACTCTGAAGGCCCTTCCCCCCCCACAGCTTGACTTCTTTAGTCAAAATGGCACATATATGTTGTCTTTGGATACCCAGCAGACCAAGTGCTTGATGTGATGATCATGGGTTTGTTACCAAAAAGGGGTGTAGAGCTAAGCTAAGGAATGCAATCAGGGTTGACAAAAGTTGCTTTTGGTTGGAGACACGACGTTTGAGATCAGCAACCGCGTCCATTTCTTATCATTGTCGTCCAAAGAAAAAGTGTATTTTGCGTTTGATAACAACGGGTTGGCATTAAATTAAGCCTTCTGTTTGTATGACTTGTCAATTAAGTTAAAATTCTTTCAGTACCGAACGGATTATTCCTTCCTCAGAGAGTTTGTGTGTTGTAATAAAATAATCGTTTCTCGGTAATCTTTTGTCAAACCCTCCCCACCCCCTTTATGACGATCGTCTTCTCTTTGCTTTCTTCTTCCCCCCCTTGGTTTAAAAAAATCGATGGTTCTTATCCTCCTAAAGCAATCCCTAACGTGTTAGATTACCAGCCGATCCCGCGTTAATGTCAAACACCGTGTTGAGCTAAGAGCGAAGGAGCTATGTTCCAAAATAACACGAAATACGGTAGTAAGTTTCGTTTTTAAAAAATTTAGTGTTTGAAAAAACGATTTTTCTATTTTTTCAAGTAAAATTCAGTGTTAAAAATTTCTTAAGGAATCACACTAGCCGAGTTTCACCCCTTAAGAGGAACTCAGTATTTGAACTACCGATTTTTCCTATTTTTTCAGGTAAACTCAAGTTAGAAAAACTAAGTTATGAATATTATTTGATAAATTTTGAAAGTCATTTTCCTATTTCACGAAACATTTTTCCGCCTAATGTTGTTTTGGAACGAAGCTCAATAGCTGAAGGACTTTGTCAGGATGACAGTGTGTCATTTGGATACATCCCAAAAAAGAGCACGCCCGTACATCTGCTTTCCTCTTGAACAACATATGTAATGATAAATGTACATATGGATGGGTCTTCCCTGGCCCTTCACTTTACGTGCGAAAAGATTAGCTACCGACTCGATAAAAGGAATGCGTATGTTCAAACCGATAAGGGGGGGATAAGATCAATGATTTCAAAATAATTGCAGTTTTAGCAAAAGTGACCCGGGTGAAGTGAGTCTTATCCTTACCTTTATCCCGGACATATCATTTGCGTTTGCCCCCATTTTGTTCATACACGCAGACATCAATTCGTATATCGTCGAGTTAGTTCATGCCTTTGGCGTGTTACTGTCTTATTTCTTCCACTAATGTGGAGATGATGTCGAGAAATAAGAATAAGAAAACAAATGGTCGTCGAGGATGATGAAATCAAAAGGGGGCCAAGTGTCAATGCAAGAGATTCCAGGGGAGATTGAGACAAAGCAGAAAGGAGCATTTTCTTCTTTCTCTTTCCCACTCTCAATCTCCGAGTCTAATCATTCTGCAGCAATTAATAAATTAAAAGCACAAGAAAGAAAAAGAAAAATAAATTGATTGTGTGTGTGTGGTGGTGGTGGGGAGTACTTTTCTCTTGAGAATTTTGGACACTTCCCTGTTGTTAACATGTAGGGAGGGGGAAGACACAAAGGTTCCCTCGACACGCCCAACTCCTCCAATTAGTTTGAGGATTTAATTAAGTGGTCAATCCACTTAGTTAGGGAGGGCCTCATTGATTTTTTATATACGCGGTGAAAATATTTTATGATTTTAGGGTATTTAGTTTCAAAAAATTTCTGATATAATAATCCAAACTTAATTTTTATAAAGGGGATTTTACTCCATAAAGAACTAGGTATTTTAAAAGCCGAGTTTCAATAACTTAAACTTTTTTACATGAGTTGGCCCCCTTACTAAAAGTCGAATTTACTTCTCATAAAACTTAGCAAAACCCAAGTTTAAGACATCAAAAGACGAATTCGGCTTTATAAATATCAATTTCAGAATATTATTTTAAGAATTTCGAATAGTGAGCGATTTAAAAAGTAAAATATTTTTGAAAACTTATAATTTGAGGAGGAAGAATGTGGATCAAGAGATTGGCTTTCAAGGCTTTCCAACTAGCCATTGTACTTGAGATTGCTCGGGCCTCATCCTCATGACCCTACTAAAGTGTGTCATTACATTACTTAATCCTTTACCCTTTACTTATCCACCGGCCCTCCCTCCCGTGGACACATTTCCTTAGCATCCTAGTGTCAATTTTTAACAATCAAGAAGTTCATCCATGAAAATGTTTATTTCCTTTTTGTCCAAGTTGCATGGAGAATATTGTAAGAAAAAAAATTAATTAAAGATGTCCAACTAATCCAAAAAAGGGGCAGCAAAACACTCAACAAGAAATTGAGAAACCCTAAAAAGGACCTTCAATGGGGGCGTTGAATCATTAGGAGGAGGTGATATTTTTGTATTATTATACTTGTTGTGATGTGAACACCAAACCTCTCTTCTTCTCCCACCCATCCCCAGAATTTCTCCATTACTATAAAACCAAGGTGGTCTTCACCCCCTCCCTTCCCATATCTTCCCCAGGCAATAACCGAAGTCAAAGGTTCAGACTCAAGCCCCACCCACGGAGAGATCAGTGGGAGATAAAAAGAGAGGAAAGGGAGATGGGTAGGGCACCCTGCTGCGACAAGGCGAATGTCAAGAAAGGGCCGTGGTCGCCGGAAGAGGATGCTAAACTCAAGGCCTACATCGACGAGTACGGTACCGGCGGCAACTGGATCGCCCTCCCTCAGAAAGTTGGTAATGATATATTATATAAATGTATAAATTTATCTGAAGTCTGCACCCGCCAGACTAAGCTTTTTCTTCCTAGCCCCCCCCCCCCCCCCACCCCACAGCTAATTATTTTGTCGAGATGATCTCGTCCCCAAGCAAATGGAAAGATTCCATGCGGTTGGAATTGATTGTTCGATCTGTATGTGTAGGGCTGAAGAGGTGCGGAAAGAGTTGCAGGCTGAGGTGGTTGAATTACCTGAGGCCTAATATCAAGCACGGCGGATTCACTGAGGAGGAAGATAACATCATCTGCAGCCTCTACATCAGCATCGGCAGCAGGTCTGCTTCCCTTTTTGTTCGTCTTCTGTGGCTAGATCCGCGGCGGCTGATCTCTGGTATTAGGATTTGCGAGAGAGTTTTAGGGTTGATAAATTATGCTTGATTTATGTAGGTGGTCCATAATTGCTGCTCAATTGCCCGGGAGAACCGATAACGACATAAAGAACTACTGGAACACCCGTCTGAAGAACAAGCTCCTCGGCCGGAAGCGTCGGGGCAACGCTGGCCGTTTTTCAAGCAAGGACCCAAACAAGGAAGGAAACAATGAGGACTCGCAGTCTCCTAGTTCCCTGAGCAGCTCGGCCCTCGAGAGGCTCCAACTCCACATCCAACTCCAAACCCTACAGGACCCCTTTTCCTTGTACAACAACCCGGTCGTTTGGCCCAAGATGCACGCTCCCCTCCTCCGTGAAAAGCTAGAACAAAGCCTGCGTCTCCTTGATGAGAACCGCCAGAGCCTCAACTCCCCGGTGCAATCCCTCTCCGGCAACTCCCTCCCAGCTGACCTCACTTCAATTTCCCTCGAGGACTACACGAGAAGCCTAGTAGCCGAACCATCCCTCGTGCCGGAAGTACGAGGAGGAGTGGACGATGGTTTTGGGACCTCAAACATGGGAGCGGGCGCCACCATGGCAAACTGTGATGAAAACGAGGCCTCCCTGATAGACCAAAGGATGGGCGAACTCAACTACTACGACAATCTCGGAAACGGCCTGAAGGACAACCTTGCATGGTGGCCAAGTGGTGATGGGGCAGACATGAAGTCCGAGTCGGGGTCGTCGTGGGATTCGTCGACCGGCAACGTTTTCCCAACCGATCCGGGAATGTTTCAGGAGTTTGGGGCCGTCGGGGAATCCATCTGGCATCAGTCATTGCTAGAGTGATAAGTTAATAGTAAATGGACCGAGGCATGCATAGGCTTTTTGTAAATCGTGTGAAATAAGTATGATGCTAATATTTGTGTCTTCGGGGACTGAAGTACGAGGTTGCAGTAGTTCATCCTTGTTCTGGACCTGATATTTGATGGATTTGGATTTATTATTAATGGGCTTAGTTGTGGGCCTTTGGGCTCAGGCCCAATCACTTCTTGACCGGAACCTGAGAACTTCACATGATCAAATCGTCCATCACATAGTTTAGCTTGGATGAACTAATTCGGAGTTTATCCCACCCAGTGGCCGACGTGCCTCAGCAACTCCATATGTTGCCGAGTGCGGTACAACCACAGGAATAACGTGTTTGATGTGAGCAGCTGCAGGTGTTTTGTTGCACGCAGGACTTAGAACCGACTATTTTGCTTCGCAGAGTTTCCAACTTTATTGATCCTTGGGTAATCAATGGAAAACAGAAAAACGCGGCCTCTCGCCTATACAACTTTGAGCATGGCCGCACTCGGAACAGTTTCAATACAGTCTCAGATCCCATATGTTTCTCCGCTGTACGAAAAGTACAATCATGCCTACGTATAGATGCACGCATTTTTCGGCGTAATCACGTATCAAGACGACGAGTAGCCCCGAAGATCCTGGTTTTCGGCTTGCAGCTCCTCCTCTGGACTGCAAACAATAATCAATCATAGTTATTGTTAGAGCAGAGATTATGATTTAGTCATATTTCAAAGCGGAAGTGGCCAGTTTTCTGGTATACATTCTGAGTTCTTCGATGAAGCTGCTGTTTCTCTTTAGGACTTTGAAAACATCCTCTTGGGTCGATGCGGCTGGGTTTTCAGTCAGCAGGCTTGATAATTTCTGGCAAAACTGTTGTCCGGGACATTAGTTCAAATGCAGTATTAACGAAAACGATGACAATAGCTATGTAAGATGTAGACTCGACAGGTACCTTTCCATAATCACCTAGGTTTGTGGAGGATCTCGATAGTTCGACGACACAGTGAGTGGGAGCGACCTCGATGACCTGAGGTTTGAGGACCGTGAACAGAGCCTAGTATCATGAGAAATCACAATATGGAATAGGCTGTTCCTATATGGACTTACCTCGGCATAGAGGTCGCCATATGAGTGAGAACACCTTGTCATCTTTGGGTGAATCTTCATCTTCTCACGAAAGGATTTCAGTCAGTGAACAGGGAAATCTTGAACTTAATGCCACGCAGGAGTCGATCATGGATTCTTACCTTGTTATACACTCTTTCGACCAATAGAGTGGCGTCAGCAGCTGCATCCTCGACCTTCTTCATCGTCTCTCCGAAAGTATGCTTCGACACAAGCATGGTCTTCTCAGTGTGTTCATCCTCCTGTTCGAAGAGGCCAGATAGATCAAGGTCGTGCGACATGGCGATCAACTGAAATGCATTGATGAAGCTGGACGATTTCTTCATCCCTGTCTCGTGGTGCTCCTGCAAGAAAATTGAAAACCCCCACGAGTTTAGTCTACTCGATTGCACCAGCCATCATTACAAGGTAAATGACGTATATTACGTTGGAATCTCTACCTCGGTGGAGTCAAATGCAGCAGCAACATCATCGACGCAGACCTTTTCATGAGACTCGTAAGCAATAGCAGGGTTATAGTCAACCCGGAACCATTCATCTTCGTTTATCTCCGGAATGGTGATTCTCTGCAACCGGGCATTCGATGTCTCAGATCATAGACTTATCATACAAAGGATGCCCTTTATGGTAAATTAAGATGACATGTTTTTTCGGTCATTGCCTTCTTGGGGGATGGTTCGAGTATCTTCGACAAGATCCCCTTCTCGCCCTCCGTAAACCAAGGCGGGCACACGAATTCTGCCCGGTAAATCTGCCGATGAAATAAGAAAATCTTAAGAAGCTGAATAACGATTTGAGCTGCATAAGGTAAGAGGCAGCACGACAGCACAGATCATCGTCGTAGATCCCTCGTAGTTTCACCTTCTTGTATAAGTTAATGAGGTTACGATCATCGAAAGGCAGGAATCCTGCGAGCATCTCATAAAGGATGACGCCACACGACCAAGTATCAGCCGCGGCTCCCTCGTAGCCCTTCTTCACAAGCAACTGCAACAGGGCAAGCGAACTAATTAAAAAAAAAACACACACACAATGATGGGAAAACGCCTTCTTACAGAATCCTTGATATCCCCTAATCATCGGAGGTCAACAATCCAAGACAGCTACAGGAAAGATTATTCTGTTCTTACCTCTGGCGCGACGTAACATGGCGAGCCGCACGCGGTGGACAAAAGGTCCCCCTGCTGTAGAAGTTGGCAACATTTTGTTGAATCAGGCAACGATTGGTTAGGAATTACTGCACAAGCAATCGAAATGTTGGACTACCACCATACCTTTCTCAATGCGCTCAGCCCAAAGTCTGAAATCTTCAGATTTCCCTTGCTATCCAGGAGAAGATTCTCAGGCTGCGAAAACAGGGAAAAATCAAGGCCTCATCCCACCCTCCCTAATGTTCATCGATTTCTAGAGAGAAAAAAGAAAACAATCGCCGGTAGCTAAGCTTGCCTTCAAATCTCTGTGATAGACCCCTCTGGCATGGCAGTAGTCCACCGCGTCGATCAGCTGTTGGAAGAGCTTCCTCGCCTCCCTCTCGCCGAACCTATTTGAGTAGGCCTGACCAAGACCGGAGGTTGTTTCAGGAACAAGAAGTAGGGAACAATCCGCATGCCCTCGGGCATCGGCCCTGTTAAAACATTCGACGACCCACCAGTTTGTCAGAGAGCAGCCCTCCCGATACGTACTCCATGACTATGTAGATTTTGGACTTGGTTCCGATGACCTTGAGACGATGATTCACAAAGAACTCGACGTGAACAGATCACCCTCCACGACAAATCGATTCTGTCGAGGCAACAACGCGGCACCGTACCTCATGTATCCTGACGATGTTGGGGTGATGCAGGAGCTTCATGGTCTTAATCTCCCTCTGGACCTGGCACCTCATGTAATCATCCCGCACGATCTTATCCTTGTCGATGATCTTGATCGCGAAGGGGCGACCGGTGGACGCGTCAACAGCAAGCTTGACCTTGGCAAAGTTTCCCTCCCCGAGCGTCCTGCTGAACCTGTACTTCCCGACGTAGTCCCCGTGGCCCATTACCACCCTCTGCTCCGCTCCTCCTCCCTCCTTTACAATCCCAACTTCTCCAAGAGAGTGGGAGGACTGTCGTCTTCTGTGGGGCGCGTTCTCGGAGTCGTAGTCGTAGGAAGGGGGGGGAGGATTTTATTGAGAAAGCACCGGCCTTGCTTGTGGCTATGACTTGATCATCATCATAATCTTCTTCTTCTTCTTCTTTACTCATCCTCCTCCTAAGGAGGATTAATCATATTAGATAAATCATTTCTTCGTGTACTTTTTTTTGTTTTGTTTTTGGTGTGGAATGGAATTAAAGTCCAAGTTGGTTTGCTCGTGTTTGTTGATATGTTAGCATGAGGGGATTGGAATGGATTGGGGTGGACGTTTGGTACGATGACTAGTTGTTGTTTGTGGTGGTGTCGAGGGGATACGTTTTGGACTGGCAGTTGGGCTTTTGGCGTGGGATTTATGTCCACCTCCCATTTGCCGTGAGGTGTTTATTAAATGGAGAGGTTGAACACATTCGGTTGTTGGATATTATTCCTTTTTTCTCGATGTATGTGGTCAAAATTGACTTGGTAAAAGAGATTGGATTTGGATTTAGAATCGTCCCTCCGCCAAATATCATGGAATATATAAGGGGGAGGTGGGGTGAGATAACTGGACTAGGCCCTAAAAAAGGGAGGCATCATGCCTAAAACGTGGGGTTTGGGAAAAGAGGAGAAGAGATCACACCCCGCAATGTGAACAACAGGAGGAAGACATTTAGAGGGATCCCCACCCCCCCCAACGTTCGTTCTTGGGTTAAAAAAAGAGGTGATGATGATTGATTTGACCCTGGTAATTTATTTATAACAAGATTCAACTTCCCCCAGTTCGCTGGGAGGGTGGTGTCTGTCTCCTCCCTCTCGATGATTTGGAAGCGCCAGACATCCGGATAAGAACAAAACGATGTCCGATCAGCAAAGACGTGGCGCCCCTCCACATCCACACACATCACCACTACCACCCAATTCGGCCAAAGACACAGGGAGGAGAGACAGAATTTGCGTGGAGTTGAGACATTTAGTGGTGGTGTTATGGCGAGTGAGCTAAATAAAAAGGCCCATTGATTATGGGCTCAAGACTCTCACCCTCCCCCCCGGCCGGATTGGCATTGGCAACACATGGGATCGATCCCTTTGGAGTATGCGTTGAGGAGGACACGGACAACAAATGAGTGTTCATATTATCAACAAGTATGTTAAGGGGGCGTCTAGGGATCATCCGCCTCATCCATCCGATCCGACTAAATGACCCGCCGCCCCTCCCAAATGCTACTTCCACTGTGCGCCAATGCATAAAAGACATCATGAGCTTAATACTTTTTTCCTCTTCTTTGATATATATATATATAGCAGGGGGTGTGATTTTGATTTGATTGGCTCGAGTAACTTTTTTTCTCCCGTTCGTTGCCAACGTAACCCCCATCAATACAATATTCAAAACACACAGAGAGAGAGAGAGAGATAGAGAGGTCAAAGCCTGCCGAAAGCTAATGAGGTGCCAGCTGCTCCCATCAAATATCATAAAACAGTTTGGACCAATCGAAATTCACCATGTGTGTGGTCGATCTCCTTTTTAAAGTTTAGGTTCTTTTTAGTTCCACCTAATAAGTAGGTCACCGTTGTTTGGTCCGGGGGTGGGTGTCGGAACTTACACGCCGTTTTTATCCTATCCTAAGAAGAGGGATTGATAACATTGGTTAAAAAAAGATTATACAAATTGTAATTAAGGCATTGTGAGTTTTGGTATTAGAGAATATTTTGCCTACCACCAAATCAGGGAATTAGGAGTGGGTCAAATTTTGGATGTATTAATTACTAAACAAAATGAAGGGGGGGAGAGGGGCTGGCTGGCTGGCTGGCTGTGTCGGAATCATTTACATGGCCGAGGGGCTTCCACGTGTCGGATCATCCATCTCTGTTAGGCATGAGTTGGACATCGTTAGATCAGAATTTTGGTACAAGTCAGGATATCCTCCTCATCACAGGCCTCACTCGCATCCACGACCTCACACTACATTCCCCAAAAGATCCCTTTGATATCTCGCGTTTGATCTTTCCTGGGTTTTGGGGTTTTTGTGTGAGATATGGTCACTGACGGAGGATGGGCCTTGCGTGCTAAGTCCTGCGACACCTGCAAGTCGGCCGCGGCCGCCGTCTTCTGCCGTGTCCACTTGGCCTTCCTCTGCTTGCGCTGCGACTCCGGGATCCATGGGATGGGTACACAGTTCCCTGTCCGCCACGAGCGTGTTTTGATGTGCGAGGTCTGCGAACAGGCCCCTGCTTCCGTCACCTGCAGGGCCGATGCGGCAGCCCTCTGTGCCTCATGTGATACCGACATCCATTCGGCCAACAGCCTCGCAAGTCGCCATGATCGCTTCCCTGTGGAGCCATTCTATGACGAGGCCGAGTCGATTGCGAGGTCGATGTCGCTCGGCTTCTTTCTCCCCCCTGCAAAGACTGAGGTGTGCGGGGGCATGTGCGGGCAGGACGAGCTCGACGCGGAGCCTTGGCTGCTGCCCTATCTTGAAAACCATGGGGAGTTTAACTTTGTGGAAGGGGCATATGCGAAGGTAGCTCCGGCAGCCGTTGTTGACAGCCGTGGCCTGTTCTTGAATGAGATGGAATCCCTCCTCGATCTGGAATTCGGGACTGGGGGCGGTATGGATCAGTTGCCCAGTTCTGCGGCAGACAGACTAGTC
Organism: Melastoma candidum; assembly: GCA_023653495.1. Taxonomy (NCBI): domain Eukaryota; kingdom Viridiplantae; phylum Streptophyta; class Magnoliopsida; order Myrtales; family Melastomataceae; genus Melastoma; species Melastoma candidum. The sequence continues at coordinate 11,980,258 of CM042882.1, read as the reverse complement.
CCAGCTCAGGGTAATCCCATGATGATCACTCAGAACAGGCCGCAGGAGCATTGCTTGGACACTGATTTCTCCAGATCGAAGCTCTCTTCTTTTGGCCATTTGCCTCCATCGCTGACCGAAAACGTAAGAGCTACTTCCCCTGGTATCCTTGACTTGCACTAATTAGCATCGTTATTGAGAATGGTCGACAGCTCATTCTTGAGAGAATAATGCTGTTAATAATCACCGAGGGTGTGAGATTATAAGTTTACTTAAATCTCAGGTATCCTCGTCCTCACTAGGCACTGGGGTAGTCCCGGAGGGTGCGTCACACAGCAGCAGCGCCAATACAGCACAATCGGTCGGGAGTCAACCAACGCAATTATGTGGGATTGACAGGGAAGCGAGGGTGTTGAGGTACAGGGAGAAGCGGAAGAACCGCAAGTTCGAGAAGACCATCCGCTACGCCTCGAGGAAGGTCTACGCAGAGACCAGGCCACGTATCAAGGGCAGGTTCGCCAAGCGGCCCGAGACCGCGATCGACCCGGAAACAGACATGGACAATTACTTATTCTCATCGGCCTTCATGGCCGATGCCAGCTACGGCATAGTCCCGACATTCTGAAGAACCACATCTGTCGTAAATATCATTCGGTTGTGTCCTCGGGACTGCTAATAAGTATGGTTTTTGCACCCCTCGACCGTGATGAATTGCTGGGGTGTTGATTTCCCATGTACTGCTAATATGTATGGTCTTTGTATCCCATTTTAAGTTAAAAGTGCCGAGCCCTCTCCTATATCTTCCCGACTGTAATAAATCTAATGGTCGGAACTTCAACCATCAGTGAAATGAGAAGCAGCAACATAACATGTTTTTCCTGGCTGATGTTCCCTTCGAATTGGGGCCGTGCTTCTCGCAAAAAGGGAAGGAAGGGGGATCCACCCGGCGGAGATGTGGACACAAGTAGTTTGGTCATGCAAAAATTTGTGGTCGTCAAGTGTGATTGTACTGGCATAACAGCAAAACCCTCGTTCTCAGATGCTGCCTAGGACACGAATGAGCGGTCAGGTCAGGGACCATCAGGCTGAACCTCGTTCTCGTTCAGCAGACATCGGGCCCTCCTTCACATGGGCCAGTCTTGTCTGAACCAACCTGTAAGTTTTTGAGTTCCCAAGGTTTCCCATGGGCTCTGACAATTCTAAGACACCGTAGAGGCTGCATGTCCTGGAAGCCCAAAGAAGAGTACAGATTCTTATTCCGGGAGACACGTCCTATGATTTTACACACCCACCGGCCGGCCACTAACCCCCGACATCTTGTCACGAATAACCCAATATTTATTCACAGTGCTATATGATTGAAAAGTGCAACCTGCCCACTCTAAACGTTGGATATACTATTGAGCTATGGCATGAAGAAAGCATAACGCACTCATCCGGGCAGACAAAAAGATATAAAGATACCCTCCTCTAGTTTACTTCCACCGGAAAGAAAACAAGATACAGTGATATGGCCCGTGTCGTCTTTGATCTCGCGTCGCGGAGGAGCAGGCGGCGAGTTCACTAGAGGCCCCGTTTCGATCCTTTGATCAGTTTCTCCTTTTTTTTTTGGGTAGGCCATAGATGAACATGAGTAAACGTGCTAATGAATGTTTTGTGCACATCATCGGAAAAATTTTAGAGAGAATATATCTGATATTGACTCTAACAATGGGTGCTTCTGTTAGGGCAACTTCCAGTAGGGACGCCTTCTCTTTTATCTCTTTTGGAGCAGTGCGGATAGATGATGATCTCTTCTCTTTAAAGGACGACCACGACGTACCGGCTCGCAAGAACAATGGTTCAGCCACATCCACATCCCCCTCGTTTGGTAAAGTGCTCCCACTGCCATCAGTCAGATGGCTCAAGCCAATTCAACCTTTGCATCCATTTGACATACTTTCTTGTGGTACCACGACACCCGTGACGTCGGATCGATGAATTTCTGGAGTCCATGTCGCCTCTTGGCATAACAATCGATGGATCCCTATCCATCTATGGACATTTGTATGGGGGTCGCTGTTACAAGTGCATTCATTCATTCAGTCCTCCCAAACTACAACGGCAATCGGGAATGATTCTTATCATCATTTTTCCACTGCCCTAATTATCATCTCTTTCCTATGGCTGCATAATATTTCACCATAGAGACGGACACTGCCCAATCACTGTCCGTTTAGGGGCACTGTTAACCTTGATTTTGATGATGAGCTTGAGAAGCTATGTTATAAAATCATAGCATTGTGTTGTTGTAACACTTTGCTTGTCTTTGATGATGAGCTTGAGGAATGTGATGTTGCGTCACAATAAGGTATCGCTGTAATACTGCGTTTGTTCTTTCGTAAAAATGGAAATAATTATTTTTCCAGAATAATTTATTGAAATTAATTCATATTTTGAATTATCCAGATTGATTTAATGTTTCAGTCATTATTAAGATGTCCTAAATATTCTAATTTAATTTAGAATATATTTTACCATAGTTATGGTTACAAAGCCTCTAATTATGGAAGTTAATCAAAATCCTTTTGATTAATTTCATTCATAAGAGGAAAGCTTATCTTTAGTAATCTGCTTGAGCAAAGTGTTACTGAGTCACAACTAGCATGGGCAGTATGTTGCAGCTTTATAGTAAGTTGTTACAGTGACGTTATGCTTACATATTGAAAATATGAAAATAAATATTTCATATTTACATTATACTTTGATTTATCTCAGATTATTTATCTGGTTGTCTAAATACGTAGGTCAATTTAGACCGAACTACTATAAACTACTGTGAACACTAGTACGAAAACCAACTCGAACAAATCGTAATGGTTACAGCGAAGCTGATCTCATTATGAGAAACGCTCTACTGTGGTACAGTACGCTTCCGCTTACATTGAGAAATGGCGAAAAAGTTGCAAAGACTGATTCACTCCCCTCTTAGTATTCCTGAACGATCCAACAGGCACATTTATGATGCCCCAAGAAGCGCACCTCCAATGTCCAAGAGGTGATTAACTAAGTTCACAATTCACGTTTGTTAATATTTTTTGTATTTTGAAACTTTAAATATGAAACACAGTATATTTAACTGATCATATTAAAATCTATTGATAATGTCAACATGAGTCGTTTATTAAATATGTTAACTGATATGAAAATTATACAAATAAAATATTTTCAGCATAAAGAAATTAAATATATTATAAATAATATTACATCAAATTAATAAATATAAACTAATTAAATTATCATGTATGAATTTTTTTTTTCAAATTAGAAATAAATAATCATTTAAAAGATTTAATAAATACACATACGTTATGATAACAGTATAACTGGAGATTTGTTGCATCATCAATTAATTAGTATAGAAGTAAGTTAAAACAACTTAAGCTAAAATAATTAAAATATAATTATCTTACTTATTTAGTAATATTTTTAATAATCTTCTCTTTTACTTATATATAAATTATTTAATTGAATTAGTTTTTTTATTATTACGAAATACACAGATTTTACGTGTATAAATTTTAAAAATCGAATCAAAACACATATTTTATCGTGCCATGTGTAAATTCATTTATGTAAAACACACGTCATGTGGTTTCCGTGTCTCAAATTTTCGGTCACTCTCGCGCAGCCAAAAAAGACTCGCAAGACTGTAGTTAAGGTTTACTTGGTCCGATGAGGCTTCACCTCGCCGCATCAAAAAACAGTAAGACCAAAAACACTCGGCCGTATCCCTCGCATGTTGTCCTAACGCTTGGAGCTTCTTCCTTTCCCTTTTGTAACAATATCCCGCTCCATTCACATTCCATCACCATGTTATTCACCTCGACCCTCGATTCAATTGCGTTCCCAAGCCACGGACAAAATCCATTTGCACAGTTTTGGCCTAATCGCAGCGTTCTCGTAACCTAACTTCATTCGTTCGTCCTCAAGAAAAATCATTTACATTTCCCGGATGAGAGAAACCAAAATATACCTCGTACATGAGCAACCACAGCTAGAACATAACCCAGAGAAAGGAAAACGTTGAAGTTCTTTGGGACAGATCTAGGCTGGAAGGGTCTCGAGCGCCGTACCCGACTCCGGCATGCGATCGACGCCCCCATCCTGCTTCGCCATCTCTGCTTCCCCGTTCTCCTGATCGCACTCGTGACCTCCACACTTACAGTTGTTCCCGAACGAGGATGACCGGCTTGACGCGGGCGTGGCCAGGAAGGTCGGCTTAACCTGTCCAGCCATGATCACGAGGACCTTCTCCTCGAATACGGGCAGCTTCGGTGGCTCCCCCTCCTTGTCGCCAGCCTCAAGGTCCTGTTGTAGGCTGTCTCGGTTGTCGCCGTTCCTGCTTCCCAAGTATCCCGACAGCTTCCAGTAGGAGCATGCGAGGAGGAGTAGGGCGAAGAAAATCAAGCCCAACATGGCCGCGAGCCCGCCGAAAAGGTACGGCACCGGGGAATGCCACGGGGAGTGTTGCCCGGGAATCGAGGAGGCCCTGGCGAGGGTCTCGTTGACCTGACCTTGACCGGATGCTTCCATTAATCCTTCTGTTGGAACCAAACCCAAAACAGTCGTGCTGTATTCAACGGAAGAGTAGTACGGACAGCAGGTGGAAAGGATAAGGAAGGGATGTGTAAAAAACAAAAGGAGTAAGGAAAATGGTGAACTTTAGGGGCGAATATCGGGGGGGTTGATGAAGTGTAGGCAGGTTATGAGGGGGTATATATATAATAAAATAGCTTACAAATATATAAACAAACTCATGAGATGAACTTTCAGTTACCGTGACATGCATCTGGTTATTTAATGTCATCGTCTCTCTAAATAAAAGTAGGAGGGCAGCATTTGCTTTTTCGTGGGTCCGACTAATCTTTTCTAAAAAATAATATCGTTATTATTTGTATCCGTGTTTTACACACGAGTGGAGCACCCACAAGCAGTAGAAGTTAACCCTCGAAGTCGAATCATTTTCGGCTCTTTGATTTTGATTCAAGGTTAGACGAAGTTCTTGACCCGTTACGTATTTCAGGATTTTTACTGGCACGAATTTAAATCTAAAATCTTTCAAATACCACGTTACATTTGAGATCCAGCGTGCGGTGAAATCTCATCAGAAACAGGGTTCAACTAAACCGAAGCCCTCCCGACACAATCCAAGGAAAAAGAAAAGGACAAAGATTGTAATGAAACCGAGGTGGGGGAATCCAATGGGACGGGGGATCATAGCATCACGAGTACAACCAAATAGATAGAGTTCGAGGGGTACACAGAGAAGATGGGAGGGCGTGGATCAGGAGGATCACGACAACGACACATGAGGAATGAGCAAAATGTTCGTGGGTAAACTTACAATGAATCTCGATTCATGAGGATGGATGATAATCATTAATCTTTTAATTGCGTCACGTGTTGAATCACGTAACGAATATGTCGAATGATTCTCGTAGGACCATAAGAAAACAAAGAAAGAGGATAAAAGAAGTGGGGGAAGTAGTCATGATTGTTGATGACATTGTAGTAAGTTATTTGGACCCACCAACCACTACATTTTTTGTGCTCAGTACTTTATGCTTTTTGAATGCAAAAAGCCACCATTTTGTCTCCACTTTTATATATATATATATATTTTTAAATAAAGGATTCATCGACTAATTGGAAACTAAACCACTCGACGTGCACGCAAAGGACGAAGGATGTGATGATTTTCCCTTTTCCATTCCCAATACACAAAACGATTTCGTCAATGTTTCCCACTTAAAGAAACAACCCCGACTCAAGTTATCATAAAGATCCCAAGTCTTGGAGTTCCATTCCAAGTCGGAATACAACCGAATCCTCTACTTTTTCTTCCTCTTTTCATGGATTTAAAAATTTCCCATCATGAAGACATTGAGGTTTTGTCGGTCTATGGGATGAACATGAAGGTGAAGGTGACTCTGCTGACACGCACGACACTATCGCCTAAAAGGTATTTTAGTAGAGAGAATTCCCTTGCGCTGGGAGGACCCCTAGCTGCTCTTTGTGTTTGCCATGACGACCATTCGGGGAGGTTCTTTCCGTGACGGAAGTGGCTGAGAATCCCGGAGCCCTGGATGTTCAAATGAATATGCTACATGTTGAGGGGTACCGACGCGGCGTGTACACGTAGTCGTTGGTCGTGGTCTAGTTCTTTGGCTAGAAATGTACCCTAGGAACCCTCATCCTCATCCTGCTCAGGTGAAAACGAGGAATGGGGGGCGCCACAGTTGCATGTGCTCTCCTCTCTGAAAAGATCAGGGCGGTAGCGTTCAAAGTGAAGTGGGGCTTGGGTGTTTCCTTTTCGTAGAGCGATCAGTCGCAACCGGGATGGCATTAGCTCACTGCAACTGGTTCCCCCCACGAGATGGATGGCCCCAACAATAGTCCATGCAGACAAACAACTAACGACGGGATAACCACTGTCCTCTTTGCCTTACACCATAAACGCAATAATTTTAACCGACGGGGAGGGAGTTTCCGCGGGAAGTTTTAGGAATCAAAGTAGAACCGGTTACTTTAGATCGCCTCTCGGAATATTAGTGTGCCTGCCCACCCTAGAACTTGGTGGATTCAATGGAATCTGTTCTTTCCAATTCCAAAGCATCTTTTGTTGATTTAGTGGCGGGTCAATGTCGACGCGAAATGATTTCCATTCTTCCTATGATATCCACGCACGCAAAAGTAGATGCCACCCCCATGAAATGGTATTTTCAGCCGGTTCGTGCTTGTCCTAGTCCGGCTACTGATATATAATTGATCCTTAGGTGAAGAAAGTAATTAGTATGACTGAGGAATGTGATGTTCCGAATCGATGAATTAACACGAAACATGGTATCAGTAAGGAAATGGGTTTCCATTAGGTGCTGAATAATGGTTGACAGCACTTCGGTGCTGAACAAAAGCCATGAACTAACTCTCCAAGACCAGACTGCAGCCTTCACATCTCTGCTTGCCCGACAACCCCTCGAAAGACATGATGCTTCTTGCTATTCGAGGCCATAAGGGTGCTGGGTAGGCCAATGCTGATTCACACCCCCATTGGAATAGCTTCCCTTTTGTAGAAGCAGACAAGTTGCAACTGGGCTTTGAAGGAAAAGGGGTAAAGGCTATTCTCATTATTTGGGTGTGGGAGATGAGTCATTTGTCGTCATCGGGAGGCAGACACATGTGGTTGTGGTGGTGGTGGGCTGATGGAACAAAAGGGAGGTCGGGTGATTCATACTACTGTTTCCCCTGCCATTTATCCATCCTCTTAGACACAGATTCATCGACCTGATTGGGAAGAGGTGATGGAGGAACACTTCCAAGAGAGTTATGTTATACACTGAATGCAACAGGACAGGTATGCATATACAACACTTAGTTAACAACTTGAGATCAATCCCGAGGGGGAAAAGAATTTGCTGCTTCTTTCAGTATCGCACCTATAACTCTTTCCAAGATAAACGATAAGCATACTATTCGTCTCCCTGGATCATACGTGACGGGAAAGTCATTAACACATGAATTTTGGGCTTCGTCTGTAATGGGCCGAAAAGGTGACTCTGTGTAAATATCACTAGAGAAGTCCGAGAACAACATTACTCGAGAATCGCGTCTCAAGTAGGCTACAAGCATCGCATAGCTCGGGACCTAAACCACAATTCGAGAAACTACAAAAATTTATCAACTCAACCATATCAATAGAGGCATACCACCCCTGATTCAATCCAAAGATTCGAGCAGGCCATCATCCATGTAGGCCTCGTGGAAGCCTCTCTGCAAGTTGAAAGGAACAATTATCCCAAATTAGAGAGAACAGGGCCTGCTACAAAAGAATTGTCCAGAAGTCGCATCGATTGGGTTTCCAGGATAATCAACCCTTTCAGCAGAAAGGATCAAACCCCCATGGGTTCCTTCCACTTCCATAGTTGTGCAAGTTTAGTGCAACTATTGCCTTGACACTGGCAATCAGAGGAGGAGATCGTCAGAAAATTTGAATACATTATTTTCTCAAAGGCCCCTTAACACGGACAGAAATACAAATCGACAACAAATAAATCTCTACACTACCTGGAAGGAACTGTGTTGGCGCGAAATTGTGTTCCCCACAACACATATCGAATTATACAGAAGAACTGTAGTTGTCGTAAAGTAAATAACGCAAACTGAAAGGGAAACGATGCTTGAAATAATGAAACAAAGTCGAATTACAGAATCTGAGCTTTTACAACACTTACAAACATAATGCAAATGGGAAAAAACAACCAAAAGGACTTGAGAACAGCTGTAAGGTGCTTTTCAACAATAGACGGATGAACGATGGCTAGGGCAGATTCCTTTAATGGAATCTATCTTGGTGGATCGGTGATCGGATGTAGTGAAGTGATGGTGATTTCAGGACACCGTGGGGAGAGCAAAAGCTGTAGGCTAACTTAGACAACTTCTGGGTTTTGTGTGTGATTAATTGTCTAGCCCCCTTTTAGAGGCTGCCTGGGACGAAATGGGGATGGTGATCGGTAGAACTTCGCGGCAACTACAGCAGCCTCCTTTATTAGAGACTACCTTGGGTGGTTTGTGAATCGGTGGGCGGTGAAGTGTGAAAGGCAATGAAGAGCGATTTTAGGACATGGTTCAACACGCTTTTCTGGACACCTTCAGGACGCTAGGGAAGAGAGCAAAAACTTTAGATCAATCCGCCGGTTTGGACTTAGTGATTAATCGTGTGTTTCAATGAAGGGAACAATACCTATTTATAATAAATTCATTAAGACATCGTGGGACCCAAGATAGTTTGCAATACAAGAAAACTACCAAAAGATGTGGAAAAATGATGTTAACTGCCAAAGATCATGGGTGCCTCGAGATTTCCTATTTTCTTGGGTGTTAATATGCATGAATAACCACGAGCTCGGGACGACCGAAGGCCGAGAAGATGAAGCTGGACGTCAGCAGTGCACTCCCCTGGACGTTACTCTTCCATCCCTAAATGGACTCAAGCGACGTTAAATCCATCCTCTTCCTTATTCACTTCCAGTCATGTGGATAAGTTGTGCGTCAAAATCGAACGTGTGTAGCCCAAGATATAGTTAAAATATGGAACACAACGTTTATATACTCGAGCTGGAACATCGTTTCAGTCGACTGAGCAATGCTCGAGATTATTTGGGATTGTTTCCTCTCCGACTCTTCTACAACTTTCATGTTTTGAGTTTTCTCATTCGAGACAATATGGGTCGAGTTTTGATATGTCGAAGTCAGAACTCTTCTGTTCTTGAGATCTTGTCTCGAGAACAACAACACTCTTCCAGTATTTTCATCATAAATTTGGATACAGAGACTGGATTAACATGGAATAGCTTTCTTTGTTGCTCCTTTAAAACTTTGATGTTACGAGGTTCTTCATTCGAGGTCGTCTTGAACGTGTTATGACTGGTCGAAGTCGGAGTTGTTCTGATCTCGAGATCTAATCTCGAGATCAAAACACTTATTTGGTACTTTGAGCATATCTTTTGATTCACAAATTAGATTAACTCGAAACAAGTTGGGTTGATCTCCATTCTTCTCAACCTATCACTTTTATGTTCTTAAACTTTTCCATTTGAGGTCGTCTCAGATGAGTTTTGGCCGATTAAAACCGCAACTGTTCTGATCTCGAGATTTGTACACTCATTCGGCATTTTGATCATAACTTTTGCTAGTAGTTTTCTTTCTTTTCAAGCTACAACTTTTATGTTTTGTACTTTTCGATTCGAGGTCGTCTTGGACGCGTTATGGCCTGTTTAAAGTCGAGAAACAGAATGCAAAGGTTCTGATCTCGAGATCAGACATTGCTTTGGTTTTCTGGCCATAACTTTACAAGTTTTTATCGAATGCTGTCTTGAGATACTATTTCTTGAGAACATTTTGAGTCTTATCTCGAGAAGATATCTGTGCCTCTCTTGGCATTCTTTGCCTCGAAATTAAAACACGAAAAAGGGCCTGAATTCATGTGTCAACAAACTGGAATCACCTCCTTCTCAGAAGAATTGGCCAGTTTTACATGCAACCTCGACATATTCTTCAATCCCCTGAAATCAAAAGATTTACATTATAGCATTTTTTTGGAGAAATGGAATGCGTTGTGCTCAAAAAGTTCCGGTGGGTCGATTGTCTATCACATGGTAAGCAAATAGAAAATGGTTTTTACAGAACCCAACTGTCAACACTGAGCCAGAACATTTGTGAAGGTATAGCTGATGTTGGATGATTAAGTACAATTAATTTGATCAAATGTTAACAGAGTTTCTTCAAAACATTGAGATAGCAATCTTATGTTGCCTAGTTCATGTCGAGCATAGAAAAACTGATGGAAGTCTAGATGTTATGTCGGAGAGCTTAAGTCAAGTCCATGGCCCAACATTGAACCAGGGTCGTTGATACATGGCGTGGAAAGAACCAGCCCTGAAAACAACAGTAACTGGAGTAGATCAACTGCAGAGAAGAAAGCTTTCTATTGACCACCAGGAAGCTGTCCAAAACAGTTAGTAGAAGTGCTGCGGTTAGGGTTGCCAGTAAATTAAATCCATAATTCCAAACAGGCACTTTCTATTTATTAAAATATATAATATAAATCAAGTCTCATTTCAACGTCCGCCGGTTCAAATCCCTGTGAGCGTACGTATCCCTGATGTTTTTTTATCTACTATTAAAGCTTGTTCACTAACATATATAACCATTGAATTTGTCAAACTTGTGTAATTGATAGGAATTTCACATAACATCACGTGTCGAGGAGTCTCGTGTACTCGTGGTAACCGAACAGGTCCAGTTCATTTCATAGAGAGATAGGGAGGGAGAGAGATCCATCATCTATCTGCGTGTGTTCTGAATAATGAATGTCAGGGAGGAGCAGCAAAAGCTGATTTTTTTGCAGTAAGAGTTTTGGAAAAAGCTGGCTACTGAGGAAAAGTTCCCTCTCTTAAATGTAATATAAAATAATTATTTTAAAAATGTGATTCTTTCTATTGTCTTTCTTTCTTACATACCCATCGTAAGATTTTCTTTCATCAATGCAAAGCTGTTTATTCCTGACTCTCTCTTTCTCTGGGTGTTTCTTTCCAACTCCCACGCCTCGTCAAGAACAAACAATAAGAACCAATCAAAAAGTAAGGAAAAAAGGCATCCCCGAGCCTATCTATTCTCATGATCATGATGAGAGAGAGAGAGAGAGTGTGTCCACTTCTCCCTTGAAGAGAGAAGAAGCTCCGTCTGCAATTGTGTGTTTGCTAATACCAACTAGACGATTTTTCTACAGTATTGTGATGCTAAAAAAAAAACAAAATGAAATCAATCATCAGCAAACCATATCAAAAGGCTTTCCGTGTCATTATTCTCTCCGGAAGCTTTTCGTTGTCCCTTTTCCTTCTCCTCCTCCTACTTCTTCTTCCCCTTTTTGGAAAGTTGAGTTGAATGCTTATGTGTAAAGTATTAAAAAGGCTCCAAAAATTAGTGCCTACGCAACATAATAAGTTAAATGGCAAGACCCTCTAAAATTAATTGTCCTGATCCTTACAACAACATTTTCTTTCAGCAAATGGGGAATTAATTAAGTCTGGCAATGAATGGTTTGGCTGAATTTTTCCTCCTATCCATTGGTAAATGGATTATGGACAAAGGGGAACGAACATCTCTGTCTTTTCTTTTCTCGCAAGTTGTGAAGATAAGGCGACAAGATCACACGATATTCCCTTCCCGTGTGTACATTGAATTATGTGAACGATTTTGGATGCCCCGGTCCTCATGGCGAAACCAAGTTGAGGCCCCGAAAGTGAGCGTCATGCCGCCTCGACCGCTTCTAGTTGCCAAGTTGCTTCCACCCCACCCTCCTTCGACCCATCTCGCCGTCCCGTTAATTATAATGACACCCGCCGCGCGTAATGACGCCGGAGACATGATTTCGTTGCCAGTGTAGTTTGGAAAGGCGGAAGATGACAGCATTACGAGAGTTCCATGAGAAAGGGTAAGATCCCCCATCCGGGGGTAGGTTTTCTTCATAATTAATTAGAGTTCCATGATTGAGAGAAAGGGAAGGAGGCGTGTGATGATGCATTTCTTCATATGTATGTATAAATATAAAAGAGGAGGTCATTTTGCTTGTTTACGCCTTCTGTCCACTAAATGGCTGGGGGAAAAAGGAGCCGGAGGAAATCGTTTCAGGGCCTCCTCGATGCTCTTTCGCTGTCGACGGATGACCCCTGTGGAGGAGTGTTTAGCCTCACCAGGAGTTATGTCTTTAAAGGAGAAGAAGAAGAAGAAGAGGAAGAAATGGGAAAAGCAAGAAATTGTTGGTTTCTCATTCCACGCTCATTTCCCGCCATGAGAATTAGGTGAGGCCCGGCTTTGGAATGATCGAAATGTTCCTTATGATAAGAACAAGAGGAAGGACAATTAATCGTATCATATTATAGACCATGGTTTGGGTGTTGTTTTCTTTTTTGTCTGGCAATTATAATGGAGGCCCGGGAGGAGATGGCATTTTTATTTACAACAACAAAAACTTTTTAAGGAAGTGTGAAAACAAAATGACATGAAGGATCTCGTGAGGGAAAGAAACCACCACCATCCCCTCCTCACCCTCACCCTCACCTTTTTGGATACACTTCCTACTCTTACTACTAACATCTTCCCTTCTGTTCTGATCCCCACTTTTACATCTACTTCTACTTCCTCCATCTATCTTTCTTTGTATAGAAAGGATGAGGAACCTTTTTCTTTTGTCCATCTTCCGGAAGGCGACATAAAAAGCCAAGAGTTAATCTAACTCCCCCCCCCTCTGAAATATTTAATAACAAGAGGCAAAACACTGCCCCCCCCCCCCCCCCCCCCCCAATGATGGAGAAGAAGGAAAGGAAGAGGAGTTGTTGGAGTTGATGATGATGATGGCGATGTTGTTTATCAAGTCTCTCCCTTCCCACCACCACTTGCCATCCAGGAAAACTTAACCCAACCTCTGTTCCATCATTTCCTGAATCAAAATCCAATCTTTCCCTCTTCTTGGTATTTGATCCATATCATCCCCCTCCCCCCACCCACCCCAGATGAGAGCTGCTGGTCTCACCACCATCCATCAGACCCTCTCCCCCGACGCCGCCTCCATCCTCACCCTCTCCATCGCCGAGGCCTCCCGCCGCAACCACACCCACACCACCCCTCTCCACGTCGCTTCCACCCTCCTCTCCTCCCCCTCCGGCTACCTCCGCCAGGCCTGCATCAAATCCCACCCCAATTCGTCCCACCCCTTGCAGTGTCGTGCCCTTGAGCTCTGCTTCTCCGTCGCGCTTGAGCGTCTCCCCACCACCTCCCCATCCTCCTCTGCCGCCTCGTCGTCATTCCCCGATGCCCCCGTTTCCAATGCCCTCATGGCAGCCCTCAAGCGCGCCCAGGCTCATCAGCGCCGCGGCTGCCCTGAGCACCAGCAGCAGCCCCTTTTGGCAGTTAAGGTCGAGCTGGAGCAGCTTGTCATATCCATCCTCGATGACCCTGGCGTTAGTCGCGTCATGCGTGAGGCTAGGTTCTCCAGCCCAGCTGTCAAAGCCACCATCGAGCAGTCACTGAACGGCTCTTGTTTGCCCCCCTCAGATTCTACCATCTCCACGTCCGTCAGTCCCGCGAAATTCGGCACAGCGGTTCGGCAGGCGGCGCCACCTGTGCAATCACGGAGCTTGTACTTGAATCCGAGGCTGCAGCAGCAGCAGCAACAACAACAAGGATCGGTTGTGTGCAGTGGCAGACAAGGGGAGGACGAAGTCAACAAGGTTGTCGATGTATTGATGCGGGGAAGGAGGAGGAACCCGGTGTTGGTCGGTGAGACGGAGCCAGAGTCCGTGGTGAAGGAGTTGTTGAGGAAGTTAGCAGGGAAAGAATTAGGCAATGGGTTGCTGAGAAATGTCGAGGTGTTGAAGTTCGATAAGGAGTTTGGATCCGAGAAAGAGATTATGATCGCTAAACTGAAGGAATTCGCTGATTTAGTGGCCATCAGATTGGGTGGTGAGGGTGGCGTGGTGATAGATTTGGGTGATTTGAAGTGGCTAGTCGAGCAGCCGCCAGCGGTCAGGGCAGCAGCCTCATTGTTGCTGCCGAAACATCAGCAGTCGGTGTCGGATAAGGGGAGATTGGTGGTGGCTGAAGTAGGGAAGCTGCTGGCGAGGTTAAAGAAGGGCAACGGCGATCGGGTGTGGTTGATCGGGACAGCCACTTGCGAAACATACTTGAGGTGTCAGGTCTATCATCCTTCAATGGAGAACGATTGGGATTTGCAGGCAGTTCCCATCACGGCGAGAGCTCCTGGCTCAGGATTGTTTCCAAGGTATGCCGAAACATTACTTTTTGACAAGATGAATCGGGGGGTGTTCGGAGTTCTGTTTTCTTACAGAGGAGTCCGATATTAATGAAATCACGATACGTGCCTTCTCAGGTTGGGGGCAAATCCTTCGACACAACCAGGGTCCTTGTCCTTGTTAAGGAGCTTTGTGCCCGCTGACTCTGCAGCACCTCCTAGACAATTGCTGGAGAACCTGGATCCTGCTCGTAGAACTGGCAGCTGCCCTGAGTGCACCCAGAAGTGTGAGCAAGAAGTTGCAAAACTTGCTATAGGCGATGCCGAGAAGTCTCCTTCAAAAGTTGAATCTGAAGCTGGCAGGACGCAGCTGCCTCAGTGGTTGCGAAATGCGAAATTGGCATCATCATCGCTGGTATGACCCGAACGTGGCTAACGAATGAAGTTGAGATATCTTCCTTTAATTTGCTAGGCATGATTATTTTGCTCTGTCAATTCATTGTTCAGCAGCAGAAAACACTGGAGATACAAAGCAAATGGAAGGAAACGTGTCTGCGCACGCATCCCGCCTTTCACCAGCCTAATAATGGGGTTCCTGAGAAGACTGCTCCCATGCCTCGCTTGATGACGGGATTCTGCGGACCGAAGCCATTGTTGATGCAGCAATTCCAGCCTAAACCAACAATCAATAGATGTTTCTGGGAGTCTTTGCAATTAAATTTGGTTACGCCGGCATTCCACCCTCAGCCGGTGGCTAACCCACCAAGAAGTCCTGTCCAGACGGAGTTGGTCCTTGGTCCGACTAAGGACCAGTTGGGCGTGATATCCTCTGAGCCGCCGAAGAAGCTGAGCGCCACCCAGATTGAGAAACTGCTGGGTGGATCTGACATCGACTCGTTCAAGAAGCTTCTGAAGGGTCTAGTCGAGAAGGTCTGGTGGCAGCGGGAGGCGGCTTCGGCCATTGCGACAATCATGACCCAGTGCAAGCTGGGTACGGGGAAGCAGCGCAGATCTGGATCGAAAGGCGATACGTGGCTCTTGTTTGCTGGTCCTGATCGCGTGGGCAAGAGGAAGATGGCTTTGGCTCTTTCCGAGCAGGTCTGTCAGGCTTGCCCGATGATGATTTCCTTCGGATCTCGATCCAGTGATAGGGGT